>CM051237.1:41555475-42155475 GCA_027917425.1 Gastrophryne carolinensis | reverse complement strand
AGAATGTTGTGATGTTTGCGTGTAATACGTTCAATATATGCCGAGGTATGGCAAAATGTCTGCGTAAACGGAATACGTTCTTCCTTTTTCTGTTTAGAATTCTCATTATTGAAGATGTGGCGAGCTTTTGTTATGGCCGCGCTCAAGATCTGTTTGGGATACCCTCGTTCTCTGAATTTGTTATACATGGCTTTAAGTTGCTCCTCCAGTGTCTCACTATCAGAGTGTATCCGAAGGACTCTTAAGAACTGTGAAATGGGCAAATTGTCAACCAGATGTCTGGGGTGTGAACTCTCATATTTCAAGAGAGTATTTCTGTCCGTTGGTTTAGTGAACAGGCCCGTCTTAATTCGGCCTGTGGAGTCCTTGTGAAGTGCCACATCTAGAAATGTGACATAGTCCCTTGACACTTCAGGGTTAAATTTAATGGTCGGGAACACTGAGTTCAGCATTGCAATAAACTGCTGGGCTGATTCCTCATCATCTTGCCAGATCATAATGATGTCATCAATATAGCGCCCCCAAAAGGTCACGCTTTTCTCATATTGAGGTGTGGGGTAGATATAACTTTCCTCTATGAACCCCATAAACAGATTTGTGAACGCCGGTGCGACTGCACTCCCCATCGCCGTCCCGACCATTTGCTCAAAAAACTGCTTCTCAAACTTAAAGAAGTTATTGGTCAGTACCATCTCAAGTCCCATTAGGATATACTCTGTGGGGATAGAGGTAGGTTTTCTAGAGAGAAAATGCTTCACAGCTCTCAGGCCTTCCTGGGTGGGGATGTTTGTATACAATGATGAAATGTCCATTGTCACCATTAGGGATGCCCCTGTTGTCATAACTGTACTCAGTTTTTGCAGAAAATCCCCTGTGTCTTTCAGATAGGAAGGTAATTCAGACACATATGGTTGCAAATAAATGTCTATCCATTGTGCCAGAGGTTGTGTAACAGAGTCCGTGCCTGCTACAATTGGGCGGTACTTCAGCGGGCATAGGCCTTTGTGGATCTTAGGTAACCCATAGATAACAGGAATAATAGGATATTCCATATGAAGAAAATCAGCAACATCTTTCGTGACCCATCTATTGGCCAAGCCCATATCTATATAATCCTTCACCATTTGTTGTACACGGTGGGTGGGGTTATCACTTATTCGTCTGTAGCTGACGGTGTCAGATAGCATCTCTTGCATGCCCTTCTTGTATTCAGCGTAGTCCAAGACCACTATTGCTCCCCCTTTATCAGCGGGCTTTATAATAATTTTATTATCTGCTTTGAGAGATTTGAGGGCTCCAATCTCTTGAACTGAGAGATTACTATGAAACCGTCTTTTGGATGCCATTTGTATAGTGTCAGCTCTGATCGTCCGAATATATGACTCGATTGAACCGAAATTGCCCTGAGGTATGAATTTGCTTTTAAGTTTAAAGGTTCTTGTTCCAGTGCTGGTATCACTGGCACTAGTGTCTGCGTTAAAGAATTGTTTCAACTTTAAACGTCTCTCATACTTTAACAAGTCTATGTCAAACTGGAATAGATCAAATTTTGAGGTGGGACAAAAAGAGAGGCCGCGAGAAAGCAGGCTTACCTCATCCACGGTGAGCTGTCTTGATGAGAGGTTCATGACGGGGCTTTCCTGGAGGTTTGTCGCGTCTGGCGTGCAATGCTGGGTGCCGGGATGATGCCGCCGGCCGCCCCTCCTGGGTCGTCTGATCCAGGGGCTGTCCGAAAAAGGGAGGGATCCCGAGAGTCTCGGATTTTGGGCCTTGCCCCCCTCGGGTTCTCACTGTCAGATGACCAGTTCTCTGTGGGTATTTCACTGTCTGTTGAGGTTTCTTCCTGGGGCTGTCTACCCCTAGGTTTATATGCGAACCGCCGGGGTCGCCTCCTGGTTGTTGGTTCCTCTTTCCCAGTAAGCCAGAGGTATACACGGCCCTCCTTATAGTCCTCACAGACCTGCTTAAATTTCTCTCGCTTAAATTTCTTTAAATGCTCTGTGTATGAAGTAATGTCCTTTTCCAATTTTTCTAGGTCCTCAGAGAGTTTGGGGGTGGGAGTGGTATTGTCTTTGATACGCAGTTCCAAGCTATTAATTTCTCTGTTAAGTTGGCATAATTGTGTCCTCACCTCCTCTATGACCAGTAACATATAATTGAATGAATTTTGGTTGGATACCTCGCACCAGCGGGCACAGAATTCTGGTTTATTACGTCCGATGGTTGGTTGATTACGGACCCTGAAGCCTCTGGGGATCTTTTTGGCTCTGTAATATTCAGACAGAGTGAGTCCATGTAATTCCAATTCCGTCCTCCTTTTCTTTACTTTCTTTAGTTCCCGCACCAGATCCACTGGTGTGTCCTTTCCAAATGCTGCAGCAGGGTCAGGGGGAAAAAGTATGGCATCAATCTCCTCCTGGTTGAATGTCCTTGTTTTGGCACATATATCCGGGTTTCCATCAATACCATGTAGAAATTCCATAGGGGAGCAATAGTTGTCCAATAATCCACATATACGGTAGGTGCAGACAGTCAGCGTCACCAGTCACAGCAAATTTTCTAGTGGCTGTCGCACTCTTACTCATATGTATCCCATGTCGGCTGGGTGCGCGGTCCGCGGAGACACCGCCAAAGTCCAAGAATTTTGTAAAGAACCAGCACTCCAATGTAAAGGTAAAAGTAAATGAGCTTATATTTGTAATCCAAACACCATAAATCGTGCAAAACAGGGATTGGTTTCTGGTCGACGTTTCGGGGTGCACTGTGGCCCCCTTCCTCAGAACCAACCACATACAACCAGAACAGGCAGTGAACAGCCATTATATACAAAAAGGGGGCCTACTGGCCCATAACCATTCAAAAATTCGCGCCTGACGTCATCAATGACGTCACCGGCGCTCGGAAATTAGCATATCAATAAGAATGTAAATGAATGCTGTAAATGACAATAGAGGGGCCCCTTGAGGTCCCAGCTTACCCCTGCTAGGCGCCCCTGCCAATAGAATCTGCAGGGCACCGCCGCTATTGTCAGCAGGGGGTTGCCAAGCAACCCCATGCTGTCCCCCAATCAGGGAAGGTCAGGCGTGATGTCACAGGTCCCGGGAAATCTGCCCGGTAACCGATGATGCTGCCCAGGAGCCAAATGATTGGCTCTCGGGTGTAGCAGAGCTAGCACTCTATCTCCAGCAAAAGCTTTGCTGGAGGCAGAGCATCAGCTTCTGCACCCGACCCCAGTGCTAACCTTTTCCCTCCCCCCTTTTCAGATTAATTAACCTTTCCCCCTATCTTTAGGACTGGCTGTATATACCCCAATTCTCCAGTCCAAGCAAATTATTGGTGTTCCATTTCCATCCCTAAGGGCTTTTCTCCTTATGTAGGATAAGTTTTTCACATTATTATTTTTCATATTTTTTATTTCCAAATGTTGTATGGTTATTTTTATAGGTTTTTCATGTATAATCTTCTTAAATATCCTGCAGTTGCGTTCTTCTTTAAGACACCGCCGCACTGGGGTCGGGTGCAGAAGCTGATGCTCTGCCTCCAGCAAAGCTTTTGCTGGAGATAGAGTGCTAGCTCTGCTACACCCGAGAGCCAATCATTTGGCTCCTGGGCAGCGTCATCGGTTACCGGGCAGATTTCCCGGGACCTGTGACATCACGCCTGACCTTCCCTGATTGGGGGACAGCATGGGGTTGCTTGGCAACCCCCTGCTGACAATAGCGGCGGTGCCCTGCAGATTCTATTGGCAGGGGCGCCTAGCAGGGGTAAGCCGGGACCTCAAGGGGCCCCTCTATTGTCATTTACAGCATTCATTTACATTCTTATTGATATGCTAATTTCAGAGCGCCGGTGACGTCATTGATGACGTCAGGCGCGAATTTTTGAATGGTTATGGGCCAGTAGGCCCCCTTTTTGTATATAATGGCTGTTCACTGCCTGTTCTGGTTGTATGTGGTTGGTTCTAAGGAAGGGGGCCACAGTGCACCCCGAAACGTCGACCAGAAACCAATCCCTGTTTTGCACGATTTATGGTGTTTGGATTACAAATATAAGCTCATTTACTTTTACCTTTACATTGGAGTGCTGGTTCTTTACAAAATTCTTGGACTTTGGCGGTGTCTCCGCGGACCGCGCACCCACCCGACATGGGATACATATGAGTAAGAGTGCGACAGCCACTAGAACAGGAGAGGGGGCGGGCCGCACGAGAGCGCAGAGCGCCCGGCCCCGCCCCCCCCCCTTCTGAAGAGAAGACAAGCCTGAGGGGAAGAAGCTCCCCCGCAGAAAGAACGCCAATGCAACCAAATTGATGAGGGATTGCAGCCAGAACACCCTCAAACAGTGCGCACCAAGCACCCCACACCCATACACACAGACATATGTAAAATCACACTGACAAACAGAAACACAAAGGGTAGGAACAGCGCCCCCCCCCCCAAAGGGACACAGGGGACCGGAGGGGGAATCCGCACCACCAGGTGGAGGGATAATGGTCAGGGACAGGGCATCCCAAACCGGGATCACCAACCCGGAGCCGCCTACTCCAAATGAGGTCTCACGGAGGAGCATGGCTCCCTGTACACCCCACGGAGGTGTATCCCACCTTCGCCGGACCAAAAACAGCCAAGGCTGTGGAGGCATAAAAGAGTTAAAGTAAGGAGGTCCGGACAGAAATAGGGAAAAAAGTGCCGGGGTAACCCGGCTACCTGCAAGGAGGAGACAGCCATCTTCTGACTTGACTGCAGAGATGAAAGACTGGGGAATGAGTGGGAGGTCCCAGGTATTTATGGGCCGAGAGGGGCTCCTTTTTTGCATGTCATCTCTGCAATATCGCCGTCTACAGGTTACTACCCAGATGTAATGATTCATTCTGAAGCGGGGTGTGTGACATACTTAGAATATATATTAATTTTAGATGCTGGGGAATCGTTTTATAAGGGTTTGGGCTTTTCAATAAATTATGGTGAAGGTCAGGTTTAAGGTTGGAGCAGCAGAATCCTCATGCTACTGGGAGGCAACAAAGGCCTGAAGGTCTTCATGCTGTTGGCGTGAAGCAGGGGTGGAAGGCTCCTCATGCTAATAGGGCAATGTCTGGCATGCCCCCCTAGTGTGTACCCCTAACTGTGAGTGACGTTTACAGAAACAGGGACTGGGAGGAAAAAGCTGCGAGGGAGAGAATCTGAGTATCCTGTTTTTACTTTTTTACAGACCCTTAAACCAGACCAACACAACAAACAGTGCTCATATACATCCCTCCCCAGGGCAATTTAGATTGCTGCACATAAAAATCCCTGTACCTGCTGTAGTGAATTTTAGAGACAAAATGGTGACTCGTGCATTTGCAGGAAGTGCTGCTGGGCTTCCTGTTACTGTGCATTGTCAGTTATGTTAGTTGAATCCAGGCCGCAGCATGGCTGAGATGCTGGATGTGGAAGCTCCAAAATGGCCACTACCTTTCTTTTCTAGCTGTGCCAGGAAGTTGGTCCAGTTTAAAAAAGGAGCATCCTGATTTTCAAAGGCCGAAAAGTGCATTGTAAACTTTCATATTCCATGGTGGAGCGAGAACTTCATATCATTAATAAATAACATGCGGGAGTTATTTGTGAACCAACCTACCACTGGTATTAGCGATTTCCCCTTCTGAGCAGGGATCACAGTCATAGCAGCATTTATGAAACCCATTTAACTGAATTTTGTGATACCCCACTGGACAGCTGGCGGTACACACAGAGCTTGGAATCTGTACAGGACCAAAAGACATACTTTGTTATTTGTTGTGCATCTTCCTCTTCATCGTTACATAGTGCTTGATCATCAATCTAATGAATAAAAAGGAGTTGACATGTTTTTACAGAGTCATAATAAGTGTGATAGTGGCCCCTGGCTGGAAAGTCTGGTGCCCCCCCCCAACAGTTACATTTGAAGCCATTGGTGGCTCAGTTGTTATTGCATCCTTGGTGTCAACAAGTAGCAGCAAGCATTGTTATGAGGAATAGCCGACAGACAATGTAGTGGTGGTAGTGGCGGGGGCCTGCGGGTTTGTGCCTCTGGTGCCCTCTCTTTAAACCGCACATGTTTTTTCTTTAAAAACCAGCACCAGGAAAGGAGTCCTGCGATTGGCCGTCCGGCGGTCCACATGACCGCCCCGCGACCAATCGCGGAACTCCTTTCCCGGTGCTGGCTCGTAATGCAGGTGAGTATTAGAGGCGGTCTGGGAGGTTATCTGCGAGGTGGGCTCCATTCTGGGTGCCCCCCGAGCTTGTTGTGATGAACAGACATCAGGACGAACACCCGTTAAAGAAAAAATGGGTGTTGGTGCGGTTTAAAGGGAGGGCACCTGAGGCACACACCCTCAGGTCTCCGCCACTTGCTATATCATGGGGGGACACCCCCATGCATTATGTCCCCAAGCTTGTTGCGATGAACAGTCAGCGGGACCAACACCCATTAAGGAAAAAACAATATATATCTTTACCCACAAAAAAGTGTTTGCCTCCTTTGAATTTGGATTACACCATATGTTATAGTGAGGTGGTTATTTAAGAAACGCTAAAGCCACATAGTGCCAGATGAGTGTCAGGTGAGTGTCAGGTCCCAGTGAAAACGGTGTATTTGACAAGTCAAAAATCCAGAGCGCCTGTGATCTACCTGTGCCAGGCAGTGTCTCATCTATCAACAGCATCGGCGATGGGATGTGTGCCGACACTGAGTTTCCCACACTCACCATGCTCACCTTG
Organism: Gastrophryne carolinensis; assembly: GCA_027917425.1. Lineage (NCBI taxonomy): Eukaryota > Metazoa > Chordata > Amphibia > Anura > Microhylidae > Gastrophryne > Gastrophryne carolinensis. Next base: position 42,148,738 of record CM051237.1, on the reverse strand, counting down.
CGCTGTGTGGCCTTATCCCATACATTTCAATGGGCTGGGATGGTTCTAATTAGTTAAGCACTTTTTGCATGTGCCCCAGGATTCCTGGGCTGGTTGGGATTATTTTTGGACGAATTTGGATTTTTTGAGGCTGATGGGTAAGCTGACCATTTTTGGGGTGCCTCAAAGTGGGACAGTTTTATCCAGTTTGTGGGGGGTGGGTGTGGTAATGGTGGGGTTTATGAGTGTGGCTAATTTACAGGTTTTTAGGAACAAATACCTACAGCATTCTTTGCTACTCCTGTGTAATTTTGTGTGGCCTTGCCCCCCTTGGTCACATGCTTCAGGGATCTTTGGTCTATAAAAGATGTTGGAGATTGGAGCCAATGCTCAGCCAATCCCTGCATTACACCATCGCCATTCAGCCAAGCAGGTGTAAACCATTCAGACTCCCGTCATCCTGCAATTGGTGGGACAGTCTTCCTCGTAAAGTGGGACATTTAGGTGTTCCAGAGTTTTTGAAGGGACAAAGGGCCTTAAAGTAGGACTGTCCCTCCGTAAGTAGGACATCTGGAGAGTTTACTTATGGGACATCTCTGTATACGCTGCTTATCATTTTTTGGGGCTTGAGAAACTGCTGAAACTGTTTGTTGCTAATTTGGGGTCTGGGGAAATCCATTTAAACATTTGGGAAAAGCCCACTTGCCTTTCCTTATTAATTTGAAATCTAGAGCAGTATGTTCTAGACATTGGTATATCATAGATCACTGGTATATCATGTGGTATGTGGTAGTACACAGTGGCTGTAGACTGATTTGCACCCCAACCCAGTTTGCTGTCATCTATATTTTACCCAAACCTGATTTGCTCTATGAAAACAAAGCTGCTGTAAAAGGTGAAACTACGGTATGTATGTGCATTTGTGCCCATGGTAACCCAACAAGCTCATACTAATGGGCACCAGATTCTTACACGCCTTGCTGCCAGCAGGTGGCATACCCTCCTTGAAATTGGGGCGCCTTGAATCCCTAACCAGTGTCACAAGTAGTGAAATAAATAACGCACCACACCAACGTGTTTTATTAAATGACATTTAACAGTACTCACCCTTCCACTTCTTCCTTCTTCTGCCACCCACCAGGTGTCATCCACTCATCAGGTTCTGTGGGGTCCAGGACTCCCTCAAGGTTTGCTGGGAATCTGTTCTGGGCCTGGTCAGAGACCTTGGGGGCCCTTTTACACCTTTCTTCTTGTGTCTTGTTGGAGTATGATTACTCTTATTACTCCCTGTGTTGTCCTGTTGTTTTAGGTGCCTTTTTATCAACCCAGACTTGGTTTTGGACCTGCTTCAGCTTGGAGTTAAAGGAAAAGTCAACTTTTGCCTGAATTTTTGAAAATGTATATTTTTGTGTGGGCAAAATGATGCCTTAAAGGTCCTGAGCATATATATATATATATATATATATATATATATATATATATATATATATATTTATTTTTTTTTTTTAAGCAATGTGTGTTTTATGGAAGCAGTTTTCACTATCTGCAGTGTCCCTGCCACATGTGTACAGCTCTTTGCTGTGGACAGGACAGGTGTAACTGGGCCATGACACATGTGAGTCAAACCATGCTGATCAGTTGGCGGATCGCATGTTGATTGGCTGGACATCCATTGCATCTTGCTGCAAGGAGGGGGCTGGGTGGGGATGGGATTAAACAAGCATGTTGCCCTGTTTCCCTGAAGCAGTGGCACATCGCCATGTAACACGTGTGCTCTATATGAGGGGGGTCTCAGCCAGGCATACCATCTGTCTTTTTGCACTCGGCACTTTGTTTGCTATGAAGTTGTTTATGATCTTTGTGATACGCAGTGATTGAAAAGCTGCTGCTTTTCATTCTCCTTCTTGCAATGAATTGAGTAATACCTGGTTATTTGGTTGTGTGATTTTTATGCTCTTGCACTGCACTTGTCACATTATTTATGTTAATTTTTTGGGAACTGTTTCCATCTTGTATCAGCCGATGCCTGGTGGTCTAGTGCCCCCGTCTTGTGTTTTGTCTTGTATTGTCTATATGTTGAAGGATCGAATTTAATAAAATGTGTACTTAATTAATTTTGCTTAGGTACTTGCGCACCATTACTGGTTTTGGCCGGGTCTTTTGGGGTTGTTTATTGCTGATCAGAGTGGCCTTGCACACATTTATTTATTTCGAGTGGTGCCCACAAATCTTTTCTGTACAAACTGTTCCTATTTGTAATGTACACCAAGGGCAGACATGGGGCCTTATTCGTGAAGGGATAGCGTCAGGTAGTGGCTGGTTAATGAGAGGTAGCGACAGGTAGCGACTGGTGAAAGCCGGACACGGCACGCAATTGCACATTTATCAAGCAGAATCTGTTTAGCGACTGGGATAACGCCATGTAGCATCGGATTCATCATTTTCCCAGCCTCAGCGAACAGCGCCGGCATTCAGCCTTGCACAGCGCCAGGTATGACCTCTCGCTACCTGACGCTCTCCCATACATTTCAATGGACGATCCTTTTCTTCTCTTTAAACTGTGTTTTTGTTGTTGTTTTAAAAAAATCTCAAATAATTCTGTGACCTCTCCTGGCATTGAATAAGCAGTTTCACATTTTTTTTAGTTTTTATATATTTCTTCAGAAATGACATTACGGGTCTGCCATTAAAGTGGACCGAACCCCAGGATTTTGACTATCCTGGGTTTTGGTCCACTTCGGTGGGGCACCCCGATCGGGGGTGCCCCGCTGTCTGAAACCCCCCCGAAAGCCCAGAAGCACTCACCACGCTCCCACGTGACCGCTCCAGCCAATCACAGCGCACAGAGCCGCTGTGGTATGCGCGTCCAAGGCCGCTTGGACGCGCATAGCAGCTCAGCGGCTCTAAGCGCTGGAGGCCGCATCTCGCGCTTCCCTCTAACAGGGAGCGCGCCTGCGCCGGCCATTCACAAACGGCCGGTGCGGGTGCGCGCCCTGCTAGAGGGAAGCGCAAGACGCGGTCGCGGCTCGCGCATGCGCCGATGGAACGGGGTAAGGTTTGTGGGCCTCCTGGGGGGTATAAGATTAACGGACGAATCAGATCCCTCCCCGCGGGGCATCCGAAATCAGGATGTCCCGCGGGGAGGGATCTGATCCGTCCGTTAATCTTATAGATTCCCGGGCCGATCTCCCCTGGGTTTCAAGCCACTTTAAAGTGTTTATGTTACAATGTTGCTACAATGAAATTCCATATGTTTTCGCTTTGTTACTAGTGGATAGATGCTGAAAAACAGACTTTAAACACACCGCCTCCTGCACTCTGTGATTTAAACAAGTATTTTTCTGCACCAGAGATTTGTGAGGCTGTTTTTTTGCTGAATATGGTGTGAGTTGGTCGCTATGAGCAGTCGCTAACATGCGCTCCCATACAGCGCTGTACTAGTCAAATAGCAACTCCTCACAATGTATTCAACATTACTGAACAGCGACTGAGTCGCTATGAAGTAGTGACCCACAGCTGAGCACAGTGACTACTAGCGGGCGCTCTGAAAATGCCTGCTACAGACGCTCATCTGTTGCTACCTGGCGTTAGTGAAGAATCAGCCTGCCCTTGTATTTTGCCAATAGCAACAGATTGCATCTAGTTGCACAGAACACTGTTGCTATGCATGTGTAAGGTTGAGTAAGCTCCATCAAATCCGCAACAGAGGTGATAGCAGCAGTTTTCTGTGTGTTCAGGGTTCACTTCTCTCTTCTTGGTGTACAGATTGGTGTACATTGCCAATAGAAACATATAGCAGGTAGTGAAAACTGCTTTCAAAACACACATTTTCTAACATATGGAAAAAAAATAATAGATCAGCTCAGTAAATTGAATACATCCTTTTAACACAAAATAATATTCACTTTCAAAAATTCCATCGAAAGTGGACCTACCCTTTAAAGTTACAACGCATAGTACTGTAGCATAAGCACTGTAATGGAGGACCAGGGATAGCAGCAACTGTTGACTTGTTGGAATATTACATTCAGTATACATGACCAGTTTGTATTCAATTCCAGTATTAATATTTCAGTTTTTCCTTTTCATGTACACATGTAACTTGAGAAAGAGTAAGGGTAGCTCTCCAAGTAGGACTGCTCTCAAGAAAATAGGTAGAATAGACTAGAAAATTGTTCAATAGATAGTAGTGGGTTTTTGGGGGGGTTATGCTGGGATAGGGATCACTAGAACAACTATTATCTGGCTTTTAGTCTCACCTTTGAGAAAAATGGATTCCACAAGATGTCACTGATGTTTATCCATAACTGGTAGCCTTTAGTATTTTGGAAATAATATCCAACTATCTTTTCTTTTGTCTTAGAATTTGGCAACACTACTAAGTTTACAAAATCAAACTTCACTGGAGAAGTCTCATCTTGATTAAAAAATACAGTTTCTCCACCCAGTGTCTGGAAGGAAAGATTCCTTAGGTAATAATTGAGCTGGAAAATAAAACATGATAGAAGTTGAGATCTAAACAGTTTTATGGCTATAAAAGCAGACCTGTACCTGTAAAAATCCCCCCCCCAAAAAAAAATCACTGTGCCCAAGTGCTGTAGGTGCAAGGGGACCCTCAATAAGTTGAGATTGGAGGTCCTCTTTAAAGTGGACCAAGACCCAGGATTTTCACTATCCTGGGTGTTGGTCCACTTCAGCAGGGCATCCGAGATCAGAATGCCCCGCTGTGTCAAACCCCCCAAAAGCCCCAAGAAACGTACCTTTTCGGCGACGGACAAGCCGCCGCCGCTGCCGCCTCGCGCGCGTCCATTCACCGACGGCAGGCGGGGGCGCGCGCACTGCTAGAGGGGCGCGCGGGAGGCTGCGGCGGCTGATCCGTCGCCGATAAGGTAAGGTTTTTTTGGGGCTTTTGGGGGGGTTCACCCCGCGGGACATCCCGATCTCGGATGCCCCGCGGTGAGGGAGGCGATCACCCCTGGGTGTTGGTCCACTTTAAGCCTGTTAGGCTGATAATTCGGTAGACCTCCTCTGGCACATCTTCCCATCTGCTCCCCTTTGCAGTCTGTCAACTCTACCTAATAGCTGACTACAGGATTAAGGGGGGTGGGAGCAGCTCAATCACTATTTATACAAAATTTTCAACATTATTATTCAGGGCCTGGGAACTAATTTACCGCCCAGTTTAACCCTCTCATCAACTAAATATCAAGCAACAAACATGTCTAGCTATGTGGAAAGACAGAGATTTGGTTGCATATATCTGCAGATACATGTGGAAGCCACACTGCCCCGGCAAGGCACTCTGTGTTTAGTGTGGTCCCTACTCTTAATTCTGAGTCCCCAAAGTTGGGACATGCAATGCAGACAAATATCTGAGAGCTACTCACCTGGGAAGCAGCCAGCCTCCCTTTAGAACACTTCACAGGGAGAAATCCATATTAGCTGAATTCCTCCCTGCTTGTGCTCATGGCAATTCAAATTAGTTCCCAGGCCCTGAATAATAATGTTGATAATTTTGTATAAATTGTGATTGAGCTGCTCCCACCCCCCTTTGTTCATTTGAATTGCCATGAGCACAAGCAGGGAGGAATTCAGCTAATATGGATTTCTCCCTGTGAAGTGTTCTAAAGGGAGGCTGGCTGCTTCCCAGGTGAGTAGCTCTCAGATATTTGTCTGCATTGCATGTCCCAACTTTGGGGACTCAGAATTAAGAGTAGGGACCACACTAAACACAGAGTGCCTTGCCGGGGCAGTGTGGCTTCCACATGTATCTGCAGATATATGCAACCAAATCTCTGTCTTTCCACATAGCTAGACATGTTTGTTGCTTGATATTTAGTTGATGAGAGGGTTAAACTGGGCGGTAAATTAGTTCCAGGCCCTGAATAATAATGTTGGTAATTTTGTATAAATAGTGATGGACCTGCTCCCACCCCCCTTTGTTCATTTGAATTGCCATGAGCACAAGCAGGGAGGAATTCAGCTAATATGGGTTTCTCCCTGTGAAGTGTTCTAAAGGGAGGCTGGCTGCTTCCCAGGTGAGTAGCTCTCAGATATTTGTCTGCATTGCATGTCCCAACTTTGGGGACTCAGAATTAAGAGTAGGGACCACACTAAACACAGAGTGCCTTGCCGGGGCAGTGTGGCTTCCACATGTATCTGCAGATATATGCAACCAAATCTCTGTCTTTCCACATAGCTAGACATGTTTGTTGCTTGATATTTAGTTGATGAGAGGGTTAAGCTGGGCGGTAAATTAGTTCCCAGGCCCTGAATAATAATGTTGATAATTTTGTATAAATAGTGATTGAGCTGCTCCCACCCCCCTTTGACTACAGGATTGCTACTGCCAATACAGCACCCAGCATACGACCACCACAGTGAACCCCTAAACAGTACAGGAAGTAGAGGGGTGAGGCCTTCTACAGTCAGAATAGCCAGCATAGTCAGCAAATTACTCTATGACATAAGCACAGTCAAGACATGTCATAGAGCCAGGCATCTTCATTTAATACTAGGTCCCAAATTAGTGGCTCTGCCAAATTATCTGTTATAAATGCTGCTGCCATTGTTAAGGCTAGGGCGCAGGCTGCCAGGGCCTGGCCTGTGTTTGCTGAACAAGAGATGTAGATGAAACTGGAGAAAGCCCACCTTAAAGCTGAAATGACTCAACATGAGACATCTCTGGAAATGCAGAGTACTCATCTGAAGCTGAAAGGGCTTAGCCCAAGGTATTTGTGAAAATACAAAAAGCTCTCTTGGAAGCTAACATGGAGAGGCTAGCAGTTCAAAAAGAAGCAGCAGCTGCCATTGCTAAAGCAGAAGTCCTGGAGTCTTTTACATACCCTAAAAGTGAACACAGTGGACGGACCAATGTGCTCTGAGACAAACTCGGACCATCAGGATTCCTTGTAGGCTGCGTCAGCTCAACACTTCTGGCTACCCAATGACCCTCTTTCTGGGCAAAAAGCAAAAGACACCATCTGTGAAGCACCGAACAAAACAGCTGAAAGCTGACTCTGAATCTCAGCACTGCAAGCAGGAGAATACAGAACAGTGTGATGCTGCCTACAACTTCTCTGCACAGCAAAGGATGCAAATTCTCTATTCCAGCACACAGACGTGTTCCTTACACCAAAATGTATGACATCAGCCGGCCCAAACCAGAAACTTCTTAAAGGTATGATTTACACACCACACCTGTAATTACCAAGCCACAATGGACTTTTTATGGTGAGAGTTAATTGCTTAAGGTCTTGTATAGTTCACTGATTGCCCTGAAGACTATAGAGACTGGTAACCTGGCCCACCAGAGCACCAGAGGATCCTCCGGGGTGCCCCAGGCACTGGCCCAAGGCCAACATCAGGGCAGTACATGCAGGAAATGCACAGTATGTAACAGCACAGATAACAACACTCCTCTGCACCCTGAGCCACCCTCATGGACTCTAACTCAAGTGAACAATGTACATGAGCATGTCGGGAAGCAAAGAACTACAGACACACCAGCAGTTACATTACAAGGCACAGAGGTCTGCACAGAACTCATAGGTGGCAGGCCCTGCTCAAAAAGTCTATCAAACAGGCCACAAGGAAAAGGCAATCAGACTTGATGAACTGTGCATGCTCCAATACTCTGGTTTTAAAAGTACTAGCCAAGTATAGATGTGTATCCAGCTTGTTAGTTTGATTTTATTGGCTATTTGTAAGACCTCCTAATAGCATTTCAAAAAAATGTTTTTACTTTTCCGTTTCTGCCAATACCTGTATAAATCATATAACCTATTCTACCTCTATATTCATTAAATAATCACACTGCTAACTACAGAACTGTTGTCTGTGGTTCTTGTGTGGTTGCCTTGGCCAAGGCCTATGTAGCCAGTGATTCACTAAGGGCAGTGGTCCCTGACAACCTGTTGCTGAACTTGGAAAAGTATTGATACTTTACCCCTTAAACCATGGTTCTTCCCCTGCAGTTGCCATTAATGGGCCAGACTTTCTGGTGGGAGAGATAGAATATGGGTCAGATGTTGGACACGTTATAGGAAAAAAAATGTTGATGACTGTTTAAAATTACTATCCACAAATGAGGCTGCAATCAGTCTCCTTAAACCGGACCTTCACCCTGAATAACGGCTTACCTTATATGGTTCCTCCACTCTGTACATACAGATTGCCCACATTAAAAATCATCCGGTAAGTGAATGGGTATTTCTGTATTTATGACTGTCTGCAGCCCTAGAATATAGGTATGCACACTGCATACTGCAATACTAACTTGCTACATTGTAGATGTACTGTAGTCTGCAGCTATGCCTGGCCACATGGTTAGCTATTATCACCAAAGTTCGAGTCCGGCAAGTTCAGCCAAACTTTGAATAAATGTTCGGGTTTAGACCGAAACCTGAAAATCAATGGGGACCCGTACTTTGGGGGGGTGGCTGTGGTGGGAGGGTGGCAGAGTGTGCAGCAGTAAGCATGCTACTCTAACTCACCTCAGCTGCAATCCTCTTCCTCAGCAGTGGCATTTTAATTTGGCCCCAGCCGAAAAAAGATGCAGTGCTGGGGTTAAAACTGTCCTCACTCATGGTAGCCGGCGGCCATTTTTTTGTAGCTCTGGCTTTTTCTTTTTTTTCTTTTTTTGCTGCCATTGCTGAGGAAGAGGATCAGGGGATTGGTGAGTTCCAGAAGCTTCAGCGGCTGCATCCTTTAGGTGAAGCAGCTCATCAACCAGCTTTTCCATGTTCGGGCCAGACACTGAACTCGAACATGGACATCTGGCTGAAGTTTATGTACAACGTTCGGTACAAACCCAAACTCTCTACCAGTTACTGCAGCTAATTTGTTATGCACTGTCCAATCTTCTTGTTAGGGCGAGCGCTGCACGCCCGTCTCACAGAAAGTCACTTACCTCCATGGCTGCATGCAGCCGTCATCCTTCTTGCAGCACTTCCTCATGGCTGCATTCAGCTGCCGCCCTTCCCCCCCATGCTTCCTGCTCACATGCTCAGGTGCACGCACGTCTCTGTCCACTAGAGGGCGAGCGCACTGGATTCCTGAGATTTAAAGAGCCTGTACAGCACTGATTGGCGCCTGCTCATCCAATCCTGCATCCACTTCCCCTATTTAAAGAGGCACTTCCTTTCCTTCGTGCCAGATCTTGGTCTCTCCATGCTTGTTGAAAGTCAGACATTCTTGGATTGCTCACCCGTGTACCGACCTCTGCCTGTCCCCGACTCTGAACCTTTACTGCCTGCCCCGACCTCGGCTACTCACCTTTACCGTGAATCTGTGCTGCCAGCCCCGATCTCTGCCTGTACTTACTACGCCTTTTTGCCTGCCACTTGTGTACCTCACTGAACCTCGGCTGACTGTGGGACTGGGCTGCTGTTAGGGGGTAGCGACCTGGGGGTCACTCGCCGCACAAGACCAACCTGCCTTGCGGTGGGCTCTGGTGAATACCGGTGGCCTCTTAGACTCCGCTCCCCTGACACGGTACCCGCCATCGGTTCCACAGTTAAAGCGGATCCACACCCGAGTCCGCTCCACCCGGTCCGTGACAGTAAGATCTGGCCATGGATCCCGCTGAGGTGCCACTGCCTAACGCCTCAGAATTGCTCACTGTGGTGGCTATGCAGACTCGCCAAATCAACCAGCTCGCCGCCATGGTTCAGCAATTACTAACAATCCTGCAGCAGCAATTGCCACCTTCCGCTCCGGTGTCGCCGCCACCTGTAGCACCTCCAGCTAGACTTTGTCTCTCCTTGCCGGCTAAATTTGATGGGGATGCCAAGTCATGCCGAGGTTTCCTTGCCCAGTGTTCTCTGCATCTGGAGATGTTGGCGGACCAGTTTCCCACTGAACGAGCCAAAGTGGCCTTTATTATTAGTCTGCTTACAGGAAAGGCCCTGGCCTGGGCCACTCCATTATGGGATCGCAACGAACCAGTGACTTCCAACTTACATGCCTTCGTTTCTGAGTTTCGCCATGTCTTTGAGGAACCAGCCCAGGCCTCATCGGCAGAAGCAGCCCTGCTTAACTTGGACCAGGGCGACCGGTCTGTTGGCGAATATGCCGTACAGTTCCTCACCCTGGCGTCAGAATTATCCTGGAATAATGAGGCCTTATGTGCCTCCTTTAAGAAAGGACTTTCTAGCCATATTAAAGATGCCCTAGCGGCACGTGATTTGCCTTCGTCTTTGACTGATCTTATTCGCTTGGCCACACGCATCGATGTGCGTTTTTCTGAAAGGCAAGAGGAACTCCGCCTGGGAAAGAACTTCGAGTGCCCTAGGAGGGCTTCACGTCTGGCCCCTGTTTTCCAACATCCACCTTTGCCTGCACATGCGCCTTCCACTGAGGAGGCTATGCAGATGGACCGATCTCGCCTAACTCCGTTGGAGAGAACTCGTCGAAGAAACGAGAACCTTTGTTTGTGCTGTGCCAGCTCTGAGCACTTCTTGAAAGACTGTCCTGTTCGCCCGCCACGGGCGCACCTAGTAAGGGTGGGAGAGGCATCCCTGGTTGGGTGTGCTACCTCTTCACGCCTTACGGTTCCAGTGCAACTCTCCATTTCTGCTAACGTCTCTGTGAATTTGTCGGCTTTTCTGGATTCGGGCTCCGCGGAAAACTTCATCGGGGCCTCTTTGATTGACAAGTATAATATCTCTGTGAATCGCCTCGCAAGGCCTCTAGTTATTGCTTCAGTCAATGAAGATAAACTTGATTGCATCGTGCGATATCGCACAGTACCGCTCCTTTTGAAGGTTGGACCCGACCATCAGGAGAGTATTGAGTTCTTCGTCCTCCCCAGTAGCACTTCTCCAATTCTTCTCGGCCTACCTTGGCTTCAACGTCATGACCCCACGCTTGACTGGAATACTGGCGATATTAAGTCATGGGGCCCAGCCTGCCCCAAGAGGTGTTTTGGACCCATTCCCGCCAAGCCTGCTCCTGTCACTGCTCCCTCCGCCCTGGTACAGGCACCAGCCGGAGAGGCCTTTGTATCTCCTCGCCAATACAGCAAAGTCTTGAAATTAGAACCTGAAGAGAACATTCCGGTTCATAGTCTCATCCCTGACTTTCTGGGTCCCAAGAAGAGGGGGAGACCCAAGGGGGGGGGGTACTGTTAGGGCGAGCGCTGCACGCCCGTCTCACAGCAAGTCACTTACCTCCATGGCTGCATGCAGCCGTCATCCTTCTTGCAGCACTTCCTCATGGCTGCATTCAGCTGCCGCCCTTCCCCCCCATGCTTCCTGCTCACATGCTCAGGTGCACGCACGTCTCTGTCCACTAGAGGGCGAGCGCACTGGATTCCTGAGATTTAAAGAGTCTGTACAGCACTGATTGGCGCCTACTCATCCAATCCTGCATCCACTTCCCCTATTTAAAGAGGCACTTCCTTTCCTTCGTGCCAGATCTTGGTCTCTCCATGCTTGTTGAAAGTCAGACATTCTTGGATTGCTCACCCGTGTACCGACCTCTGCCTGTCCCCGACTCTGAACCTTTGCTGCCTGCCCCGACCTCGGCTACTCACCTTTACCGTGAACCTGTGCTGCCAGCCCCGATCTCTGCCTGTACTTACTACGCCTTTTTGCCTGCCACTTGTGTACCTCACTGAACCTCGGCTGACTGTGGGACTGGGCTGCTGTTAGGGGGTAGCGACCTGGGGGTCACTCGCCGCACAAGACCAACCTGCCTTGCGGTGGGCTCTGGTGAATACCGGTGGCCTCTTAGACTCCGCTCCCCTGACACGGTACCCGCCATCGATTCCACAGTTAAAGCGGATCCACACCCGAGTCCGCTCCACCCGGTCCGTGACACTTCTATGTACCTCTCCAGTGTTATTTTTTTTATTATTCATGTTTCTTCACAATTTCACCCCATTCCCATGGCTGATTAATAAATCTACAGACCGTCATCCAGTTTCCTTTGTTGATGTGCCTGTCAAGCCCACATAGACCCTGGGGGTATTTAAGGTGAGCAGGAGAAAGCACTGGCATTGGGGTAACCTTTGAGTGCAGGGAAAATAAATATTGTTACATGGACTCTTGCACCAGAGAAAAAATGACCAATGTTTGCAAAAACAGATACTTAAAGATGTTTGCTGGTCTATTTTTATAACGACTAAGGATTTCTAGGTGAGAAACAGTGTCATGCTGGATACCTCAACAAAAGTTTTATGCACTGGAAGTAATAATATTTTTTAATTTGTTACTGATGGTGTTTGTTACCTTCCACGCCTTCCAGCTTGACTTTGAACCAGCCACAGATTTATCGGTTATATGAGTGTGCATCTCATGTAGTGCATACGACAGAGCATACACTGCGGCATAAACCTGGAACATCACTCGCAAGTTGTCTATGTCAAATTGAAATGACTTCAAAGTGCTCATTTTTTCTTTACCACTACATACATTTTCTGAAACATTCGCTCTGCCCCCAAACAAGCATTTAAATGTATCCTCCCAAATTGTCGCCATTAAGGGTAGGTCAGGGTACTTGTTAGGATTGGCACTAATTATGAAATCTTTCAATCCAGGAATTTCTACTTTGCTCAAATGTAACAGCAAAGATCCATTTAGTTTAGGTAATACCAAAGGATTGACATCATATGGAAAGTTAAAAGGAAAAATAAAAACTTTCTTTAGGTTTATTTCACTAGTTAAAGCCGCAAGAATGTTAGACTCATCTAGATGGCCAGTAAAGATAATGGCCTTACTGGTGGACCTAGCGAGCATGAGTTTGAGGCCCTCATAGTCTCCAGTGACCTTGTTAAAGGCAGTAAATAAGAACTCAGTGCAGATTCCATGCTGTGTCATCATCTCCTTAAGTTTCACACTTAATAGTTGGCCATTTTCATCCTCAGAAGAAACAATTCCAACCCAAGTCCAGCCAAAGTGATTTAGTAATTGAATAATAGCTGTATAGTGGCTCTGTACATGAGGAAACATGTGATATAATGAAGGAAACTCTCTTCTTCTAGGCAAGGAATGTTGGTTGCCATAACTGATCTGCAGAAAATATAGAATTAAGACTAAGTGAAGAACGCAAGTTTACTGCAACAATCGTTTAAACCAGACCTGTTGGGTGGGCTAACTCGATTTAGTAAAATAAATCTTATTTTCTAAAGACTACAATCAATGGGTTGGACTAACGAAAGACTTAATTAACCACACATGACTTGGAGTAGACAGTGAGATCAAGAAGGAAGACCATAGATTTATTGTGTTGAATATGGTGGGAGTTTTAGAAACATAGAAGCATAGAAGGTTGATGACAGAAGGAGACCATACGGTCCATCTAGTCCGCCCTTATGTGTATACTGTATGTAGGATAGATGTGTGCTTATCGCAGACATGTTTAAATTCAGTGACTGTCGATTTCTCAACTACCTCTGCTGGAAGTTTGTTCCAAGCATCTACTACTCTTTCTGTAAAATAATATTTTCTAACATTGCTCCTGATCTTCCCCCCGACTAGCTTCATGTTGGGCCCCCTTGTTCTAGCATTAAGTTTCTTCTTAAAAGCACTTCCCTCCTGAACCTTATTCAATCCTGTCACATATTGAACGGTCTCAAGCATGTCCCCTCTCTCCCTTCTTTCCTCCAGACTGTACAAATTAAGTTCTTTAAGTCTCTCCTGATAAGTTTTTTAGTTTAAGCCCTTCTACTATTTTTGTTGCCCGCCTTTGGACCCGTTCTATCTGATTAATGTATTTTTGCAGGTAAGGTCTCCAGAACTGCACACAGTATTCCAGCTGTGGCCTCACCAGGGCTCTATACAGCGGCATCACAACCTCCCTCCTCCTACTGGTGATGCCTCGAGCTATGCAGCCGAGCATCCTGCTTGCTTTTCCCACTGCCTGGCTACACTGTCCACTCATCTTGCAGCTATCAGTAATCAGTCTCCCTAAATTTCTTTCCTCCAAGGTCCTGGCTAACACCGTGCTGCCCATACGGTACTCGCAGCAGGGATTCCTTCTACCCAAGTGCATGATTTTACATTTAGAGACATTAAACTCTAGTTTCCACAGTTTTGACCACCTATCAAGTAAAGCTAAATCATTTTCCATGTTGCAGACACCTCCAGGAGTGTCCACCCTATTACTAATCTTTGTATCATCAGCAAACAGACAAACTTTTCCTACCAAGCAGGCTGGAGCTGATTAACCATCATCTTATGCACTTATAACTGCTCTCTTTCAAGCAGACAAGACTGAACTGTTTTTTCAGGAGTCACTGGTGTAAACCCAAATAACATAAAGCCCATGAGGAAGTTTCTACAGCTATCAAGACAGCTAAGAGTTGACCAGCACCTTTGCCAAGATGGATTGTCTTTTACAAGAAACTTTCAGTGATTGTAGCACCCTAATTAGTTTGTAAAACCTAGAAAAATCCTTACCTCACCTGTAAAAATGCCCCATCACAGATACAGGTCATTTTGGGGGAAAAATTGTAGAATTTTTATTTTTGTGTGTTGATGCTAAAAAGCTCACCAAGATCCAGATCACACTGGCTGTACCAAGTAATTAGCATGGCTCTCCTAAAATGAGGTTTGTCACTACTCTTGCTGCAATGCAACTGTACTGGTCTGTGCAACTGTCACACAAGTCTATAAGGGCCATGCTAAATATTTGGTGAAACCAGTGTGACGTGTATTGTGGTGTGGATTGCAACCTGTGTCTTAAAATTTTTTGCATTTAGACACAAAAAAAGAGCCAAACTAAATGTTATTTCTATCTTATTCTCCCAAAATGACCTGCACCTGTGATGGGGCATTTTTATATTTGAGGTAGATCATATTCCCTATGAGGTAAGGATGTTAATTTATACGTTTGGAAACAGCACTGGGCTATGCAAAAAAATGGCGGCGACAGATTTCCAGGCCCCTGCCCTGACAGCCCTGCACTCAGTTGTTTTTGTGTTGCTGTGCTTAGAGCTGCCCCCTTTAGATCGGAGATGTAGTGCTTAGTTTCCCTGTCAGTGTCATGGCTCCCTGGCACCTAGCATTGCAATATGAAGTACCTGCACTGACAGGTAGTGGCATTGCAAGGTACACTTTGTTTCTTAGTCTTCTTGCCCTATACAATCCTTCCTCCCTCTGCCCCAGCTCATCCCCATATATCTCTGTGCGACCATCTTGGCCCTCAGGTTTGCCCCATCCATCCTTGTCTTCACCAGCTCTGCGCCATCCATCCCTGTCCCCTCAGCTCTGCCCCATCCAGCCCAGTCTATCTGCACCATCCATTCCTGTCCTCCCAGCTTTGCCCATCTAATACCCGACCTCCCACCTTCCACCAATCCATTACTCTTTCTTCCAGCTCTGCCCATTCATTCCAATCCTTCTAGTTTTTCCCATCCAACCCTTCTCCCAGCTCTCTCGACAGCCATCCCTGCCTTTCTGTTCTGTTTATCCATCCCTCTGCTTTACAGCTTCTCTCCCATTTATCCCTCTTCTTCAAGCCCCATCTAGCCATCCTAAGACCAGAGAAGACCAGCCCTCCTATAAAGTGAAATAGAGCTACATTTGGTGACAATGCGCGAGTCCAAAGCCATGCCACAGAAACAGAAATGGCAATCCGACTGAGTAACAGTACAAGTACAGCCAATGTTTCGGGGATGTCAAGCCCCCCTTCCTCACGGAGGACTTTCTTTTTGACTTATAAGAAAGAACTTAAAGGAGCAGTATCGCAAATTTTTCTTGGTGACTTATATTTAAATGGTACTTGGAATGTAGGTAGGTGTTGGAGTAAGAATTACAAATGTAGAAAAAAATGATGTGTGTGTTGAACAGCTGGAGACTAATAGCTCATGTTTATGTCTTGTCAGTGTCGGCAGCCGACACTCTTGGCCTGTTCCATGCTGAGGAGAGGGGGAAACAATGTATCAGTTCCACACTGAGGAGAATGTATCAAAGTCTCAGCTGTTCAGTGCTGGCAGCCGTCCAGCATCAGATAACAACATTGCAACATTGCCTGGCCAGAATGTATATATCTAAAACAGAGAGAAAAGCTCTAGAAGTCATTTAGCTGATTTTGACAGTTTTCCCTTCATGTTGGCTCTGCTGCAGAATCTTTTTACCAGTTTTTTTTATCAGTTTACCATTTTCTCTTTCATATTCTTATTTTTCTTTTTTCCATATGATCTTTCTTTCAGCTTTGTGTGTTTTGAGCAAAGCCCAACCCAGGATTTTCACTATCTGGAGTTTTGTTTTGTGCCCCTAGGGGCATCCCGACTTTGGATGCCCTGATATGTGAAATCCCCAAGTTCGCCTGTGAAAACGTACCTTTGCCTGTCCCACAGCGCATGCGCGGGCTCTCATCCAATCAGCTCTGTTTGCACACAGATGGGGAGCCTGAGCAGTAACCTTCCTGGCTGCCCGGCCTGTCTAAATGACTATCTGCGTGAGCGCCAGAAAAATGGGGGGATCTGTGGTTATCCAGGGGTCGTTTCACACAGTGGGCATCCTGATTTAGAATGGGGTTTTGTTCCACTTTAATACCTTTGGATTTTCCTGCACAGTTATTCAAAGAAGAAGTTCAGTCATTTTCAGTCAGTTTAGTTTATTTTGTATAGATTTTACACATTTGAGTCACCTGGTCTCATAACAAAAGCAGCACCTCACACACACACAGCCGTTACCACTGATTACAGTGTCAGCCTCTGAGGTAAAGTGTTGCTAGGAGACCAGTGGGCTAAATGAAGCAGCTCACTAAATACAAGCCAGCAGATCCCCCTATTCAGCAAATGGACTGAGCCATTTTAATTATACAATTTAAAAGAGAGGCATATATTTTTTTCTTTTTCTATCGCCAGATTATTCATACACATGTTATAAGCTATTGTGTGGCTATTTAATTATTTATCTTTTTTAATGCAAATTTCGCGATACTGCTCCTTTAAAGTGTGGAGGAAAGAAGGGAGAGAGGGGACATAATTGAGACCTGTAAATATGTGAAAGGATTGAATAAGGTTTAGGAGGGAAGTGTTTTTAAGAAGAAACTTAATGATAGAACAAGGGGGCATAACCTGAATCTATGAACATTGGAGGGAAGATCAGGAGCAACATATGAAAATATTATTTTACAGAAAGAGTAGTACATCCTTGGAACAAACTTCCAGCAGAGGTAGTAAACAGGGGGAGGCCGATTCATTAATAGCGGCAGGTAGCGACAGTTGAGCGACTGTAGCAATATTTTCACAGCGCCCGCTAGTAGTCGCTGTGCTTGGCCGTTGTTCGGTTGATGATAGTGACTCAGTCGGTTTGCAGTAATGTTGATTATTGGGTGAGGAGTCGCTATTTGACAGGTTCCGCGCTGTATGGGAGCGCATGATAGCGACTGGCCATAGCGACCGGCTCCCACCATATTCATTAACAAGTCACGCTCAAAAAATTCTCGCGCTGTGAAATGCATGTTTAAACCCCAGAGCACTGGCGGCGATGGGTTAAAAGTAGTTTTTTAACCCCCAAACAACCATATTTTTGGAAACCAAAAAAACAAGTTTTTTAAATAATTTAGTAATATGAATACATTAATATCAGACCTGTAATATGAATTCTGTAAATTTTTTTTTTTTATTTTTTTCCCTTAAAAAAATTATCTAAAATGGCAGAAGTGGTCACAGAATTTTTCACATTTAAAAAAAAAAATAAAAAAAATGTATAACAATTATTAATATTTAAAGATTGTTCCATTGAAATGCATTGGAGAGCGCCAGGTAGCGAGAGGTCATACCTGTCGCTGTTCAAGGTCGGAAGCTGGCGCTGTGGGCTGAGGCTGGAATAATGATGAATGAGTCGCTATATGGCGCTATCTCAGTCGCTAAGCAGGATTGGCTTGATAAATGTGTGATTGTGGTGGGGAGCTGGCGTTCTCGTGGCGGTGCCCGTCATTACCGCCCGCTCACCAGTCGCTACCTGTCGCTATTCCTTCATAAATAAGGGCCAAAGTTTGCAACAATACTCGCAGCGCTCATACATCTATTTTGAAAAGACAATCTCTGGATATAACACTATAAGCACGTGCACCTAACTCCTTTGGTCTACCATGGCGAGGCCTGTTCTGAGTGGAACCTGTCTTGATATACCTCTGTATGGTAGAGCAACATTTAGTTTTTTATTCAGATCCTCAGGAAGTTCTTTGCCATCAGGTGCCATGTTGAACTTCCAGTGACCAATATGCTCCCCATTCTCACCTGAGACCTTTACCACTAACAAGTCACATACCCCCTGGGGAAGGAAAATGGCTAATTGGGCAAAATTTGTCCATTTCCACTTAGGGATGTACTCACTTTTGTTGCTGGGGGTTTAGGCATTAATGGCTCTGTCAAGTAATTTTGAGGGCACACCAGATTTACACTGTTATGCAAACTGTACACTGACTAATTTAAGTTCTATCAAAGTGTCTGTTCTTAAAGGAGCAGTATCGCGAATTTTTCTTGGTGACTTATATTTAAATGGTACTTTGAATGTAGATAAGTGTTGGAGTAAGAATTACAAATGTAGAAAAAAATGATGTGTGTGTTGAGCAGCTGGAGACTAATAGCTGATGTTTATGTCTTGTCAGTGTCGGGCGCCGACACTCTGGCCTGTTCCACACTGAGGAGAGGGGTGCAACAATGTATCAGTTCCACGCTGAGGAGAATGTATCAAAGTCTCAGCTGTTCAGTGCTGGCAGCCGTCCAGCATCAGATAACATTGCAACATTGCCTGGCCAGAACTTATATCTAAAACAGAGAGAAAAGCTCTAGAAGTCATTTAGCTGATTTTGACAGTTTTCCCTTCATGTTGGCTCTGCTGCAAAATTGTTCAGTTTACCATTTTCTCTTTTTTTTCCATATGATCTTTCTTTCAGCTTTGTGTGTTTTGAGCAAAGCCCAACCCAGGATTTTCACTATCTGGAGTTTTGTTTTGTGCCCCTAGGGGCATCCCGACTTGGGATGCCCTGATATGTGAAATCCCCAAGTTCGCCTGTGAAAACTTACCTTTCCCTGTCCCACAGCGCATGCGCGGGCTCTCATCCAATCAGATCTGTTTGCACACAGATGGGGAGCCTGAGCAGTAACCTTCCTGGCCGCCCGGCCTGTCTAAATGACTATCTGCGTAAGCGCACCAGAAAAATGGGGGGATCTGTGGTTATCCAGGGGTCGTTTCACACAGTGGGCATCCTGATTTAGAATGGGGTTTTGTTCCACTTTAATACTTTTAGATTTTCCTTCACAGTTATTCAAAGAAGAATTTCAGTCATTTTCAGTCAGTTTAGTTTATTTTGTATAGATTTTACACATTTGAGTCACCTGGTCTCATAACAAAAGCAGCACCTCACACACACACAGCCGTTACAGTGTCAGCCTCTGAGGTAAAGTGTTGCTAGGAGACCAGTGGGCTAAATGAAGCAGCTCACTAAATATAAACCCAGCAGATCCCCCTATTCCGCAAATGGACTGAGCTATTATAATTATACAATTTAAAAGAGAGGCATATATTTTTTTCTTTTTCTATCGCCAGATTATTTATACACATGTTATAAGCTATTGTATGGCTATTTAATTATTTATCTTTTTTAATGCAAATTTCGCGATACTGCTCCTTTAAGTGTTGTCCCATGTTAAGACAGAATAACATATGTCAGGCTGGTCCTCCTTTTATGGGTTACTGTTTACCATTTGCCCTGTAATTTTGTGTAGTGTGTGTGTGTGTATTCTTACATTATACATACTGTATTGTATATATTTTTTTAAACTATAAAAAATATCTTCAGCAAGGCGACATTTTAATTGAATAAAAAACTCCTTAAAGTTTCTTACCTGTGGGTACCTGTAAAGTCCAGTCACACTGGCTATGGTCATTGATGATGATAACATTCTGTGTCCGATAAAACCTGCCAACATGCGTTTTTTGTAGCAGTTGTAATTTGGCATTATGTTTTTCCTGCCGGAGATAATAGTGAGTGCATTTTGTAGAGCTTTCCATTCCACAACGCAGGAATCATAAATGACATAACCCAGAGTCACATTTGGCAGGATATCAGCTCTTTGGTTTATTTCCTCTACAGCAAACATGAAGACCAGAAGGTGTTGGAAATATTGCAAGGATGGGCTGCAAGACAAAACATATTGATGAAGATATTGTTCTCCATCTGTCTGTGTCTAACTGATATATATTTACAAGCTTTTCTTGGACTGTCTTTCTATTGCTTTTCTTGGTCTTAACTTCAGTCCAAACTATTAATTAAAATTACAGTAGGCAAACATTAGAGACACTTTATTTTTCTTTTTTATGTTTTTTTACTCTATTTGAGATCTTGACCAGATCCAAGACCAGTGCAAGCATTGGGGCAAGAAGCCCCCTGCAAAGCTGTAGTCACTCCCATGAAGGGCCCTGCATCTCTGTGAACTTTTGGCTTTCATCTTGCGAAATGTATACTCTACAGAGAAGTACTGACCAGCCTGTGATAGCAAGGTCACGGAACATGTGAAAGGTATAATTTTAGATGACTCCTACCCATACCATATTCTGTTGCCCTAAGCTCCTCCACCTCTTACAGTACCCTTTTGCCTTGACCTACATTATATTTACTTCACTGTCTGTTTCTTTCACTTTTGAGTATTGAAGTGCATTATTTGTTTTTAACTATTTCTAGTTGTTCTTCTCAAAGGGTTTTAAACCTAGAGCATTGGAGAGATAACTCACATATCAAGGTCAGATGTGAAGCTGTTTATATTGTAATAGCAGGGCCCCTGGCTGCTATACAGTGTAACAAACCAGGGAGAAGCCTATGCTACATTCTAACTGTAATCATATGTCTGGTTTACACAGCAGGGAGCTGGCTTTTTACAAAGTAACAACAGGACCTATGTCCTGCTTGTTACATTCTAAGAGGCCGATTCATTAATAGCGCCAGGTAGCGACAGATGAGCGCCAGTAGCGTGATTTTCTCTGCGCCAGCTAGTATTTGCTGTGCTTGGCCGGGGTTTGCTTGTTGACAGCGACTCAGTCGGTGTGCGGTAATGTTGAATACGGGCTTAGGGGTCGCTGTTTCACAGGTTCAGCGTTGTATGGGTGCGCCTGACAACGAATGGCCAGAGCGAACGGCTTGCTGCAGATTCATTAACAAATCACGCTCCGAATTTTTGAGCACTGTGAATTCCTTGTTTAAACCCCAGACCGCTGGCGGCGATGGATTTTAAATAGTTTTTAACCCCCAAACAACCATATTTTTTGATTGTAAAATTATACAAGTTTAAATAAACATTTTGTAATATCAATACATTAATATCAGACCTGTAATATCAATTCTGCACAAAATCATTTTTTTTTTTTATCCTAAAAAAAAAACCTAACATTGCAGAAGTGGTCACAGAATTTTTGACATTAAAAAAAAAAAACATTAATAGCAATTAATTATGATTATTTAAAGATTGCTCCATTGAAATGCATTGGACATCGCCAGGGAGCGACAGGTCATACCTGTCGCTGTGATGGGATTAGCAGCGGCGCTGTTCGTTGCAGTCGGCTACATGATGAATCCCGCGGTAGCTGTCGCTCTCGCCGGCGCTAGCCTCATTTAGCTTGATAAATGCGTCATTGTGGCCGACGCCGGGCGTACTTGAGTCGGTAGCCGCCGTTAGCTGGCGGGACCTGGCGCTCGTCAGACACTACTTGGCGCTATCGCGTGATGAATAAGGGTATAAGGCAGCAGCACAGGTTTGTTACTCCCATTGCTGCTGTCTCTCTATGACTCCTAAAATCTATTCACTTCAGAATTTGGCCCCCAAGCATCTCATAAGGATCAATTCATGACCATGCACAAACAAATTTGCACACGTTTTGGAGAGGCAAGTCGTGGCCGAGCTTCTGTCTAATTCCTGGTTGTCAAAATGTGATGCGCATTTGTTTTTGCACCAATTTGCGCACTAGCTTTTGCCAATGCACCAATTTGTGGCTGAAAGTTTCCGCTGGCACCATTTTGGCGCACCAAGCTCCCTCTGGCGCCTGATTTATGATATGTTTAGAGGGTAGAAAAGCTTGAGCAAATATGGCAATTTGAAGAGTGAATTTCCTCCAGCAAATAGGTGGTGGAACCAGCTGATTCCAATGAGTAACAGGCTTATTTCAATCGGAAAACACATGCCGTCAGGAAGAAGAGGCAGTTTGCACTTTTCCAGTGAGCTTGCCATATGGTGCAACTTGCATGTGCACCTGGCATGCACACGCAGCCATGAATCATGCACCTAGGTACATGCAGAATCTTTTGCACTCCACCAGAGTGTTTTTTCGCACTGACCATGAAACAAACCAATAGTGTTGAATGTGGCTTGCGTAGTAAGAAAGGTTGGGGACTACTGCTTTAGACTAAGCTGGTAAGGACAGGACCCATTCTTATTGCGACCTATATGCAGAATATTCACCATGAACTCTGTAGAAGCTTGATTGTAATAGTAAATGTACGAGATGCTCTACACCTTCTGTACTCAACTGGTGGACCCTGGTCTGGATCCAGACTGCGTGTACCAGTTGTATGGACCCTTTCCTGGCCTTAGTGTGGTGCCCTGGGGGCCACTGCATTGGTTGCCATTGCGGCGCTAGCAAGACAGCGCTTTTAATTCAGTGCCTTCTTCCGTCCAAGTGCTCTTTCACCTGTGTGCACTCACTTTTAGAGCCCTCCCAGGAACACGCAGGCAGGACCAGTGTCAGTATTGTGGTAAGCCTGCTTGGTGCATTTATATGTGTGCGTGTTTTCTGTGAGTTGTATTTTGTGTATTATTGGGGAGTGTTTGCTATGTATGATTGTTATGTTTATGTGTATGTGAATGGTCTGAGTGTATGTATGATTGAAGTGTTATTGGTTTGAGAGGGGTGGTGTTAGGGGGGTGACAGGTGATCAGCTAATTGCTATGAGGGTGGGGTGATGACACTGATTGTGGAGGAGGGGATACTGCTAACTATTGCCGGGGTAGAGGAATGTAAAGCTGAAGAGGAGGATAAGACAGACCATTCCCAGGAAGAGAGGGGCCAACCATTTTGATGGAATAAGACTGACCACTGTGAGTAGGGGGGGGGGGGACTTACTGTTCATTATTTGGGGGGTAAGGCTGACTATTTGGGTGGATAGGGCTCAACCCTCACCTAACCTTCCCCCACCACTGCTGGCCTGCATCTCTCACTTGACCCCCAAATTTGGCTTATTACTTTAGAGCAGAGTTCTTTACTGTTAGTGTTCAGCTCGGACCTTAATTCCGTGACAGACCCCAGTAAGTCAGCTGAAAGTAGTTGAGTACCCCTGCTCTAAACTGTAATCTGAAATATCAGTCCTATGGAAGATGATAGCCATTTATAAGTAAATAATAATATGTTAGTCCCAAATGGTGAGTACTTACAAAATACAGTTGGAGCTTTTTGGTGGAAGTGTAAATCCTTGCTTTGATTTGGTGTCTGCTCTGCTGAGCTGCAGCAATCCACCGATAATCACATCACCGTTCTGGGAATGTTCCTGATGTAAATGTCTTTCCTTCAAGTGGCAAATTGGATGTGGAGCATCTTTATTCACTGGTAGCAAAGTAAGCCATAGTAACGGATTAATGTGTTTATTCACAGTTAGTAGCTGTGCCTGTTGAAAAAGAAACAAACCACTGAATTGTTAGAAGCTCTACTAATGTGTGTCAAGCTCAGAGAAGTTTAGGTTAACGTTAAGGGCAGTATAGTGAGTCAAAAGCAATTGGACTTGTATGTACAAGGTTTGACAGTGCTGTTGGGTAGATTCAGTCACAATAGGATGGTGAACCGGCGATTTGACTTTTTGGGACATCCCAAATCGCAATGCCCTATATATAACTATAAAGAGTCTTTTTATTTATTTTGTTTTATGATTTTAAGAGCTAAGAAAGACTAAACTCACAGAGGCAACCAGTCGGCCACACGAGACATTGGGGCTTGAAAGCTAAATATCTGGCCTCCAACCCTGCCAGAATATCACCCTTTATGCCCTTCATCAGAGGTACAAGGCACTCCCAGTAGTGCCCCATAAAATGGGGGTGCAGGTAATGATGGCAATCAGCACTGCTGACAGGTGGCTTGCTGGTCTATCTACCCTTTCAACTGGTATGGGGAGGGTTTAATTTAATAGGACCCCTTACCAGATCAAAAATAGATAAAAAAAAATGATTTCTTGGTCTTAACGTCTTTTCATCGTCTCCAATATGTTGCTTGAAGTTCTCCCAAGTCCTGCTTGCAGGTCTCTTGAGACTTTAGGAAACTTTAGGCCTGACCCAGCATCTTCTAAACTTGATTGCATTATGGCAGACCCCACCTCTTCTCCAGCACTCTCTGCCATGTCTCTGTTCCTCATTCTTCAGAGGGACATAGCCTTCCACCATCATCTCTGGCTTCCAGACGAAGGAAGGGGAGATGCTCTTATACCTAAGAGGGGAGGATTCTTGGGTTTTCCCATAGCATCAGTAATTCGGGGAGAAGCCATGCCCTGAGGTATAAAAGCCTGGAAGAACCTGAAGCTTATGCCAATTGGCACTGGGCTCTTTCTGCATCGTTCCGACCAGTAAAGATGCAGGTAATCTGGCAGAGTGGATCAGCAATCTACCTGCCGATATGTCTAGTATAATAGTTAGAAAAAAAACACAAACTTATATTTAAAGGGATGCAAATTGCATCATATGGCATTAAATAGAGGCCACACATCTGCTGCCCTCTGGCAGCAGGGTGATTACTTTGGCAGGATGCCAGAGAGGACTGAAAACTCTGTTTCTTTGAAACTTAGATGTCAGTGGCATGGCCACAGAGGTAGAAAGGGATCTGGGAGAGAGCACTGGGCTCGATAGACCTAGAAAGAAGATGCCACTCAACAATGGATAGAGAAGAAGGTAGCAGAGATGAGAATAGCATTTTTAAATGTATTAAAATATGTGTGTGTGTGTGTGTGTGTGTGTGTGTGTGTGTGTGTGTGTGTGTGCCTTTTTATCCATAAAGGGTTCCCAAATACCATTTTAAAGGCTAGTGGAACCAGCAATCTACCTGCCTAACATGCTAGAGAATACCTTGCCGATTCACTTGCCTGATCCCCAGCCCCATGCACTGGCCAGGGGTTTGTAGGAGAAACCTGGTGCCCATGAGCCCAAGTGCAATTCCAGGAGTACCGGAAGCACTGGAACTACACCAATAGGGGCTGGTATGTTGGCAGGGCTTCTGTTGCCAGTCCCTATGTCTGGTATGATGGCCAGTGATGGGTCCACATGTTACTGGGAAAGCAGTGCAGAAAAGCAGATCAGGGCTTGTGGGGGTGTAAGTGCAGGGGCCATCAGCATTTGGGGTGTCCCCCTCTCCCGTTTTAAACCATACCACTCTTTTCTAAGTATCCTAGTTTCTTCTATGCTTTCACTCCATCAAAACAGTATAGTCTGGGTTTCAGCAGAATGTTAGTGTAAAGGCAGGGGAGACAGCTGTCAGCTGCTACTAGGCCCATGGCAGAAGGGGCCCTGGTTTCAACTGCCCCCCCCCATGGCCAAGGATGGGGAGGCTGTTCTTTAATAAGGGGGCAGAGAAGAGTGGCTCATAAATAGGGGGAGTCTCTTGGCTGAACACCTCCTTGCCCCAAGCTAGCCACTCCTACAGTCAGCTGAGCAGGAGTCAGTAGATTTTTTGACTTTGACCCATCTGCTTTCACCTTAGCCTGGCCTGGACCCATTCCCAGCTCTGACAGTCCCAGCTTAGTCAGTGTATGAGTGTGTAAGGGGAGGACATGGACCCCATAAAATCAATATACACATCTAATGTTATTGTTAGTAAAGAGCCCTTTCAAGCAGGGGGCAAGTAATGAAGCTCCAGCCCCTGTTTGTTGCATCACATCTTTGGATGTTGGATAGAGTAGGTCTCTTTCACAGTAAGAGGTCACTTTTGCACTTTTTTGGGAACGATAGAGCTTATTGTGTGTGTCACATTCTGTATATAGTCCACTTACTGGGAGCTTCATGTTCTCCAAATTATACTGTAGTTTCTCTGGAACAATTCTTCCAACCACGCTGATGTTTATTAGCAAAGTTTCTGTAAAGGAATGAAAATATATAACCATTATTATTGTCATTGGCAAAGTATACATCTTACAATGAATGCAATTTGATCTTTGTTCATGAAACATGAAATGCATATATATTGTATTTTTCACACTGTAAGGTGCACCTGCCCATAAGACACACCTAGGAATTGGAGGAGGAAAATGCAAAAAAAATATTCTGAACCAAATGCTGTGCAAACCCCCCCCCCCCCAAGAACCAAATAATAGGTAAGGTGCAGAATCCCCCCATTACAGGCAGTGCGGCAATCCCCCTTCCCCCCAAATATAGGCAGGGTGTCCTTTTCCTCCCTCTTATTCCCCATTATAGGCAGTGTGGCATTCCCCCCTCCCATTTCCTATTATAGGCAGTGTGGCATTCCCCCATTCTATTCCCTATTTTAGGCAATGTGGCAATCCCAACTCCCATTTCCCATTTTAAGCAGTATGTCAACCCGACCCCAGATGCTAGAGGATTCCTGGGCACTGGATGAACGGGCAAGGTAACTGATCCCTGGCCACCATCACCAGTACTGCCGTTGCTGCTTCTGGCTCACGTGCATGTAGCCATTGCCATTGTGGTCAATGCATGTGGACGCAGGCCTCCCAATTGTCGCTCTTCCGTCATGTGGCCTCCCTGTGGCTCTGGCAGCCTGACCAGTGACGCAGCTTTTTTCTTTTTTTACATTAGCCACACTAACACCCCCCCCCCCCTTTGGAGAAATATAAGTGTGTCTTATGGGGCACAAATATAGTATTTTAAAATGTCTTATTCTAATAAAAGCATAGTAGTAAGTGTGAAAAGAACCAATTTGGGTGTGCACTGCTGTACTGGATAATAATTAAGAATTATGAATCAGGTGCTGGCAAGTAAGGGCAATATATATAGAGATAAATTGCTAAGAACAAGAGCCCTAGATTCAGCCCAGAGACCCTTACATGAAGACTGCCACACACAAGAGCAATATCAATAAATAAAATGTTGAATTTATTGAATCATTTCAGATCATATTAAACAGACAACATAAAGGACTCAATTAAAAAACATGTATACATATAAGACACACTGGAGATAATATTCCTGTTAATGGCTCTTACTTAAAAATTAATCACAACCTTTTGCATATATGCTAAAGTAATTCATTGATATATAGTAGGACTGTTGTACCTGTATGGTGGCGTGTTTGAAAAAGACTTATTAATTGTGCTCAATAATAAGAATTTACTAATAGAACCTCCTATAGAGTGTTGGTGTAGTGGACTCGCCACTATAAAGTGCTTAAGTGCAATAAATAAGTGAGAGAAGGTGCTCATAGGGTCTCCAAATAGCTGTGCAAAAAGCAAAGTGCAAATATAGCAGTGCAAAAACTATGAAAGAGCCGCCATCATACAGTCAAGTCCAAAAGATAAAATATTTAGAAGTTTACATCACCACATCATTTGAGCCCAGGATCTCCAGAATCGCAACCTGACACCGACGCGTTGCGTGGCCCGATGCCACTTCGCCAGGTTCTATTAGTAAATTCTTATTCTTGAGCACAATTAATAAGTCTTTTTCAAACACGTCACCATACAGGTACAATAGTCCTACTATATATCAATGAATTACTTTAGCATATATGCAAAAGGTTGTGATTAATATTTAAGTAAGAGCCATTAACAGGAATATTATCTCCAGTGTGTCTAATATGTATACATGTTTTTTAATTGAGTCCTTTATGTTGTCTGTTTAATATGATCTGAAATGATTCAATAAATTCAACATTTTATTTATTTATATTGCTCTTGTGTGCGGCAGTCTTCATGTAAGGGTCTCTGGGCTGAATCTAGGGCTCTTGTTCTTAGCAATTTATCTCTAATAAAAGCATAGACATAAAAAAGTAAGGGAAGGTTTTACCAGTAAAGAAGCTCATTTCTGCTCAGGTATAGGGTATGTGTAAAATGATGAAAAAGTGCTGCACAGAAACCAAGTATTTAATATTGTGAAGTATATGATCTCGATCCAAGAGGCCATATACTGCCCAATTCTGACAGATTGCAACTTATTTTCTTGATAGGGGTATATGTTTTTTTTTAAAGCAGTTAAAAAAAATGTGATAAATCAATGAAATAGAGTAGTCGCTATACCACTGCAGCTTGGAATTATTTGTGTGCCCTACCTTATATCTAACACATTTTGCAAGTATTTCACATTATTTTCGATCTTTGTCTTTCCCTTTGTCTTTTATAAAACGCCTATCTGTTATATTCTTTTATCTGATAAAATAGCTATCGCCTCCTCCTGGAAACAGCGACTGATCCACTTTAGCCTAATAATTCAAAAAGTCAATTAAATAATGGTCAAATTTAAACTTACAGCTATGTCCTTGGGACTTCTACATCCTTACTCTCTCTCTCTCTCTCTCTTTTGTTACCGTATGTTTTATCTTTGAAATGTCTTATTTTATGTTACTATAAATATTGAGTTATAAAAAACTGGATTGATTGAATGGACAGTTCAGGCAATGGCAATAATAAGTAAGAAAGGCAGCAAGAACTCATCTGAGGCTTGTCCCATGTGCCTTCCCTTCATTTCCTGCAATGCGCTGTAGATACTGTATATGCTGTAGGTCTCCAAAGTTTGCCACCTTACAGTAACATTCTTCCATGATCAACAGCAAATGGGGACTCTACTATTGACTTCCGTGGGCACCTCTGTACACTAGGACAGTGGACTTTCCCTTTAAAACTAACCAAAACCCAGTCCCAAATCGGGCTGCCCCTGTGATGAGACCCTAGGAACCCCATGATATCTTACCTTGCTCCTCGCTCCCATGGAGCATGCATCGGTTTTTGTAGATTGCCATGTATATTAATACCCAACAATCTATTTGAATTGTATAGATTTCTGTGGCATATCCAACTGGCCACTTCTAGCTGTACACAACTGTCGTCAACCAGATATGCTCGTCAGGGGTGCGCACATTCAGGGTAGCGAAATTGCTGCGGAAGACCATTGCATGTACTGTGGCAGTGGACATCAAGGTATGATTACGAGCATTCCCAGGAGCTTTACACAGCAGTGCGTCTCAAAATGGGATGCCCTTGGGGAAGACTTTTACCCTGCATTGGAGTTTTTACTGACCAGAGAATAAACCAGCAGCTGCACATATTAAAGGATGGTCTATGTAGATGCCATAAGGTTTTTTAGCTAAACAACTGATGATACCATCTGGCTCCTGCTTGACTCGTTTTCTGAGCCTTATCATATGTGTTCAAAGAAGAGCATAGAGCATAGAGATAAAGGAACACTAATAGCATACAGCATATCCCTGCTACATGGAGAATGGATAATATATTAGAGGCTCAGGTCAATTTGCTTTAAAAAAAGAACTGGCATATTCCTGTGTTCTTAATATACCAGATCTTTCAATAAAAATAAAGATAATTCTACTTACTTTTTAGTCTTCCAGCAATGTATCATGGGATCTCAAACACTTCAAAATGTCCTCTCTTTTTAAAGACAAGTGTTATGTCCAGGAAGATGATAATTGCGACAGGGGAATAAAGGGAGAAATGCGCCTGACAAGATAATAAAAGAGGAGAATAATTATATTTTGATACAAGTCAATTAAACTCAATATCAAGATAAGAAAAACAAGTGACATCATCTTTATTATTCTGACTAAACTAAAGATGATGTAAATATCACTGGAAAGAGTGGTCTCACTCTTCTATGTTGTATAATAGGCTAAGTCAAAAATTAAGGTACCTACCCTAAATGTTTATTATTTTCTTAATAATATTTCATCACTTATTGGCTTTATCAGCCACAAACAAAAATCATCTGTAGCAAAACTTACAGTAGGTCCTACAAGCAGGACCGGTGCCAGCACTCGGGGTACCAGAGAAAGTGTCGCTGGTTGTTGGTCTCTGTAAGGGCCTACTACAGTGGGCATCATGTGTCTTGCTTATGGTTGGCCTTAGGACCAAAAGATGATCAGCAGCAATGGAGAAGGTTGTGGCAGCTTAGATGCTGGCGAGGACTAAAAAATGATCAAGTGGCAATGGACAAGGTGATGAGGATCAGGGGACGATTGGCAGCAATGATGGAAAAGTAGCTACTGAGAAAGCAGCAAGGATGGGGGGAGAGTGATTGGCAACATTGGAGAAGGCAACAAGGATGATCAGCACCCGTAGAGAATAAACCGAGGACTAGAGCAGTGGTCCTCAAACTTTTTATGCCAAGTACTTCCTAGCAACAGGCCATTACAACCAAGTACCTCAAGGAGATCAATCATTAATGTTAACAAAATAGGTAGTCAATGGCACCTTTTAAAGCAATACCCCAAAAGAAATTATAAAAGAAGGCGAACAACCAATGTTTGAATTTGCAAAAAAAAGAGTTTGGGAGTTTTATTATGAAACAAGAGCTAAAGTGCTGTACATATACACAATGGGCCTGATGCAGAGCCTCCTCTGAACTGCCCTTAAAACCTTCCGATTGTCCGGGTCTCCCGTTTGAATCGTGGCTCAAATGTGATGCAGAGCCTCCGTCGGAATGGCTCCCTAACTGATCCGTCAATTTCACTTTACTCGGAAAGCTTTTTTTGCTCTCTCGGGTGCCTTCAATTTGATCGGGGCTCCCGTTCACGTTCACACGGGCGGCCCGTTTTTCCCTGATTTTTCCTGGCTTTTTGAACGTACCTGCTTGGTTTCCGTCGTATTTGACCTTCCATTTTGGTGGTTTGAGCAAGTATACTTACCTCTCCATGGCTCTTCAGTTGCCAATCTGGCTACACGCAAGCGCACATCCCTCAAACTCCCTTGGAATATGCATATGGCCACAAAAGCAAATTTGACACAAATCTTTTTTTTCTTTTTTTGTGGGGGTTTCCTTGTCCTTAATGCATACCTTAATCATCTAGTAGTTCCTTCTTCCTTGTCCTTAA
Organism: Gastrophryne carolinensis; assembly: GCA_027917425.1. Lineage (NCBI taxonomy): Eukaryota > Metazoa > Chordata > Amphibia > Anura > Microhylidae > Gastrophryne > Gastrophryne carolinensis. The sequence continues at coordinate 42,117,767 of CM051237.1, read as the reverse complement.
TGCATACCTTAATTGTTTGTGTGTTTTTCAGATTTATTGTCCCATATCTAAACCTTTGGTGTCATGGAAATGTGTGCTGATGTTGTGTGATTGTACTTTTGCAGGAAAGCCAACTCTCAAAATATGTTATTTTTTTTATTATTCAAACGTTGGTTTTTTTGGGTGGTTTTTTTTAGGTTTTTTTTTTGGGGGGGGGGGGGGGGTAAAACCGAAACAAATATTTACATGTTTAAAATTCTTTAAAAAATTAGGCCTCGGGGTCTTCGGGATGTTGTCTTCTTTGATCTGTGAATGAAAAACAACATTAGTTTAGCATTGTTTTTTTGGTTTTGTTGGGCGTGGTTTTTTTGGGGCCCATATCCAACCGGACCTTCTGCGTGATTTCATGAAAAGCACAAACTATTTTTAAAAGATTCCGCAGCATCTTAAAATAATATATAGTAAGTTTTTAGTCAATTAATTATTATTATTTCCCCCACTGGGCTGCAACTCAGTTCAGGAACTTAGGATACGTGCGCCGCCATCTTGACTCTGAAGCATCACACTTACTGAGGAGAGGAGAGTGGGATAAGGTACAGGTGGGTTATAGCTGTGCCTTGCTCACACAGAGCAGAGCTGTGCTCTTGAAAAGGTTGGTAAGATGATTTGTAAGGTGGACAATCTGTATGTACAGGGTGTGGGAAATATTTAAGATAGACTCTTATTCAGAGTTAAGGTCCGCTTTAAGTGCTTTTTTTATAAAAATTAATTTGGAAATTTTTCTGAATTTTAGTTTTCAAATGTAATTGTTTGCTCATTTTCTTTAGTTTAAATAAACACCACTTACAAGGTTTGGGCCGCACATTGCGTCGGGGGCGGAGTCTCCCTTCAGCCTCCCTCTGTTGCTGTTGTGAATCTGTATGGATGACAAACACACTGATATTAGAGACTGTTGTTCTTTCATGAATAGAATATTAAGTTAGGCTTCTAGGTATCAATCTACTCACCTTCCCCAGCAACCTCTTCCTCCTCGCCCCCTTCCTCACTCATCCCTTGGGATGTTCCAGCGACGTCTGAATCTACAACAATAGTGCACATGAGTATCTGTATTTAATGCATGTATTTCCACATATCTAACTATATTTCCCTTACCGGAGTCAGGTTGAGGCTCTGTTATGCTTGACTCCCTGCCGTCAGATCCCCCCCTCCCCTGCATGCTGAGGTCCAGCGGCTCCTCCGAGTCACTTACAGAGGAGGGGGTGGCCGTTGACCCTGGCGGTGGCCCACCTACACCTTCACCTGTTTCGCCCAACACTGGGCTGCGTGTCCTGGTCCGGGTGGGGCGGAACCGTAGTTTCCATTCATGGGCTGAAATACAAACACAATCATTAAACCACGCCCAGGCGATGACAGGGTTATAGGTGCATTTACATTTTCTACACTTACATGGAAAATGTTTGTTGAAGTACCGCCTCACCCGGGGCTTATGCCTTCTTTTTAAATCAGACCAGTGTTGGGCGATCTGGGTGAAGGTATAGGTGGTTTGGGTTCGGCGTTCTATCGCCTCCACCACCTCCAGGGCCAACGTCCATTTGGCATAATCAGATGGCAGGAAGTCGTAGCGATTCCTCAGCATCATCTGTTAATAAAAAATACAAGGACACACCATTAAGCCACCAAATACATTAACAAGTTTCCTGGCCTAACTCAAGTCACTTTATTAACCTCTTGCTGCCTCATATTGCCCTAGTTCTGCTCTCTGCATGTAGGCTAGTTTGTTGCTGCGTGCATGTGTTAAACTAAGGTGGGCTGGTCTGTAACGTGACAAACTAAGTTGTTTCAGACTATTCTTGTTTTTTGTTTTTTTTTAATTACAAGGAATGTGTGCGCGCACATAAACGCACGCTCGCATACTCACATCCATGATGATGTCTTCCTGCTCCGGGGTAAAGATGGCGGGCGACATCTTGTTTTCTTTACAAAGCTAGATAGCTCTGACGTTCCCCTGCGTTGACGTGCGTGCGCGCAGGCGCGCACTCGCTGTTGTGCACGCCCACACGGGAAACATATTTAAAGAACAAGCCACTCCGCTCGGTGTAGGATACCATATCAATATTGGCAGACCTAAAGTGAGCAAAAATAGGCAAGCAAGGCCAAAGGCACATAGCAGCCGCACACATGCCTCATTCTAAATAAAACAGAAGAGCAGGCACAACACACATGCAGAACATGCACCAACTTAAACGGTGGGTACTCCACAGACACAGGCACATTCCCCAAAACGCAGGAGCAAGGAGACATTAACCCATTCTCAACCACCGGCCCAAAAACCACACACGACTCCCCAGATAGCCAACCATCTATTTCAAGTGATGCAGGGGACAACACACACCCATGTGGGCGATAACCACGCCGTGGGTCCCTAACAGGCCGTTTTTGATAAGCACAAAGCATGGCTGTTGCCAATGCTGTTTGGGTACATTATGGTGTTCTGTCCATCGAGATACTGAACAAATCAAGCGGACAGTTGTGGACCTGAAATCATATAGTTGGCCAAAAATGGACATGCGCCGGCAGCAGAGGTAAAGCCCAAATGCATTTAGAGTCGCTTTGTGACCAGCATGTAACACTTATTAGGTGTGATTTAATCTTCCCCAGCCTGCAGACAGGGGGTGGTTTCAAGAAAATACATTGGCCACAAGGTCGGCACGGATTGTGTGTGCTGGCCCACTTGGTGTACCAGTGTAAGGAGGGGTCTGCTCATCAGAAATAGGGAAAGGTTCTGCACCCAGGTCAGTATATCGAGCAATCCTGCTTCTAATGGCAAGGTTTTGCAGGACCCCACAAGCAATAATTATTTTGATAACCTTGCCAGGCTGATACTGAAGAGAACCCCCACTGTGATCCAGACATCGGAAACGCATCTTCCACAACCCAAAGGCACGTTCCACCACAGAGCGAGACCTCCTATGGGCTGTGTTGTAGCGCTCCTGTGCCTGGGAAGATGGGTGCAGGATGGGTGTGAGCAGCCATGGTAACAAGGGATAGCCTGAGTCACCTGCAAAAATACAAAAGACAAACATAAGGTGGATGCCTAAAAAAAGGTTTAGGTGTGCATAGAAACATTAGTACACAGGGACAAATAGGTGAGCTAGGTATGGTGGGAGGAATTGACATTTTTACTGAGCCTACAAACACATGCAACCTGTACACTCCTTAAAAATGCCTGCGTAATGCTACTGAGATAAGAGGGCCAGAACATAAGCCAATAGTGGAGAATACTTTCACCCATTAATTAAACCAAAAACCTTTTCAAGTTTCCAGGAAAGGTCTCACAGATTAGTGGGGTAGTGGCAAATCCACATTCAAACCTGGGGGCCAAGAAATACAACTTTAATACACATACCCAGTAACCATCCTCCAGAAATATCTCCAGATTGAAACCGTTGATAGAGGCTGGAGTTCCTCAAAATGTGCGCATCATGCGTGGACCCAGGAAAGCCAGCAAACAGACTGAAAAATTGAAGATCAGGGCCCGCCACTGCCTGAACATTGATGGAATGGCCCATCTTCCTGTTCCTGCACCAAGCAAAACACAAGTGTAATTAGTGTGAGCCATAAAAAATGTGTGATAACCAGAAAAAAAGCAGACCCAAACCACATACCTGAACAGATATTCCTGGTCCGCAGGGGGGATGAGCAAGACATGTGTGCAATCGATTGCACCAAGGACCTTGGGCATGTCGGCTATGTTATAAAAGCCCAACTTAACCGCATTCCAGGCTTCCCCTGTTTGAGGGAAAAAAATGTAATTCTGTGCCAGGGTAGCCATGCCATCCAAAAACTTGGTTAGGCTGCGGCTCAGCGTAGACTGGGACATCCCCACGGAGAAGGCACCCAGTCTCTGGAACGAGCCGTTCGCCAAAAATTGCAGGCAGCCAACCAATTTGGTCATACCTGCAATTGCATGCCCCTTTCTTGTGGTGGGGGCTAACCATGGCCGCAGCTCGCTATACAAGGCATGGAGAGAAACACGGTTAAGGCGGGTGAGCTCGAATAGGTCAACGTCACTCATGCCATCGATGTCCAAAGGCGTGCGCTGCAGCCTGGTTTCTGCCATACTCAGAACTACCAGACGGCGTAGCTGGCGCCTTTGATGTTGGCCCACAGAGGAATGCATTCCCAAATAGCACGGAGCTCCAATACGGCTGGTCAGACTTGCCGTAAGTGAAGGCTCGGCGGCCCCGTTTTATTAGGCTGATTTCAATCGGAAACCAAGGCTCTGCATCACTGAAAAAAACGGGCCAATTAACGAGGCCTGTTTTCCCGGAAAACAGCCTCGTGCGAGCCGACAATCGGAAAGGCGGCTGAGCGCACACCTGAGCGCATAAACGCACACTAAAATCAACGTAGCACCCTTTCCTGACCCGATCAAAGCCCAAAACCAACGGGAAAATGCACGGGATAGCTGAACGGGGAGGCTCTGCATCAAGCCATAAGATCTTTACTGATTTCTATGTCCAGGAAATCTTGTGTTGGTCATGACTGAATGTGAATTTTAGATTGACATTATTATCATTCAATTTCTCAACAAATCTCAGTAGTTCCTGCCTCGGCCCCTCCCAGATGATCAAAATGTCATCTATGTACCTGTGCCATGCCGAGACATGGCACAGGTACTGGGCCATCTCGTCCCCACTCCATAGACCCCTCTCCCACCACCCCAGATACAGGTTTGCGAACGATGGGGCACATGTTGTCCCCATCGCCGTCCCCTGTATCTGGTGGTAGAGTTGACCCTTGAATAGAAAGAGGTTGTGGGTGAGGACGAAATTAAGGAGCCGAAGCAGGAACCCTATTGATGATATTGCCATACCTATTATCAATTACTGATCTTAATACACTAACCACTAATCATTAACCATTCCATTGATACCTATAGGGCTTCTGGGAACTGGCATACCACCAATTTTCCTTGGGGCTCTTGAGATATGTACTAATGCTGTAATATATGGTGAAATATCACAATAAGGTATTTATTTGAGCTACCAATTAACTTTTATTGAACAATGACATTATTATTTGGATTATTTTTATTCCATTGTCTTGTAGACTAACATACTAACTCACTAACAAGCAATGTTTGTCTGTCACATATATAGGGCATTGAGAAAGCCAAAGTAGGCGAAACATGTCTGCCCGCAGAAGATACCATGAAATTTAGGCTCCTAAAGGAGCACTGTTATATGATGTTGTGACAGCAATGTACATAATTGTAGGAGTGCACTAGATGTGGTTTTTAATGAATTTTGTATTTTAATATTTTGAAATAAAGTATACAATAATTTTTACAATAATTTAGAGACGTGGTCATAGTAATAAGCCTACAATGCCCAAAGGGGACCAAGCCCGGGGATAAGTTTTATTAATAAAACAAATTGTCAGGATTATACCTAACACCCGTCTGTCTTAAGCCAGTATCCCCCAATCTCCACCGCCACTTCTGCCTATAGACAAGCCCCCGCTTGTGGGAGACGCGAGTAATGCCTCTCCCAGTCGGTTGCCCCCAGGACTTAACAGGCGCAAGGGATAGTAGCTTAAGGTGCAGTTTGGTGTTAGACAGGGAATCCCGAATGAGGATGCCGGGTGTGAAAAGTCCGTAAATCAGGCCGAGGTCAAACCAGGAAGTCACAGGCGAGGTATCCAGGGGAGAAGACTGAGAATGGTCGAGGGTAGCCGAGGTCAATTCCAGGAGGTCACAGGCGAAGTACAGGAGGGTCAGGCAAGAGAGTGGTCAGGCAAGCAGGAGGTCAGGGCAGGCAGCTAGCAAGAATAGTCAGAGTCCAAATCCAAATCCAAAATCTTCACAAGTAACGCAGCACACATCCAGAACCCAGAAGCTATAACGGGCCCTGGGAAACTGGAACAGTGCAAATATATAGGGAAGTCTGGCCAATGGGATACAGGGAAAAAGGAGGGAAGGAAGGTGCTTGGTGCAAACAAGGAAGTGGGATCGGTCCCAGGAGCTGGACGGCCCAGGCCAGACAGGCCGACCAGTCCCTGGGTCCGATCCCAGGAACCAGCCACAGATTGGGGAATTCAAACTCGCCCCCGGCGGGCGCGCTGGGGGAAGCGCCGCCGGGAGGCATAAAGCAGACGTGCTCGCGCGCGCCCCCGCCAGGAAGGGGAAGCGCTGAGCCGGAGGGGAGAGCCGCAAGGCCGCGCAGCCGCGCGGAGCGGGCTGCGACGCGGCCACCCACAGCATCCTGCACCGCCCGCCCCTGATCCCCGCGACGGTGCCGAGGAGCTGGCAGACCCGGGGACTGTCGGTCCGCAGCCCGGTGGGAGCCAGCCGGCAACACGCCGCGGGACACGGAACGGCGGTGAGGTAAGTGCCTAACATTACCCCCCCCCTGAGGAGGGGCCACTGGACCCTCCAAGCTGGGTTTTAAAGGATTCTCTCTATGAAACTTCTTTACTAAATTCTGTGCATGAACTTCTCTGGCAGGAACCCAAGATCTTTCCTCCGGACCGTACCCCTTCCAGTCAATAAGATATTGAAGAGAGTTCCGAAAGAAGCGAGAATCAAGGACCCGGGCCACCTCAAACTCCTGATGCCCATCAATTACCACAGGACTAGGAGGACTATTAGGTTCATGGTCTCTTGCAGACTTAAGAAGTGAAACATGAAAGGATTTACAGATTTTCATGGAAGAGGGGAGGGCCAACCGGTATGTCACCTGATTAACTTTGTGAGTTATGGGGAAGGGGCCAATAAACTTAGGTCCTAACTTAGCGGAGGGTTGGCGTAGCGCCAAGTTCTTGGTTGAAAGCCAAACCCAGTCCCCCACCTTAAAGTTAGAATTAGACGATCGCTTGCGATCAGAAAATTTTTTCTGTAGACAAGCGGCCCTAGTCAGGTGTTGTTGGATTTTATTCCACTCCCCTGGCCATTTAGAAACCCATTCATCCACGGAGGGAACTCTAGAGGGTTGGTCCGAAAGAGCAGAAAACTTCAGATCCTTGCCATAAACACAGTGGAAAGGAGAAACCCCTGTGGATGAATGCGTAGCGTTGTTAAAAGCAAATTCTGCAAAAGGTAAGAAGAAGGCCCAATCAGTCTGAGAACCCGCTGTAAAACAGCGCAAATATTGTTCCAGGGACTGGTTCGTTCTCTCGGTTTGACCATTCGATTGCGGATGAAAAGCCGAGGAAAGGGAGACAGTGAACCCCAACTTGGCACAGAAAGCCCTCCAAAACCGGGAGACGAACTGGACCCCCTTATCCGAAACAACATCCGTGGGAATACCATGAATCCTAAAGACATGAGTAATGAAAAGTTGAGCAAGAGTTTGAGCTGAGGGGAGTTTCTTTAAAGGAACGAAATGGGCCATCTTGCTAAAACGGTCCACAATTACCCAAATAACCGTATGACCCTGAGACGGAGGAAGGTCAGTAACAAAATCCATGGCCAGATGTGTCCACGGGGAGGCAGGAATGGATAATGGAAGGAGTGGGCCTTCCGGTGAGCTCCTCAAGGACTTACTCTGGGCACAGACTTTGCAAGCGGAGACAAACTTTTGAGCGTCCTTCCTGAGAGAAGGCCACCAAACTTGGCGTAACAATAAAGCTATGGTTTTTTTAATCCCTGGATGACCGGTTGTTTTGGTATCATGAAAATGGGACAAAAACTCAGACCGATAAGCAAAGGGCACAAACAGGGCTGACGCGGGTTTCCCCGGAGGAGCTTGGGCCTGGAACTGAGTAAGATCAGGAAGTTGGGGTTGAATGGCGGCCACCACTAGGGAGCGAGGTACGATGGGAGAAACCACTCTTTCCGGTAAGTCAGGGGGCGAGAAACTCCGGGACAGGGCGTCCGCCTTTATATTCTTAGACCCGGGTTTATACGTTATAGAAAAATTAAACCGGGAAAAGAATAAGGACCAGCGAGCCTGTCTAGGAGTTAACCTCTTGGCGGACTGGATGTACTCCAGATTTTTATGGTCCGTAAAGACCGTAACTGGATACTGAGCCCCCTCCAGCCAGTGCCTCCATTCCTGGAAGGCAAGTTTGATGGCCAGTAATTCTCTGTTGCCGATATCATAATTCTTTTCGGCCGCTGAGAACTTTTTGGAAAAGAAGGCACATGGATGGAGGCGTGCAGGTGAGCCGTAGTATTGGGACAAGACCGCTCCGACCGCGATCTCTGAGGCATCCACCTCCACAAGGAAAGGTAGTTGTTCATCGGGATGGACTAGGACGGGAGCAACGCTAAATACCCTCTTAAGATTCTCAAAGGCCTGGACAGCTTGAGCCGGCCAAATCGGGGGGTAGCCGCCTTTCTTAGTCAAATTAGTTAGTGGTGTAACCAGGGTTGAGAAATTCTTAATGAACCTTCTGTAAAAATTGGCGAAACCCAAAAACCTCTGCAGGCCCTTCAGATCTCTGGGCTGCTCCCATTCTAAAACAGCCCTCACCTTAGATTGGTCCATAGACAGACCAGATTTAGAAATAATGTAACCGAGGAACGGAACCTCAGATACCTCAAATTGACATTTCTTTAACTTGGCATATAAACAATTCTCCCTAAGTTTCTGTAAAACTAGGCACACATGTTTCCGATGCTCATCAAGGGATGAAGAAAAAATTAAAATGTCATCTAGGTAGACAACCATAAACCGGCCAAGATAATCTCGGAAAATTTCATTAACAAAGCTTTGAAAGACCGCAGGGGCATTACACAGGCCGAAGGGCATAACCAAATATTCATAATGCCCTTCAAGGGTATTGAAGGCCGTTTTCCACTCGTCCCCCTGCCTGATTCTTATGAGGTTATAGGCCCCTCGGAGATCTAGTTTGGAGAAGACCTGCGCCCCGACCACCTGTGTAAAGAGCCCCTCAATAAGCGGTAGGGGATATTTATTTTTTACCGTGATGTTATTTAAGCCCCGATAGTCGATACAGGGGCGAAGTCCCCCATCCTTTTTCTCCACAAAAAAAAACCCTGCCCCTGCTGGGGAAGATGAAGGCCGAATAAACCCTTTTTCTAAATTCTCGGCGATATATTCCCGCATGGCAAGGGTTTCTGCTCGGGTCAAATTAAATATTCTCCCTCTGGGAGGCATCGTACCAGGGAGCAGTTCTATTGGGCAGTCCCAAGGTCTATGGGGAGGAAGTTTGTCTGCTGCCTTTTCTGAAAAAACATCAGCAAACTCCAAATATGGAGTAGGAATCCCACTAGGGAGTAAGCTTGTGACCCTAAGGGGAAATTCCAGGCAGTTCCGGAAACACTGGTGCCCCCACTTGGTAATTTGCCCCGAAACCCAATCAATCTGAGGATTATGCTCCTGCAGCCATGGCAACCCCAGAATCAAGGGGGTTCCAGGCATGCTCAAAATCAGGAACCTGATAACCTCAGAATGACTGGCTCCTACTTTGATTTGCATGGGAGGTGATTGGAACCGAACTAACCCCCCGGCCACTGGAGTGCCATCAATGGCTGACACCCGGATAGGAGTTGGCAAGGCCTGTGCCGTAATTCCTAGAGTCTGTGCTAGAACAGAGTCTAGGAAGTTCCCAGCTGCTCCAGAATCGAGAAGAGCCTTTAAGTTAACATATTTGGCACCCAACATAAACTGAACTGGGACCAGAATTGGAGACGATACTTGAGGAGATACCTTACAGCCTAGGAGGGCCCCCTCGAAACCCCCTAGGCTCTGAAGTTTCCCGGCGGTTTCTTTGGGCAAAGTCTAACCATGTGGCCGGTCCCACCACAGTAAAGACAGAGCCCCTCGGATAGGCGTCGTCGTCTCTCGCCTTCGGTGAGCCTGGTGGCACCTAGCTGCATAGGCTCTTCAGAAGATTGAGCGACGGAAGCCTCAGATTTTGCAGTGGATTCAAAATGTGATCCTTTCTCCAGGCGCCTTTCCCGGAGTCGGCGATCTATGCGGATGGCCAAATGCATTAACTCATCCAGTGTTTGGGGTTCCGGGTAGTTCACCAGGGTATCTTTGATAGAGTCAGCCAGACCTAACCGGAATTGGCCACAGAGGGCAGGATTGTTCCAGCGTGAGTCAACTGCCCACCGCCGGAATTCGGAACAGTAGTCCTCGGCTGGACGGCGTCCCTGGCGGAGGGTACGTAACTTCGCGTCGGCTGAGGCCCCCTTGTCAGGATCGTCATAAAGGACCTCCATAGCAGCGAAGAAACTATCCACCGACTGGCGGATGGGGTCCTGAGCTGATAAACTAAAGGCCCAGGACTGAGGGTCTCCATGTAACAGGGAAATGATCAAGCCCACTTTTTGTTCCTGTGAGCCCGAGGACACCGGGCGAAGCTGAAAGTATAACTTACAAGAGTCCCGGAAATTAGCAAATTTCGCCCTATCGCCGAAAAACTTTTCAGGGAGCGGGATCTTGGGTTCCACCGTCATTGCGGCCGGAGTCCCCTGAGAAGTAGGGACCATGGGAGTAGGACGGTTCTCCTGGGCCGCAACTCGAAGAGCCAGGTGCTCCACCGCCGCCGTCAGGGCCTGCACCTGCTCCAGAATTTGGTCCATTCTTATTCTGGCCCGTTATAATGTCAGGATTATACCTAACACCCGTCTGTCTTAAGCCAGTATCCCCCAATCTCCACCGCCACTTCTGCCTATAGACAAGCCCCCGCTTGTGGGAGACGCGAGTAATGCCTCTCCCAGTCGGTTGCCCCCAGGACTTAACAGGCGCAAGGGATAGTAGCTTAAGGTGCAGTTTGGTGTTAGACAGGGAATCCCGAATGAGGATGCCGGGTGTGAAAAGTCCGTAAATCAGGCCGAGGTCAAACCAGGAAGTCACAGGCGAGGTATCCAGGGGAGAAGACTGAGAATGGTCGAGGGTAGCCGAGGTCAATTCCAGGAGGTCACAGGCGAAGTACAGGAGGGTCAGGCAAGAGAGTGGTCAGGCAAGCAGGAGGTCAGGGCAGGCAGCTAGCAAGAATAGTCAGAGTCCAAATCCAAATCCAAAATCTTCACAAGTAACGCAGCACACATCCAGAACCCAGAAGCTATAACGGGCCCTGGGAAACTGGAACAGTGCAAATATATAGGGAAGTCTGGCCAATGGGATACAGGGAAAAAGGAGGGAAGGAAGGTGCTTGGTGCAAACAAGGAAGTGGGATCGGTCCCAGGAGCTGGACGGCCCAGGCCAGACAGGCCGACCAGTCCCTGGGTCCGATCCCAGGAACCAGCCACAGATTGGGGAATTCAAACTCGCCCCCGGCGGGCGCGCTGGGGGAAGCGCCGCCGGGAGGCATAAAGCAGACGTGCTCGCGCGCGCGCGAGCACGTTGATGATCGGGCGCGCCCCCGCCAGGAAGGGGAAGCGCTGAGCCGGAGGGGAGAGCCGCAAGGCCGCGCAGCCGCGCGGAGCGGGCTGCGACGCGGCCACCCACAGCATCCTGCACCGCCCGCCCCTGATCCCCGCGACGGTGCCGAGGAGCTGGCAGACCCGGGGACTGTCGGTCCGCAGCCCGGTGGGAGCCAGCCGGCAACACGCCGCGGGACCCGGAACGGCGGTGAGGTAAGTGCCTAACACAAATGTTTTATTTAAAATGAAGGAGACAATTGTCTAAAAAATATTTATATATTTACTTTTTTTTTATTTACGCAACAATATTTTAAAAAACTGTAGAAAAATTACAAACAAGACATTTCATGTTAAAGCCTAAACTCTGCTGCAAAAAAATCTTTAATTTTCCTGATCACGGTTAAACATGGCGCAAAATTGGGAAAAATGACCTGTCAACAGAGGGTGACAAAACTTCAAGTAGGCTGGCAATTAAAAGGGTTAATAGTACCTATGCATGTTGGGTATTGTTCTGCTCGAAGGACCTTGCGCTTTCAGATTTAGCTTGTTTAGGAAAACATGTTTTTATTCAGCTTTTTTATACATTTTTTAGGGAAACCCTGTGCAACCTTAGAATTCTTTGAGGGATTACTTCCAGAAAGATGAGCCCACTACAACAAGCTCAGTACACTTAGAAAGCTTAACATGTGTACTTTCAGGAAATATATGGTTTATGGGGGATATTCCAAATGTAAAGAGTTGTTTCGGTTGAAAAATTGCAAGGTGCGCACTTTGTCTGCAGAGCTGAAATTTTCAAGAAAAATCGTTAGTAAGTACCGTTAGTACCGTAAGTACCGTTATGCGCATGCTTTACTTTGGGGTGTTTGCCAACTCTTCCCTTGACAGTAGCTATGCATGTTGGGTATTGTTCTGTTCGGGGGATGTTGCTTTTTCAGACTTTACTTGTTTTTTCTTGTTTGCATATAGTTTTTTTTTTAGGAAAATGTGGCTTTGATTCTTCCTTTTTATTCTTTTTTAGGGAAACTCTGTGCAACCAAAGAATTGATTGGGGGATTACTTCCAGAAAACTACGCCCACATAAACAAGCCTGGTATACCTTGAAAGCTTGAGGTATGTACTTCCAGAGAATATATAGTTTGTGGGGCGTATTTTAAATGTAAAGGGTTGTTTTTCTGGAAAAACTGCAGGGTGCGCATAGTGCATATCACAGTTGTATTTTGTATGAAAATCTCCTAAAGCTCTGTTTCAGTTTGGGGGAGTCTCCTGGGCAGGAAAGGATGTCTACCTATACATATGTGGTACCGCTGTGACCGGGAGAAATTGGGGTTTCACACGCAATAAAATTATATTGACAAACTTGCATTTTTTATTACAAAAAAACACTACAAATTGCAAAAAATAGATTCACCCAAAAGTATTGAGAATCCACTAAAAAAGGCCATACAAGACATTTCATGTTGAAGCCCAGACTCTGCTGAAAAAAACAATACATAATTTTCCTGGGAAATCCCTGGAAATCCCTTCAAAAATCAAGGTTGAACATGTGTAGCGCAAAATAGTGAAACGTAGTCTGGCACTTAAAGGGTTAATGCTCCAGATATATGTAATGCCCATCCCCATCTATAGGTAGATTTTAAAGGGCTTCTGCACTCACACATAATCACATAAGGACCAGGTATGTACCCTATAAGCTTTTAAATGTTAATTGTCATTTATCCCAGGGCTAGCTATAAAGTAGATAAAGGGGCACACATGACACAGGATTAACTCACTGCATGAGGGTTACCGCCTGGGATCACCTCCTCAGTATTGCTACTTGGAAAACATCACCGCCTGAGAGTTCCGCTGTGGCCGCTGGGTCAGCTATAGCTGAGAGTGCAGGCACATGCCAGTATCAGGGTGCCATGAGTGGGAGGAGCTTTAGTCAACTGGAAGAGGAGCCATTTGACCCCGCCACAAAACACAAATCATATTCTTGGTGGTAAAGGTAGCCCTATCAGAAGACAAGGTACTACACATCAAGACCCAAATCGCTCAGATCCTTCTGAAAAACCTTGTCAGCCAGGAGGTGTCTACGAATTCTGGGCATTTAAAAATCTATGATTCCCATGGTGAGATATTCCCACTGGAAGACAACGATATTCCAGTGGGCCTTCTTGACCCAGATTTGGATAAATTGTAGGAAGCACTTGCGTGGTGGATTCAAGAAGAGAATCTGAGGAACTGCTTGTCCTTTCTGACTACTCAGTGTGCAGGAACAACAGATGTGAGTCACTTGGGGTGGGGAGCCACCTGCGAGGACACGACAGTCCGAGATCGGTGGGCACTTCATTCCCAGGGGCACATAAACAATACTACAGCCTGCTCGTACATAAGGAGGCAGGGCATCCATAATGAGAGATATATCTCTGATTATGGATTGGGCCATGGTAAATGTACCAGCAATATCGGCAACAAACATCCCCGGCAAACAGGACTTGATAGCGGTCAAGTTATCAAGATCAACATTGGACAACAAGGACTGGAGTTTGGACAGAGAAGTCTACAACCAATTACTTCTCAACTCGCCAGTGCCAGATGTCGAACTGGTTTAAGACTTTTCAGAACAGGAAGATGAGGGACTTCTCAAGATTTCCTTGCCAGGATGCCAGGGGCACAGATGCTTTGGACAAGATGTGGTCATTTAATGTGGGTTATGCCTACCCCCAACACCACTAATATTCAGATTCCTGATGAATCTGTGGAACACAAAAGTTCCGGGTGATAGCCGTACTTCCATTCTGTCCAAGACATCCGTGGTTTCCACTGGTGTTGGAACTCTAGATAGAGGGGCCAGTATTTCAACTAATCATTCCAAATTTGCTCACTCAGGGGAAGGAAATCCATCCCGCACCCGGTCAACTGAGCCTAGCGGCCTGGCTACTGTAAGGAGGAGGATGATACGCTCGGGAAGTTCGCAAGGCCTAAAGCGTGGGGGAGTTCTGTGAAGAGTCCAGTGTTAAAATTGTGAAAGACATCTTAGAGTTTCTGTTAGGGCGAGCGCTGCGTCTTCCCCGCGCAGCGCCCCCCTCCGTGCCTCTCCTCGGGCGAGCGCTGCGTCCCCTTCCTGCAGCGCTCCCCGCTCCACCGCCATCCGGGCGTCTGCTGCTGGCCCCCCTGGCTGCGGTTCCCCCTTACCTGGTCCCCGCGCTTCCTCCTCTGACCGGCATGGCCGCCGGCTTCCTCCTTCTGTGTCTGTTCCGCCTTCCCTGCGCGCACGTCCCCGGCCACTAGGGGGCGCGCGCGTCAACCTCCTCAGATTTAAAGGGCCAAGGCCCTGTTAATTGGTCTATGCCATCCAATCCCTTTCTGGCTCTTCCTATAAATTAAACCCTGCCTTACTTCCTGTGCCGGATCTTCGGTGTTGTTCCCTGAATGATTATCGCTGTATTGCTTGATTCCTCGTGTATGACCTCGGCTCACCCATTGACCTTCGAACCTGTGCTGCCCGTCCCGACCTCGGCTTGTGTCTCCGCAATTGAACCCGCGCTGCCAGTCCCGACCTCGGCTTGTCTCACCGCTACTGAACCCGCGCTGCCAGTCCTGACCTCGGCCTTCTCCTTCGACCACTGTTTGTCTCTGCTGCACGTCACTTCAGCAGTTTGTGGAACTGTGCCGCTGTTGGGGGGTAGCGACCTGGGAGTCACCTGCCGCACAAGACCATCCCGCCTTGCGGTGGGCTCTGGTGAAAACCAGTGGCTCCTTAGACTCCGCTCCCCTGACGCGGTATCCGCCAAAACAGTTCTGCAGACCCTGCGGGTCCACTTCTTCGCACCCGGTGCGTAACAGTAAGATCCGGCCATGGATCCCGCTGAGGTGCCCTTGCCGGAGACTTCCGAACTCCCAGCGCTGGTGGCTTTGCAGTCTCGGCAGATTAGTCAACTTACCGCTATGATGCAGCAACTCTTGACCCAGCAGCTGTCGCCTTCTCCACCGCCACCGGTGCCGCCACCGCAGTCTCCAGCAGTTTCCTCATCCAGAATCCGCCTCTCCTTACCAGCAAAATATGAGGGGGACGCGAAGTTGTGCAGAGGCTTTCTAGCCCAGTGCTCTATGCACCTGGAATTATTGTTTGATCAATTTCCCACCGAACGCTCTAAAGTGGCCTTCATCATTAGTCTGCTCTCCGGAAAAGCCTTGGCTTGGGCCACTCCCTTGTGGGACCGTAATGATCCTCTCACCTTCACCGTCCAGGCCTTTGTTACTGAATTCCGCCAGGTTTTTGAAGAACCCGCTCGGGCCTCATCTGCCGAGTCCGCTCTATTGAATTTAACGCAAGGCGATCTTTCTGTTGGTGAATATGCTATTCGATTCCGTACTTTGGCCTCCGAGTTAGCATGGAATAATGAGGCCCTCTGCGCTTGTTTTAAGAAAGGTCTTTCTAGCAAGATCAAAGATGTTCTAGCGGCCCGAGAGATACCTGACTCCCTTTCTGAACTCATTCATCTCGTCACTCGCATTGACATACGCTTTGCTGAGAGGCGTGAGGAACTTCGCCTGGAGAGAGATTCCCAACGCGACAGGAGGATGTTCCGTTTGGCTCCCACCTTTCAGAAACCTTTGTCTGTACCATCTTCTCCAGAGGTGGAAGCCATGCAGGTCGGCCTCTCTCGCCAAACCCCCGTGGAGAGGTCTCGCAGGAGAAATGAAAATCTCTGTCTGTATTGCGCCAGTCCTGATCATTTTCTAAGAGATTGCCCCATTCGTCCTTCTCGACTGGGAAACGGGCGCACCTAGACTCGGTGGGAGAGGCGTCTCTGGGTGTGTGTGCTTCCTCTCCAAGATTTACCGTACCTGCACAGCTTTGTCTCTCATCTGCCTCTGTGCTTAATTTGCCGGTCTTCCTGGATTCTGGTTCGGCGGGCAATTTCATAGAGGCCTCCCTGATCAAGAAATACGACATAGCAGTTAACCGCTTGGCCAAACCGTTATTCATCGCCTCAGTTAATGGAGATAGACTGAATTGTATGGTGCAGTACCGTACCAAGCCTTTGCTCCTTAAGATTGGCCTCTTTCACCAGGAATACTTGGAACTCTTTGTGTTACCCCATTGTACTTCCCCAATCCTATTGGGTCTTCCTTGGCTTCAGCTTCATAATCCTACCCTAGACTGGGTCACTGGGGACATCAAGGCGTGGGGTACAACCTGCCTCAAGAATTGCTTGAAAGCTTTACCAGTTCGAACCGATCATCCTACCACATCTCTACCGGGCCTACCCGAAGTTTACCGGGCTTACGCTGACGTCTTCTGTAAGAAGCAAGCTGAGACCCTTCCGCCTCATCGCCCTTATGACTGCCCGATCGACCTCCTGCCTGGGACCACTCCTCCTCGTGGCCGTATCTACCCACTATCCGTCCCCGAAACTCAAGCAATGGCTACTTACATACAAGAAAATCTGCAGAGGGGCTTCATCCGGAAGTCCTCTTCTCCCGCTGGGGCAGGCTTTTTTTTTGTACAGAAAAAAGACGGTTCTCTCCGACCCTGTATCGACTATCGGGGTCTTAACAAGATCACGGTAAAGAACCGATACCCCTTACCCTTAATTCCAGAACTCTTCGACCGTCTTCGTGGCTCCAGGATCTTTTCCAAACTGGATCTCCGAGGAGCCTACAATCTGATCCGCATCCACAAGGGAGACGAATGGAAGACTGCCTTTAATACCCGTGACGGTCATTTCGAGTATTTGGTGATGCCCTTCGGGCTTTGTAATGCCCCTGCCGTATTTCAAGAGTTCGTCAATGACATCTTCCGGGACTTGTTATACTCCTGTGTCGTGGTCTATTTAGATGATATCCTCATCTTCTCTTCTTCCCTCGAAGAGCATCACCGGCACGTTCGTCTGGTACTATCCCGCCTTCGGCAGCATCATCTTTATGCCAAATTAGAAAAGTGTCTCTTTCACCAGACCGCTCTGCCCTTTTTGGGTTATACTGTTTCAGCCCAAGGACTACAAATGGACCCTAGCAAATTGAGAGCGGTATTAGATTGGCCTCGGCCTGTTGGTCTGCGTTCCATTCAACGATTTCTGGGCTTCGCCAACTATTACCGTCAATTCATACCCCATTTTTCCACTATCGTGGCCCCCATTGTGGCTCTCACCAAAAAGGGAGCCAACCCCAAGTCATGGCCTCCACAGGCGGAGGCAGCCTTTTTAACATTGAAAAAGACCTTCTCTATGGCCCCGGTGCTCACCAGACCAGACCCTTCTCGTCCTTTTTCTCTAGAGGTTGACGCTTCTTCCATCGGAGCAGGAGCTGTTCTCACACAGAGGTCTCCTTCAGGGAAAAATCATACTTGCGGGTTCTTTTCTAGGACTTTTTCTTCCGCGGAGCGAAATTATTCTATTGGGGATCGTGAACTCCTGGCTATCAAATTAGCTCTTGAAGAGTGGAGACATCTACTAGAAGGGTCGCTTCACCCCATATCTATTTTTACCGACCATAAGAACCTTTTGTATCTTCAAACTGCTCAACGCTTGAATCCTCGCCAAGCTCGTTGGTCACTATTCTTCGCGCGGTTTAATTTCCGCATTCACTTTCGGCCTGCCTCTAAGAACATCAGGGCAGATGCGCTATCTCGCTCCTCGGACGTCACAGACGTGGACGCTGCTCCTCAGTTCATTATATCTCCTGATCATTTGGTTCATTCCGCTCCTGCCTCCCTAGTGCAGGCTCCGCCTGGGAAGACCTTTGTCCCGGTTCGCCGACGCCTCCAAATATTAAAATGGGGTCATGCTTCCCGTATTGCCGGGCATGCTGGTATCAAAAAGTCTAATGCAATTATTGCCAGATATTATTGGTGGCCCTCCATTGAGAAGGATGTGGCAGAATTCGTGCAAGCTTGTACCACCTGTGCACGTAATAAAACGCCTCGCCAAAGACCGGCGGGCCTTCTTCATCCTCTTCCTATTCCTGAAATCCCTTGGTCTCACATCGCTATGGACTTTATCACGGATCTTCCTCCATCTCAAGGCAATACAGTGATCTGGGTTGTTGTGGATCGTTTTTCAAAAATGGCGCACTTCGTTCCGCTACCAGGACTCCCATCCGCTCCTCAGTTGGCTAAGAACTTTTTTAAGCATATTTTTCGGCTCCATGGACTTCCTTCCCACATTGTCTCCGACAGGGGAGTTCAGTTTGTTTCAAAATTCTGGAGGGCTCTCTGTACTCAGTTAAAAGTGAAATTAGATTTTTCCTCGGCTTACCACCCCCAGTCCAACGGCCAAGTGGAGAGGGTCAATCAGGTTCTAGGACAATATCTACGTCACTTTGTTTCGGCCCGACAAGACGACTGGGTCGATCTCTTGCCATGGGCGGAGTTCTCTTATAATTTCAAAGATTCTGAAGCCACAAAGAAATCTCCATTCTTCATTGTTTATGGCCGCCAACCTTTGCCTCCTCTACCCTTACCTACACAGTCGGGGGTACCCGCCGTGGATGACTTAACACAGTTTTTTTCCTCTATCTGGCGTGAAACACGACATTCTCTTGTTCTAGCCTCTACCCGCATGAAGAGCAGCGCTAATAAAAGAAGGAGAATCGCTCCTGTTTTCTCTCCTGAAGATAAAGCTTGGCTTTCAGCCAAGTACATTCGTTTCAAGATTCCCAGTTATAAATTGGGCCCTCGCTATTTAGGGCCGTACAGGATCAAGCAACAAATTAATCCGGTCTGTTACAAACTTCATTTGCCAGCCTCCTTACGTATTCCCAACTCTTTTCATGTTTCATTATTAAAACCTCTGACGACTAATCGTTTCTCTTCTAAAACGTTGGAGCCACTTCCGGTCGCGGGTACCGAAGATGCCTTCTCGGTGAGAGAGATTCTGGCTTCCAAAACATCCAGAGGGAGACGATACTTTCTAGTGGATTGGGAGAATTGCGGTCCAGAAGAGAGGTCCTGGGAGCCTGAGGAGAATATCCTCGATCGGAGCCTTATTTCAAACTTCCTCGGTCCCAAAAAGAGGGGGAGACCTAAGGGGGGGGGTACTGTTAGGGCGAGCGCTGCGTCTTCCCCGCGCAGCGCCCCCCTCCGTGCCTCTCCTCGGGCGAGCGCTGCGTCCCCTTCCTGCAGCGCTCCCCGCTCCACCGCCATCCGGGCGTCTGCTGCTGGCCCCCCTGGCTGCGGTTCCCCCTTACCTGGTCCCCACGCTTCCTCCTCTGACCGGCATGGCCGCCGGCTTCCTCCTTCTGTGTCTGTTCCGCCTTCCCTGCGCGCACGTCCCCGGCCACTAGGGGGCGCGCGCGTCAACCTCCTCAGATTTAAAGGGCCAAGGCCCTGTTAATTGGTCTATGCCATCCAATCCCTTTCTGGCTCTTCCTATAAATTAAACCCTGCCTTACTTCCTGTGCCGGATCTTCGGTGTTGTTCCCTGAATGATTATCGCTGTATTGCTTGATTCCTCGTGTATGACCTCGGCTCACCCATTGACCTTCGAACCTGTGCTGCCCGTCCCGACCTCGGCTTGTGTCTCCGCAATTGAACCCGCGCTGCCAGTCCCGACCTCGGCTTGTCTCACCGCTACTGAACCCGCGCTGCCAGTCCTGACCTCGGCCTTCTCCTTCGACCACTGTTTGTCTCTGCTGCACGTCACTTCAGCAGTTTGTGGAACTGTGCCGCTGTTGGGGGGTAGCGACCTGGGAGTCACCTGCCGCACAAGACCATCCCGCCTTGCGGTGGGCTCTGGTGAAAACCAGTGGCTCCTTAGACTCCGCTCCCCTGACGCGGTATCCGCCAAAACAGTTCTGCAGACCCTGCGGGTCCACTTCTTCGCACCCGGTGCATAACAGTTTCTACAAGTAAGATTGGATAAGGGTCTTGGATTGAAAACCCTAAAAGGCCAGATTTCGGCAATTTCAGCATTTGATAGAAGAAGATGGGCACTGGAGCCCATGGTAATAAAATTCTTTAAAGCAGTAATAAAATTGCGCCCTCTGAAGAGAATCCCCTGCACGCAATGGAACCTTGCATTAGTTTTGAACTACTCTTCTAATGACCCTTCCATTTCTCTGTTACAATGCCCCATCTGGAATCTCACTCTCAAGGTGGTGTTCTTGGTGGCCATAACGTCTGCTTCTAGAACATAAGAATTATAAGCCCTGGGAGCAAGAGAACCCCATGTACAACTTTTTCCACAGAGGGCGCAACTGACCCAGATAGGGAAGTTTATTCATAAAGTAGCATCGACATTTCATTTTAACTGGCAGCTGCATCTACCCATGTTCTACGACGACAATAACCCTCAAACTATACATGTACTGGATGGAGGCGCCGGTCTGAAAAAATTCATTGAAATCTCGGAGGATTCAGAAAGTTTCACAATTAATAGTCAAGTTCGTAGTCCTGTTTGGGAGAAATAATGGCCATACTCCAACCTTTGGAATCTTGGAGTTATGGATAGTCAAGTGGGCCTACAAGAGCCAATGCAGTGAGGCAACGCAGTGAGATCCCTAGGGTTATCACAGCTCACTCTACCAGGACCATGTTCTGTTCCTGGGCCGCATATGCAGAAATATATTTGGACAGTATATGCAAGGTGGCTTCATGGTCCTCATCAAATACATTCCTTCTCCTGTCCTGTCCTGCTGGACACCCCCAGAGGGAGGTCAGAGCTGGCGCCTAAGAGTGTGGTGCAAACTTGGTGAGGTGACCAAAAGATGGTTCCTTTATGGGCCACAACCAGTGGAGGAAGGTCCTGCCCGAGCCTTAGTGCATAAGATGGTTCCTTAATGGCCACGTTCAGTAAGGTTCCTTTAAGGGCCTAAGTGGTCACACTGTGTTGTGTCCTGCATTTGGATGGCATAGGGTGGAGGAAGAGATGGAGGGGAACCTCCTTGGATTAAGGATGCTGGTGATGCGTTACATGTGGTGGTTTGCTAATGTAGCAGACAAGAGGCGAGTTTGTGGCTTAGGCCACATTGTGAATGAGGTGTTGCATGATGTTCTGGGCATCCAGAGACATGAAGTGTTCTCCTGGACCACCCCAAGCGGGGACTCTATGACATAACACTCATGGCAGAAGAAATCTATAAGGAATTGTTGGTGGGGTTGAGAGGATTCTAGACTGGAGAGCATGATGGTAGTCCCACAATTTTTGGATGATCGGCTTATCGTGGTGATCTGGATGTACTCACAGTTTATCCCCCAGAAAGACGTGTAGGTGTTTCTGAAGAAGTACTGCATGGGACAACATTTTTGGGGAAATATCAAGAATGAATATGGAGTATGTGACAGAAAATTAAAATATGGTGTGAAATTTATAGAAGGAAATAAACTGCCTGAAAGATTGAACATAGGGAGAATGAATAGATGTGTTTATTACTGGTATGGGAATGTTTTGTAGAAGATGTGTGGTGGTCAGGCGTGAGAAAGAAGATTGTGTGGAAGTGGTTTGCACCTGATGTAGAAACAAAGGACATTTGTCCTAAAAGTAAGAGAATGTGCCTGGTCCTGTCCCCATGTTGGATTATTGCATTGTCTCTCTGAGTCTAGTCATGAACCAGTCAAGCTCTCTAACCCTTTGTACTACCTTATTGAATCCTGTATTGTGGCTCATGTCCTCCTTATCCTTGCTGGGCCCATGACCCTTTGTAATCCTGTATTTGGGCTTGCGCCCTCCTTGTTCTTGCTGGGCCCACAGCCCTTCATTGTCTCTGCTGGGCCCACGGCCCTCTATTGTCTGG
This sequence comes from Gastrophryne carolinensis, assembly GCA_027917425.1. Lineage (NCBI taxonomy): Eukaryota > Metazoa > Chordata > Amphibia > Anura > Microhylidae > Gastrophryne > Gastrophryne carolinensis. The sequence goes on along the minus strand of CM051237.1, from coordinate 42,095,728 downwards.
CTCTCCATTGTCTGTTCCGTATCTGTGCTTCCCCCAAGACCCTACATTGTCTGTTCTGTGTCTGAACTGGGGCCCAAGGCATGCCATCATCTGTGCTCCATTATCTGCACTGGGGCCCAGACCCTTCAGTGCCCATTTCCTAGGACCCAGACCCTTCATTGTTTGCACCAGGGCCCAGATCCACCACTGTCTGCTCTGGGGCTCAAACCCTCCATTGTCCACACCGGGGCCCAGTTCCTCCACTGTCTGCACTGGGGCCCAGATCCTGTATTGTCTGCTCTGGGGCACAGGCCACCCTCACCAAATCTGCGACCACCACAGAACTACCCGGGCCTGTGTAGTCTCCACCACTTAGGGCACTGTTGAAGACCTGAGTAGTTTACAGGCTCTCCATCAAGCCTGTCACGTATTGAGTCTCCCACACGGCAGTTGGTCAACTTGTCTATTTGGTGGTGACCGGTTGTTTGTTTTCCTTCCCTTATGTTCTTCATGAGGAAAAAGAACCAACCAATAGGGATTGCCAAACCCAGTAATAACCAATTAGACTTCTGTCCACGTACTGCTGAAGGGTCCGAATAAGAGTAGAGATCTTCCAGTAAAGGGAAGCAATGATACTGAAGATCTGAGACAAGTATAGAATCACCTTAGGGGATGCCCTCCAGTTGTGGTCCATGGTCACATCAGAGACCAGCATAGAACCTGTGACCAAACTGTAATATATGTATATATATATATATATATATATATATATATATATATATATATATGATTTTAGCTGACCTGCCTGCTTGGTGTAAACCTCTCATTTCTTGTCCCCCCTCCCACTTGGTTCTCACCTTTATCTAACCCTCTCCTACTCGCTTCCTCCCCCCTCCCACCTAGTAATAAATACGAGAGTGGTTGGGGGTAATAAACCCCCCAGTGTGGAAACCAAATAAACAGATCACAAAGTCCCAAAGTGTCCCCCCCTTCCCTGTGGAATCCCAGGACAGCTGGGGATGTCATATGAACCAAGTTTTAGGTCCTCAAAGATGGAGAATCCCAGATGCACCAATCAGTGGGTGACTCCAATCGCTCTGCCCATAGGAGGCGTCAGGAACTGAACCCTGGTTAGAGGGATAAGGTGAGCTGCAGAATGGGGACAGGGGATCTCTGACACCTGATCTGACCATCAAGAGTGACACACGCTGCTTTTAACATCCAAGCAAAAGAAGACCAGAAAGCGTGTGGGAACAATTTATTTGATTGGACTGCAAGCCCAGACAGACACCTAAGTATTTTGCCATTTTTTTATATCACTTGCTATTTATCTTATTTACCGTGTTTTATAGTTAATTCTGTTTTATCACCTTGCATCATGTTTCTTGTTGTTTTTGTGTTTTTCTGTTTGTTATTACAGCTTTTGATGGACGCCCAGGTCCTCCCCAGTCCTAAATTCTCTGGACCAGGTCTAATTCCCAGCCAGGTATAGAACAATAGGTTATTGTTCCACTTTAAGGTAGACCAAACAAAAGGAGCTCGTACTCAGCATCTAAGGCTGCACCAGATAAAGGCTTAGAGAAATTTATTTAAAATGGACCAAAACCCTATCATCTATAAGATACCCGGGCCGATCGATTCCCTCCCATGGGGCATCCAAAATCAGGACACCCCCGATTAGGGTGCCTCGGGGGAAAGGACCAAACCCAGGATCCTGGGTTTTGGTCCCCTTTAAGATTTATTTAATATAATTCGCAGATGCAACATTAAGGAGGTAAAAAAAAACAATTGGCCCCTCGAAGCCGCATCTCAGCATCTCTATTGATCTTCCACACGCTCATTATCTGTCTATTATCTAATGCAGCGCCATCTATTATTTGTGTTCCATAATGCAGCTGCAAAAAAATCAAAGCGCCATCTATTGGTTTTACTCCCTATTGCAGCTGCATATAAGATATAAAATATAAAATACTAAAGCAAATAAATAGGAGCGGCCTTCCATTCAGTGGTGCAAATGTTTGTATTCAATCACAAACCAGCATTCCATAGTAAATATGAAGCAGGAAATAAAGTCCATGTGATGGCATATAACAATCTGTTAACCAACGTTTCGGGGGTCAGAAGCCCCCTTTATCAAGGTTTACTGCCAAACAGTGCTTCTGGTGTCCCAGGAATATATATGTACACTAACAGGAGAAAGTTCAAAATTCCCGCCTGACGTCATGATAACGTCATAATGACATCAGCGGGCTATTCTGCATACTGGGCCAGTATGAGGATTACAGGAAATGATAAATAATTAACAATAATAGTAAAAGGACTACTTACCTATACCCGTCGGGGCTACGGATCCGTGGAGCCCCGTCACCGCCAGCCACCGCGGTTTCCCCGTCTGCCGGAGGCCTGGGGAACGTTGTCAGCCAGGCAGCGAAGTCTGCTCGGTAACTGATGACACGGCGGCGGTGGCTCCCTGGGGAGCGCCCCACGGACCTGACGGCGCCCTTTGGTGGCGGTGAGAGCCGCACAAGGCTCATGGGTATGAGTGTGCACAGGTATTATATAATAAACATATATAGGAAACATATGTGACGTAATCTTAGTAATGGAAAAAAAAGGAACTGTGGACCGAAAAAGGGGGAAAAAAGAGAGAGGAGAAAAAGCGGGAGGTGAGAGGGGTAACAAAATGGGGCAGTCAGAGGGACCAAGGGCAGGACATTAATAAAGGGACAGGAGGAGGGACCTGGAGCAGGACATAACTAAAGGGGCACGAGGAGCAGAAAGGGAGACCAAGGGTCTGGGAAGAAGGAAAAAGAAACAGAAAGAGGGTCGGACAAGACAGAAAAGAGCATAGTGGAATGTATAGGGAAGGAGGAGTGAGGTAGAGAGAGGGAGCAGAGAATTAGCTAGAGAAAGAAAGAGAAAAAAAAAAGGGGTACACAAGAGGGACCAAGGAAAGGAGGGACATGTTGGTTCCAGAAGAGTGTACATGAAGGAAGAGGGGGCGGGGGGGTTGGGAGAGGTGCAGAGGATATTTGGGCTGGTGATCAGCGGAAAGAGCAACCTAAAGAGGAGCGGGTTCCGTTCATGCTAACGTTTAACCAAGCAGCTCCAACCACTGAACATATCACAAATAAGCACATGTGCCTAGTGACTTCTGATAACACAATGTGTCCAGTGATCCTTAACTAAGGTCTATCGACGAAATAGAAACCTGAGAGACTCCCCGGTTACTGCTGATCCAGTTGAGAAGTATCCAAGAAGACCTGTGTCACTCACCCGTACAGAGTGTTTCAGGTGTAACAATTGCAACGTATGCAATTCCCTGATCCTTGGTCCCGAGTTCACCCATCCCCACACTGGACGGCGCGTTTTCCTGTCTCACCGATTATTGTGTATACCTGCTTAAATGTCCTTGTGGCCTTCTGTACGTTGGAAAGACTATTGGTCCGCAGTGACGTGCGCACCAGTATTAATAGACACAGGAGCGGTGAGGGTCTGGACTATGACAAACCCGTGGCATCAGACCCATGAGCTCCGCGGTATGGTCATAGAACATGTGGAAAGACCACGCCGCGGGGGCCACCGTCATCTTCGGTTACTCCAAAGGGAGACCAATTGGATTCATAAACTTGATACCGTCCAACCCAGAGGCCTTAACACCTCATTTGGATTTACGTGTTACTTGCCACAACGCTGAAGGATTTGCTGCATTTTTCTGATAACTGTCCCTCTTTTGAAATTATCCTTTAGTACCCTCATTTTCCCTATCTTCCAGTAAGATATACAATCCTTACAATCCTGTCCCTCTTTGGTTTATCCCTCCCTCTCTAATTGCCCCAATGCTTTACAATATTGTCCATCCTCCCTCTGCAATTGCCCCAGCAGAACTTAGACTACCATGGCCCTCCGATAACAATTCTCCACTCTTTTTTGTAGAATTGTCCCTCTTTTGAGATCACCCTGACAGCACCCGCATCCCTCCCACATTCCAGCCAGATCTCGATTATCCCCAACTTACACCAACAACCGGTTTATAACATTGTCCCTCTTATGAAATGTCCCTCTTTCGGAATTTCCCTACAGTGCCTACATCCCTCCATCTGCTGGCAGACTACTACGGTTCACCGATTCCTCGATTTCACTATGTTTTGGCAAAATTGTCCCTCTTGGTAAAATTGACCCTCCTATGAATATTGCCCCTCTTTAACTATTACCCTTACTTTCTAGCTACCGGCCTTCTAAACACTCGTCCCACCCCCCCACCCCCTCCTTCATGTACACTCTTCTGGAACCAACATGTCCCTCCTTTCCTTGGTCCCTCTTGTGTACCCCTTTTTTTTTTCTCTTTCTTTCTCTAGCTAATTCTCTGCTCCCTCTCTCTACCTCACTCCTCCTTCCCTATACATTCCACTATGCTCTTTTTCTCTCTTGTCCGACCCTCTTTCTGTTTCTTTTTCCCTCTTCCCAGTCCCTTGGTCCCCCTTTCTGCTCCTCGTGCCCCTTTAGTTATATCCTGCTCCAAGTCCCTCCTCCTGTCCCTTTATTAATGTCCCGCCCTTGGTCCCTCTTACTGCCCCATTTTGTTCCCCCTCTCACCCCCCGCTTTTTCTCCTCTCTCTTTTTTCCCCCCTTTTTCGGTCCGCAGTCCCTGTTTTCCATTACTAAGATTACGTCGCATATGTTTCCTATATATGTTTATTATATAATACTTGTGCACACTCATACCCATGAGTCTTGTGCGGCTCTCACCGCCACCAAAGGGCGCCGTCAGGTCCGTGGGGCGTTCCCCAGGGAGCCGCCGCCGCCGTGTCATCAGTTACCGAGCAGACTTCGCTGCCTGGCTGACAACGTTCCCCAGGCCTCCGGCAGACGGGGAAACCGTGGTGGCTGGCGGTGACGGGGCTCCACGGATCCGTAGCCCCGACGGGTATAGGTAAGTAGTCCTTTTACTATTATTGTTAATTATTCATCATTTCCTGTAATCCTCATACTGGCCCAGTATGCAGAATAGCCCGCTGATGTCATTATGACGTCATTATGACGTCAGGCGGGAATTTTGAACTTTCTCCTGTTAGTGTACATATATATTCCTGGGACACCAGAAGCACTGTTTGGCAGTAAACCTTGATAAAGGGGGCTTCTGACCCCCGAAACGTTGGGTAACAGATTGTTATATGCCATCACATGGACTTTATTTCCTGCTTCATATTTACTATGGAATGCTGGTTTGTGATTGAATACAAACATTTGCACCACTGAATGGAAGGCCGCTCCTATTTATTCGCTTTGGATTTACAGCGGCGCCACCGCAGCCCTGGCACCCGCCTAATATGATTGTGTAAGAGTGCACCAGCCACAGTGAAACATGCATAGAAAATACTGTTAGCAGCGCCATCTATTGGTTTTACTCCCTATTGCAGCTGCATAAAAATACTGTTAGCAGCGCCATCTATTGGTATTACTCCCTATTGCAGCTGCATAAAAATACTGTTAGCAGCGCCATCTATTGGTTTTACTTCCTATTGCAGCTGCATAAAAATACTGTTAGCAGCGCCATCTATTGGTATTACTTCCTATTGCAGCTGCATAAAAATACTGTTAGCAGCGCCATCTATTGGTATTACTCCCTATTGCAGCTGCATAAAAATACTGTTAGCAGCGCCATCTATTGGATTTACTCCCTATTGCTGCTGCATAAAAATACTGTTAGCAGCGCCATCTATTGGATTTACTCCTTATTGCTGCTGCATAAAAATACTGTTAGCAGCGCCATCTATTGGTTTTACTCCCTATTGCTGCTGCATAAAAATACTGTTAGCAGCGCCATCTATTGGTTTTACTCCCTATGGCAGCTGCATAAGAATCATAGCAGCGCCATCCATTGGTTATAGTCCCTATTGCAGCTGGAGTTACATACAGCTAGCAGCGCCGCCTATTGGCAATGATCCACGTTGCAGCGTCATCTTCTGGTTTCTCTTATTGATGTAGCAGCTGAAAATACAGCGCCATATTTTGGTTTTTATTGCAACTGCACAAAGTATTGATTGCTAGCGATCAAAAAACATCGCTATTGGTTTTAATCAATATAGCGGTGCATTATCAATACACTGAGCAGCGCTATCTATCGGTTGCGTTGCTTATTGCAGCTACAGAAACATTTGATTACAGCAGCGCCATTTGTTGGTTTTACTCTTAGTAGCAAGCTGTCCTTTTTCTATCTAGTGATGATAATCATTGTCTGAATACTGGTATATAGTTACTTGCTTTGTACTGTGCGCCCTCTGTAGGTAGTAGGCGTCATTACTGCTCATTCTGTTAAGTTAAGTAGCGCCATCTTTCGCTTGTATCAAACATTGCAGCTATACAATCTGCTTATTTTGTGCATTAAGTCTGTTATATCATGTATTGCTGCTATATTACATATATATATATATATATATATATATATATATATATAAATAAATATATAGCGGTGCCATCTATCGGCTAGAGAAGTATTGCTCCTATTTATATCTGCCTTCTGTCGGTGGTATTACGTACTCAGGTATTACTGCTTTAGAGCTAATGTCTATATTACTATCATTTGGTTGGATATATATTGATACCATAAGATAGCAAATGTCTATATATTGCTACCTGTCAGTTATATGGATATTACATGAGTTTTGCTGCTATTCATGGCAAATGTCTCTCTAGCGCCATCTGTTGGTTAGATAAGTATTGCTGCTATACATAGCAACTGTCTATCTAGCGCCATCTGTCGGTTAGATAAGTATTGCCACTATACATAACAACTGTCTATCTAGCGCCATCTGTCGGTTGTATTAGTATTGCTGCTATTCATGGCAAATGTCTATCTAGCGCCATCTGTTGGTTATATTAGTATTGCTGCTAATAAATAGCATTGTCTATCTAGCGCCATCTGTCGGTTATATTAGTATTGCTGCTAATAAATAGCATTGTCTATCTAGCGCCACCTGCCGGTTATATTGGTATTGCTGCTTATAAATAGCATTGTCTATCTAGCGCCACCTGCCGGTTATATTGGTATTGCTGCTAATAAATAGCATTGTCTATCTAGCGCCACCTGCCGGTTATATTAGTATTGCTGCTTATAAATAGCATTGTCTATCTAGCGCCACCTGCTGGTTATATTGGTATTGCTGCTTATAAATATAGCATTGTCTATCTAGCGCCATCTGCCGGTTGGATTAGTATTGCTGCTTATAAATAGCATTGTCTATCTAGCGCCACCTGCTGGTTATATTGGTATTGCTGCTTATAAATAGCATTGTCTATCTAGCGCCATCTGCCGGTTGGATTAGTATTGCTGTTTATAAATAGCATTGTTTATCTAGCGCCACCTGCCGGTTATATTAGTATTGCTGCTTATAAATATAGCATTGTCTATCTAGCGCCACCTGCCGGTTATATTAGTATTGCTGCTTATAAATAGCATTGTCTATCTAGCGCCTCCTGCCGGTTATATTAGTATTGTTGCTTATAAATAGCATTGTCTATCTAGCGCCACCTGCCGGTTATATTGGTATTGCTGCTTATAAATATAGCATTGTCTATCTAGCGCCTCCTGCCGGTTATATTAGTATTGTTGCTTATAAATAGCATTGTCTATCTAGCGCCACCTGCCGGTTACATTAGTATTGCTGCTATTTTTAGCATCACGTTTAAATTGCGCCACCTGTCTATTACACCTGGTATGGCGGCTGCATATGATATATGTGATATATCATATGATTATAATACTTCTTATATCTATTATATGTGTTCTCCTCCTTGTTAGACACAGCGCCAGCTATTGCTTACAGCAATTACTACAATTACGCAACTTCTGTGTTTCCTCACCGCCGCCATCTATAGCGCTTGTGCACTTGGCTGAATATTATTATTACTATTATTATACTTGGGCATATTAGCCCCAGTGCTAGCTGTGAAATAGCCTTTATTAGCTCATTGGGGCAATGTTATCTTAGCTCCCGGAATGTGGCCATCTTTGTGCTCTGCAGCGCCGCCTGCCGTCTGTGTTGCTTATCACCATTAGCAGGCCGCGCAGCCAATCAGCCACAGCGGGACCACAATTATAAAACACTTCCTGCATCGTTATGATTTGTCAAGAATAGTCTGAGGTATTGAAACGCAGAGACGTGATTGGCTGGCAAATACAGCACTGGTTGGAACGTGAGAGGTCAGTCTTTGCTTCCTCAGTGGTCACCGACCAATCAGAACACAGTGGGCGGAGCAGCCGCATGTTGCCGCTACTGCTGGGCAGCGCGAATTATAGCGTAAAGGTTACACGCTGTCGCCATGGAAGCGGCGGGGGAGGAGGAGCCGGGTGACCGCGGTGCCCCGCCTGAGACATTAGAGCGGTGGGAGAGGTCGGTACCGCCACTTTCTGGAGTATTCGGGCAGCGCCCTTCTCATCTTCCGGGCTGTGGATACTGTCACGTGACGTGTCCTCGTTACACAGATCTCCCCTCACTTCCTGTCCTCACATGAAACAGCAGGTGCCATGCCATAGATTAATGATGACGTTATAGGTAGCGCTCTTTACGTCACTGCAAGTCTTCCTGGCTGCTGTACTGTGTAACTTATACAGCTTCTATGTATTTCTACTGTGACTAAACCCACAGCCCCACTCATCTCTACTACAACATAATCCACAGCCCCACTCATCTCTACTGCAACTAAATCCACAGCCCCACTCATCGCTACTACAACTAAATCCACAGCCCCACTCATCTCTACTGCAACTAAATCCACAGCCCCACTCATCTCTACTACAACATAATCCACAGCCCCACTCATCTCTACTGCAACTAAATCCACAGCCCCACTCATCTCTACTACAACATAATCCACAGCCCCACTCATCTCTATTACAACATAATCCACAGCCCCACTCATCTCTACTGCAACTAAATCCACAGCCCCACTCATTTCTACTACAACTAAATCCACAGCCCCACTCATCGCTACTACAACATAATCCACAGCCCCACTCATCTCTACTACAACTAAATCCACAGCCCCACTCATCTCTACTGCAACTAAATCCACAGCCCCACTCATCTCTACTGCAACTAAATCCACAGCCCCACTCATCTCTACTACAACTAAATCCACAGCCCCACTCATCTCTACTACAACTAAATCCACAGCCCCACTCATCGCTACAACTAAATCCACAGCCCCACTCATCGCTACTACAACATAATCCACAGCCCCACTCATCGCTACTATAAACATAATCCACAGCCCCCACTAATCGGCTACTACAACTAAATCCACAGCCCCACTCATCTCTACTACAACTAAATCCACAGCCCCACTCATTTCTACTACAACTAAATCCACAGCCCCACTCATCGCTACTACAACATAATCCACAGCCCCACTCATCTCTACTACAACTAAATCCACAGCCCCACTCATCTCTACTACAACTAAATCCACAGCCCCACTCATCGCTACAACTAAATCCACAGCCCCACTCATCGCTACAACTAAATCCACAGCCCCACTCATCGCTACTACAACATAATCCACAGCCCCACTCATCGCTACTGTAACTAAACCCACAGCCCCACTCATCTCTACTACAACTAAATCCACAGCCCCACTCATTTCTACTACAACTAAATCCACAGCCCCACTCATCGCTACTACAACATAATCCACAGCCCCACTCATCTCTACTACAACTAAATCCACAGCCCCACTCATCTCTACTACAACTAAATCCACAGCCCCACTCATCGCTACAACTAAATCCACAGCCCCACTCATCGCTACAACTAAATCCACAGCCCCACTCATCGCTACTACAACATAATCCACAGCCCCACTCATCGCTACTACAACATAATCCACAGCCCCACTCATCTCTACTGTAACTAAACCCACAGCCCCACTCATCTCTACTACAACATAATCCACAGCCCCACTCATCTCTACTACAACATAATCCACAGCCCCACTCATCACTACTACAACATAATCCACAGCCCCACTCATCTCTACTACAACATAATCCACAGCCCCACTCATCTCTACTACAACATAATCCACAGCCCCACTCATCGCTACTACAACTAAATCCACAGCCCCACTCATCTCTACTACAACTAAATCCATAGCCCCACTTATCTCTACTGCAACATAATCCACAGCCCCACTAATCTCTACTACAACTAAAACCCACCGCCCCACTCATCTCTACTGCAACATAATCCACAGCCCCACTCATCGCTACTACAACATAATCCACAGCCCTACTCATCGGCTACTACAACTAAATCCACAGCCCCACTCATCTCTACTGCAACTAAATCCACAGCCCCACTCATTGCTACTACAACTAAATCCACAGCCCCACTCATCGCTACTACAACATAATCCACAGCCCCACTCATCTCTACTGCAACTAAATCCACAGCCCCACTCATCGCTACTACAACATAATCCACAGCCCCACTCATCGCTACTACAACATAATCCACAGCCCCACTCATCTCTACAACAACTAAATCCACAGCCCCACACATCTCTACTGCAACATAATCCACAGCCCCACTCATCTCTACTGTGACTAAACCCACAGCCCCACACATCTCTACTACAACTAAATCCACAGCCCCACTCATCTCTACTACAACTAAACCCACAGCCCCACTTATCTCTACTGTAACTAAACCCACAGCCCCACACATCTCTACTGCAACATAATCCACAGCCCAACTCATCTCTACTGTAACTAAATCCACAGCCCCACTCATCTCTACTGCAACATAATCCGTGTCTGCCACAACTAAATCCACAATCCTACTCATCTCTACTGTGACTAAATCCACAGCCCCACTCATCTCTACTGCAACTAAATCCACAGCCCCACTCATCTCTACTGCAACTAAATCCACAATCCTACTCATCTCTACTGTGACTAAATCCACAGCCCCACTCATCTCTACTGTAACTAAATCCACAGCCCCACTCATCTCTACTGCAACATAATCCGTGTCTGCCACAACTAAATCCACAATCCTACTCATCTCTACTGTGACTAAATCCACAGCCCCACACATCTCTACTGCAACATAATCCACAGCCCAACTCATCTCTACTGTGACTAAATCCACAGCCCCACTCATCTCTACTGCAACTAAATCCACAGCCCCACTCATCTCTACTGCAACTAAATCCACAGCCCCACTCATCTCTACTGCAACTAAATCCACAGCCTCACTTATCTCTACTGCAACATAATCCACAGCCCCACTCATCTCTACTATGACTAGATCCACGGCCCCACTCATCTCCACTGCAACTAAATCCACAGCCCCACTCATCTCTACTACAACTAAATCCACAGCCCCACTTATCTCTACTGCGACTAAATCCACAGCCCCACTCATCTCTACTGCGACGAAACCACTGCCCCACTCATCTCTACTGCAACTAAATCCACAGCCCTATTCATCTCTACTGCGATTAAAACCACGGCACCACTTATCTCTACTGCGACTAAATCCACAGCCCCACTAATCTCTACTGCATCTAAATCCACAGCCCCACTTGTCTCTACTGCAACATAATCCACAGCCCCACTTATCTCTACTCCGACTAAATCCACAGCTCCATTCGTCTCTACTGCAACTAAATCCACAGCCCCACTTATCTCTACTGTGACTAAATCCACAGCCTCATTTGCCTGTACTGCGACTAAATCCACAGCCCCACTCATCTCTATTGTGACTAAATCCACAGCCCCACTCATCACTACTGCGACTAAATCCACAGCCCCACTCATCTCTATTGTGACTAAATCCACAGCCCCACTCATCTCTATTGTGACTAAATCCACAGCCCCACTCATCTGTACTGCGACTAAATCCACAGCCCCACTTATCTCTATTGTGACTAAATCCACAGCCCTATTCATCTCTACTATATCTAAATCCACAGCCCCACTCATCTCTATTGTGACTAAATCCACAGCCCTATTCATCTCTACTGCATCTAAACCCACAGCCCCACTCATCACTACTGCGACTAAATCCACAGCCCCACTTATCTCTACTATATCTAAATCCACAGCCCCACTCATCTCCACTGTAACTAAATCCACAGCCCCATTCATCTCTATGGCATCTAAACCCACAGCCCCACTCATCTCTACTGCAACTAAATCCACAGCCCCACTCACCTCTACTGCTGTTATATCCACAGCCCCACTAATCTCTACTGCATCTAAATCCACATCCACACTTATCTCTACTGCAACATAATCCACAGCCCCACTCATCTTTACTGCGACTAAATCCACAGCTCCACTTATCTCTACTGCAACTGAATCCACAGCCCCACTAATATTTACTGCAAATAAATCCACAGCCCCACTCATCTCTACTGCTACTATATTCACAGCCCCACTCATCTTTACTGCGACTAAATCCACAGCTCCACTTATCTCTACTGCAACTGAATCCACAGCCCCACTAATATTTACTGCAAATAAATCCACAGCCCCACTCATCTCTACTGCTACTATATTCACAGCCCCACTCATCTTTACTGTGACTAAATCCACAGCCCCACTCATCTCTACTGCTACTATATTCACAGCCCCACTCATCTTTACTGCGACTAAATCCACAGCCCCACTCATCTCTACTGAGACCAGATCCACAGTTCCTCTCATCTTTACTGCAACTCCTCAGCCCCACTTATCTCCACAGCCCCATATTACAAAATGCTTGAATAATGTTAAAGCTGACACATCCTCTTTGTATTTTAAGGAAAAACAATTATTTTCATCTTTTACTTTAAAAGATAAAAGTTAAATGGTCTGAAGTAAAACTTTGGCCACTCACTTGGCTAAGGTCATATATTTTCGCATTGTCATCTGTTCTTCATTGTAAAAGGCGGCAGCTCTGTAAGGTTCCTGGCTGGTTTTGCGTGCGCTGCTCTTTTGAGTTGCATCCTCAGATTTTCATTGATGTATATGGGGACTGTGATGACCATGGTGACACCTTCAGCTTGCGCCCTTTTGAGACAGTCTGTTGTTTAGTATCATTATCTATTGTTTAGTATCGGCCTCTTTTCAACATCAGCTTTTCAACAGTTGCTGCAATGTTTGCTTCCAAAATGTTCTGGAATTTAATTGAATCCATTCTTTTATCTTCCTGTTAAATGTGCCTTGTGCCATTATTTGTAACACAACCGGAAAAAACTGATCCAGACCAATACTTAAAGGCTGATGAGATGTTGTTTTTTCTCCAAACGCTCCCGTGGCTCTGAAAGCGTTTCCTGCGAATACCCAGTTGGAAGGGGGGACACCCTTGTGATGGCACATTGAGAGGGCACGTGCGCCAGGCCCATTCCCTCCAACTGGGCATGCATAGGCAGGAGCAGGCAGGGCCGGCGTCAGCACCCGGAAAGGCTGGTCAGCTGCTGGGGGCCCCCACCCCCCAGGGGGGCCCACTGACAGCTGGCATAATGTGGTTAAAGTACTTAAAGCGGACCTTCACTCTAAATAAGAGTCTATCTTATATGTTTCCCACACCCTGTACATACAGATTGCTCACATTAAAAATCATCCTACCTGCATCTACTGCATTTTATAAGCCTTTAAACATCCAAGATGGCGGCTTATGGAAGCTGCCATTTTTGCAGGCAGCCTGCAAACAGGAAGTGACTGTGCTGCTCTGCATTCTGGGACTGCTGACCTTTCCCTGACCCCAGCTCTGCTCTGTCTGAGCAAAGCACAGCTATAACCCGCCCCCCTGTACCTTATCCCACTCTCCTCTCCTCAGTAAGTGTGATGCTTCTGAGTCAAGATGGCGGCGCCCGTATCCTAAATTCCCGAACAGAGTTGCAGCCCAGTGGGGGAAAGTATAATAAATTAGTGACTAAACATGTAAAATATATTAATTTTAGATGCTGAGGAATTGTTTTTTAAAGTGGACCAACACCCACGGGTGATCGGCCCCACCCCGCGGGACATCCGAGATCGGGATGTCCCGCGGGGTGTAACCCCCCCAAAACCCCCGAAAAACCTTACCTGATCTTCGGCGGCGGCCGGCCGCCGCCGCCTCCCTCGCGCCCCTGTAGGCGTGCGCGCACCCGCGCCGGCCGTCTGTGAATGGCCGGCGCGGGCGCGCGGGCGTCAAAAGGGACGCGCGGGAGGCGGCAGCGGCTGCAGCCGCTTAGACGTTCCTGGACCTGGCTTGTACGTCGGCGCTGGGAGCGGGGAGAGGTGAGTTTTTCGGGGGGTTAGGGGGGGTTTCACACAGCGGGGCACCCCGATCGGGGGTGCCCCACCGAAGTGTACCAAGACCCAGGATAGTCAAAATCCTGGGTGTTGGTCCACTTTAAGAGTTTGGGCTTTTCATTAAATCATGGTGAAGGTCCGGTTTAAACATTTTTTGCCACTAACATTGCATCGGCCTGCTGCGCCACCTCCCCCTAGCAAGCCGGGTCATCACTAACCTATTATCGAGGCTGAGCTGCACGCTCTTTCATTGGTGGTGCAGTTGCCCTCTGCTCAGCCATGACAGCCCTGCACTCCCTTGTGTGTTGATCTATGATCAGCGCTGCCCCGTAGAGCTAAGCCTCCCTGCAAGCCCCGCCCCCAGAGACGTGTCATCACCCTGGCCCCAGCATTGCAACAGGAAGTACTACACACAATGGAAGAAGGTAATGCAAGGTACATAGTGCACACACTTCATTTCTATGTCTTTCTGCCCCATCCATCCTTGTCCCCCTCATCTCTGCCCCATCTATTCCTGCCCTTGTTATGTCCATCCCTCTTCCTCAATACTCTACCCATTCATGTGGGACCAAACTAAAAACAGGTCCAATAGGGGGTTGGAGGGCAAGCAGCCCTTCTTAGATTTGGCCATGGAATTTATAAACCCCAACATGTGACTCTCCATCCCAAACGGGCCCACTGAGACCATGCCGACCAAGGGCCCAGATAAACCTGAAGCCGGCCCTGGGAGCAGGCTTATCATTTATGGGGCCCATGTAAAGTTGTGTCTGGGGGCTCTAATCAAAGACAAGTACAATATTAACACACCTTGTCGGTGATGTAGCATAGGCCTGTTCATACACTGTGAGTGCGTGAGCAAACCCAGGGAGTTTCACACAGGCATCCTGGCATTGTCTGTCCATGGCATAGGGAATAGTCTGAAATTGCCCATTCAAGTTCTACTCCCTGTGGCATCCCAAACTAGGATGACCCACTGTGTGCAACCCCATTAAATCGCCACACCCACTCACCTAACCTCAGGTAAGCCTGCTCCCAATTTATCTATTGCATTGTATGTCCCAAATGGGGCTCTCAAAGATTAGAGTTAGGACTGCACCTCACAGAGGCACCTTGGCGCTTGGCGGTGCAGCTTCAGCAGACTTCTGCAGATGTGTGGTGGCCTGAGTCCCCTGCTTTTAACCAGATTTAGAGACCGATTTTAGGTTGGTCTTCAAGCTAACATAGCTTGGCTCCTCATAATCGTCTTTCTTCTTCACCACATGCTGACCCGCAGCCCCAATCATACAGGACCCATTTTTGCTTTGTGGAACATAACATTTATTTCTGAAATATTAAATATGAATATGTAGAAACACATTAGATAGACATCGAACACTCTGCTGATTCTTTGCCTTGTAGGGAACAGATGACACTGAAGCAGAAGCTGATCACCAGCAACACAGAGAACTGGCAGAAGACTGATGACTTTTCTGGCCTGGAGCGGGTCGGAGGGGTGGACCTGTCCTACATCAAAGGAGATGACACCTGTGCTTGTGCCTCGCTCGTCATCCTGAGTTACCCTGCACTAGAGGTAACAGAGCTTCATCCAGAGCTTCCTCCATATAGGCCAGCGTTCCCCAACCCTCTACTGTACTGAAGTGCCACTTACAGGTCATGTTTTATGTATCGGGACATAGCTGACCCTAATTACTCCACTTGTGCATCTGTGTGGAGGTCCACAAAACATGACCTATTGGTGCCTCTTGGGGCAGAGGAGTGGCTAGTCTTTCTGGCACCTAGGGGAAGGATTTAAAATGTCGCCCCCCTTTGGTGCCCCCTGACCTGCTCCCCCCTAGCTACACCCCTGCTTGGGAGAGGGTTGGGGAACACTGCTGCGTTGTCTTTATTTTTAAACCGGACCTTCACCCTGAATAAGAGCATATCTTATCCCCCCCCCCTCCGTACATACAGATTGCTCACATTAAAAATCATCCCAACTGCATCTACTGCATTTTATGGGCCTTTAAACATCCATGCAAACAGGAAGTGTCTTCTGACTGTGCTGCTCTACATTCTGGGATTGCTGTCCTTTTCCTGACTCCAACTCTGCTCTGTCTGTGCAAAGCACAGCTATAACCCGCCCCCTCGCCTCTCCTCAGTATGTTCTCCTCAGTGATGCTACTGAGCCAAGATGGCGGCGCCCATATCCTAGAGTGCTGAACACAGTTGCAGCCCAGTGGGGGAAAGAATAATAAGTAAGTCAGTAAAAATGTAAAAACAAAAAAAAAATGTAGATGCTGGGGAATATTTTTTTAAGGGTTTGGGCTTTTCATTAAATGACACTAAAGGTCCACTTTAAGGAATCAGTTAGCTGCCTTGGATCTTTCCAGGATGATTGTCGCCCCCCTCCTCACCTTTCATGGTAAGGATTGTGTCTGCCTAAAGAACCTACAGACTCCCTCAATCATTAATGCACATGTTTACGTCAGGCTCCAAAGATAAGTTAATTCTGTTATCTGTGACTCTGGTGCCCTGTAGGGACCCGCTTTACCTCGTAGGCATCTGGCAGGGAAGCGAGTGGCTGCATTTCTGGAAACGCAGCTTACTACTTTTGTCCTTGCTAGGTCTGGTTCAAGTGGACCAAAACCCAGAACTTTGACTATCCTGGGTTTTGGTCGTTGCCCCCGGGGCACCCCGCTCTCTACGGCACATGTGCGGCCGCTCGTTCAGTCAGCGCATTTGGAGTTGCTGACGTCACGTCGTCTAAGCCTTAGTCTAAGGCAAGCTCAGAGCGCGCTGACTTTGGCATCCCCCGCTTCCCTCTAACAGGGAGAATGCCTGGCGTGGGCCTGTGCCCTGCTAGAGGGATAGTGGGGGTAAGTGTTAGGGGGCGATCTGGGGGGGTTTTACACAGCGGGGCATCCCAGGTTTTGGATGCCCTGGGGAGAGGGAATCTATAGGATCCCTGGGCCGATCACCCTGGATT
Organism: Gastrophryne carolinensis; assembly: GCA_027917425.1. Classification (NCBI taxonomy): domain Eukaryota; kingdom Metazoa; phylum Chordata; class Amphibia; order Anura; family Microhylidae; genus Gastrophryne; species Gastrophryne carolinensis. The sequence continues at coordinate 42,078,497 of CM051237.1, read as the reverse complement.
TTGGTCTACTTTAAATAATCACCCCGGGGGACATCCTGATTTGGGATTTGGCAGCATCTCTCATCTTTCTAGGTCTGTGCGGGGCTGCGGTCGCGGTATCTGAATGCCGTGCACAACCATAGAGGGATGCAGGATGTGCCGCGTGCTGATGGTGAGTGCGACTTAGCTCCCATTCAGTTTCTTTAGCTGCATATTAAAGGGCCATTCCACCCAGCATGGTTGTTTTCAAATACCCTGCCACTATTCCCTAGCGGGTGAGGGGGTTGAGTTACATAAAAATAATTCTTACCTGTCCCTGCAAGCCAGCGCCGACATTAGCATGACTGGAGTGTCGGGCACCTCCATCTTGTGCCATATGCTGCAGCCCGCACATAGGTGCAGGGACCGCTCTCTGCAAGTGGCATCAGACTGCAGGGAAGATGGCGGCGCCCTGTGCTTTGATTATGCAGTCATCGGCGACAGTTACATTTTTTTTATTTAACCCCTTTGAACTTTGAAAACACCCATGCTCGGTGGAAACTCTGCGCTCTGCCATCAGTTCCCTGCACCCAGAGGATTTCATGACCTCTGTGGACATCAAAGATGCTTACCTTCATATTCCCGTATTTCCAGGTCATCAAAGGTTCCTCAGGTTCGCTATAGAGCAGCGGTACTCAACTGGCGGACCGGGGTCCGAATGCGGACCTTGGTGCCAGATTTCTGGACCCCTGCCCTGACAGCCCTGCAGTTAGTTGCTTCTGTGTTGCTATGCTCAGCGCTGCCCTGTTACAGATTGGTTATGTAGTTGTTTGTCTCCCTGCCAGTGTCATTACTCCCTGGCACCTAGCATTGCAATATGAAGTACTGCACGGACGGGAAGTGGCATTGCAAGGTATTATCCGCCCCCAACCCGCCCCCAGTGTACTGATTTCTAACTATCCACCCCCCCTGACAGCTCCTCGTCCGGACCTTCGCCTCTCACCAGATGCCTGTAAATGGACCTTTACAAGAAGTGGTTGAGTACCCCTGCTATAGAGGATCAACACTACCAATTTGTGGCCTTGCCCTTTGGTCTCACTTCAGCTCCCAGGGTGTTCACCAAGGTGCTGGCAGGAGTGATGTCTCTGCTCAGGTCTCAGGGCATCCGTGTGCTGCCTTATCTGGACGACATTCTCATCACTTCCCAGTCTCTGCATCAGGCAGAAGGGGATACTCAGCTGGTGGTGTCCACCCTGGAGTCATTTGGATGGGTGATCAACCACCCAAAGTCCTCACTGTCCTTTTCCTTGGTAACTTCATTCCTGGGAATGAATCTGGATACAGTTCAGGCAAGGATTTTTCTTCCTCAACAGAAGGTGGACAGTCTAATTGCACAGGTCCAGTTCCTGCTATCTTGTCATCATCCCTCCATCAGGCAGGGGATGCAGCTGTAGGCCTGATGGTGGCTTGTTTCGAGGCGGTCCCTTATGCTCAGTTCCACTTGAGCCCTCTGCAACTCCACCTCTTGTCAGTGTGGGACAAGGATCCAGTGTCCCTGGAGCGGGTCTTTGCCCTTTCCCCCCTGGTCAGGCGGTCCCTCTCGTGGTGGATGGACTCCAGGAATCTGTTGGGGGGCAGATCCTTTCTGACCCCCTCCTGGGAGACGGTCACCACGGATGCCAGTCTGTCAGGTTGGGGGGGTTTCTGGAAGTCCCTGCGGTTCTAGGGGAGGTGGGGCCCTCAGGAGGCCCACACACCTATCAACGTCTTGGAGCTGCGGGCGATCAGGTTAGTTCTGGCTCAGTTGACTCCTCACCTTCGGGGCTTGCCTGTTCAGGTGCGCTCGGACAACCAGACGGCAGTGGCCTACATCAATCATCAAGGAGGGACCCGGAGCAAGAGGGCCCTCCAGGAAGCGTCTCTGATCCTGACTTGGGCGGAGGCCAATGTTCCCTGCATATCAGCTGTGTACATCCCGGGGGTGGAAAATCTGCTGGCAGACTCTCTGAGCAGGGGGACCTCTCGCCAGGGAGAATGGTCCCCCTGCAACAGGGTGTTCCAATCTCTGTGTCACCGTTGGGGCCAACCAGATGTGGATCTTTTTGCGTCCCGTCACAATCACAAGCTTCCGGCCTTTGTCTCCCTGTCCCAGGATCCTCTGGCCTTGACCACGGATGCACTAGCAATGTCATGGCAGGACTTTCAGTTTCTTTATGTCTTCCCTCCATTCCCCCTGCTGGGCAGGGTTCTGCGCAAGATTGCTCTGGAAGGGGTGCCAACAATTCTGGTGGCTCCCAGGTGGCCAAGAAGAGTGTGGTTCGCAGACATGGTGCAGCTGGCAGTAGATCAATACGCTCTGCCCTTGGTGCCAGATCTGCTCACTCAGGGCCCCTTACGCCATCCCAATTTACAAACTCTGGCTTTGACGGCCTGGCTGCTGAAACCTCCATCTTGATGGAGAAGGGGCTGTTTTCCTCGGTTGTTGATACCATGATAAAGGCTAGGAAGAAGTCTTCTTCTTCCATCTATTACAGGGTTTGGCGTGCCTACATTAACTGGTGTGAGTCTAAGTCTCTTCCCTGTCGTGTGGTCTCTATTCCTAGGATTATGGAGTTCCTGCAGCATGGGTTGGAGATGGGGATCCAACTCAGTACTCTGAAGGGGCAGGTTTCTGCCCTGGCTGTTTTCTTCCAGAAGTCCTTTGCTCAGCATTCTCTGATCATGACCTTTTTCCAGGGGGTCACTCATGTACGCTCCCCACGTAAGCCTATGGTGCCTGTTTGGGATTTGAACTTGGTTCTGTCAGCCTTGCAGGGTGCTCCCTTTGAACCTGTGCAGGATGCTGCCTTGGCCATTATTACTCTCAAAGTTGTCTTTCTGGTGGCTATCACCTCTGTTAGGCGTGTGTCTGAGTTGGTGGCGCTTTCCATTCAGCCCCCCTACTATGAGAGACACCAGGACAAGGTGGTGTTTCGTTTTTAGCCAGATTTTCTGCCTAAGGTGGTGTCTGCCTTTCATTTGAATCAGGACATGTTCTTCCTTCATTGTGCCCTAATCCTAGCAATGCTAAGGAGAGGGTTTTGCACTCTTTGGATGTGGTTAGGTGTCTGAGATACTATCTGGTGGCTACTACACCTTTCAAAAAAATGATGCTCTTTTTGTGGTCCCTTCTGGTCCTAGGAAGGGTTTGGCTCCTGCCAAGTCTACTATCAGCAAATGGATCCGTCAGGCTGTGATTCAGACCTACTCTGCTAAGGGGAAGAATACGTCCTGCTCCACCCCACCCTTGTTTTTTGCATTATCTTGGATCCCCTGTATGGTGATTGTTATCATTGTTATAGTTACTAGTTGGGTTGTGTTATTTCTCCCGGCTTCTCGTTAACTGCTTTTCAATGCTGGGGATTGTGGGAGGTCCCTGGGTATTTGAGGGGCCGGGAGGAGCCTATTTTCGATGTCTCTGCAGTCCAGCGCAATCTGGCGGAGTAATAACCGAATGTAAGTATTCTATCTGGAGCAGGGCGTACTGTATACTCATAATACCAATTCTACAGGTGAGTAATCACAGAATTCTATTTTTCCTTTTGAGCAATAAGTCACATAAGAAACCCAATAATTCTATGGATGCTGCAACGTGCCAGACTCCTTGTTCCGTAAATAAAGTCTAAACAATATATATATTAAGGCACAGAGCAAAAGTGTTTTTCTCTTTAGTCCAAAACGTCAGAAATGAAATGAAATATACAAAATCCCACTGTGCATGCACACTTAGAGTGATGCCCGTCACCTTCTGAAAATACTCTTACCAGCTGTGTGTAGAACTGATGCACTTCAAAAGGTAAAACTCTGGTATATGCGGATGCAGACTGCTGGGAAATCAGCAGAGGTGGACACAGATGATGTCAATCCCAGTTAATATAGGATGGTGTACTCAGGAGCAAGTTGTTGTGTTGCTCACAAAGACTTTATCAAAGGCTTTGATACAGTTGTTGTGAGCAACGAAACGAGTCAGGCGGTGGGCACAGGGAACGTTTTCTACTCTTTTTAGCCATATTGGAAGGAACCATTTTATCTTACACGAGCGGCCGCAGTGGAGATTCTTGGGAACACCTTCTGTTTTATGTGAATGTATTCAGAGTTTTTTTTGTATGCATTTATTGAAGTATTAAATTGGTTTTAACTGTATCCACCGAGTTGCACTAAATGTGTCTTCCTCTTGCTCCCTACATGTCCCCTTGCTCCTGAGTACACCATCCTATATTAACCTGGATTGACATCATCTGTGTCCACCTCTGCTGATTTCCCAGCAGTCTGCATCCGCATATACCAGAGTTTTACCTTTTGAAGTGCATCAGTTCTTTTCAGAAGGTGACGGGCATCACAGTGGGATTTTGTATATTTCATTTCATTTCTGACGTTTTGGACTAAAGAGAAAAACACTTTTGCTTTGTGCCTTAATATATATATATTGGCATGACCATGATTAATAATAAAATGTGGGAGTGCACTGGAACTATAGGGAGTACAGGGAGTGTGACGGGCCCAGAAGGTCAGAGGGGCTCATCATTGTTACTCCTCCACCTTATTTATTATATTTGTGTTCACTTGACATCACTTAAGAGAAAGGAAGCACCATTCATTTCTGCTGTTTCTTTAATTGTCTAGCTGCATCCAATCAAATAAAAGTTTTCTGTATAAGCCTAGAAAGGGCCACATTTAATGTTCATACCAGGCCCCATTACATTTACTTATGATGTGTCAAACCCCGGAGACACCCATCTTCTTTGTGAGCCTACAACCCCCAATCTCTGCAGCTAGCTTCACTTTTAGCCAAGCCCCTGTTTGCCGGGACACTTTAAATGCCTCGCCGGACACGGTTGCCACCAGGACTTATTTGCTCAAAGGATGTAAGCTCACGGGGTGAAGACGGATGAACCGAAGGTAAGATTGGGCGAACTCGGGTAGCCGAGGTAAGTACAGCAACACAGTTCTGAGAACTCTGAGGGAGAAAACAGGCCAAAGGTCACACCAATGGTCAAACCAAGAGATCAGAGAGCTTTGCAGCGCCAGGGATGAGACGGGTTCGTGGTTGTGATGCAGGCTGAGGTCGGTACAGGCGGCAGTCAGGATAGTCAGGCTAGCAAGGTCAGTAACGGGTATCAATACAGGAACTCCTGATTATCACACACAGCTAAATGCTATCACATCAATGACAATATGGCCAGGAATCCTTTTATACGGCATGGATGCAGGGGATTGGATGGGGAAAATAGACCTTGCTGGACAAGGTAATAACCTTTGGGCTGATTGCCCAGTTCAAATCTTCAGGGCCCAGAAAAACACTTGCGCTAATTGACCCTTTATGCCAGAGGGCATAAGACAGACGTGCATGAGCATGTACTTGGGAGCAGGAGAAGCAGCGAGATGAGGGGGAGGAGGACACACTTGGCGCCACTCGAGCTGACGCTGCCCGAGTCATCGTCTGGTGCGGATACGGCTGCTGGGCGAAAGGAGTCCCGGGCAGCCGCCCGAGGACGCCGCAGGACTGGGCTGGAGGCAAGTGCACCATGACACGATGTAACTGGATAGTCCCCTCGCTATGGGTGCACCTGGGAGGAGGGTCCCCGTAGAATGAGGGGATGCCCTGGAAAATCCTGGGTGGGGTGAATTAGATTAGACTTTAGATTTAGTAGTTAGAGTAGCGTAGTTGTAATTACTCCAGGAGGCCACTAGATGCCCCCATAGGCTAAGAAATAAATTTATTGGTTTAAGAGAAATGCTTTCTTGCACACATGGGTTAATTGAAGTACGGCCCACTTCCTTGATTGGTTCGATTTCAGAGGGTATAAGAGGGGGTTGGAGCTGGGAGACTTCCAGGCAGGGGAAGTGGGCCCTGTGGAGAGCAGCCTGATGCAGAGGAGCAGCCAGGAGGAGCTGGGGGCCCAGAGAGGGGTACCAGGCCTGCTAGAAGCTGGTGCAGGTGTGGACCCTACCACCCACCCATGAGGGAGACCAGAACTGTGATTCAAACTGGTGGTGAAGCGAGGAGGAACTGTTTGTCTATGCCTGCTGCTAATAAAGTGTGAGTACTTTGGCCCCGTCCCTGGAGAATGCCCTAAACCCACCTTAAAAGACTTTGGCCCCAAGTACATGGACCATCCCCCGTGTGATGTTTTCAACACCACTGTTTGGAACCATCGTCTCGGCAATCTTGACCTTGTACTTCTTGAAATGTTTTCCAAGCCCCGGCAATTGTTTGTTTAGTTGTGCTAAAGATAGAAGATGCCCAGTTGTTCCTCATTATCTGTCTACTACAGGTGGTCTATGAAGACTGTCACATGGTCACCCTTGATGCCCCCTATGTAGCTGGCTTCCTGGCCTTCAGAGAGGCTCCCTCACTTATGGATGCAGTGAAGAAGCTTCAGGAGAAACACTCTGATCTGATGCCTCAGGTGAGATCCAACTGCATCATTTCCTGTTATTTCTACATCTCTGTGGTCAAGGAACTATTAGAAGACCAAGGTGATGGTGGTCAACTAACCCGACTAACACATCCTTGGAAGAAAGCTGCTAAAGCTGAATTCCAGCACCCCTCCATCACACTCACACAACAAGGACATACAAAAATGTTCCTCAGGTACGGGTGTTTAAACCGGACCTTTAGCATTATTTAAAGAGGACCAAAACCCACCTTGGAGTCTGAGACTCCAGGGCAAGCACACTTGGGGGTGCCTCGCTGTGTGAAACCCCCCAGATCGCACCAAAAAACTCACCGTTGTTCCTGGTCTGATGTCGCATGCAGGAGCAGCTGCTGCATCCCCGCTATTTCTCTAGCAGGGTGCGTGCCCACGCCAGGCATCTGTGCATGGCCAGTGCAGGCACGCTCCCTCCCGGTAGTGGGGAATGCGCCTGCCAGAGCGCACTGATTGATCGAGCGGCTGCGCATGCGTCGTAGGACCGGGAAGAGGTAAGTTTTTGGGGTGACCTGGGGGGTTTCACAGGGCAGGGCACTCCGATCAGGGGCAAGGACCAATAGTGAAAATCCTGGGTTTTGGTCCACTTTAATGAAAACCCAAACCCTTAAAAACTATTCCCCAGCATCTAAAATTAATATATTTTATGTTTTTAGTCGCTTACTCTTTATTCTTTCCCTGGCTGGGCTGCAACTCTTTTCAGAATCGCTGCAGCCGCAGCTATTCAGATAGGGAGCGTGCGCACGCCACCAGGGATGTAGATGATGAGGCAGCATGCGCTCCCCATTGAAAACAATGAGAGCTGTTTGCCGAATGACGGAAACAAGGCAGACGGCTCTCATTGGACGAGATCCTGCACATGTGCCATAAGAGTGGGGAAAGTCAAGTGTTTATGGGTGCCCAGGGGGGGTTTCACACAGCAAGGCATCCTGATTTGGGATGCCCTAGGGGAAAGCCAGTGCCTGGTCCTGGAATCTTTTAGATTCCAAAGCTGGCGCAGGTGGGTTTTGTTCCGCTTTAAACACTTATGTAAATTAAAGACTATTGTATGTATTATAGAGTGTTTTGCTCCACTTTAAAGAGGAAGCCCCCCCCCACCACAATGCTGCATATCTTTTGGATGACAACATATTCCAGATCGCAGTCAGCCTGTTTGTGACAGATGCCAGGGGGCTTAGGCGTGCTGTGCTCCGCCCCCCCCGCAAGCTTCTCCCGAAATCTTGCGGCTTTTGTGCTCATCCTATACTCCTATACCGAGATGAGCAGTGCAGACACTACACTGCACAAACGCGAGATCTCGGAAAAGACACATTGCATCATGGGACAGAGCAAGAAGGCAAAATGGCGCTGCCCTACAGAGAGCGCCCAGAGTGTGTCGAGTGCAGAAGGAAGGGCAGAAGACAGGTGAATTTTATATGCCAATTGTCGGAATGGAGCTTCAAAGGGCAAAGTTTGGGGATTTTTTGAGAACTCCCCAGACTGTCCAATGTCACCTTCACTATCAATATCCTTTCCATTGGGTGTTCCTTTTCTTACTTGGCAATCAGAGGCCTCTTGAATAGTGTTGGGCGAACCTGAATTGCAGCGTTCAGCTTGGTACCAAACTCTGCAAGTTCGCGTTCCCAAACCTGAACCCGGACTTCAGCCAGAAGTCCATGCTCGAGATCTATTGCAGAGTGTTCAGCAGCAGGAAGCAGCTGTACAACTTACCTGAGCCTGGCGATCCCATACCTGTTGGCGTTCGTTGCCAATAGTCTTCAGCCCGGGCCACAAAAAGATGGCCACCCATGGGTGTCCTCATTCATGGAAGCGGCGGTCATCTTTTTTTGGCCTCGGCTGTGGCCCATTTTAAAGGAACGTCTAAGGTTATGGGATCAAGGGTCTCAGGTGAGTTACAGCAGGCTTCCTGCTGCATACTTTGCGCCCCCCACCCCACCTGCCATCTTTTTTTGTCCCCAATTCTGCTTCTGGGGCTCCCACTGGCAGAATCTTTCAAAGTCAGGTCCACATTGATTTCAATGGGGATGGGGTTGGGGTAGGGGTTTGGGTTCAAGTTCCTGAACCTGAATTCTTATTCAAAGTTTGGCTAAACTTACCAAACCCGAACCTTTGGGGTTCACCCAACACTTCTAATGAATCTTCCAGACTGCAGCTGTGATAATTAACATAATCTAAATGGAATTCTCTACCTTCCAGGTGCTGCTCGTGGATGGAAACGGGATCCTGCACCACCGAGGTAACGCATCACTGCTGCAATGTCTATGATGGGCTGATGTTGCTGTGGTGCCCTGTACTGCCTGGCACCATGGCCTGTTGGGTACATTTGTTTCCATGACCCACGTTTCAACTTCTAGTTGCACAAGCTGCGGCCATATTGCCAGTATCCCTCCATAGAGCACAATGGGCAGAACTGTACTGAACTATTTTATGGTTATAATTAATATTACAAACATTTGTACAGAACTTGCATTGTGACTTGTCAATAATGTAAACGCAGGACTTAGATGTCGCCAAATACATAAGGCTCTTGATTTATACGGTTAACAGCAGCACGACATGGGGCATTGTCATGCATGAAGATGGTTTTGCTATGGCAGATGTGGTTCTTTCTTTTTGCACCATGGAAGAAAGTTGCCAGTCAGAAACAATATACTTTGCTGAGGTCATCACACAGTAATTGATCCTAAAGGTGCCTACCAGTTCTCTCCATAACTCCACCACTTCCTTTCTGGTGTTGCAGTCATGTTGGGTCATGGTGGCCATTCACCAACCATCTATTACTCTATCCATTTGGATCATCCAGGGTTACACAGCACTCAACAGTAACACAGGACTGTTTGAATTAATTTTCATGTATGTTTTTCGCCATTGTAACAGTTCCTACTTGTGAGCACTGGTTAGGGCTGATGGAATAGTAGGTTTATGCACAACTGCAAGCCACTGTGGATCCTACACTTTGAGGTTTCCGGGACTCCAGAGACACCAGCAGCTTCAAATACCTGTTTGTAATGGCATTTTAACAGGTCCTCTCTTAATCTGATGAATTTGCCTGACAGAAACTTTCCTCATTATGCCTTTATTCCAAGTATACATCACGTCCTGTTCCAGAATATTCCTTACACATGGGTTATACATCCACAAGATGGCGCTGGACTGCAGAAAAAACTTGTGGCCACTCCCGGCCCCTTAAAAAGCCAGGAACCTCCCACCAATTCCCAGTTCTTATCTGCAGTCTGGACTGCGAAGATAGAAGATGGCTCTCTATACTGCGCAGGTGAGCGGGGCTTATCAGCCTGCGGCCCTGCAGGACTATTCCCACCCGTTTGCGGACCCACTGCCTTCCAGCCTTGGCTGACTGGTTCGGGTTAAGGTAGGAAAGACCAGGGTCAGGTGCTGAGAAGCGCTGCTCCTACCGCAATCCCTGCACTGACATAGGTAGACGGTTTAGGCTTATGGTGAGCCTTGTGGGATGACCCTTCCTGCACTCTGGGTCTTCCTTACTCAATCCCCCCCTCCCTCCTTCTTCACTTTATTATTGTGTAGCGGTGTTTTTATTTAATACGCTCGCCGCCGCGCCGCTTGTACAGCGCTCCGCGGGCGGCGGCGACATTGCCTTAGCTGCTGATGCGCCGTCATTGGACAGCGAGATCACGTGGGACACGTTTCGCGCTCTTCAGGGGGGCGGTCACATCTCCGCGGCCCACCCCTCGAGGTCTGTGTGGGCGCCATTTTACTTCTCTTCCTCCTTCGCTCGTGCTGTGTGCGCTGCTGCTCCTTTACCAGTGCGGTCCGTGAATGTCCCTGTGGGGTGTTTTTTTTTTTTTTTTTTTCCTTCTGCTTCTCTTTTATGTCTTTCAGGCGGGATAAACGTCACTGTGGTTTCTCCCGGCCATCTTCCCTTTGATAATCTCCCATCTCCCTAGCGGGTTTTTGGGGCATCCCGGGTGGCTATTACTAGCCTTAACCGTATACTGGCCTGTTGTGTCATTCAAATCACCATATGGAGACTTCTCGGGATAATGAGCCTGGGGTTCCTTCGGGACAGGCTCGACTGGGTGTTGCGTGTGGGTTTTCGCCTGTGAGTGATGATGTCAGGGTATGTGTAAACTGCGCCCAGCAGGCACTTGTGCTGCAGTCCGGGCTGTCTGTTGCGGGCCCTGGTGCTGTGCCCCTTTTGGCTTTGCCTACCCCCCCCCCCCCACGCTTACATCTGACACCCAGTGAGGGGCACACTAGCGGGGACTCTCATTCTGATTTGGCTGCACGGGTGGCCAGCATTGAAAAACATATTGCTGCGTCAACCCCGCGTAAGGCTTCTGCTAAGAAGCTGCATTTATCTCCTGCTGCCTCCCTCTTTCCTGTAGAGGATGAGGGACCTTACTCACTTTCTGGCCCTTACCCCCTCGAGGAGGGGGAATTGTTTTCTGATTCAGAATCCTCTGAGGAACAACCTAAGATCTATGGTGGTACCAAGTCTCCCTTTGGGGAAGACCCATGGTCCTCAGATAATACTGACAGGTTGTTCACATATTTGAAGTGCTTTGTATTTCTCCTCCTGCAGTGGCTCCGCAGCGGCAGGGTGAACTTTTTGATACGGTTAAGCCACGCTTGGAGTTCCCTGAGCAGACTCACTTAAATAATCTAGTGCTCAAGGAATGGGAACGGCCTAGTAAGCTACCTGGGGTGCCCAAGAGTTGGGACAAGAGGTATCCCTTTCCTGCTGATGTAATTAAACGTTGGTCTTGTCCTCCCGAGGTGGACGCGCCCGTGCTAGAGTTGTCAAATACATCTGTCATGCATTCTCCTGACACTACTACACTGCGGGATGGTGAGGACCGGCGCATGGACCAGCTGTCCTGTCATGCTTTTGCCTGTGTGGGGACTGCACTGCGCCCGGTTTGTGCCATAACGGCTATTGCTATTAAAGGGCTGCTTAAGTGTCTCATAGATGGGGCCTCTGATGACGTGGGAGGTGAAGACTATAGATCGTTCCTGCTTTGCTATGAATTTGTTGCATATATCCTCTCTACCATGGATGATGTCATTAGAATGTGTGGAAGGACATCTGCCCTTTTGGTGGCTATACGCCGCTCTGTCTGGCTGCGTCAGTGGGTAGCTGATAATGCTGCTAAGAAGGCTCTCACTGGGTTCCCCTTTAAGGGGTTGCGCCTCTTTGGTGAACGCTTGGACTTGTTTGCCAGGGGTGGTAGGTTACCCCAACGCAGGAGTCCGTCTCGGGACTTTCGGGGGTCTGTTTCCTCTTTCCCCTCCTTTCGGGCTTCCAGGGCTGGTCGAGGAGTTTCCTTTGCTGGAGCACGCGGAGACTATTTGGGCAGGGGCAGGGGCCTTGGCCATCCCGGCCTCTCCTGGGGTCCCATGCCCAAATTCTCCCCCAAGCCTCCTCAGGCATGAAGAGGCACCCTCACCCATCCGGGTGGAGGGACAGCTTCGGCTCTTTGCTCACGTCTGGAGGCGACGTGTAGCAGACAGGTGGATCCAGGAGGTGGTTTCCTCCAGTTACAAGATAGAGTTTGCAGCCTGGCCTCCCCCAAGATTCATCAGATCCCGGATGGCTCAAAACCCTCTGTCAGCTCAGGGATTGTGCCTTGCTGTCCAAAACCTTCTGGAGTTGGGGGTCCTCTGCCCGGTGCCCTTCTGGGAAAGGGGCAGAGGCTTCTATTCCAATCTCTTCCCGGTCCCCAAAAAGGACGGGTCCCTCAGGCTCATCCTGGAATTAAAGTGCCTCAACAAGTTTGTCAGATTCAATCATTTTCGCATGGAAATCCTGCGTTCAGCAGTCAATTCACTGTGCCCGGGCGATTTCATGACTTCTGTAGACATCAAGGACACTTACCTTCACGTACCAATCTTTCCAGGTCATCAGAAATTCCTCAGGTTCGCTCTGGAGGATCAGCACTACCAATTTGTGGCCTTGCCTTTTGGTATCACCTCGGCTCCCAGGGTATTCACCAAGTTGCTGGCAGGCGTGATGGCTCTGCTGAGATCTCAGGGCATCCGCATCCTTCCTTATCTGGATGACATTCTCATCACGTCTCAGTCCTTCCATCAGGGTGAGCTGGATACCCAGATGGTGGTGTCCACACTAGAGTCCTTCAGCTGGGTGATCAACCACCCCAAGTCTTCCCTGTCCCCGTCACTGGTGAGGTCCTTTCTGGGCATGACTCTGGATACATCTCGGGTCAAGGTTTTTCTCCCTTAGCAGAAGGTGGAGAGTCTTCATGCTCAGGCCCAGTTTATGCTGTCTTGTACTCATCCCTCCATCCAGCAGGGGATGCAGCTGGTGGGACTGATGGTGTCTTGCTTCAAGGCGGTACCCTATGCTCAGTTTCACATGAGACCTCTTCAGCTACACCTTTTGTCAGTGTGGGTTCGGGACCCTGGGTCCCTGGATCAGGTGTTCTGTCCCCTCTGGCCAGGCGGTCTATCTCGTGGTGGCTGGACTCAAGGAACCTCTTGGTGGGCAGGACCTTTCTGTCCCCTTGCTGGGAGACTGTCACCACGGATGCCAGTCTGACAGGCTGGGGAGGGGGGCTTCTGGAGGTCTTTGAAATTCCAGGGTCAGTGGGGCCCTCAGGAAGCTCATACCCCTATCAACATCCTGGAACTGAGGGCAATAAGGTTGGTTCTAGCCCAATTGACTCCACACCTTTGGCTGTTCAGATCCGCTCAGACAACCAGGCGACGGTTGCCTACATCAATCATCAGGGAGGGACCCGGAGCAAGAGGGCCCTCAAGGAAGTGTCCCTGATACTGTCTTGGGCGGAGGAGAGTGTTCTCTTCCCCAGCTGTGGACATCCCAGAGGTGGAGAATCTGGAGGCTCTTTGAGCAGGGGGAGTTCTCGTCTGGGAGAATGGTCCCTCAGCAGCAAGGTGTTTCGCTCCCTGTGCCACCGCTGGGGCCAGCCGGATGTGGATCTGTTTGCGTCCCATCACAATCACAAGCTTCCAGTCTTTGTCTCTCTGTCACAGGACCCTCTGGCCTTGGCCATGGATGCATTAGCAATGTCTTGGAAGAGTTTTCAGCACCTCTATGTATTCCCTCTGTTTCCTCTGCTGGGCAGGGTGCTGCGCAAGATAGCCCAGGAAGGGGTGCAAACCATTCTGGTGGCCCCCTGTTGGCCAAGAAGGGTGTGGTTCGCAGATGTCTTGCAGTTGGCAGTAGATCAGTTTGCCCTGCCCAAGGATCCAGACCTGCTCACTCAGGGGCAGCTACGCCATCCCAATTTACAACGCTGGCTTTAACGGCCTAGCTGCTGAAACCTCCATCTTGATGGAGAAGGGGCTGCCTGCTTCTGTAGTTGATACCATGATTAGGGCTAGGAAGTAGTCCTCATCCTTTATCTACTATAGGGTATGGCATGCTTTCATTGCCTGGTGTGAGTCCCTTCCCTGTCTGGTGTTTTCTGTTCTCAGGATCCTGGAATTCCTGCAATATGGTTTGGACTTGGGTCTTCAACTTGGCACCCTCAAAGGTCATGTTTCAGCCTTGGCTGTTTTCTTCCAAAGATCCTTTGCCAACCATCGGTTGGTTAAGACCTTCTTCCAGGGGGTTACTCATGTGTGCCCTCCACGTAAGCATATGTTACCAGTCTGGGATTTGAATTTGGTCTTATCCGCTATGCAGGGTCCTCCTTTTGAGCTTCTGCGTAAGGCCCCTTTGTCTATCTTGACGCTTAAGGTAGCATTTTTGGTGTCTATCACTTCTGTTAGGCGTGTTTCTGAGTTGGCGGCGCTTTCCATCAAACCTCCTTATTTTGAGAGAAACCAGGACAAGGTAGTGTTTCGGTTTAAGCCAGATTTTCTACCTAAGGTTGTGTCTGCTTTTCACCTCATTCAGGACATTGTCTTGCCTTCTCTGTGTCCTAATCCTAGTAACCCTAAGAAGAGGGTCTTACATTCTCTGGATGTGGTTAGGACTTTGAAGTTTTATTTGGTAGCTACTAAATCCTTCAGGAAGACTGATGCTCTTTTTGTTCTCCCTTCTGGACCTAGGAAGGGTTTGCCTCCGGCTAAATCCACTTTTAGCAAGTGGATTCGTCAGGCGGTGGTGCAAGCCTATTCTGCTCATTCTACTCGTGCTATTGGTGACTCTTGGGCTTTTCAGCACCAAGCTTCTATTGAACAAGTTTGCAAGGCCGCTACTTGGTCTTCTGTTCATACCTTTTCTAAGTTTTACAAGGTTGATGTTAGGGCCTCAGCGGATGCTGCTTTTGGCCGCAAAGTTCTGCAGGAGGCAGTGGTTTAAACTGCCCGCTGTAACTTTTGGGGATCCCACCCTACCTTACGGACACTGCTATTGAATGTCCCATGTGTAAGAAATATTCTGGAACAGGACGTGCTGTATACTTGGAATAATACAATTCTGTGAGTACTAACCTGTAGAATTGGTATTCTAAGTATACAGCACGTCCTGTTCCCCCCCCCCCCCCCCGCCCTTGTTAGCATTATTTTCGGTTACCTCTGCATGGTGATTGTTCATTTTGTGTTTATTATTCTCCCGGCTTCTTGTCTAACTGCTTGTCAACACTGGGAATTGGTGGGAGGTTCCTGGCTATTTAAGGGCCCGGGACTGGCCACAAGTTTTTTCTGCTGTCCAGCACCATCTTGTGGATGTATAACCCATGTGTAAGGAATATTCTGGAACAGGACGTGCTGTATACTTATAATACCAATTCTACAGGTGAGTACTCACAGAATTGTATTTTTTGCACTAACCCGTCAATGCTCTGAATTGGCCACAAATCTCTTCACAGTACAACACTATGTAACGCATTTTGGCAGCTGAGGGTTTCTTTTTCTTTCTATTCTATTGCTTGAAAGCTATGGCCTACTGAATAATGTGTAACATCCATATTTAGTAGTTTCCCTTTGGTTTCACCTGGCAAACTCATGATCACAAGTGTTTGAGGTTGTTTACAGTGACCTGAAAAGCCTTGAGACACAATACCATTGACATGTTTAGGGTGAAAGAATTTGGCTAATTTTCAAAAATAGAACCCCTCTTTAACATGTACTTCTTTTTAGGGTTTGGTGTGGCCTGTCACCTTGGGATTCTTACTGATCTCCCCACAATTGGAGTTGCCAAGAATCTGCTGCAGGTGGATGGGTTAGAGAATAACGAGGCGCATAAAGAGCAGGTGAGAGCCAATAAGAAGTAATCACCTAATTTGACGGTATTATAGAACAATTAATCACTGAAGTTATTTTTTTTTATTACATTGATCAACTAACTCTCAATAAATAGAAATGGTGAACCCCCCCAAAGTTCGTGTCCAGCAAGTTCTCCTGAACTTTGAATAAATGTTTGGGGCCCCAAACCGGCCCCATTGAAATCAATGGGGACCTGAAATTTGGGGGGTGGTTGTGTGGGGGGTGCAGAGTGTGCAGCGTTTTTTTTCCGCGTTTGGGATGGGCGCTAAACTCGAACACGGACTGTTGGCTGAAATCTGTGTTCGGGTTTGGGAAGTTTGTTACGAACCCAAACTGCGGTTGGGGTTTACCCATCTCTATTAACCCTTTAACTGACATCCTACCTTTGTAGATTTTGTCACCCTGTGTTGCCAGACCATTTTGCTCTATTTTGTGCTCCCCATGTTCAACTGTGATGTTCCAAGTATGTCACACACCCCGCTTCCACTATTCATGACATATGGGTTATGGTCCAGTAGAGGACGAACTTCTGCAGAGATGAAAGCAAAAAAGAAGCCCCTCCCGGTCCATAAATACCTGGGACCTCCCACACATTCCCAGTTCCTTCTCTGCAGGACGGAGAGCAAGTCAGAAGATGTCTGCTTCTCTTTTCCTTGCAGGTAAGCCGGGCTTACGCCCGGCCATTTTTTGCCCTATTTCTGCCCGAACCTTTATACATTAACCCCAATATTAGCCTCCCAGCCTTGGCTGCAGGTCCAGGTGAGGGTAGGAATCACCTTAATAGGTGTTCAAGGAGCCATGCTCCCCCGTGAGACCCCATATAAAGGGGTAGGCGGAATCCGGGTTGGTGATCCCGGTTTGGGATGCCCTGTCCCTAATTGCATATATATATATATATATATATATATATATATATATCCCTTACACCATACTTGGTGCGGGATTATCCCCCTTCCGGGTCCCTCTGTTAACCCTCTAGTGGGGGGGCGACTTTTCCTTTTTCCTTACTGTCATTCAGGTGTTTTTTGCTCTGCTGAGGGGAGCTTCTTCCCCTCAGGCTGCGGTGTGTAGGGGGCGGGCAACGGGCGCTGCCACGGCCCGTCCCCCTTCTGTTTTGGAGCCAATTGCGGAGCCCAGCCTACGGCTGGGAACCGCGCTACTGGTTGTGAGAATAGGGGGCGGGGCCAGGTGCGGCGCGCTGGCCCGCTCCTTCTTCTCCCTTTCTCACTCTCCTTCTCTGAGCTGCTGAGCGGTGGCAGCCATTGTACAAGACATGTGAGTGCCCTCCCGAGCTCCCCCTTTTGTGTACCTGACTTAACCATGTGCCCCATTCTGACTGGGGACAGCGCTAGTCCCTTTTTATTTTTTCTTTGATTTATGATGATATATATATTATATATACATGTATATATATTTGTGTGTGCATGTGCTTAATGCCACTCCTTTGTGTCTTTCAGGAGGACTCCCTGTGCCTTGCTTAAAAGGGGGTTCTCCCGGTCCTAGGGTCCCTAGCAGAAATTTGAGGCACTTATAAATCCTCCCACTTGGGACTTAAGGGGCATCCCGGGTTGCTTACCAGCGTAATTCCCTCGGGTCCTTGCGACTACCTTAAAATCACCATATGGAGGCTCCACAGGATAACGGTCTCAGGCTCCCTTCGGGACAATCCCGGCTATGTGGGGGTTGTGGGGTACCCCTTACGGGGGAGAATGTACTAATTTGCATACCATGTGCGCAACAGGCCATAACGCGGCAGTCAAGACCCCAGGCGTCTGGGTCAGTGCCGCTCGCCTCACCTACCCCACCCCGCATCATCCGTACCCCAAGTGACACTGTCATTAGTGGGGAGTCGCACTCGGATGTATGTGCCAGGCTGGCCAACCTCGAGAAAATTATTTCTAGCTCAGTGGGCAGAAAGGCCACTGCTAAGAAAAGGCATCTGTCACCGGCTACGCCGGTAATGGATTTTGATGATTATGACTCCCCTGACTGGGCTGATTATTCCCCGCTTGAGGAAGGGGAATTGTTTGAGGAATCTGAGACTTGAGGAATTGCAGTTCTTTGATTCCAATGCCGGGCAGGGGCTGGGGGATGCTGTGGATACCCCCAAGGTCCTGGCCCATCTCTTAGAGGTTCTGGATATTTCCCCACCAGCGGAGGCCCCTTCGAAGAAGGGGGAATTCTTTGGGTTCTCTAAGCCCTGCTTGGAGTTCCCAAATCAGGATCATTTTGACAGCATGATTTTTAGAGAATGGGAGAAGCCGAGTCGGCTTCACGGTGTTCCTCAGGGATGGGATAGGAAGTATCCCTCTCCAGTTGACGCGGTGAAGCGCTGGTCTTCCCCTCCTGAGGTCGATGCGCCCATCTTAGGATTGTCCAACACCTCTGTTGTACATACTCCTGACGCCACTACCCTTAAGGATGGCGAGGACAAATGCATTGATCAGATGGCATGTCATGCTTTTGCCAGTGTGGGTTCAGCCTTGCGGCCTGTCTGTGCATCGGCACTCGTGGCTGTGGCTACCAGGTCTGAGATTGAGCTCAGAGCCCATGGCATTCAGATTGTGCCGTATCTGGATGACCTGCTCATTACAGCTTCCTCCCTCTGCCAGACGGAGCTGGACACCAGGACGGTGGTGACGACGCTGGAGAGGCTCGGATGGGTGATCAACCACCCCAAGTCTTCTCTCTCCCCATCAACGGAGATTTCCTTTCTGAGCATGAATCTGGATACCAGTCAGACCAGAGTGTTCCTACCTCAGCCAAAGTTGCAGAGGGTTCAGGATCTGATACGTGTTCTCCTGACCAACCCTCGCCCTTCTATTCGGCTAGGGATGACTCTGGTAGGTTTGATGGTGGCCTCCGAGGCAGTCCCCTTTGCTCAATTCCACATGAGGTCGCTACAACTCCATCTATTGCTGAAATGGGACAGATGTCCACACTCCTTGGATCAGTCATTTCTGATGTCTCCCAGGGTTCGGCAGTCCCTTCAGTGGTGGCTGAAATCAAGCAATCTGAAAAGGGGCAGATCGTTCCTGGCCCCTCGTTGGGAGACGGTTACCACGGATGCCAGCCTGTTGGGCTGGGGAGGTTTCTGGAAGGATCATCAGTTCCAGGGGTTGTGGGGTCCTCAGGAGGCTCACACCCCCATCAATGTCTTGGAGCTCAGAGCTATCCGCTTGGTTCTGTCGCGTCTGACTCTTCACCTACAGGGTTTACCGGTTCAGGTTCGATCAGACAATCGTACTGCGGTAGCTTACATCAATCACCAAGGAGGGACTCGCAGCAGGAGTGCCCTCAGGGAAGTCTCT
This sequence comes from Gastrophryne carolinensis, assembly GCA_027917425.1. NCBI lineage: Eukaryota > Metazoa > Chordata > Amphibia > Anura > Microhylidae > Gastrophryne > Gastrophryne carolinensis. Next base: position 42,059,587 of record CM051237.1, on the reverse strand, counting down.
CTGATTCTACTTCATTTACTATATGACCTGGAGGTCCTATATTGACTGGTGTGAGGCTAGGGCCTTACCTTGCAAAGTGTTTTCGATTCCTAGGATTTTGGAGTTTCTACAACACGGTCTGGATCTGGGTTTCCAGCTCAGTACTTTGAAGGATCAGGTTTCTGCCCTGGCTGTCTTTTTTCAAAGGTGTTTTGCTTTGCATCATCTGGTCAAGACTTTTTTCCAAGGGGTCACTCATGTTCCGCCCCCTAGAAAGTTTTTGGTTCCCGTTTGGGACCTAAATTTGGTTCTTTCGGCCCTCCAGGGGCCTCCTTTTGAACCGATGCAGGGTGTGGCTCTGTCTGTGCTCTCCCAAAAGGTTGCCTTTTTGGTGGCTATTACCTCTGTTCGGCGTGTCTCTGAGTTGGCGGCTCTGTCTATTCAGGCCCCTTACTTTGAGAGACACCAGGATAAGTTGGTTTTTCGCTTTAAACCAAATTTCCTTCCTAAGGTGGTTTCTGCCTTCCATCTCAATCAGGATGTAGTTCTCCCTTCCTTGTGTCCTAAGCCTAGCAATGACAAGGAGGGGGTTTTGCACTCTTTGGATGTGGTTCGTTGTGTGAAGTACTATTTGGTTGCTACTTCTCCTTTTTGTAAGACGGACGCCTTGTTCGTGGTGCCTTCGGGCCCAGAAAAGGTTTGGCGTCCGCCAAGACTACCATTAGTAAATGGATACGCCAGGCCATTGTTGGGGCCTATTCTGCTAAGGGGAGGGTTCCTCCTTTTAAGATCACTGCTCATTCTACTCGTGCTGTTTCTGTTGAACAAGTTTGTAAGGCTGCTACTTGGTCTTCCGTTCATACTTTTTCGAAGTTTTATAAGGTTGATATGCAGGCCTCAGCGGATGCTGTTTTTAGGCCGCAAGGTTTTGCAAGCTGCAGTGGTTTAAATTGGTGCATTTTTTTTTGCTGTATTTGGATCCCCACCCATGACGGACACTGCTATTGGATGTCCCATATGTCATGAATAGTGGAAGCGGGGTGTGTGTCATACTTGGAATAATACCATTTTGTGATTACTCACCTTTAAAATGGGTATTATATGTATGTCACACACCCCGCTTCATCCCGGCCTTTAGTATTCTGGATCCTTTATATGGTGAACCTTTTATTGTTAAGAATGTTTTATTAGTTCTTCCTGGTCCCCTTACTGCTGTCATATACTGGGGAATGTATGGGAGGTCCCAGGTATTTATGGACCGGGAGGGGCTTCTTTTTTGCTTTCATCTCTGCAGAAGTTCGCCCTCTACTGGACCATAACCCATATGTCATGAATAGTGGAAGCGGGGTGTGTGACATACTTATAACATGGCTTTAACATGAAAGGTCTTGTTTGTCATTTTTAGGTGTATTCTCAATATGTTTGGATGAAATATGTGCAAAAAAACCCAAAAACTATTTTTTACAATTTGTAGTCTTTTTTTTGTAATAAAAAATGTAAGTTTGTCAATAAAATCTTATTGCGTGTGAAGTCCTAATTTCTTCCGGTTACAGCAATACCACATATGTATAGGTAGACACACTTTCCTGCCCAGTAGACTCCCCCAAACTGAAACAACGCTTTTTAGGAGATTTTCAGATAAAACACAACTATGCTATGCAATATGCGCACCTTGCAGTTTTTCAAGAAAAACAACCCTTTACATTTGAAATACCCCCGACAAACTATATATTCCCTGGAAGTACACACCTCAAGGTTTCTCGGCGTACCAGGCTTGTTGACATGGGTGCAGTTTTCTGGAAGTAAAAACTATATGCAAACAAGAAGAAAATTGAAAATCTGAAAAAGCAACATCTCCCGAACAGAACAATACCCAGCATGCATAGCTACTGTCATGGGAAGAGTTGCCAAACACACCAAAGTAAAGCATGTGCGTAACTGTAATTTTACTTCAAAAATCTGCAGACAAAGTGCGCACCTTGTGCTTTTTCTACCAAAACAAGCCTTTACATTTGGAATATCCCCCATAGACCATATATTCCCTGAAAGTACACATGTTAAGCTTTCTAAACATACCCAGCTTGTTGTAGTGGGCTCATCTTTCTGGAAGTAATCCGTTGAAGAATTCTTAGGTTGCACAGGGTTTCACTAAAAAATGTATAAAAAAGCAGAATAAAAACCACCTATTCCAAGTGTGACATACACTCCGCTTCAACTCTTCATGACATTTGGGTTATTCTCCAGTAGAGGGCGAACTTCTGCAGAGATGAATGCAAAAAAGAAGCTCCTCCCAGTCCATAAATACCTGGGACCTCCCACCAATTCCCCAGTTTTCTTCTCTGCAGGAAGGCGAGCAAGACAGAAGATGAAGACTTATCTTACTTGCAGGTTAGCCAGGCCATTTTTGTCCCTATTGCTGCCAGGACCTTTCCTAAATTATCCCTATTTGAGCCTCCCAGCCTTGGCTGCGGGTCCTGGTGAGGGTAGGTAGCACCTTATGGGTGTGCAAGGAGCCTTGCTCCACCGTGAGACCCCATTAGAAGGTAGGCGGTTGCCCGGGTTTGGTGATCCCGGTGTGGGATGCCTTGTCCCTTTCATTCCTATGGCCAGACTTCCCTTGGGGGGGGGGGGCTGGCTGGCCTTTATACTCGGTTGGTTTTTTGGTCTTATGTGTGTGTGACACTGTGTGTGTGTGAGTGTTTTCACTTGTGTTGGTGCTGACAGGTGTTTGCCTTGTACATGGGGCCATAACTGTACTGGCCTCCTTCATTCAGCCTGGGGAGCTTCTCCCCCTCAGGCTTTGTTAGGGGAGGCGCGATGGGCCCGCGTTGCTGGGAGGGGGGCGTGACCTGGCGAGCGCGCGTTCTGCGCTGGCCCGCCCCCCTTCTCTTCCTCCTCTTCTCATGAGGCTCTTCTCCGGGGGGCCATCTTGGTGCTGCTGTGGCTGATCCTGCGTGCTCCTGGCCGGTAAGGGCCTGTTGGCCACTTCCTTAGCTTATGCGGGGGCCCCTCTTTAGCAGGGGGGGGGCCTCCATTTTTCTCGCATGTGTGTATATAGGTATATATGGAGATATATGTAATTATATTTATATATTTTGAGGCGATTGTAACTTATGATGCCTTCATTGTGTGTTACAGATTGCATCGTATATGTGCATGATAAGGGGATCCTCCTGGTCCTGGGGTCCCTAGTCTTAAAATAGATCACCACAAATCCTCCCACTGGGACTTTTAAGGGGAATCCTGGGTTGCTTATTGCTTAAATTCCCTGCGGTCTTGCGACTGACCACAAGAATCACCATATGGAGGCTCCGCAGGATGCCGGGCTCCCTCTGGGACAATCCCAGCCATGTGTGGGTTGTGGGGCATCCCTTACGGGGGAGAATGTGCTTATTTACCATGTGCACAAAAGGCAATATCGCGGCAGTCGGGTGCCCAGCCTTCTGGGTCGGCGCCCCCCGCTTCATCGCCTTCCCCTCCCTGCCTTATCCGTACCCTAAGTGACATTAGTGCCAGCGGGGAGTCGCATTCCGATGTTTGTGCTAGGTTGGCCAGCATCGAGAAATTTATGGTTAGCGCGGTGGGCAAGAAGGCACAGGCTAAAATGAGACATTTGTCGTCGGTTCAGGCGACTTGGGATATTGCTGATGATTCATTTGATATGTCGGATTATTCCCCGTTAGAGGAGGGGGAATTGTATGAGGAGTCAGAGGCTGATGATGTACGGTTTGGCGAGGCTGATGTTGGGCAGGCGCTGGGGCATGCTGTTGACACGGCCACGGTTTTGTCACATCTCTTGAAGGTTTTAGACATTGCGCCGCCTGAGGCGACCCCTCTCAAGAGAATTTTTGGAGGCCCACAAGCCTCGTTTGGAGTTCCCTACCCAGGGTCATTTTGATGCACTGATCCTTAGGGAATGAGAGAAACATAGTCGGCTTCCGGGTGTTCCTCAGGGTTGGGATAAGAAGTATTCTTTCCCGGTGGAAGCGGTTAAGCGCTGGGCTTCTCCTCCCGAGGTCGATGCGCCAGTTTTGGGGTTGACCAACTCCTCTGTGCTTCACACCCCAGACGCCACTTCCCTAAAGGATGGTGAGGATAGGCGCCTTGATCAGATGGCATGCCATGCCTTTGCCAGTGTTGGCTCGGCCTTGCGGCCTGTTTGTGCATCTGCGCTAGTGTCGGTGGCTGCTAGGTCTCTGATTAGGGACTGGTTAAATGACCCTCACCTTGATCCGGCCAGCGCTGAGTTCACTGCGCTTAAAAGATTTGAATTGTTCATGGATTTTGTCTTGGCTGCTATGGAAGACACTATTGTTATGTGTAGTAGGACTTCAGCCTTATTGGTGGCCATGCGCCGATCGGTATGGCTCCGTCAGTGGACTTTGCGGCCAAGAAATCGCTCACAGCTCTTCCCTTCTTGGGTACGCGGCTGTTTGGAGATAGGTTGGATGCTGTGGCAAAGGTAGGTAAGTTACTTCAGCAGAAGAAAAGGCGCCGTCCCTTTCGGGGGGCAGGCTCTTTCAATCCTTCCTTTCGAGGTGCCAGAGCTGGCAGAGGTTTGGCCTTCTTGGGTGTCAGAGGCTCTTCCTGGATCAGGGGCAGAGGTCGGGGCCGTCTCGCTTCTGCCTGGGGTTCCAAGCCCAAGCCTGCAGGTAAACCAGCTCAGAAATGAAGGGGCGCCCTCACCCGCACGGGTGAGGGGACGGCTGCGGCTCTTCTTCCAGGTCTGGGCCCGGGAGGTCACAGACAATTGGATTTTGGAAGTGGTCTCCTCCGGGTACAAACTGGAGTTCGAGTACTGGCCTCCTCCAAGATTTTTAAGGTCTCGGGTGCCCTTGGACCCTCGGGCTGCACAGGGGCTCTTGTTAGCAGTGAAAAACCTTCTGGACATGGGAGTTGTATGCCGGGTGCCTCCGTTGGAGAGAGGCAGGGGTTTCTACTCCAATCTTTTCACGGTCCCCAAAAAAGAAGGTTCTATAAGACCCATTCTGGACCTCAAGGTCCTCAACAGATTCATCAGAACCAAGAAGTTCCGCATGGAGACTCTGCGCTCGGCCATCAGTTCCCTTCGTCAAGTGGATTTCATGACATCCATAGACATCAAGGATGCGTATTTGCATGTTCCAATTTTTCCAGCGCATCAGAGATTCCTCAGGTTCGCGGTGGACGATCAACATTTTCAGTTTGTAGCCCTTCCCTTCGGGTTGACCTCAGCGCCAAGGGTCTTCACCAAGGTTCTGGTGGGCATAATGGTCCTATTCAGAGCTCAGGGAATTCGCATTGTGCCGTATCTGGACGACCTATTGATTTCAGCTTCTACCCTCCGTCAGGCGGAGCTGGACACCCACCAGGTGGTGTCGACCCTGGAGAGGTTTGGGTGGGTGATCAACCATCTCGCCATCATGGGTGATTTCATTCCTGGGCATGTATCTGGATACCATTCAGGCCAGAGTGTTTCTACCCCAGACCAAGGTGCAGGGGATTCAGGATCTGATCCGCCTTCTTCTGGCCAATCCTTGCCCCTCTATCCGACAGGGGATGAAGCTGGTGGGATTGATTGTGGCCTCCTTCGAGGCGGTCCCGTTTGCGAGTTTCACATGAGATCTCTTCAACTTCATCTATTGACGCATTGGGACAGGTGTCCGCTGTCATTGGATCAGCCGTTCAGGATGTCTCCCAGGGTTCGGCAGTCCCTTCGGTGGTGGCTGGAGTCGAGCAACCTGTTGAGGGGCAGGTCCTTTCTGGTTCCTCGCTGGGAGACGGTTACCACGGATGCCAGCCTGTCGGGCTGGGGAGGTTTCTGGAAAAGTCATCAGTTCAGTGGGGTGTGGGGTACTCAGGAGGCTCACAACCCCATCAATGTCTTAGAGCTCAGAGCCATCCGGCTTGTCCTGTCACGGCTGACGTCGCACTTACAGGGTCTTCCGGTTCAGATTCGATCAGACAATCGGACGGCGGTTGCCTACATCAATCACCAAGGAGGGACTCGCAGCAGGACTGCCCTCAGGGAATTCTCTCTGATCCTGCATTGGGCAGAGAGCAATGTTCCTTGCATTTCGGCAATCTACATTCCGGGAGTGGAGAACACGGAGGCGGACTCCCTGAGCAGGGGGTCCTCTCACCAAGGAGAGTGGTCTCTCAACCCCAGGGTTTTTCGGTCTCTTTGTCACAAGCGGGGAACTCCGGAGGTGGATCTCTTTGCCTCTATCTCAGGATCCTTTAACTCTGGCAGTGGATGCCTTGTCCCTTGCTTGGAAGGATCTGGGTCTGGGGATCTGGATTCTGTACCTGTTTCCTCCCTTCTCCATGCTGGGCAAGGTAGTTTGCAAGCTGGCTCTGGAAGGGGCACCAGCAATTCTGGTGGCTCCAAGGTGGCCAAGAAGGGTTTGGTACGCAGACGTTGTAAGGCTGGCGGTGGATCAGTACCGGCTTCCCATGTTTCCGGATCTGTTATCTCAGGGTCAACTACTTTATCCCAATTTACCAACGCTGGCTTAAACGGCTTGACTGCTGAAACCTTCATTCTGAAGGAGGAAGGTTTGTCCTTGATTAGAGCTAGGAAGCGGTCTGGCTGGCATTTACTATAGGACTTGGCGGTCCTATATTGACTGGTGTGAGGCTAGGGCCTTGCCTTGCAGGGTGTTTTCGATCCCTAGGATTTTGGAGTTTCTTCAGCACGGTCTGGATCTTGGGTTCCAGCTTAGTACCTTGAAAGGGCAGGTCTCTGCTCTGTCTGTTTTCTTTCAAAGATCTTTTGCCTTACACCAGCTGGTTAAGACTTTTTTCCAGGGGGTCACTCATGTTCGACCTCCTCAGAAGGCTATGGTTCCTGTTTGGGATTTTAATTTGGTTCTTTCGGCTTTCCAGGGTCCTCCTTTTGAGCCGTTACAGGATATTGCTCTTTCTGTTTTCACTCAGAATGTTGCCTTCTTGGTGGCTATTACCTCTGTTCGGCGTGTCTCTGAGTTGGCGGCTCTGTCGATTCAGGCCCCTTACTTTGAAAGACACTTTAAGCCAGATTTCCTTCCTAAGGTGGTTTCTGCTTTCCATCTCAATCAGGATATTGTCACCCTAAGCCTAGCAATGACAAGGAGAGGGTTTTGCACAATTTGGATGTGGTTCGCTGTGTTAAGTACTATTTGGTGACTACTTCTTCTTTCCGCAAGACGGATGCCTTTTTCGTGGTGCCCTGCGGGCCCAGGAAAGGTTTGGCGCCCGCCAAGTCTACCATTAGCAAATTGATTCATCAGGCCATTGTTGGGGCCTATTCTGCTAAGGGGAGGACTCCCCCTTTTAGGGTCACTGCGCATTCTACTCGTGCTGTTGGTGCGTCCTGGTCTTTTCAGCACCAGGCTTCTGTTGAACAAGTTTGTAAGGCTGCTACTTGGTCTTCCGTTCATACTTTTTCCAAGTTTTCCAAGGTTGATGTGCGGGCTTCAGCGGATGCCGTTTTTGGCCGCAAGGTTCTACAATCTGCAGTGGTTTAAGTTGGTGCATTCTTTACTGTTTATGGTTCCCACCCATGACGGACACTGCTATTGGACGTCCCAAATGTCATGAAGAGTTGAAGCGGAGTGTATGTCACACTTGGAATAATACCGTTTTGTGAGTACTCACCTTTAAAACGGATATTATAAGTGTGACATACACTCCGCTTCACCCACCCTTTTTGGTATTCCGGATCCTTTATATGGTGAACCATTGTTTCTTGGTTGTTAGTATTGTTTTATTTGGTTCTTCCTGGTCCCCTTACAGCTATCTTACACTGGGGAATTGGTGGGAGGTCCCAGGTATTTATGGACTGGGAGGAGCTTTTGCATTCATCTCTGCAGAAGTTCGCCCTCTACTGGAGAATAACCCAAATGTCATGAAGAGTTGAAGCGGAGTGTATGTCACACTTATAATATCTGTTTTAAAGGTGAGTACTCACAAAACGGTATTTTTCCTACAATATCAATATGCAAATAAGAAAAAACAAGCTATATCTGAAAGTGCAAGGTCCCCCGAGCAGAACAATACCCAACATGCATAGGTACAATTAACCCTTTAATTGCCAGCCTACTTGAAGTTTTGTCACCGGGGAAAATATATATATATATATTTTTTGCAGCAGAGTTTAGGCTTTAACATGAAATGTCTTGTTTGTAATTTTTCTACTTTTTTAAAAATATTTTTGTGTAAAAAAAACAAAAAAAAAAAAATAAAATATTTTTTAGACAATTGTATCCTTTATTTTAAATAAAACATTTGTTTTATTACTGAAAACCATTTTGCATGTGAAAGCCCCATTTCTCCCGATTACAACGGTACCACAAATGTATCGATAGCACCCCATTCTTGCCCAGGAGAACCCCCCAAACTGAAAAGAGCACTTTATAACATTTACAAATAAAATACTACTATCCACACTATAAACATAAGGGGTTAATTTAAAAAGAAAATGACAAAGGGTCCCCCCTACCCAAAATAACTAGCCCAGGACCAGCTATGGGGGCTCGTAGAACAGGGTACAGGGGCCAGCTCTGATGGGCCCCCCCACCCTGCAGCCTACAAGCCCCGCTAGCTGCAGGTGACTTGCCACCCCCCAGCCTTGTGAACTGGTATAGTGGTCTCATGGACCCCTTACCAGTTCACAAAGGGTTAACAGTAAAATAAAACACAAACACATAGAAAAGATCCTTCTCAGGCCATAGATCCACGGCATCTGAAAGCTGAGAGGCCTGGAGCTGTCATGACACCCGTCGAGTGACATCATTAGCCCCGCCCCTTGGGGGTGGTGCTTCACGGCCAGATGGCGGCGCCCATCGGGAGAAGAGGGGGAGAGAGCCTGGCAGGTCTGGTCTCTCCTGAAGATTGAAGAGCCCTGGGGGGGGGGGGGGATCGGAGGCCCCCCGGGTGAAGAGGAGGGCCAGTGAGAGCGAGCGCACATGGAAGTGAGTAAATGTCATTTTTATTTTTTTTTATTTTTACAGGAAAAGCCGGCGGCGGCTGAAATGGCGCTACCTATTCCGGGCATTCTTCTGCAGCCGGGGGAGCCCCGACGGGGGATCGGAGCCCTCCAGGCTGAAAAGGAGACCCGGACGGATCGAATGAGTGGTCAGGTAAGTGCTTTTGTTTTATTTTTTATGCGCTAGCAGGGGGCAAAGTCAGGCACGTAAAATTTACTTTGCTGGTGTTTAACGGTTGGAGAGGCAGCCACGTAAATTTTACGTGGCTGGCAATAGAAGGGTTAATAAATGAATAGGCTTTATGTAAATATGAAAAAGAGCTCAGTAAAGTGATTTGTAATATAACCTCTTAAAGTGGATGTCCAGTCTACCTCCCCCATCCTATCTCCCTTCCCTTGGCACTGAGGCAAGTCAGGGGCTTACAACAAAAACCAACTACTTACATGGGCCGGTATCCAGAACTATCACAGTACATGGGTGTCAGATTAGCTTTCCCTGATCTGTGCAGCCTGTCCAAGATGGCTGCACCCAGCCTTGGAGTTGCTGGGGGAATGGAGCTTTTTTTGTAACCCCCCCTTGTCCTGCCTTAGTGCCAGAAGAGTAGACTGGCCTTCTGCTTTAAAGGCTGTGTAACATCACAACCCATAGGCTCTGTAACATCAAAGCATACCTTACCTCAAAGGCAGGTATGCTCTCAGAAATCGATAGCTGCTCAGTTACTGCCCCTGTTCGAAATACCCCTCTCTAGTCACACCACCTTCTGCTAGGGAAAAGAGCAGAGAGTTGTCTGAATACTGTCCCTGCCTGCATCACAGTGTGTGAGCAGCTCTGTTTCCTGTGTGAGAGGACTCCATTGGCTGCTAGACTTTCGATGTTGTTTAACCCTTTAACTGCCAGCCTACCTTGAGATTTTTGTCATCTTCTGTAGCCAGACTATGTTTATATTTTGCACTATACACGTTTAACTGTGATTTTTGAAGGGATTTCCCAGGAATATGATATATTGCTTTTTTTCAGGAGAGTCTGGGCTTTATCACGAAATGTCTGTTTTAGTGTATTCTCAATACTTTTGTGTGAAATATGGGCAAAAAAATAAATTGTTGTAAATATTGTAATAAAAAATGTAAGTTTTCAATAAAATCATATTGAATGTAAAAGCCACATTTCTCCCTGTTATAGTGATACCACTTTCCTGCCCAGGAGACTCCCCCAACTGAAACAGCGCTTTAGGAGATTTCAAGATAAAATTCACCTAGGCTATGCGCTAGGCACACTTTGCAGTTTTTCAAGAAAAAACAACCCTTTACTACATTTGAAATACCCCCACAAGCTATATATTCTCTGGCAGTACACACCTCAAGCTTTCTAGGCCTACCAGGTTTGTTGATATGGGCACCGTTTTCTGGAAGTAATCCCTCAACAAATTACTTGGTTGCACAAAGTTTCCCTGAAAAAAGATTAAAAAAGCAGAATCAAAGCCAGCAAAAGTGGGGGGAAAAGGGCCTGTTTCGGGCCCTCTCCTGAAGACTGCATAGCCCATGGAAGGTCAGAGGTTCCCTGGCTGAAGAGGAGACCCGACTGCAGGGATTGTGCATGGAGGTGAGTAACTGTCATTTTTTTGTGGCATTTAAAGCAGGGGAGGGGGCTAGTCCGGACCCTCTACTAAAGCCGGAAGAGCCTGGGAGGAAATCGAAGGTCCCCTGGATGAAGAGGAGACCTGGCCAGATCGATAGAGGGGTCAGGTGAGTGGGGTTTTTTTGGGCCCTAGCAGGGGTGAAAGCCAGGTGCGTAAAATGTATGTAGCTGGCATTTAAAGCGGACCAAAACCCACTGAACTTATGAAAGCCCCTGCTAATACTCCCCCTCTTGGGGTGTAGACCTAGAAATGGATATTTTCACTTCTCAAACACTCAAACACTGTATTTTTGCTGTCCCTCTCTGTAAGATGGAGGAAATCCGCATTACATTGGTGTAGCAATGACATCATTGCTACACACAACATTGGCAATTAATTGAGGAGGCTGAGCGCTAAAACAGGCATCATTATCTGGAATTAGAGTCAGTTGAAATTGGCAAAATATACTCTTCACAGAGGGAGCAATTCAGGGGGGGGAATATGGGTTTTGGGGGGGGGGCGTGGTTTGACGATGGCGGAGTAAGGCCGCATTGGAAAGGAGCTCCGCACCCAGCATCAGCAGAGCCGAGGCAGACCGCTCGCCAGATACCCGCAAACCCGATGACCAAGCGGGGGAAGCAGCGGGGACGATTTAGGAGGGGCAGACCCCACACCATCCCTGCCCTATTCAGCGCCAGGGAGGCCGAGAACAGGCGGCCGGCGGCGGGGAAGATGGCCGCAGTGAGGGAGGAGGAGCGTGCTCATGGGCGCGGAACCGCGGTGCAGCTAAATGGGACACTTGCCTGCACACCGACCTCGGAGACGAATCCTCCCGCACACAGCGGTGGCAGCCAGGAGACTGCGAGCGCTTACTTCTGCACTGGATCGGAGAGTCGGGGGAGCCGGGGCCGGAGCACCACAGTGACAGCTGACGTTCACAGCGTGGCGGACGGACGGGGGAGAGCACCCGGCGGCCTCCAGGTTGGTAGCTCGCCCCGGCCCCCCCCATCAAGTCCCCGCTCCGGGATGCTGGAGGCCCCTCTTCACACCGCACTGAGCCAGGCGGGGAGTGTCTCAGGGGGAGGGAGAGGTGACACTTCACCCCACAGCAGTGTGCCCGCTGTGCAGAGCAAGAAGCAGCACTATGATGAGCTGTCGGTTGGGGACCGGTGCAGCCCGGACTCCCCCCCCCCCCCCCCCACAGAGCCTACATAGGGGTCCCCCTGCCCTGTGTATACGGGGCAGAGCTGTACATCCCCACATTTAGAGGATCTACCGTCGGGGGCAAGCTCCTTGACGGGCACCCCTTCACCTCTGCTGAGCCCGCAGCCGTCATGGCGGGTCCACTCGGTGTCCCCTCGGGTCTGTCACACAGGGGTCTTGACGTCAGTGGGGGAATCCTCCACCCCGTGCTGCCTGTGAGCGGAGGACGCGGAATCCCTGAGGAGAAGTGAGCAGCCGGGCACCCACCTGGACCTGGGACCACCCCCACTGGGTAGAAGAACAACGGCGGTACCTACCCTGAGCCCACCCCAGCATGCCACACCCAGCACTGAGCTACTTCCTTTGCAATGCTCCTCGGCTGCCCTTCTGATTGATCTCCTTTCTCAATCCATCGCGGAGGCGGTGAAAGTCAATATCAGGGAGGCCCTGCGGGGGCTCCCAACGCGTGGGGACTTTGACGGATACGTTTCCAGGATGGAGGGCACTATCAAGAGAGAATTGGCGGCCTTCAGGGTTCAGTGGCGGAAGTCACGGAAAGAATGGATGGGGTCGAAGCCTCGCATAGAGCCCTGGAGCTACGTGTAGCGGAACTGGAACAGCAGCAGGACCAGAATAAGCAGAGTGCACTTCTTCAAGATTAAAGAAGATATACTCCGACGCGCGTGGGAGAGAGGCCCGGTTGGATACAAAGGCGCGCAGGTGATCATACTTCAAGACCTCTCAAGAAGGACATTACAGATGAGAAAGCTGCTGAAGCCACTGCTGGATACTATCCAGAGGCGGGGGGCGTCTTACAGGTGGGGTCACCCGTTCCAGCTTTTGGTGCGCAGGGATGGAAATCTGTTTGCCCTCAGAGCACCTAGCCAACTGCCGGACCTATTCCACTTTCTGGAGGCGGAGAACGTGGACGTCCCAGATTGGACAGCACCTGACATAGCCGTGTACAGCGGACGGCTGCCGCAGCGCCCGGGAGCGGGCCCCAGAGGAGACAGAAGAGGGGTCGTAAAAGGTGAGGACCCGCGGCGCCGGTTCCCGCGTGGCGCCTCCCGCCGCCTGTGGCTTAGCCACATAATATCACCCAGTATTGCTTTCATCGGCGATTACGGCGGTGGGGGCGCCGCGGGGGACTCGGCGCGGGCGGTGGCCGGGGCGGGGGGCCTGCCGCCTTGTGGCTTTGGTCGTGCCCCCTGCCCGGGCTGCCGGCCCGAATATTGGGCCCAGGCTCGGGCCCCCCCCCTGCCGGGTTTGCTTGTTGTTGCTGTTGTGGTCTTTTTCTTTTTGTTTGAAAACGTTAGAGTTACATGTTGAAGTTTGATTAGACCAGCCTTGTACATGTTCTGGGGCCCCCCTCCCTTTTGGAATTTCTTGCTTGGGTGGCTGTTGGGTTGCGCTGCTGGGCTGGGGCGACGATCCACTTTAAAACCCCCCAACCCCTTTTCCTTTTTGCAGCGGAGTGTTGGCGCATGCAAGGTCGCAACTAGAGTAGCCTTGCTGTGTAGCTATAATCTGGGTGCGTCTCCTGACCCGCTGAACGCTCGCCTAGTCCTCCAACCCCCCCACATTTGGTGCACCCCTCTGGGGAAGCCTTTGGCCTCCTCCTGACGGGAATAGACTTAGCACTGGGTTTGATCGCCCGTGGTCTGGGGACCTCCTTTGGAATCCTCTCCACTAAGTGCATAACAAAAAAGGCACCGTTTCTGGCTCTCGCTCTTAGGCGAATAGCCAGCGGACTACCTGCTAGTCCTTAGCTTCTCCCTGTTACCTGTGTTTTATTTCCCTGCCTCCCGCTCCCTACCCACCTCCCCTCAAAGCTTGGCCCTTCCCCCCCAATCTCTTTTTCCCCCACTAACCTTCACTTCCCCCACCTTCCCCTCCTTTGGCGTGTGGGATCGGGCAAGGGACATACAGTGCTGACACCCATCGGGGCCTAGCAAGCTCTTCCCCCCTTTCCAGAGTTTAGAGGCCAATATGGCCCCAATAAAAATAGTAACCTTGAATGTGAAGGGGCTCAATACCCCAGAGAAGAGAACTATTCTAGGTCAGGAGTTGAAAAGATGTAAAGCAAAAATTGTATTCCTGCATCAGACACATTTCAAAAGGGACGCGGCTCCTAGACTCTGTAATAAACAGTTCCCTCACGTGTTCACCAGCTGCGCGGCAGATTCCAAAGAAAAGGGTGTAGCGATTATGATCGCGAAAGATGTACCCTTCATTCCAAGGGAGGTCTGGTAAGATGAATCAGGGAGGGCGGTGATGGCCAAGGGGCTGATTAACCAAAAAATGTACACGCTGGCCTCTATATACGCGCCCAATCAAGGGCAGATCCAGTTTCTAAAACAAACACTGGACAAGATAGAGAAGTTTATGGAGGTGGAAGTAATATTGGGCGAAGATTTTAATTTGGCCATAGAACCCCTGCTGGACTCATCAGTGGGCAGATCAGCAGTCTCCCAATGAGCATTGAGAACCCTGAGGAAGAAATTGCATAGTATGCAGCTGGTGGACGCGTGGCGGGTCAGAAACCCTGGGACACGGGATTACTCCTTTTACTCTGGTGTTCATGGGACATACTCCGGGCTGGACTATATCTGGATCTCACATAGCCTACTGAGCCTGGCCACCGGGGACGGGATATACCCTACCTCTTTCTCGGATCACGCCCTGGTATTTCTGGACCTCAACCTCATAGATAGACCCCCTCCCTCCTCGATGTGGAGGTTAAAACGCGGTAGTGATGCAGGACATAAGAGAGGGGCTGGAGGCCTACTTTAGAATCAATGACAATGGGGAGGTCTCACTGTTAACACTATGGGAGGCTCATAAAAGTGTGATAAGGGGTCTTCTGATTAGCCACGGGGCGAGACTCAAAAATCCCAATTAGAGAAACTCACTGAAAAGGTCAAGCGCCTGGAGTTGTCCCACAAACAGTCTGAGGCAGCGGCTGTACTTGGGGAACTGACCCAGGTAAGAGAGGCTCTCAACGCCCTATTGAGACAAAAGGCTAAACACATAATTAGGAGATGCAAACGTTCCTACTATGAATACGGAAATAAGAGCGGAGCACTGCTAGCCAGGGCGCTCAGGCAACAACTTTCCCAAAACTTCATTGCCGAGATATTGGACAAATCCCAACAAACACAATATACCACTGAGGGGATAGCAGACACGTTTAGGATATATTACTCGGGTCTGTACAACCTTGATGCGGGGGGCGGCAGCACGGTCACGCCCAGGCAAAATAGAGGAATACCTAAGGGGTTCCGGTATGCCAGCGGTCCCAGAGGAGATTGCGGTATCACTGGAGGATCCGATTAGGTTGGGGGAATTACTGGAGGCGATTAAACAGACCCCGTCAGGAAAGGCCCCGGGACCAGATGGATACTCTGTTAAATATTACAAAACCTTTGTCGCAATATTGGGCCCTCGCATGGTTAAGGCTTGGAATTCGATCACGGACTCAGAAGCGCCTGGCGCTTTCTCGAGCAGAGATCTTGAGGCACACATTTCTGTCCTTCACAAGTCAGGAAAGAATCCCCTGTCATGTAAGAGCTACCGCCCCATCTCCCTTCTCAACACAGACCTGAAGCTTTATGCTAAAATCCTGGCTAATAGATTGGCCCCGGTGGTGGCCCAGGTGGTCCACCTGGACCAAACAGGTTTCGTGCTGGGAAGGGAAGCCAGGGACAACGTGGTTCGGGCACTTAGCGTAATTTACACGGCACAGAACTCCGACTTACCAATGATGCTCTTATCCACAGATGCGGAAAAAGCCTTTGACAGGGTGAGCTGGCCCTTCTTAAAAGAGACCCTCAGACATGTAGGCCTGGGGGACAATATGAGGAAACTTATTGAGGCTCTGTACACGGTACCCAGTGCCAGGGTTAAGGTAAATGGCCATCTTTCCGCCCCTGTACCAATCCGTAATGGAACCTGTCAGGGATGCCCTCTATCACCCCTACTATTTGCCTTGACCCTGGAACCATTCCTGTGCAGAATTAGGAAGAACGTGGACATAGGGGGATTAAGGCTCAGAGGGACACCCATAAGGTCGCCGCTTATGCGGACGACCTCTTATTCTTCATCACGAACCCCACGATCACCCTACCAGTTCTGATGAAAGAATTTGAGGTTTTTGGAAGATTGTCCTTTTTTAAAATCAACTTTGAAAAATCGGAAGCACTAAATGTGTCGATCTCAGGGGATGTGGCTATGAACATTCAGCAGGCAACTGCCAAACCGGTTGTCGAGAATCCTGGCACTAAATTTCTTGCCTCTATCCCAGAGAATAAAGGTGGACCTAGATAGATGGGACTCCCCTACCTTCTCATGGATGGGCAGGGTTAATATAATCAAAATGTCGATCTTACCAAAACTGCTATACCTATTCCAAGCACTCCCGATTAGCATCCCTAAACTCTTCTTCAGGGAATTAGATAAAATCTTGATGGGTTTTGTCTGGCAAAAAAAGAGGGCAAGGCTTAGACGACAGATACTGTGTAAGCCCAAACACTTGGGGGGCATGGCAATGCCAGATGTCCAATCATACTGGGTGGCTTCCCACCTACAAAGAATTTGTGAATGGCACACATGCAAGGGAACAAAGAGGTGGGTACAAATGGAACATGCCCTGGCACCGTCCCCGTTAGATGTCTTTGCCTGGAATCGGGAGATCTACATGCCGGAGCTGAGATCCCATCCGACAGTAGCACCCACATTGGGAGTTCTGCGGGACGTCAGGAATCGATCAGATATATCTCCCTGGTCCTCTCCCATGATCGCCTTGGTGGATAACCCGCAGCTCTTGGCAAATTGCTCTAAGGCGGACCTCAGGAAATGGGGAAAGATAGGCCAACTGAGAGGTGGCGACTTGATTACGGAAGGAGGTTGGGTCCCCGTAGGTGAACTGAGAGCTAAGCTAGAGAACAGGGACTTGGACCCCTGGACACTTTTAAGGTTCCAATCGGCGCTGTCCCGGGTGGGTTTCCGGAAAGAGAGCATTAGGGGGCTTACCGAGTTCGAAAGGCTTTGCCGGGAAGGACAACCACGCCCGACCTGATATCTAATTTATATTCGCTCCTCATAAATGAACAGACAGTCCCCCCTACATTCTGGAGAGATTTGGAGATTGACTTGGGCAGACCGATAGGGGAAAAAGAGAGAAACAAAATGGCGACCCTGGCGCACAAGTCCTCGGTGGCCACTAGAACTCAAGAGGTTAATTACAAATTGCTGACACGCTTGTACTATACCCCTAATAGGCTGGGGAAGATGTTTGGCGTAGCTGACTCAAGTTGTTGGAGATGTGGGGAGGGGCATGGGTACCCTGTTCCACATTTTTTGGACATGCCCCAGGGTCCAGGAATACTGGGGAGCTGTTCTGCCTATTGTCACACAGCTTACGGGGGCACAAATACAGGGAGACCCAGCTCAGATCCTGCTCCCCTACGGGGAAATACAAAAAAACCTTGTTGATCCATTTGCTGAACGCAGCCAAGCAGACAATACCCAGGTTCTGGAAACAAAAAAAAGCCCCCTCCGTAAGGGACTGGGCGAAGGAGGTCATGAACGTAAGGGAAATGGAAGACTTAACGCAAGCTATACATGATAGGGATGAGCAGTACAGAACTACGTGGCTGCCCTGGCTGCTTTATGAGGAATCAGCAGACTTCAGGAGCCTGTTTGTACAGTAGGCCTCGGGTCGTGACCGCGTCGCTGCCCTGACCAGCTTTGCACGGGCGGAACGGAGCCCAGGTCATCCCAAGTGATACCAGCTAACAGCGGGCTGAGCTGGGTGCCTGGCCTGGAACCGCGTCCCACACGCCACACACCCTCCTTCCCCTCTCCCCATCCCTTTTGTCTCCCACCTTACTAGTTCCCTTTGTGTGTCACCCCACCCTCCCTCGGGATGGACATATGGTTGCACCCAGCACCGCTCCCCCTCTGGAAAGTGGCATAGTAGAATACCATTACTTGGGGAGAGGTGTGTCCCACTCAAACCCGGTGGGCAAGAATTGAACGACGATCGTCGGTGGAGCCTAGGAACAAATCCAAGGGAGATCTTAGACTCCCATGAAGTGTATACAGTTGATGAACCCTCTACCATGTAAAATGTATTGTATGCAGGTGCCGGCCCTCGGATGTGGGGTGACACTTGATTTGGAAAAGGTGTTGCTATGTGTCATCCCTTCTACCTACCTCTTGTGTAATGTATCGTATGTCCTATTGTTTGTGATGTTTAAAACTGCAAAATCTTTAAATAAAGAGTATTAAAAAAAAAAAAATATGGGTTTTGGTCTGCTTTAACGGTAGGAGAGGCAGCGTAACAACATACACCATCTGGTGTGTTTGACCAAATAATGTGCCCTGACTCTGGCTTGCTAATCGTCTGGTTGGCTGAAGCAGAAACGATGTTCCAGATTTTTGAGCTTACAGGTTTAACCCCTCCTGCTGTAATTCAGCCTTTTCAGGCGAGGGGATCACAATCCTGTGATCAGCGGTCAGTGTTCTCACCTGGGAAGAAAATACATGTCCTTCAATATTAACTGAGTCTAGTTACTATTATTCTTATAATAAACTCTAGTCTGATGTTCTTATGGGGCATTTTATGACACAGATAGATGGGAAAGAATGGGGATGTGTGTTACTGCAAAAATGTTATATTCTAATGCATACAGTACGTCCTGCTCCATATATAATAATTACACATGGGTAATCCTCCGCCAGATGGCGCTGTGCACTGCAGACATGCAAAAACAGGCTCCTCCCGGCCCTACATATACCGAGGGACCTCCCACAAATCCCCAGATTTCTCTGCAGTGCTGAACTGCGAAGACATGAAGTATCACTCTCTCGCAGGTGAGCGGGGCTTTTACAGCCTGCGGCCCTGCAGGACTATTCCCACCCATCCTCTTCAATGATGTGCCTCCCAGCCTGGGCTGCGCTGGTCGGGTGAAGGTAGGCAGCACCTTGTGTGCTTACGGAGCCATGCTCCACCGCAGTCCCCCACCATAGGGTAGGCGGTTTAGGCTAAAGGTGAGCCTCAAGTAGATGCCCCTCCCGCATTATTGCCCCGTGCCCCGTATAACGGTGGACCCGCTATGAAGGGTCGCCTTCCTCCCTCGTTTCCCCCTGTAGCCCGGTTGAAAAGAAAGGGGGGGGGTATGTGTGTGGCGGTCTCAGTGTAATGTAGTACACGCTTATGGCCGTTGTTTTGCCCTTGACTGGCAACTGGGTGTCAGAACCGCGCTGCTTGCTCTTTCATATTTTTTTGAGATTGCGTGTGTATTTTCTCTTTACTGAAGTGGGCTGCCTCGGTCGGCAGTGTCGTTCACATGTTATGGCGGTTCCCTTAGCTATGTGCTATACTAGTGTGTCTTATCCACTGCTTGTCACGAGCACTACCACTGGGTTAGAGCTTCGCGCTCTTTGGGGGAGGCGGGGACCTGGCTTGGCGCGCTCCGCGTCACGGCCAGATTGGGCCCGCCCCTCGAGGCTTGCTTGGCGCCATTTTGATGGCGCGCGTGGTTGCGATCCTCCCCCTCCCTTGGTCATGTAAGTGCCCTCGCGGGTGGTTTTCTTATGATCTTTGTTCTGCTGCGCATGGCTCTGACACCCCCTTTTTTCTATTTATGTCTTTCAGACGCCGAGATTCCGGTGGCTTCTCCCGGCCTGACATATATAATAGTGGGTTCATTTTAAAATTCTCCCACATTCCTAGCGGGTCTTGGGGCATCCAGGGTTGCCTATTGCATAAATCCCTGCTGGCATATTGCTTAGATAATCACCATATGGAGGCATCTCAGAATTATGTGTCCGGGGTCCCGCGGGGACAAGACCGGCTGTGTACAGCGTGTGGACAGCCCCATGCTGATGCTGACAGAGCACGGGTCTGCGGACCGTGTGCTGAACAAGTACTGGCCCTGCAATCAGGTTTACCAGTGGCTGCACCTCGCTTCAATACACCTGTCTCCCCGTGCTTAAATCTTACTCCCGTTGAGTTGCACTCGAGCGGGGATGACCAGCAAGTCGTGCCGCGCATTCTGCCTACGGCTGATCAGGTGATGTCTAGTTTGGCGGAACGCTTGGGCCTGGGAAAGAAGCGGTCCCTGACGCCTCCTGGTTCTCGGTTTCCTACTGAAACTGAAGAGTCTGCTGCTATGCAGGACCCTGATCCTTCTGATGAAGTTGAGCTGTTCTCCGATTCGGACTCCTCAGACGGGATGCCTTGGAGCCGTGATGATTCTGGCCCTGGTTCCTGGGGCCTCTGTGACACTGATGAATTACTTATAAAGATTTTTTAGGTTTTGTCCATCTCTCCTCCTGGAGAGGCTCCCAAGCCCAAAAGGGAGAGTTTCCACACAGCGACACCGCGCTTGGAATTTCTGGAGCAGGATCATTTCCAGGCTCTTATATCCAAAGAATGGGCACCTCCCGTGGTGGATGCACCTATCATAGGGGTTGCTATCCCCCCCTTCATGACAGCGCCTACTTATCGCACCCTTCGGGATGCTGAGGACCGGCGCATTGATAGACTGGCTTTCCACGCCTTTTCTTGTGCAGGGATGGCGCTGCGCCCAGTCTGTGCCGCGGCCATCACTGCGGTGGCCGCCAGGACCCTCATTAGAAAGATACTTGATCACCAGCCGGAGGATCTCCCTTGGGAGGTCTTTAATGCACTCTCCAATTGTGATGTATTCGTTTATCCTCTTAGCGCTGGACTACACTATTAAGATGTGTGCGAGAAGTTCTGCCCTTGTGGTAGCTATTCGCCGCCTGGTCTGGCTGCGACAGTGGGGTGTTGACAATGATACAAAAAAGGCTCTCACTGGCCTTCCCTTTAGAGGGCGACGACTATTCGGGGCCCGTTTGGACCTTTTTGGAAAAAAGGGCAAATCACCCCTACGCAGAAAGCCGTCTCAGCCTCCTCGGGGCAGGGACACCCCTCCCCCTCCCTACGTTGGTGTCAAACACGAACCAGGGGTGTGCTTCCAACTATTCGGCGTAGATTCCCGCCCCAGGGTGGGCAGACAGCGCCCTGGGCCCTCCGGCAGGACTAAGTCCAAATCTGCCAAAACCTCCCAAGCATGAAGGGACGCCCTCACCCTTCTGGGTGAGGGGACTGCCGCAACACCTTGCTCCTATCAGGGGGCGTCATGCCTCCTTCTGGTGGATCCAGGAGATAGTTCCCCCTGGATGCAGGATACAGTTTGCTGGGCGGTCTTTTTCCAAGGTTGTCAGGGTTCTTCTAGTCCCTGTCTCTCTTCAGGTTTTGGTGCAAACCGTGCTCGGCCTGCAGGGTCCGGGTTCGCCTGCAGGTTACCCTTAACAGGCTGGGGCGAGGGCCTCTACACTGACCTTTCCTCCTTCCCTCAAAGTGATGAGGCAGTCTGGCCCATGCCGGCAGTTTGTAGGCTCGGCAATTCTACATTCACAGGTAGTTCCTGCATGGTATCTCTGAGTTGGGCCGCCGGCGCTTGGCGCCCAGTAGGCCTCTTGCCGCCTGTGGAGATCTAAGATCATTTTTTAGTTTCCCTGTGTCTTCTGGACACCAAGGCCATTACGGGTCAGTATTGAAGGGCCAACACTGCGGATTGTGGCCTTGGTTTTGGCCTCTCTTCTGCAACCAGACTGCTCGCCTAGGCGCAGACGGGGGCGATGTCTCTGACGTGACCGTGGGGCGTCCGCACTAGGACCTGCTTGATAGTCCTTCTTTACTTCCCAATCTTTACGTCAGGCGGAATGGGTTATTCGGCTGGTGGTGTCCTTGGGAGTCTTTTGGATGGGTGTTCAGTCACCTCAATTCCTCATGGTTTCCTTATGCAGTATCCTCATTCCTAGGGTTGCATTTGAATTCGGTTCAGGCTAAAACCTTCTTCCTTGGCAATAAGTGGACTTTCTGCTTACATGGGCTCTGTCCCTCATCTTACTTTCACCAGGCAGGGTTGCAGCTGGTGGGGCCGTTGCTGACAGATCAGATGATGTCCCTTATGCTCAGTGCCCTTGGGCTCTTCAGCTACGTATATTGTTAATCCTGGATAGGATTCCAGCACCCCTGGAGCTGGGTCTGGGCGCATTTCCCTTTGGTAGGGTGGTTCCTCTTGAGATGGTTAATTTCTAGGAACCCGTCAGGGGGTATCCCCCCCCCCCCCTCTTTTTTTTCTTGCATCTGCCTGTAAATGGCCACCATGGGTACCAAGTCTAGTTGGTTGACGGGGGGGGGGGGAGATTTTTTCTTCTAAAATTCCCTGTGGTTCCTAGGTGGGACCCTTAGGGGGTCCATTTACCTACTGATTTTGCTGAGACAGTGGGCCTTCATTTTGGCTCTATCTTGCTGGACTACTCCTCTTTAGGTCTATTTGGGGACTCTTGGTCTGTCTGTTGACAGTGGCCTGTATTATTTATCTGTGTGGGACTTGGAGCAGGATGATCCTCCAGGAGGGTATCTGATCCAGATCTGGGTGGAGGACAACGTTCCCTGCATTTTAGTGGTATTCGCTCCGGTGGATGTCCTTCAGTATCAGGATGTGCTAATCCTGGTGTCCCTCTGAGATCCAACTAGTATGGCTCTGTTGGGCCCGTCACTATCACAGGGGCTAAGCCCTTGTTCCCCTGTCCCAGAATATTCTGACTTGTCATGGGGCTTAGTAATGTTATGGCTGGACATATTATTCTATATGTCTTATCTTCATTCACCCTGCTAGGCGGGGTTCTGCGAAGATTGCTGGTAGGGGGGACCAGTGATACTGGGGTGGCCTAGTGGTGTGTGCTGCGCTGACGTGTTGGTGAAGACAGCGGACCTGTACGTTCTATCAGGAGTGCTGTTCTGGCCACTCAGGCCACCTTCTTATGTCACCCCAATCTACAGGCTCTAGTCTAGACGGTCTGACGGTTGTTTCATCCACCCTGATGGAGACAGGTTTATCTTCTGGGTGACTGTGTCTATTCTAGAAGCAAGCTTCTTCTTCTTCTTTTTCCGTCTATTAGAGGGTATGGCATACCCATATTGATTGGTGTGAGTCTAGGTCTCTCCGCTGTTGGACGTTTTCTGTTCCCAGGGTTCTAGAGTTATTATAGCATGGGTTGGAATTTGGCTTCCCAACTCGGTACTCTGAAGGTTCAAGTTCTGCCCTGTCCGCCTTCCTGGAGAAGTCCTGTTCAGTCTTCCTTGTTAAGTACCCTTTCGGGGATTGCTCACTTGCATCCCCCACTTAATTCTATGGTCCCTGTTGGGATTAATTTTTATTCTGGTTGCCTTGCGGGGTGTTCCCTTTGGACCTATTCTGGATGCTGTCTGAACTGTTCTTACCCTCAAGTTGTCCTTCTGGGGGCTGTTGCTTCAGTCAGACGTGTGCCTGAGTGGGTGGCTCTGTTTAGCTAGCCCTCGTTCATTGATATATATATACCATGATGCGTTGGTTTTCCGCTTTACGCCAGACCTTATGCCTAAGGTGGTGTCTTATGGGCCTTATTCCTAGTAACACTGGGGAAAGGGGATCTGCATTCCCTCATTCCCTGGATTGTCTCTTGTCCCTTAAGGGGACTGATGTCCCTTGGGGCTTGTGGGCGTCTCCATCCTTATGTGCCTGATTTTGGCTGTTTCCAGGGGTCATGCGCCTTTTGGCCTGGTCTTTACTTGCATGGATGTCCCTTCTAGTCCTAGAAAGGGTTTTTGGCTTTCAGCTTGTCCTTGTTAGTATAATGGTCAGTATCCCCGCCTGTCACGCAGGAGACCGGGTTCAATTCCCCGAGGGGGAGAGCTCTAAGTTTTTGCCATAGCTACTGTTAGCATTTGGACTGGTCAGGCTGTTACTCTAGCCTATTCTTTTAAGGGGAAGAATCTTCTTCTCTCTTTATTCTGGTTCTACTGGTACCTTGGTACCTTTAGGCTTTTCAGCACCAGGTTTCTGTTGAACAAGTTGCTAGACCGCTGGTTGTTTTCTGTTCATACCTTTTCAAAGGTTTGTTTATGAGGTTGACGTTAGAGCCTTGCTCATGTCGCTCTTGGTAGCAAGGTTTGCAGGTGACAGCGTTTTTACTGTCTGCTGTGCCTTTTTTTGTTGGGGATCCCACCCTACTTTATGGACACTGCTATTGGATGTCCCATGTGTAAGTATTATATTTGGAGCAGGACGTGCTGTATGCTTAGAATAATACAATTCTGTGAGATACTCACCTGTAGAATTGGTATTATATGCATACAGTACGTCCTGCTCCACCCCACCCTGGTTTCACATTATTCTGGATCCCCTGTATGGTGATTGTTATCATTGTTATTATTACCAGTTTTGGTGGTTGTTTTCTCCCGGCTTCTTTTTCTCACTGCTTTTCAATGCTGGGGATTTGTGGGAGGTCCCTGGGTATATGAAGGGCTGGGAGGAGCCTGTTTTTGCATGTCTGCAGTGCACAGCGCCATCTGGCAGAGGATTACCCACGTGTAATTATTATATATGGAGCAGGACGTACTGTATGCGTATAATACCAATTCTACAGGTGAGTATCTCACAGAATTGTATTATTGTATAATGTGAACTTAGGATTTGTTTAAGCTTTATGTCTCAATATAATTTTGCTGACCAGCCTGCAAGTCCATGACTGTGTCTCCTCCTGACAGGGAACAGACAACAGTATCTAATACAGCACCAAATGTGCAGTGCCTGGCTTTATTTGCTGGTTTGATTTGTTTAAAAATCTGATTTTTCTCTGACAACTAAAATATTAGTGAAATCTTACCTTCAAATATACTAATTAAGCCTACAAAAGGAATCACTCTGTTGCTAGCTGTAAATAAATAAAATGCTTTTTGTTGTCAGGCCAAGCAGTTGCAGAATGGAGGTGACTTTTTCCATCTTCTGGGCAGCTCAGGAAACATCCTGGGGGCGGTGAGTAGTATATTCCCATGGCTGATACTGGCTGTATATTCTATAATATAGACTCAGATGTAGGCTTACCTTCTCTATTTATCTTCAAAGGCTTTGAAAAGCTGCACCAAAAGCTCCAAACCCATCTACGTCTCTGTTGGTCACAAAATCAGTTTGGAGGCGGCCGTGCGTTTGGTTCACTCTTGCTGCAAGTATCGCGTTCCTGAGCCCACGAGACAGGTGATGTGTCAATTAAAGCGACTGACCAGCCAAAACAAATACAGAAACAGAAGCTTACTTACCTTTTGTCCCTCACAGCTGACTGGCCCAATTCAGGCATTCAGCAACTTGCCCAATCACTGGATTGAATCCCATGCCGCCCTGCTTCTTAACTCCAGTCACCGGCATTTCCATAATTCCCCCCCCCCCATCATTGCAGTGTGGGGGGGGGGTGCCAAGGCCTGACACGCCTCCTCAATTGTTGTGAATGCAGAGTGGGTGACAGCGCCACTGTGACTGATGGCAAGCAGGAGCCAGTGACGGGCTTGGGCGATGTAGGATTCAAACCAGTGATTGTGTGAATCGCTGGTCGCTGGAGTCCGACTAATCAGCTGTGAGGGACAGAAGGCGAGAACCCTTTCGTTTTGTTCATGTTTTACTGATCAACCATATGCTCAAGTCAATCTCATTGTGCAGTATTGGGTTTAATTAATTATTTATCAACCGATCATAAGATTGTTTAATGAATATAATACATTGTTTATATTGATACATGTTTGAAGTAAGCTGTAGAACAGGGATCCCCAACTTACCAGGAGAGACACATTCCATATGAATAGATATATGTCAAATAAAGCCCATCTAAAAGGAAACAACTAGAAATGGTTCCAAATAACAACGCAGCGAGGTAGAAGCATCAAACTTAAAGCAGACCTCCAGTCAAAAATGCAGATGTTGTGCTCCTGAACTTAATGGGAGCTGTCATCTTGCAACATACCTGACAGGTCTGCTTCTGAAAAACACAGTCCCTACAGTCAAAATTGCTCTAAATCTCTGTCAGTCATTTCTTGTAATGACTCCTCATTGATCAGAAATCTCTTAGAAACATTGTAACAACTGTTTCAATGCTTTTTGGCTGCTGCTCCATAGAGTTACATACTTATCATTTCTCTCCTCCACAAGCTGTTAATTCAGTGTGCGTGTGCAACTTGACAGGTATACTTCCCATTTTTCTAAGGCATATCCCTCTCTTAGCATTTCTGCTGCTTCCACACTGACAGCCTGCCTTGTCTGAAGAGACAGAATCACACAGGTACATTGCAGCCCAGCTGGAAACTAGCAGCTAACAAGATGGCCCCTCCCATGAAGTCCAGGAGCGCAGCATTTGCAAATTTTACTACCTATTTAATTTGCAGAGCATATGTTGGCCCTATCAAATACTTGCTTCACATAAGTGGATTCCCAGAGGTTTAAAGAGGACCATACTAGGCATACTCGCTGCCCCCAGAGCACCCCGATCAGGAGTGCCCTACTTTGTGAAACCCCCTAGGTCGGCCAAAAACTCATCCTCATTCCTGGTCCAATGGCTCAACGGCTGCAGCCCTGCTATACCAGGGTGCGTGCCTGCGCCAGGCATTTGTGAATGGTGGGCGCAGGCACGCGCCCTGTTAGAGTGTAGCAGGGGATGCGGCCGCTAGCTCCCTCAGATCCGCTCGCATTAGATGAGCTCTTGGATGAAGAGGCTCCAGCAGATCCAAGCGCACTGTTTGGACGAGCGTCTGTGCATGCGTCATAGGACCGGTAAGAGGTGAGTTTGTATTCTAAGTATACAGCACGTCCTGTTCCAGAATATTCCTTACATTCCTTCCTAATACATCCACAAGATGGCGCTGGACTGCAGAAAACAGCTTGTGGCTCCTCCCGGCCCTATATAAGTCAGGGACCTCCCACAAAATTCCCAGTTTTAATCTGCAGTCTGGACTGCGAAGATAGAAGATGGCTCTCTATATACGCAGGCCAGGACTATTACCACCCGTTCTCGACCCACTGCCTCCCAGCCTCGGCTGATTGGTTCGGGTGAAGGTAAGACAGCACCTGGGTTAGGTGCTTGAGGAGCGCTGCTCTGACCGCAGTCCCTGCTTTGACAGGGTAGGCGGTATAGGCCTGTGGGGAGCCTTGTGGGATGCCCCCTCCTGCTCCCGGGGTTCCCCTTTAATCCCTACCCCCTTAGGTATCTGCCCCCTCCTCTCATTTTGTTTCACTGAGTAGCCCCCTTCCTTCGCTCTCCCTGTAGATCTCAGGGGGGGGGGGGGGCGTGTGTGCGGTATGTCAAGCAGCCTGAATGTTCACTTGCTTGTGCCAGAATTGATATTTGTTGTATCCTGCATGTCTTGCTTAATGTGTTTTTTACTGGCAGCCGCCGCATGTTTGTACATCACTCCGCGAACGGCGGCGACATTACCTCAGGCTCTGCTGCGCCGTCATTGGAAGGCGGGATCATGTGGGCGCGATTCGCGCTCTTTGGGGGGAGGCGGGCTCTTCGGATGATGTTTTCCGCATCACTTCTCTAGTGGCCTGCCCCTCAAGGTATATGTGGACGCCATTTTTACCTCCCTCGTGCTGCGTGTCTGCTGTTTCCTACCGCGGTCCGTGAGTGCCCCTGCGGGGTGGATTATTATGTGTATATATATATTTTTTTTTTTTTTTTTTTTTTTTTTTACTGTATTCTTACCGGAATGTCTTCTTATGTCTTTCAGGCGGGTAGACCTCATTGTGGTTTCTCCCGGTCCTCCCCCTTTTAGTTATGGGCTATTACTATTATATCTCCCACATCCCTAGCGGGCTATTGGGGCATCCCGGGTTTCTATCATTAGCGTTAACCCTATATTGGCCTATTGTGCCACTATAATCACCATATGGAGGCTTCTGGGGATAATGTGCTTGGGGTTCCTTCAGGACGAGCCCGGCTATGTGTTGTGTGTGAAGTATCCCCTATAAGTGATGATGTCAGGGTGTGTGTACGCAGGGCCCAGCAGGTATTTGCACTGCAGCCTGGGTTGCCTGTTACTGGTGCGGCGCCTTCGCCTATCCCCCCACGCTTACATCTGACCCCCTCCGAGGGGCATAATAGCGGGGATACTCAACCTGATTTAGCTGCACGGGTGGGCAGCATTGAAAAACATTTTGCTGGGTCTGCCCTGCGTAAGGCTTCTGCTAAGACGCGGCATTTATCACCCGCGGTTTCCCTCTTCCCTGTAAAAGACGAGGGCCCTTACTCACTCTCAGGTCCTTACCCCCTTGAGGAGGGGGAATTATTTTCTGATTCGGAATCCTCTGAGGAACAACCTAAGATTTACAGTAGTACTGGGACTCCTTTTGGGGAAGACCTGTGGTCCCCTGATGACACTGACAGGCTGCTGAGTCATATTTTTAAGTGCTTTGTATTTCTTCCCCGGCAGTGACCCCGCAGCAGCAGGGCAAGCTTTTTCATACGGTTAAGCCACGCTGGGAATCCCTGAGCAGTCTCACTTTAATAATCTAGTGCTCAAGGAATGGGAACGGCCTAGCAAGCTGCCAGGAGTGCCTAAGAGTTGGGACAAGAGGTATCCCTTTCCTGCTGATGTTGTTAAGCGTTGGTCATGGCCTCCCGAGGTGGATGCGCCCGTTCTCGGGTTGTCCAACACATCTGTCATGCATTCTCCTGATACTACTACCCTGAGGGATGAGGAGGACCGGCGCTTGGACCAACTGGCCTGTCACGCCTTTGCCTGTGTGGGGATGGCTCTGCGCCCGATTTGTGCCTCTGCTATTATGGCTATTGCCATTAAAGGGGTGCTTAAGTGTCTCTTGGACGGGGCATCTGAGGATGCGGGTAGAGAAGAGTATAGATCTCTACTGCTTTGTGAGGAATTTATTGCATATATTCTGTCTGCTATGGATGATGCCATTAGAATGCGTGGTAGAACTTCTGCCTTGTTGGTGGCTATATGCCGCTCTGTCTGGCTACGTCAATGGATAGCTGATAATGCTGCTAAGAAAGCCCTCACTGGTTTCCCTTTCAAGGGCCTGCGTCTCTTTGGGGATTTGTTTGCCAGGGGTGGCAGGTTACCTCAACGTAGGAGGCCGTCCCGGTCCTTTCGGGGGATGGGTGCCTTTCTCCCATCCTTCCGTGGTTCCAGAACTGGCTGAGGAGTCTCCTTTACTGGGGTCCGAGGAGATCACTGGGGAAGGGGCAGAGGACGTGGCCGCCCTGGCCTCTCCTTGGGTCCCAAGCCAAAATCCTCACCCAAGCCCCCTCAGGCATGAAGGGGCGCCCTCACCCATCCGGGTGGGGGGACGGCTCTGGCTCTTTGCTCACGTCTGGAGGCTTCACGTCTCAGACCGGTGGATTCCTCCGGTTACAAGATAGTTTGCTGCCTGGCCGCCCCCAAGATTCATAAAATCCCGGATGGCTCAAAACCCTCTGTCAGCTCAGGGTCTTTGCCTTGCTGTCCAAAACCTTCTGGAGTCGGGGGTCATCTGCCAGGTGCCTTTGAGGGAAAGGGGCAAAGGATACTATTCCAATCTTTTCATTGTTCCCAAAAAAGACGGGTCCATCAGACCTATCCTAGATTTAAAGTGCCTCAACAAATTTGTCAGATCCAGACACTTTTGCATGGAGACTCTGCGCTCAGCTGTCAATTACCTACGTCCGGGCGACTTTATGACCTCTGTAGACATCAAAGACGCTTACCTTCATGTACCAATCTTTCCAGGTCATCAGAGATTCCTCAGGTTCGCTCTGGAGGATCAGCACTATCAATTTGTGGCCTTACCTATCGGTCTCACATCGGCTCCCAGGGTATTCACCAAGGTGCTGGCGGGCGTACTGGCTCTGCTGAGATCTCAGGGCATACGCATCCTTCCTTACTTAAACCAAATACAAGAGGCTAGAGGGACACTGTCCCTCTTTTCCTCAATGGCAGGAGCACAAAAATTTATTAAACCAAAATTGGATAAATATCAAAAATCAGTTTATTGTATTAAAAGCAGAAACACAACAAATAACATCAGACATACTAACACAAATAAGATTAAAAACCCTGTATATCCCCTATTCCTTCCAGTGCTAAGAATTAGCCACTAATATCTGGGGAGCTCCTAAGTATAAAGTTTATTGGACCAAGAAAATACCTTGATTTTTTGTGCCGGCACAAAACCCTAATTAATATATATATATATCAAGAAAGAATCTAAAAACAATATCTAACCCAAGTGATAGCTATATATATAAAAACATTATGAGTACTACATAACTCCTGTGCATATAGCAATATATTACTATTTAAATAACAATACAAAATTCAAACCACAAAAATACAAATATATGTGCAAACCACAGAATTAATAATCTTCACAGTGGATAAAGTGCTTCAAAGTGCAGAAAATAACATAGTATGACCAGTATGAACCAGCTGGTCATGTATACCTATCAACGAAAAATCAAAAAAAGACAGCATGTGACAAAAGTGCAAACGTTTTTGATTTTTCGTTGATAGGTATACATGACCAGCTGGTTCATACTGAGGGTTTATTTATGTGCAGTGCCGACTGCGAAGACATGAAGTATCACTCTCTCGCAGGTGAGCGGGGCTATTACAGCCTGCGGCCCTGTTGGACTACTCCCACCCGTGATGTGCCTCCCAGCCTGGGCTGCACTGGTCGGGTGAAGGTAGGCAGCACCATGTGTGCTTATGGAGTCACGCTCCACCGCAGTCCCCCACCAAAGGGTAGGCGGTTAGGGCTGATGGTGAGCCTTCAGGGGATGCCCCTCCCGCATCGTTGCCCCACGCCCCGTGTAGCGGTGGACCCTGTCCAAAGGGTCGCCATCCTCCCTCGTTCCCCCCTTAGCCCGGGGGGAAAGAAAGGGGGGGAGGGGTGTGTGCGTATGGCGGCCTCAGTGTACCCTATTACACGCTTATGGTCTTGGAAATGATTGTCAGAGCCGCGCTGTTTGCCCCTTTATATTGTATCGGTCGCCGCCGCCGCCACCGCGTCTTTCCTGTATTGTCTATACTGCACGGGCGGCGGCGGCGCTGCAGACTCCTTTAGTGTCGTAGTGGCTCTTCTGAGGTAATCCACTAGATCAATTCCTTTTTATGTGTCATTCCCCTGCTGTCTACATTGACTACGGGTTTTTGGAGCTTCGCGCTCTCCGGGGGGACGGGGTCCCGGCTTGGCGCGCTCCGCGTCACGGCCAGCTCTGGCCCGCCCTTCGAGGTTCACTTGGTGCCATTTTACTGCTAGTCGGCGTGCGTGGTGAAGACCATCCTCCCCCCTCAGT
The DNA here is from genome assembly GCA_027917425.1 of Gastrophryne carolinensis. NCBI lineage: Eukaryota > Metazoa > Chordata > Amphibia > Anura > Microhylidae > Gastrophryne > Gastrophryne carolinensis. The sequence goes on along the minus strand of CM051237.1, from coordinate 42,028,642 downwards.
CTGTAAGTGCCCTCGCAGGCGATTTTCTTTATTCCTTTTTCTTGCGCATGGCTCTGACATCTTTGGTCCCTTTATGTCTTTCAGCCTGTGGAATCCGGTGGCTTCTCCCGGCCCGGTGTAGCTCCCAGTGGGGCCTATTAAAAATTACTCCCACTTCCCCGCGGGTTATTGGGGCATCCAGGGTAGCTTACTGCGTCAATCCCTACTGGCCTATTGTGTCGATTAATCACCATATGGTGGCATCCCAGGATAATGCGACCGGGGTTCCTTCGGGACAAGCCCGGCTGTGTGTAGCTTGTGGGGTCTTACCTAGCAGCGGTGACAATGCACGGGTCTGTGTTCCTTGTGCACAGCAGGCGCTATCGGTTCTTCCCGCCTCTTCTGTGGCTGGGCCTGCACCTCGCCTCACTTCACCTACTCCCCCAAGCCTGAGTCTAACCCCCAATACAAGTGGGGATTCTCATCCTGATATGGCTACTAGACTGGCCAGTGTTGAAAAATTGCTTGCTAATTCATTAGCGCGCAAGCCCACCCCAAAGAAGCAGCATTTAACCCCTGACTCTGCTCTTTTCCCTCCGGAATCTGATGAGTTGTTGCATTCTTATGGCCATGCCCCCTCGGACGAAGGGGAACTGTTCTCTGACTCAGGGTCATCTGACGAGAAGTCAAGGGGTCATGACGAGTCTGGTTCCGAGCACTGGACCCGGGATGATACCGACAGGCTGCTGGTTCAGATTTTTGAGGTTTTTTCCATTTCTCCCCCTGTTGCAGCTCCCAGGCAAATGGGGTGAGCTCTTTCATACTGCTAAGGCTCGTTTGGAATTTCCCGAGCAAACCCTTTTAAATAACCTCGTGCTTAAAGAATGGGAACATCCCAGTAGACTCCCCGGGATCCCTAAGAGTTTGGACAGGAAGTATCCCTTCCCTGCTGACATGGTTAAGTGCTGGTCATCGCCCCCCAAGGTCGATGCTCCTATTCTAGGGTTGTCCAACACCTCTATTATGCACTCCCCTGACACTACTACGCTGCGGGATTCTGAGGACTGGCGTATTGACCAATTGGCATGCCATGCCTTTGCATTTGGGGGGGCGGCTCTGCGCCCGGTTTGTGCCTTAGCTATTATGGCAGTGGCGCTCAGGGCCATGGTCAGGAATGCACTCGATTGCCCAGATGAGCTGCCACCTGATACTATCAATGCACTGTCTCACTGTAATGTGTTTGTGAACTTTATCCTGTCTGCATCGGATGATACTATTAGGATGTGTGCCAGATCTTCTGCCCTGGCGGTAGCTGTACGCCGCGCAGTTTGGTTGCGCCAGTGGGCTGCTGACAATGCTGCTAAGAAAGCCCTTACTGGGCTTCCATTTAAGGGGCTGCGCCTGTTTCGCCAAAGGAGGTAAGTTACCCCAGCGCAGGCGGCAGACTCGGCCCTTTCGGGGCCAGGGCACCCTTTCAATCCCCTACCGTGGGGCTAAACAGGGAAAAGGGGTGTCCTTCGCTGGGTCCCACGCAGATTCCTGTCACAGGAACAGAGGACGCCGTCCCGGTTCCTCCTGGGGGTCCAAGCCCAAAGCCCCTCCCAAGATCCCTCAGGCATGAAGGGGCGCCCTCGCCCGTCAGGGTGGGGGGACGTCTGCAGCACTTCGAGCATGTCTGGAGACGCCACGTCTCAGACCGATGGATTCAGGAGGTAGTGTCCTCCGGCTACAAGATAGAATTTGCTGTGCGGCCCCCCACCAGATTCATTGGGTCCCGGATTCCACAGGACCCGGCTTCAGCTCAGGTCTTGTTGCTGGCCGTACAGGGTCTCCTGGATCTAGGGGTCATTTGCAAGGTCCCCTTAGGAGACAGGGGCATGGGGTTCTATTCCAACCTTTTCACAGTACCCAAGAAAGATGGGTCAGTCAGGCCCATTGTAGATTTAAAAATCCTCAACAAGTTTGTCAAGAACAGGCACTTTCGCATGGAAACTCTGCGCTCGGCCATCGGCTCTCTGCGCCCAGGGGACTTTATGACGTCCGTAGACATCAAAGATGCTTACCTTCACGTCCCGGTGTTTCCAGGACACCAAAGGTTTATCAGATTTGCACTGAAAGATCAACATTACCAATTTGTGGCCTTGCCATTCGGCCTCACTTCAGCTCCCAGGGTGTTCACCAAGGTGCTGGCAGGGGTGATGTCCCTGATAAGGTCAAGGGGCATACAAGTGCTACCCTACCTGGACGATATACTCATCACCTCTCGGTCTCTGCAGCAGGCAGAGTTGGACACTCGGCTGGTAGTGTCCACCCTGGAGTCCTTCGGATGGGTGATCAATTACCCCAAGTCCTCTCTGTCCCCTTCCTCGGTGACTCCGTTCCTGGGAATGATTCTGTATACGGTTCAGTCACGGATATTCCTTCCTCAACAGAAGGTGGAAGCTCTGATTGCGCAGGCGAGGTTCCTGCTCTCGTGCCCCCAGCCCTCCATCAGGCAGGGAATGCAGCTGGTGGGACTGATGGTGGCGAGCTTCGAGGCGGTGCCCTTTGCACAGTTCCATTTGAGGCCTCTGCAGCTTCACCTTCTGTCAGTGTGGGACAAGAACCCTGCGTCCTTGGACGGGGTCTGTGTGATTCCCCCCTCGGTCAGAGAGTCCCTTGCGTGGTGGCTGGACCACAGGAACTTGATAAGGGGCAGGTCCTTTCTGGCCCCCTCCTGGGAGACGGTCACAACGGATGCCAGTCTGTCAGGTTGGGGGGGATTCTGGAAGTCCCTTCGCTTCCAGGGGAGGTGGGGCCCTCAAGAGGCCCATTTACCCATCAACATTCTGGAATTACGGGCAGTCAGGTTGGTACTGGAGCGGTTGACCCACCACCTGAAGGGTCTGGCGGTACAGGTGCACTCAGACAACAGGACGGCGGCTGCCTACATCAACCATCAGGGAGGGACCCGGAGCAAGGGTGCCCTCCAGGAGGTGTCTCGGATTCTGACATGGGCGGAGGCCAATGTCCAATGCATTTCGGCTGTGTACATTCCGGGGGCGGAGAATCTGCTAGCAGACGCTCTGAGCAGGGGGACGTCCCGTCAGGGGGAGTGGTCCCTCTGCAACAGGGTATTCCAGTCCCTGTGTCACCGTTGGGGTCTACCAGATGTGGACCTGTTTGCTTCCCGTCACAATCACAAGCTCCCGGCTTTTGTATCCCTGTCTCAGGATCCTCTGGCCTTGGCCACGGATGCCCTGTCCATGTCATGGAAGGAGTTTCGGCTCCTGTATGTATTTCCACCATTCCCCCTTCTGGGCCCGGTTCTGCGCAAGATTGCTCTGGAAGGGGTACCTGTGATTCTAGTGGCCCCCAGGTGGCCAAGAAGAGTGTGGTTCGCAGACGTGGTACAAATGGCAGTAGACCAGTACGACCTGCCAGGGGGACCAGATCTGCTCACTCAGGGCTCCTTACGCCATCCCAATTTACAAACTCTGGCTTTGACGGCTTGGCTGCTGAAACCTCCATCTTGATGGAGAAAGGTTTGTCTGCCTCTGTGGTAGGTACTATGGTGAAGGCTAGGAAGAAGACTTCTTCTGCCATCTATTATAGAGTATGGCGTACCTACATTGACTGGTGTGAGTCTAGGTCTCTTCCCTGTAGGGAGTTTTCAATCCCTAGGGTTCTGGAGTTCTTACAGCATGGTTTGGAGTTAGGTCTAAAACTCAGTACTCTGAAGGGTCAGGTTTCTGCCCTGTCCGTCTTCTTTCAGAAGTCCTTTGCTCAGCATCATTTGGTTAAGACCTTCTTTCAGGGGGTCACTCATGTGCGTCCCCCTCGTAAACCTATGGTCCCTGTATGGGATTTAAACTTGGTTTTATCTGCCTTGCAGGGCGCTCCCTTTGAGCCTATTCATGATGCTGCTCTGGCTGTTCTTACTCTCAAGGTTGTCTTTTTGGTGGCTATTACTTCGGTTAGGTGTGTGTCTGAGCTGGCTGCTCTGTCTATTCAGCCTCCGTACTATGAGAGACATCAGGACAAGGTGGTGTTCCGCTTCAAACCATATTTTCTGCCTAAGGTGGTGTCTGCTTTTCATTTGAATCAGGATATAGTTCTTCCTTCATTGTGTCCCAATCCTAGCAACGATAAGGAAAGGGTTCTGCATTCCTTGGACGTGGTCAGGTGTTTGAAGTATTACCTGGTAGTCACTGCGGCTTTCAGGAAGACTGATGCTCTCTTCGTTGTGCCCTCCGGACCTAGGAAAGGTTTGGCTCCCACTATGTCTACTATTAGCAAATGGATTTGTCAGGCTGTGATTCAGGCCTATTCTGCCAAGGGGAAGGTACCTCCCTTCCGCCTTACTGCTCATTCTACTCGTGCTATTGGTGCCTCTTGGGCTTTCCAGCACCAGGCTTCTGTTGAACAAGTTTGCAAGGCCGCTACTTGGTCTTCTGTTCATACCTTTTCAAAGTTTTACAAGGTTGATGTTAGGGCCTCAGCTGATGCTGTGTTTGGCTGCAAGGTTTTGCAGGCGGCAGTGGTTTAAACTGCCTGCTGTTGCCTTTTTGTTGGGGATCCCACCCTACTTTATGGACACTGCTATTGGATGTCCCAAGTGTAAGTATTATATCTGGAGCAGGACGTACTGTATACTTAGAATAATACAGTTCTGTGAAATACTCACCTTTAGAATTGGTATTATACGTATATAGTACGTCCTGCTCCACCCCACCCTGGTTTTGCATTATTCTGGATCCCCTGTATGGTGATTGTTATCATTGTTATAGTTACAGTTTTTGGTGGTTAAATTCTCCCGGCTTCTTGTTTACTGCTTTTCAATGCTGGGGATTTGTGGGAGGTCCCCGGGTATTTGAAGGGCCGGGAGGAGCCTGCTTTTGCATGTTTCTGCAGTGCAAGTGTAAGTATTATATCTGGAGCAGGATGTACTGTATACGTATAATACCAATTCTACAGGTGAGTATTTCACAGAATTTCACAGAAATACTCCAAATGAAGCTTTGGTTCTGCTGCTGTGTAGATTTCCTTCTTTCCACAACATTTAATCCTTATCCAGCAATATTGCTCCCAAACGTGGCCAGTCTTGAAAAAGTTGCTGATAGCAATGAAACGTTGACGGCGGCTGGGCGGTTTTATCATTGCAGCAATCTTCTTTTAAACAGTGTCAGCGGACAGCCTCTTCCCCCCCATATAGCATCACTGGCCAGGACGCAAAGGGAGCAGGATGAAGGCTGTTGCCTAAACACTGAATAGAAGCTGTATTTTAATCAACTGAAATGTGAGTGCACACTTTTAACAACTTTTTAAGAAAATATATTAAAACGGTGTTACACTAGATATCTTTCTTGCTTTTATTTTTATGGCAATAGGCCTTGATATTCTTATACTAACCACGTTTGGGAGCAATATTGCTGGATAAGGATTAAATGTTGTGGAAAGAAGGAAATCTACACAGCAGCAGAACCAAAGCTTCATTTGGAGTATTTCACTCCGCATACCATCTGGTAAGAGTAATTTAAACAGGTGGTGGGCACGTGGTGGAAAATTGAAGTGGAGTAATTGTAGATACTATCAACAGCACAGTACCAGTGCATGCACTTTGGGATACCCACTTTGGACTTAGATGGAAGCCTTTTGACATCAAACTGTTAGAGAACAGACAGTGGATGATCTATTGCCTTGGACTTTAACCACGATTGTTATAAGTTTGCTCTGTGTTTATTTTCATACAAAGGGTAGGTGTTGTGAGTGTGCACAGCCCAATTAAATTGATACCAAAAATTTCACTATAAGGTGCTGGCAAAAATAAGGATAACAACTGTGAAAAATATGGAGGATGGGGGTTCTAGACCTACCCCCAAATGCCCTATAAATATCTGCTGCACACTAATAAATGTACCAATATATCCGGTTACAATTGAAAAAATATATATATTATGAATTTATTTGATCAGGACTTACAAGATACACATCAACAATACATAAAAGACTCATTAAAATACATAAAACACAAACAAGGAGAGGCTGGACCCCACAAGTGGCTCTATAGTATCCAATAATTCATAAAAAATATACATAAAAATTACAAAGTAGTATTGAACCAATGACTCAATGGGGCACCAGGGAATGGTTGGAGAAAAGAAGAAAAAAAGTGAAAGACCTATGTTGAACTATGTGAACAAAATGTGCTTCCTATTAATGAAATACTAAAAATCTACACATCTACTAAACTAACTAGATATTCAAATTATTATACATGCATAATCAATCAAACTTCAAAGCATAACAACTATTATATAGTATGTTATACTAAAGTGCAAACGTGCATTGTGCAAAGAAGTAATCCATGAAATTGTATTGCAATAGCCCCAATGGTCCAGAAAAGACATAACCAATAAAGTTCCAATAATTCAAAAAAGGTATTATTTACATCACCATATTATATGGCCTCCAGGGTCCCCCTCCAAACAGCTTGCCAACAACGCGTTGCGTGGCTCTGCGCCACTTCGCCAGGGTGTATCAACAACTGTGAAAAATATGGAGGATGGGGGTCCTAGACCTACCCCCAAATGCCCTATAAATATCTGCCGCACACTAATAAATGTACCAATATATCCAGTTACAATTGAAAAAATATATATATTATGAATTTATTTGATCAGGACTTACAAGATACACATCAACAATACATAAAAGACTCATTAAAATACATAAAACACAAACAATACACCCTGGCGAAGTTGCGCAGAGCCACGTAACGCGTCGGTGGCGAGCTGTTTGGAGGGGGACCCTGGAGGCCATATAATATGGTGATGTAAATAATACCTTTTTTGAATTATTGGAACTTTATTGGTTATGTCTTTTCTGGACCATTGGGGCTATTGCAATACAATTTCATGGATTACTTCTTTGCACATAATTTGAATATCTAGTTAGTTTAGTAGATGTGTAGATTTTTAGTATTTCATTAATAGGAAGCACATTTTGTTCACATAGTTCAACATAGGTCTTTCACTTTTTTTCTTCTTTTCTCCAACCATTCCCTGGTGCCCCATTGAGTCATTGGTTCAATACTACTTTGTAATTTTTATGTATATTTTTTATGAATTATTGGATACTATAGAGCCACTTGTGGGGTCCAGCCTCTCCTTGTTTGTGTTTTATGTATTTTAATGAGTCTTTTATGTATTGTTGATGTGTATCTTGTAAGTCCTGATCAAATAAATTCATAATATATATATTTTTTCAATTGTAACTGGATATATTGGTACATTTATTAGTGTGCGGCAGATATTTATAGGGCATTTGGGAGTAGGTCTAGGACCCCCATCCTCCATATTTTTCACAGTTATTTATTTTCATATGCTTTGACATTTGATTACAATGCTGCAATACACAGGCAGCCACAGAGTTATAGACTACCAGTCAAGACCTATGATTGGTGGTCTACATCTAGGGGAATCAGGGGGAGTGCCAGATGTGAGTGCTATGAGATTAAGAAAGGGAGAAGGTAGATATGATGAGGTAAGTTGCCAAAACATTCTTTTTTCTTCATTTTGCCTGGACAGTCCCAGCAACCCTGCAGTTGTAAATTGAATGTGCCCCCGCCCAGTCAGGACCTATTTGATTTATAAATGAAATAAAAACTCGCCTGGCTTTTCACTCAAGTGGGGCTCCTGTGTGATCATTGCAACCGCACCAGCCCTGACGCTGCAGTAGCTAGGGTTAAGACTGTCAATCATCAGCTCCAAGGGTTTAACAGACACAAAAAGCTCATTGGGCTTCACTAGGGGAGGAAGGGCATTTTTTAACTACCATAGGTTACGTTGGCTTTTTTAAGGGATTATGATGCTGCTTTCCTACATCTGGAGGGATGAGGGGTAGATGAGGACTATTGCTAAGAGAGTGATTGCTGACCTCACTACCAGCCCATTGCTGATTTGACTTATGAACAAGACCCCTTTTGAATAAGATACTTTAATTTGCAGATTAGGATGTCTGAAAATGTTAGTGGAGCTTACGTTTTAATAGGCAGAAATGAAATCTCTTAGAAACGTTGTAGCAACTGTTTCAATGCGATTTGGCTGCTGCCCCATAGAGTTACATTGACTCAGAGAGTTGACTGTTAATCCGTGTTTGTGTGCAGCTTCACAGGGATACTTTCCCATTTTTCTAAGGCATATCCCTAATATCTACACAGTCGTGATGTTGGCTACAGATGGGATATTCTTATTGTGCGGTTATATTTTTCAGGCTGATATACGATCCCGCGAATTTTGTGTCAAGATGGCTGGTGACGAGAGGAAGGAACCCCTGGAACTTCCCAATTCATCTAGCTAGCTATTTTATTTTGCATTGTTGGCCAATCCAGGTATGTATCTCCATAGCAGCAGAAAGGGAAGATTGTTTGACTATTAATGTGGACTTTGTGTCCAACACTTATATTCTGATTTTATCATGTCTGTAGCAATAAAGTAAAGCAACTGGCTGTTTTATTTTGACATGTGCAGGAACTTAGCAACAATGAGTAATAGCTGCAAGCCGCATCTTCTGTCTACCATAAACAAAATGGTGGTGAGGTGTTGTGAAAATGAAGAAGCCAAGCTTTAACAAAGTTGGAGAGAGCTACAATACTTATCGATTGCAACTTATAATGCTGTGGTACCAGCCCACCCAAGGCAGTGTAATAACACTTAATAGCATCAGTCATGCTACTGTTTATGGCGGCAGTGATGTGAGTTGGAGCTACTACTTAAAGTGGTCCCACAACCTAGAGGGGGCTTTGGGACTGCTGCTACTGTTGGGGGGATTCCCGATTGGTGATGGCCCCCACCATGCATTGCCCTCTGCAAACCCGACAACCCAGGCCCCAAAAACTCACCTCTTTCAGGACTGGTCCATCAGCTGCCAGTCACCCGGAAGAGGAGTTCAGGGTATAGGAGAGGTTTCGCTTTTGGGGATTGCAGAGGGCTATGTGTGGGGGAGGGGCATCACATATCAAGAGTCTGCAAGTCTGTTGCTATAAGGTTTACAGCAGCAACCCTGTACTACTGCAAGACTTGTGGAGGGGGAGCTTGTTGGCCTGTGACACGCTCACAGCGTACACGGCCAGGCACACGCAGCTCTAACTATTGACCAGACGAGAGCGGAATGCTTGCCCCTTCTCTGTCCAGTGTGTTTTTGTACAGCTCGTGCTCGAGGTTGAGCTACAAGAATCATTTAAAATAGCAGCACCTGTTTTTCTAAGTGTGCCATACACTCCACTTCGATCATCATGGCATCTGGGTTATATCCTCTAGAGGGCGTACTTTCGCAGAGATGAAATGCAAAAAAGGAAGCCCCTCCTGGCCCATATAACCTAGGAACCTCCCACCAATTTCCAGTTACTTCTCTGCGAGCGGACGAGACAGAAGATGAAGACTTCTTTCTTGCAAGTATGCTGGGCTGACGCCCGGCGCCCCATTTTTTGTCCCTATTGCTGCCAGGATTTTTACCAAATTGTCCCTAGTAAACCTCCCAGCTTTGGCTGTGGGTCCTGACAAGGGTAGGTGTGGGATGCCCTTAGTCCCTGCCTTATGCGGCCTTATTTCGGCCGGGACCTCCCTGGGTTCCCCCTCCGGGTCCCTTACTCCCCTGGGGGGGCTGGGGGCTGGCGTGTCCCAGGCTGGCTTTTTTCCTTTATTTTTTGTGTTATGTGTGTGTGTTTTTTATTAATGCAGATGCCTCATTGTAATTGTATGCTTTTGTGTGTTGCAGATTGCTTCAGATTGTGCATATTAAGGGGTTCCTCCTGGTCCTGGGGTCCCTAGTTTAAAGTGGGTCTCCTCTAAAATCCTCCCACTGGGACTTTTAAGGGGCATCCCGGTTGCTTTAGCGTAATTCCCTTCGGTCTTGCGACTGACCAATAAAAAATCACCATATGGAGGCTCCGCAGGATACTGGACTCGGGTCCTCAGTGGGCCCAGTCCGCCCATGCGTGGGGTGTGGGGCATCCCTTACGGGAGAGGATGTACCAATCTGTACTCCATGCGCTCATAAGGCCATAACGCGGAAGTCTGGGTCCCAGCCTTCTGGGTCGGCTCTTCCTGCTTCATCGCCTTCCCCTCCCCGTTTGTTACGTACCCCGAGTGACGTTGCTGCCAGCGGGGAGTCGCAATCAGATGTATGCGCCAGGTTGGCGAGCATTGAAAAGTTTATTGTTAGCACGGTGGGCAAGAAGGCCCAAGCTAAAATGAGGCATTTGTCATCGGCCCAGCCTGTGTGGGACACAGATGACGATTATATGGATTTGTCTGATTATTCCCCTTTAGAGGTGGGGGAAGTGTATGAGGAGACAGAATCTGATTTTGTGCAGTCTGGTGAGACTTTTGGTGGGCAGGCACCGGGGGATGCCGTAGATACGGCTGCTGTGTTGACTCATATGTTGGAGGTGTTGGATATTGTTCCCCCTGAGGCGCCTCCCTTGAAGAAGGGGGAATTTTTGGGGGTCCGCAAGCCCCGTCTAGAAGGACTGATCCAGAAGGAATGGGAGAGGCCCTGTCGGCTGCCGGGTGCTCCCCAGGGATGGGACCCTGCCGGCTGCCTGGGGTTCCAAACCTAAGCCTGCCGGTAAGCCGGCTCAGCAATGAAGGGGCGCCCTCACCCGCACGGGTGGGGGGATGGCTGCGGCTCTTCCTCCAGGTCTGGGCCAGGGAGGTCACAGACAATTGGATCCTGGAGGTGGTGTCGTCCGGGTACAAGCTGGAGTTCGAGTACTGGCCGCCTCCAAGGTTCTTGAGGTCGCGGGTGCCCTCGGACCCTCAGGCTGCTCAGGGGCTCCTGTTAGCAGTAAGAAATCTTCTGGACATGGGAGTTATTTGCCCGGTGCCTCTGTCGCAGAGAGACAGGGGTTACTACTCCAACCTTTTCACAGTACCCAAAAAGGAGGGTTCGGTGAGAACCATTCTAAATCTCAAGGTTCTGAGCAGGTTTATCAGAGCCAAAAAGTTCTGCATGGAGACTCTGCGCTCTGCTATCAATTCCCTTCACCATGGGGATATTCTCAGTGTGTCACACACCCCGCTTCCCCTTTAATTCTTACGATCGGGTTACTCCACCAGCAGGTGGCGACGTTGCAGAGAGAAGTCTTGAAAACGAGCCCCTTCCGGCCTACATATACCTGGGACCTCCCACTTAACACCCCGTGTTTTCTCTCTGCAAGATGCGACAAGACAGAAGAAAGAAGTCTCCTACTTGCAGGTAGCCGGGGTCAGACCCCGGCACCCCCTTTTGGTCTATTTGTGCCCAGTCAATTGTTTATATGCCTAGATAGTTAACGGAAGCCTCCCAGCCCAGGCTGCTGGCTGGGCAACGGTAGATGGCACTATATGGTGCCTAGGAGCTTATCTCCTCCGCTCTACCCCACGCGTGGGGCAATGCGGTTATCCCGCATGGTGATCCGGATTTGGGATGTCCCTGTCCCGGTGTTCCCCTTGGCCACCTTCTCCCGCTTGGTCCCTTCTCCCTTCGCTTTGGGGGGGGGGTGGTTTGTATGGGGTGCCTTTCACTTGTGTGATGCTGTGTGTTTGGGGAGCGCTGGCAGCCGCAGGGTCAGCGCCGCGGCTTGCGGGCGCGTGTCCCGAGCTGCTGGGGCTCCTGCTAGCATTTTTTTAAAACTTCTCCCGCCTGGAGGCTTGGGGGACTGAGGGCGTCTGTGGCGCCCGTTTGCACGCGGCGCCGCCATTCGGTGGGCCGCGCTGCTCGGGTCTTGGGGGCGGGGCCGCGCTCCCTTTCGGCCCTCGCTGTGTGATTCTCTGGCGGGGGGCGTGGCCGGAGCGCGTCGCTCGCTGAGCCCGGCCCGCCTTCCTTCCTCTGCCTCACCACGGAGTCCTCAGGTGCTGTGGCTTAGCTGGTGAAAGTGCCTTTCTCGTCAACAGGAGATACTTAGTTCAGCTCTCAGCAGCACCACCACTACATGGAGGCACTCAGCAACAGGTTAGCGGTCCCTAGCTCGGCTCAGGAGGGGCCGTCATTCAAGCTGTGTTTGTTTGTTTGTTTAGTCTCACATTGTTGCTGTGTAGTGCATGCTAATGGCAGTCGCTTGTGAGTTTCCCTGTCACTTTGGTATAGCTCCTGGAGGCACTTATTGTTTTTATATGTATGTATATATATATATATATATATATATATATATATTTTTTTTTTTTTTTTTTTCATGGGTTGTATATATTGTTTATATATTTTACCATTACTTTTTGTTTGGTGTATGTGTGTGGCGCATGCTGGCAAATTTTCTTGGGGGACTGATTGTGGTCTCTTTTCCCTTACAGATTCTGGGATCCCCTCACTGCAGTGGGTCTCCCGGTCTGATATACCTGGCTAGTCTTATTCTCCAAATTGGGATTCTCCTAGGCTTAAAAATCCTCCCACTCCCGGGACTTTAATTATAAAAGGGGCATCCCGGGTTGCTTAATTCGTAAATCCCTGGGTTATTGCGAATGCCATAATTTCACCATATGGAGGCTTCCGACATTACCGGAAATGGCTCTTCGGGGCTATCCAGGCTGTGTGGGGGTTGTGGGGCTCCGCTCCCAGGCGATGATGTCATAATATGTATTCCATGTGCACGGCAGAATATTGTGCGCCAGTCCGGCACTCCGGCTTCTGGCTCCTCACAACTTCCATCATCTCCTACCCCCCCCCCTCCTATTCCGGACCCCGTGTGACGTTGTCAAAAGTGGGGATTCGCAATCCGAGGTGTGTGCACGATTGGCCAACCTCGAGAAAATTGTTTCCGCCATGGTGGCTCAGAAGGCTACGGCTAAGTGAGTTGTTTGATGTGCCCCAGCCACGTTTGGTGTTTCCCAGGCAACAACACTTTGTGAGGGTTGTTCTTAAAGAATGGGAACAACCCACGTGCCTGGTTGGAGTTCCTCCTAGTTGGGATAAGCGTTATCCCTTTCCGTAGGATTTGGTGAAGCTTTGGTCTGTGCCCCCTGACGTCGACGCCCCTGTGTTGGGGCTGTCTAACACAGCTGTGTTGCACTCCCCTGACACTACTACCATTAAGGATGGTGCGGATCGTCGGATTGATCAATTGGCTCGCCATGGTTTTATCAGTGCTGGATCGGCACTGCGGCCGGTGTGTGCTTCGGCGCTTCTTCTGATGGCTGTTAGGTCCATTGTTAGAGATTTGTACGCAGATCTTGATCCTACTTGTGATGAGTTCGGTTCTCTCAAGCAGTGTGAGTCGTTTATTTCCTTTGTCATGACCGCCCAGGACGATGCGCTTGCGATGTGTAGCAGGACCGCGGCCCTGTTGGTTGCTATTCGTCGGTCGGTGTGGCTGCGCCAGTTGACGGCGGACTTTAACTCTAAGAAGTCGCTTACAGCTCTTCCTTTTGTAGGCTTGCGCCTGTTTGGCGACAAATTGGATTCGGTTACCAAGGGTGGTAAGTTGCCTCAACGCAAGAGGCCGCGTCGTTCCTTTCGGGGAGCGGCTTCCTTTAGCTCCTTTCGGGGAGTGAGAGCGGGCAGAGGGGCCTCCTTTCCCGCTACCAGAGGTGCAGGTTGGACCCGGGGGAGGGGCCATGGCTGCCCCGGTCAGTCCTGGGGCGCCAAGCCCAAGCCTGCTGGTAAGCCCGCTCAGCAATGAGGGGGTGCCCTTACCCGTGCGGGTGGGGGGACGATTGCAACACTTCTCCCTGGTTTGGGACCGAGAGGTTCCGGACAGATGGATCCGGGAGGTGGTGTCGTCCGGTTACAAGCTGGAGTTCGAGTCTCGCCCTCCTTCATGGTTTTTCCGGTCTCGGGTGCCCACCGATCCTTTGGCCGCGCAGGGGCTCCTGGCGTCGGTGAAGAATCTTCTGGAAATGGCGGTCATCCGGCCGGTGCCGCACTTGGAGGTGGGCCTCGGGTTTTACTCCAATCTTTTCACAGTCCCCAAGAAAGACGGGTCGGTTCGCCCCATCCTGGATCTGAAGTTCCTCAACAGGTTCATCCGTACTCGGAAGTTTCGCATGGAAACTCTGCGATCGGCCATCGGTTCTCTTCGGCAGGGGGACTTCATGACGTCCATAGACATCAAGGATGCTTACCTTCATGTTCCCATCTGCCAGGCTCATCAACGTTTTCTTCGGTTCGTGATGAAGGATTCGGCATTTTCAATTCATGGCACTTCCGTTTGGCCTTACTTCGGCTCCAAGAGTGTTCACCAAGGTGCTGGCAGGGGTGATGGCCATTCTCAGATCTCAAGGCATTCGCGTCGTACCTTATCTGGACGACCTTCTCATCGTGGCTACTTCTCTCAATCAATCGGAGACGGACACCAGGATGGTGGTCTCCACGCTGGAAAGCTTTGGTTGGGTGATCAACTTTCCCAAGTCCTCCCTCGCCCTGGCCAGGGTGGTGTCCTTTCTGGGAATGCGGTTGGATTCTTGTCAACACAGGGTGTTTCTGCCTCAATCCAAGATTTGTCTGATTCAGGAATTGGCTCGGTTCCTTCTTTCCAATCCTCGACCGTCCATCCGTCTGGGGATGAGACTGGTAGGGTTGATGGTTGCCTCTTTCGAGGCAGTTCCTTTTGCTCAATTTCACACAAGGACGCTTCAGCTTCATCTGTTGCCGTCTTGGGACCGGCGACCACGGTCGTTGGATCGGCCCTTCCAGTTGTCCTCCCGGGTCCGGCAGTCCCTTCAATGGTGGTTGGTCTCGACCAATCTCTTGAGGGGCAGGTCTTTCCTGACCCCTCTCTGGGAAATTGTCACCACGGACGCCAGTCTTTCGGGATGGGGGGGATTCTGGAAGGATCTTCAGTTTCGGGGGCAGTGGGGACCTCGAGAGGCCCACTTGCCCATCAATGTTGTAGAACTGAGAGCCATCCGTCTGGTTCTTGTTCTTTTGACTCAGCATGTTCTGGGCCTTCCGGTTCAGGTTCGTTCGGACAATCGAACAGCGGTTGCTTACATCAATCATCAGGGAGGGACTCGCAGTCTGGGTGCCCTCAGAGAGGTGTCCCTGATCCTGACCTGGGCGGAGGCCCATGTTCCTTGTCTCTCGGCAGTTTACATTCCGGGTGTGGAAAACAGGGAAGCGGATCTGTTGAGCAGGTGCTCTTCCCGTCTGGGAGAATGGGCTCTCCATCCTCAAGTTTTTCGGTCGCTGTGTCTCCGGTGGGGGACACCGGAGGTGGACCTGTTTGCCTCTCGTCACAGTTGCAGGCTTCCGACCTTCGTGTCGCTCTCTCAGGATCCTCTGGCTCTGGCGGTGGACGCCATGATCCTGAGCTGGGGGGATCTGGGGTTTCTGTACCTGTTTCCTCCGATACCCATGCTAGGCAAGGTGGTACGGAAGCTGGCTCTGGAAAGGGTGTCCGCCATTCTCGTGGCTCCAAGGTGGCCAAGACGAGTATGGTTCGCAGACATCGTTCGGCTGGCGGTGGATCAGATCGTTCTGCCTCTTCGGCCCGATCTGCTCACTCAGGGTCGGCTGTGTTACCCCAATTTACCAATGCTGGGTTTGACGGCTTGGCTGTTGAAACCATCTTGAAGGAGGAGGGTCTTTCTGACTCGGTTGTTAAGACTCTGATCTGTGCCCGGAAGAGGTCTTCTTCTACCATCTACTATAGGACTTGGAGAGCCTATATCGCTTGGTGTGAGGTTAGATCTTTGCCTTGTAGGGTCTTTTCGGTTTCCAGGATTCTGGAGTTTTTGCAATCAGGGCTGGACTCTGGTCTCCAGCTGAGTACTTTGAAAGGGCAGGTTTCTGCCTTGTCTATCTTTTTTCAGAAGCCTTTTGCGCTTCATCCTTTAGTTAAAACGTTTTTCCAGGGGGTTACGCATGTGCGGCCTCCCAGGAAGCCATTGCTCCCTGTTTGGGACTTAAACTTGGTTCTTTCTGCTCTTCAGGCTCCTCCCTTTGAGCCCTTGCAGGATATTGCTCTGTCTACCTTGACTCAGAAGATTGCCTTCCTGGTGGCTATCACTTCGGTTCAGCGTGTCTCGGAGTTGGCGGCCTTGTCGATTCAGGCGCCCTACTTTGAGAGGCATCAGGACAAGGTGGTCTTTCGTTTCAAACCGGACTTTCTTCCTAAGGTTGTTTCTGCTTTTCATTTGAATCAAGATATTGTTCTTCCCTCCTTGTGTCCTAAGCCTAAGAATGACAAGGAGAGGATTTTGCATTGTTTGGATGTATTACGCTGTGTTAAGTACTATTTGATTACTACTTCGCCTTTTCGTAAGACTGATGCCTTTTTTGTTGTGCCCTGTGGGCCTAGGAAGGGTTTGGCTCCGGCCAAGTCTTCCATTAGCAAATGGATTCGTCAGGCGATTGTTGGGGCCTATTCGGCCAAGGGGAAGGTTCCCCCTTTTCGTATCACTGCTCATTCTACTCGTGCTGTTGGAGCATCTTGGGCTTTTCAGCACCAAGCTTCTGTTGAACAAGTTTGTAAGGCTGCTACTTGGTCTTCTATTCTTACTTTTTCTAAGTTTTACAAGGTTGATGTGCGGGCCTCAGCGGATGCTGTGTTTGGCCGCAAGGTTCTGCAGACTGCAGTCGTTTAAGTTATGCTTCATTTTGCCTTCGGATACCCATCCCTTGTGGACACTGCTTTTGGATGTCCCGATCGTAAGAATTAAAGGAGAAGCGGGGTGTGTGACACACTGAGAATAATACCATTTTGTGAGTACTCACCTGTAAAATGGATATTGTCAGTGTGTCACACACCCCGCTTCACCCGCCCTTTTTGGTATCCTGGATCCTCTATATGGTGAAGCTTTCCTTTGTTTTATTTTGAGGTTACCGTTGGATTTCCTGGTACCTTGTCTTACTGCTGTTTGAATTCACTGGGTGTTAAGTGGGAGGTCCCAGGTATATGTAGGCCGGAAGGGGCTCGTTTTCAAGACTTCTCTCTGCAACGTCGCCACCTGCTGGTGGAGTAACCCGATCGTAAGAATTAAAGGGGAAGCGGGGTGTGTGACACACTGACAATATCCATTTTACAGGTGAGTACTCACAAAATGGTATTTTCATGACGTCCATAGACATCAAGGATGCGTATTTGCATATTCTCATTTTTCCAGCGCATCAGAGATTCCTCCGGTTTACGGTGGAGGATCAACATTTTCCCTTCCCTTCGGGCTGACCTCGGCACCGCGGGTCTTCACCAAGGTCTTGGCAGGGATAATGGCCCTGCTCAGAGCTCAGGGCATTCGCATTGTGCCTTATCTGGACGACCTGTTGATCTCCGCTTCTTCCCTCAGTCAGGCGAAGCTGGACACCCACCAGGTGGTGTCGACTCTGGAGAGGTTCGGGTGGGTGATCAACCGCCCCAAGCCCTCTCTTTCTCCATCACTCGTGATTTCCTTTCTGGGCATGAATCTGGATACCATTCAGGACAGAGTGTTTCTGCCCCAGACCAAGGTGCAGGGGTTTCGGGGTCTGATCCGTCTTCTTCTGGCCAATCCTTGTCCCTCTATACGACAGGGGATGAAACTGGTGGGCTTGATGGTGTCCTCCTTCGAGGCGGTACCGTTTGCACAGTTTCACATGAGATCACTTCAACTTCACCTATTGACGTATTGGGACAGGTGTCCCCAGTCTTTGGATCAATCTTTCAGGATGTCTCCCAGGGTTCGGCAGTCACTTCCGTGGGGGCTGGAGTCGAGCAACCAGTTGAAGGGCAGGTCCTTTGTGGTCCCTTGTTGGGAGACGGTTACCATGGATGCCAGCCTGTCGGGCTGGGGAGGTTTTTGGAAAAGTCATCAGTTCAGTGGGGTGTGGAGCCCTCAGGAGGCTCACAACCCCATCAATGTCTTCGAGCTCAGGGCCATCCGGCTTGTTCTGCAACGGCTGACGTCGCAGTTACGGGGTCTGCCGGTTCAGGTTCGGTCAGACAATCGAACGGCGGTGGCCTACATCAATCACCAAGGAGGGACTCGCAGCAGGGGTGCCCTTAAGGAAGTCTCCCAGATTCTGCACTGGGCAGAGAACTTTGTTCCTTGCATTTCGGCAGTTTACATTCCGGGAGTGGAAAACACGGAGGCAGATTCCCTGAGCAGGGGATCTTCTCGCCACCGCCACCCCGAGGTTTTTCTGGATCTTTGCCGCAGGTGGGGGACTCCAGAGGTGGATCTCTTTGCCTCAAGGCACAATCACAAACTGGATGCCTTGTCCCTTGCCTGGAAGGATCTGGGGTTTCTGTACCTGTTTCCGCCCGTCGCCATGCTGGGCAAGGTAGTTCGCAAACTGATTCTGGAAGGGGCACCAGCAATTCTGGTGGCTCCAAGGTGGCCAAGAAGGGTTTGGTACGCAGACATGGTAAGGCTGGCGGTAGATCAGTACCGGCTTCCCGTATTGCCGGATCTATTGTCTCAGGGTCAACTTCTTTACCCCAATTTACAAACGCTGGCTTTACGGCTTGGCTGCTGAAACCTTCATTCTAAAGGAGGAAGGTTTGTCTGAGGCCGTTGTCCAGACCTTGATTAGAGCTAGGAAACGGTCCTCTTCTGGCATTTACTATAGGACTTGGAGGTCCTACATTGATTGGTGTGAGGCTAGGGCCTTGCCTTGTAGGGTGTTTTCTATTCTTAGGATTCTGGAGTTTTTTCAGCATAATCTGGATCTTGGTTTCCAGCTTAGTACCTTGAAAGGACAGGTTTCGGCTTTGTCGTTTTTTTCCAGAAGTCTTTTGCCTTGCACCCGCTGGTTAAGACCTTTTTCCAAGGAGTCGCGCATGTGCGGCCTCCTAGGAAGGCGGTAGTTCCTGCTTGGGATTTGAATTTGGTTCTGTCGCCTCTACAAGGTCCTCCTTTTGAGCCACTACAGGATACTGCTCTTTCTATTCTCACTCAGAAGGTTGCCTTTTTGGTGGCTATTACCTCTGTTCGGCGTGTCTCTGAGTTGGCGGCTCTGCCGATTCAGGCCCCTTATTTTGAGAGACATCAGGATAAGGTGGTTTTTCGCTTTAAGCCAGATTTTCTTCCTAAGGTGGTATCTGCCTTTCATATCAATCAGGATATTGTTCTCCCTTCCTTGTGTCCTAAGCCTAGCAATGACAAGGAGAGGGTTCTGCACAATTTGGATGTTGTTCGCTGTGTTAAGTACTACTTGGTCATTACTTCTTCTTTCCGCAAGACGGATGCCTTTTTCGTGGTGCCCTGCGGGCCCAGGAAAGGTTTGGCGCCTGCCAAGTCTACCATTAGCAAATGGATTCGTCAGGCCATTGTTGGGGCCTACTATGCTAAGGGGAGGACTCCTCCTTTTAGGGTCACTGCGCACTCTACTCGTGCTGTTGGTGCATCCTGGGCTTTTCAGCACCAGGCTTCTGTTGAACAAGTTTGTAAGGCTGCTACTTGGTCTTCCGTTCATACTTTTTCCAAGTTTTACAAGGTTAATGTGCGGGCTTCAGCGGATGCTGTTTTGGGCCGCAAGGTTCTGCAAGCTGCAGTGGTTTAAGTTGGTACATTCTTTACTGTTTCTGGTTCCCACCCATGACGGACACTGCTATTGGATGTCCCAGATGTCATGATGATCGAAGTGGAGTTTATGGCACACTTAGAATAATACCGTTTTGTGAAGTACTCACCTTTAAAACGGGTATTATGAGTGTTCCATACACTCCACTTCACCCCACCCCTTTTTTTCAGGTATTCCGGAGTTTTTATATGGTGAACCATTGGGTGTTGTTATTTTTATAATTGGTTCTTCCTGGTCCTTACTGCTTTTATACGCTGGGAAATTGGTGGGAGGTTCCTAGGTTATATGGGCCAGGAGGGGCTTCCTTTTTTGCATTTCATCTCTGCGAAAGTACGCCCTCTAGAGGATATAACCCAGATGTCATGATGATCGAAGTGGAGTGTATGGCACACTCATAATACACGTTTTAAAGGTGAGTACTTCACAAAACGGTATTTTTATTTATCTTGGGTTAAGCACTGTTTTATTTTTTTAACATTTTACATTATGTTATTTCATTGAAAGGGGAATAAGAGCATCAGTTTTTTGATAGGGCATAATTTTTTTTTAACTGTTGGTCCACTTTAATGATGCCAGATTCCCGTGCAAGTCACTCTGAAATGAGTTGAATGAATATCAAAACATGACTGAAAGACTAAGATAAAAGCCAGTGGTGTGGCGTTGGGATGGAAGAAGGCATTTATACCTGTGGCTATGCTGTGATGGATGATTCCCAAGAGAGAGAAAGGAAAAAAGTGGTTCCTTTAAAGTGGACCAACACCCAGGATTTTGACTATCCTGGGTCTTGGTCCACTTCGGTGGGGCACCCCCGATCGGGGTGCCCCGCTGTGTGAAACCCCCCCGATCACCCGAAAAACTCACCTCTCCCCGCGCCGACGGACAAGAGATTTGACAGCCGCGGACAAGCGGCTCCTCTGCCGCCGCCTCCCGCGCGTCACTCTTGACGCGCACGCGCCCGCGCCGGCCATTCACAGACGGCGGGCGCGCGCACGTCTAGAGGGGCGCGAGGGAGGCGGCGGCGGCAGACAAGGTAAGGGGATTTGGGGTGTTTGGGGGGGTTTCACCCCGCGGGACATCCCGATCTCGGATGTCCCGCGGGGAGGGAGGTGATCGGCCCGGGAATCTTATAGATTCCCGGGCCGATCACGGGAGGGTGATGGTCCACTTTAAGCTGAAATGCCTAATAGGTGAAAAAATATCTTTATCTATTAAATTATTGCACAGTCCTATTACACATAAAATATATACACAAACCTCATTAAAGCTAATCCGAAACCCTCCCACCACCCTAGCGAAAATCAGCAACGTTGTTCAAAGCATATGGTCGCCACCACTCAACCAGCAGACACACTCTCAATACACACAATACACAAATGCTATAAGTTTTAGCCAGCAATGTTTTTGGCTGATTCCTGGATTGAAGGAATAGATGGAGAAGAGGTGAACTCAATTCTATTTCCATTAACAATCATGTGTGGAATTAGTCCTGTGGTTGTATTAATGCACAGATAGGTTACATCATCCTCGAGATCGCTGCAATTAGCTTTCATGCTTCCGTTTTATCAGTAGGTGCCTCCACCATGCTGATTGCATGGAGTTCAGTGGGTGCATGTCCTACTACCTCTGATGCATTTTACCCCCTTCTACTCGGGGGTTTTGTCAAAGACTGTGGGCTTTCCGGCCTTACTCCCGCATAACGCCAACAGAATCTCTGTGATTTAACCAGCTCACGATCTTGAGGAGCCAGGACACGTGACATATTTATACCGTGTGTCTGCCCAGCGGCCATTTTCTGGTATCCAGCACGAGTTGCTTCATCTGTAATTCTTCACATTTGGGTAATCCGCCACGAGGTGGCGTAGTCGACTGCAGGAAGACTTGTGGCTCCTCCCGGCCCATAAAAGGGCAGGAATTACCCAGAAGACCCAGAGCTTTTCTGCAGTCCTGACTGCGAAGACAGAAGATTGCTCTCTCTGATTGATCGCAGGTGAGCGGGGCATCCCAAGCCCGTCGGCCCTGCAGGCCTATTCCCACCTGTTCCGGACCCTTCTGCCTCCCAGCCTTGGCTGTCGGTTCAGGCGACGTTAGGGGAAACCCCAGGGTCGGGTGTTCACAGAGCTTTGCTCTGGGCCGCAGCCCCTGACCCAAAGGGTAGCCGCCCATAGGCTATGGTGAGCCTATATGGGGGGGGGGGAACCACCCGTACTTCATCCCACAAGCTTTATTCCCTACGCGTGTGTGTATGTGCTTCTCCACAAGTGTTCTGTGTTTCACTGTGACTTTTCCTCACCTCCCCGCCCCTCCGCCCTCTTCCGCCCGATGATCTGGCGGTTCGGCGCCATTTTCTTCTCTGTCCCACGCCTCTGCCGGTCTTCTGCACGCTCCGCCTCTGCTCCCTGGACGACGCTATTGCTGCCTGCTGGTTCCTCACTCTTGCCTCCTCGGTCCGGTCCTGTAGTTATGCCTTCTTGTTTGAATTTGCGAATGTGCTGTGGGATGCTCACTGGGCTTTTCACTTGTGTTTTTCAGACAGACCAAGTTTTATTCTCATTGCTTGTTTTTTCTCCCAGTCCTATCCACCCCCCCCCCCCCTATTTTTGTATAGGGGACCCTGTCGGGAAATTCCGGGTCGGGCCCTGCCCTGCTACCTGGTGTTGGCTATTGCTTATTGCTGACAATCACCATATGGAGGCTTCCTCTGTCTCCTGACACCACTACCTTATGCGACAATGTTGATCGGCACATGAATCAACTAGCTTGTCATGCTTTCACCTTTGTGGGTGCTGGCCTGCGCCCGGTCTGTGCCACGGCTATTGTTGCCATTGCTATCAAGAAGAAGATTAGGTGCCTTGCTGAAGCCACCAGATCTCGCAAACGAGTGGACTATTACAAGGAATTTTTGCTTTGCACTGACTTTATTGCCTTTTTGTTATCTGCCATGGATGATGCTGTCCGGCTTGGCGGTAGGGCCTCGGCCCTGTTGGTTGCCATGCATAGGTCTGTATGGCTGCAACAGTGGGCGGCTGACGCTGCTGCTAAGAAGTCCCTTACCGGACTTCCCTTCACATGACAACGTCTTTTTGGGGAGTGTCCTGATGCATTGGCCAAGGACGGTCGGCTCCCTCAGCGTAGAAAGCCTTCTCGGCCCTTTCGGGGGTCTTTTTCCTTTCGCTCTTCCCGTGGAGGACGTGGCTCCTCCTTCCCGGGTAGCCGTAGAGACTCTTGGGGTCGAGACAGATCCCGGGGTCCTTCTGGTCCCTCCTGGGGGTCCAAGCCCAAACCCCCCACCAAGGCCTCTCAGGCATGAGGGGGTGCCCTCACCCGTCCAGGTCGGGGGACGGCTTCGGCTTTTTGCTCACGTCTGGAGACAACGTGTCTCGGACCGGTGGATTCAGGAGGGTGTGTCCTCCGGATACAAGATAGAGCTGGCAGCTTGGCCGCCCCCAAGATTCCTTCGATCCCGGATCTCCTCAAACCCCGTGACGGCGCAGGGCTTAAGGTTGGCC
This sequence comes from Gastrophryne carolinensis, assembly GCA_027917425.1. Taxonomy (NCBI): domain Eukaryota; kingdom Metazoa; phylum Chordata; class Amphibia; order Anura; family Microhylidae; genus Gastrophryne; species Gastrophryne carolinensis. Next base: position 42,005,705 of record CM051237.1, on the reverse strand, counting down.
ATTCAGTGTCTTCTGCCATCAGTAGTGGTTTGCCCTGTGCCTCTTCAAGAGCAGGGTCGGGGGTTCTACTCCAATCTGTTCATGGTGCCCTAGAAGGAAAGCTCCCTGAGACCCATCCTGATCTAAAGAGTCTCAACATCTTCGTCAGGTTCAAACATTTCCGCATGGAGACCTTACGGTTGGCGGTGAGCTCCCTTCGGCCAGGTGACTTCATGACCACGGTGGACATCAAGGATGCCTATCTGCACGTTCCTATCTTCCTGGGACATCAGAGGTTCCTGAGGTTCGCTCTGGAGGATCAACACTACCAGTTTGTGGCACTACCGTTCGGTATCACCTCAGCCCCTCAGGTGTTCACCAAGTTGCTGGCGGGTGTCATGGCCCTCCTGAGGAGCCAGGGCATTCGCATTCTTCCTTAGCTAGACGACCTGTTGATTGCTGCTCCATCTTTTCATCTGGCCGAGAGGGATACTCAGATGGTAGTGTCCACCCTCGAGTCCTTTGGTTGGGTGATCAATTATCCCAAGTCTTCACTCTTTCCGTCCTTGGTGAGGTCCTTCCTGGGCATGACGCTGGATACTTCTCAGGTCAAGGGGTTTCTTCCTCAGCAGAAGGTGGAGGGCCTTCAGATGCAGGCGCGGGCCTTGCTGTCTTGCCCTCATCCCTCCATCCGTCTGGGGATGCAGCTGGTGGGTCTCATGGTGTCTTGCTTCTAGGCGGTGCCCTTTGCTCAGTTCCACATGAGACCTCTTCAGTTGAATCTCTTGACCGTTTGGGATCGAAGTCAGGAGTCCTTGGAGCAGGAATTCGTTCTGTCCCCTCTGGCCAGACAGTTCCTCTCGTGGTGGTTGGACCTGAGAAATCTTCTGGTGGGCAGGTCCTTTCTGCCGCCGTGCTGGGAGATTGTCACCAGACGCCAGTCTGACTGGTTGGGGAGGGGTTTGGCAATCGCTGAAGTTCCAGGGCCAGTGGGGCCCTCAGGAGGCCCACGCACCCTGGAGCTGAAAGCGATCAGGCTGGTTCTCTTCCAGTTGACTCCCCACCTACGGGGTTGTGCGGTCCAGGTTTGCCCGGACAATCAGACGGCGGTCGCCTACATCAATCATCAGGGCTTGACTCGGAGCAAACGAGCCCTCAAGGAAGTGTCTCTGATATTGTCTTGGGCAGAGGAGACTATTCCCTGCATCTTGGCGGTCTATATCCCCGGGGTGGAGAACCAAGAGGCAGATGCCCTGAGCAGGGGGACTGCTTGCCTAGGGGAATGGTCTCTCGACAACAAGATCTTTCATGTCCTGTGTTGCCGCTGGAGTCAGCCCTACGTGGACCTGTTTGCGTCCCGTCACAATCGCAAGCTTCCAAGATTCGTCTCCCTGTCAAAAGATCCTTTGGCCTTCGCCACGGACGTGCTGCCAATTCCGTGGACGGAGTTTCGACTCCTCTATGCGTTTCCTCCCTTTCCTCTATTGGGTCGTGTGCTGTGCAAGATAGCCCAGGAGGGGGTACTGACCATCCTGGTGGTCCCCCCGCTGGCCGAGGAGGGTATGGTTCGCGGACGTCTTCAAGATGGCGGTGGATCAGGACGTCATGCCCGATGATCCAGAGCTCCTCACTCAGGGACAGCTGCGCCATCCCAATTTACAAACACTGGCTTTGACGGCTTGGCTGCTGAAACCTCCATCCTGATGGATAAGGGTTTGCCGGCTTCAGTCGTCGGTACTATGATTTAGGCTCGGAAGAAATCCTCTACTATGATTTATTACAGGGTCTGACACGCTTACATTGCCTGGTGTGAGTCTAAGTCTTTTCCTTCTTGCACTTTTTCCATTCCCAGGATTTTGGAGTTTCTACAACATGGTCTAGAGTTGGGTCTACAACTGAGCACCCTCAAAGGACAGGTTTCTGCCTTGGCAATTTTTTTCCAAAGATCCTTCGCTAATCATAGGCTTATCAAGACTTTTTTTCCAAGGACTCATGTGCGGCCGCCGCGTAAGCCTCTGCTACCGGTGTGGGATTTGAACTTGGTGCTTTCCGCTCTCCAGGGTCCCCCTTTCGAGCCCCTGTGCGAAGCTGCTCTGCCTATTTTGACTCTTAAGGTGGCCTTTTTGGTTTCTATCACTTCGGTGCGTCGCGTCTCTGAGCTGGCGGCGCTTTCCATAAAACCTCCTTATTGTGAGCGGCATCAGGATAAGGTGGTGTTCCGTCTTAAACCGGAATTTGTCTTGCCTTCTTTGTGTCCTACCCCTTCTAATTCTAAGGAAAGGACCCTTCATTCTCTGGATGTGGTCAGGGCGCTCAAATAATATTTGGTCACCGCTGAGTCTTTTCGGAAGTCCGATTCCCTGTTTGTCAGCAAGTGGATCAGACAGGCGGTGGTACAAGCATACTCTGCCAAGGAGAAGGACCCTCCTTTCCGTGTTACTGCTCACTCTACTAGGGCTATTGGTGCCTCTTGGGCTTTTCAGCAACATGCTTCTGTTGAACAAGTTTGTAAGGCCACTACTTGGTCTTCGGTTCATACTTTTTACAAAGTTTTACAATTTTACAGTTTTACAAAGTTGATTTTCAGGCCTCAGCGGATGCTGTTTTTGGCCGCAAGGTGCTTCAGGCAGTAGTGACTGCCTCCTGTTGCTCTCTGGGATCCCACCCTTCTTCATGGACACTGCTGTTGGATGTCCCAAATGTGAAGAATTACAGATGAAGCAACCTGTGCTGGATACCAGAAAAATGCAATTCTGTGATTACTCACCTGTAGAATTGTTTTTATGGTAGTCCAGCACGGGTTGCTTCATCCCACTCTTAATATCATTATCCTCTTTTGCCTTGTTATGGTGATTATTGTTGAGAGAGTTCTTTTTTTTTAGTGGGCTGTGTTTTTTATTAACATGGTTCTTTGGCTCCCGGCTTCTTGCATTACTGCTTGTCAAACACTGGGTCTTCTGGGTAATTCCTGCCCTTTTATGGGCTGGGAGGAGCCACAAGTCTTCCTGCAGTCGACTGCGCCACCTGGCGGTGGATTACCCAAGTGTGAAGAATTACAGATGAAGCAACCCGTGCTGGACTACCATAAAAACAATTCTACAGGTGAGTAATCACAGAATTGTATTTTTCAACAGAAGCATAAAGGCTTTAAACTATAACTTGAGCTTACATTGTGCCTAACGGTGCATTAATACAACCGCAGAACTGATTCCACACATGATCATTAATGGGAATTGTATTGGCTTCACCTCTTCCCCCCTCTATTTCTTCAATCCAGGAGTCAGCCTTAACTTTTGCTGGCTAAAATGTATAGCATTTAGTGTGCATTGAGAGTGTGTCTGCTGGTTAAGAAGGGACGTCCATGTGGTTTCAACAACGTTGCTGATTTTCGCTAGGGTGGTGGGAGGGCTTGGGATCAGCTTTAGTGAGGCTTGTGTATATATGTTTTGTGTAATGGGACTATGCAATTATTTAATAAAGATATTTTTTTCACCTATTAGGCATTTCAGCTTGAAGGAACCACTTTTTTGGACTTTCCAAACATCTTCCAGAAAAATCAAACAGCAAGTCAAGTTGCCTTGATTTATTCCTACTAATATACCATGACCTGAGGCGATTTTATTATGCGTTTGCCACTCTTATGCTAAGGCCTAATGAAAGTAGAAAGGTACCAATTTTACCCATTAGCTTTTTTATATTACATAATGATCCTAACGGTCACAAAATAGGCAAAAGCTCAAACAAAAAGACAAGACTCACTTGCTTAGGACAGGAGTAAAGGCTCTCGCCTACGAAACGCGTTACACAGGTGGTGGTTGCTGCTACTGTTATTTGTATTTATGGATCTGAACTACACCAATGAACTTGCCAAACCTGGTTCAAGGTGAGTGGACTTATTATTTACATTTAAAAGGAAACTTTCTATAAGACAGCTGAAGAAATAATAGAACATAAGGCTAAAATTTTCTTGTCAACCAAGCAAAACATTGCCTGTCTACCTTTGTCTTTGACTATTGGTTAAGATAATTATGTGCCTTACATTTTTTTACAGAAAAGAACAAATGGAGGTTTATGGATTCTGGAGTTAGTTTTATTCTTACTTTTTTTTTTTTTTGCTTTAGGCATGTACACAGTTCTGGCATCTATACAATGGGGACTATTGAAGGTTGAATGTCAAATCTGGAGCCTTCAACTGCAATCATGAAGGATAAACAGAGAAGGTGCCTGGAGGCCTATTATAATGTGGTCATGAAGATGTCATGAAATAAGGCAACAATTATAGTTTTTTGTTTGAATGTGCACTTTTGCGAAAAGGAAAAAAAATCAATATAAGTGGGTTACTTATACACCCTGCATAAAAAAAATACAAATCCAGCCAACTTGTATATTCCTTTAATGGAAGGAAGAAAAATCAGTTGACAGATTTTGAATGTATTATTCTGTTATTCTAAGTATACAGTACGTCCTGCTCCAGATATAGTACTTACACTTGGGTTATCCTCCGCCAGATGGCGCTGCACTGCAGAGACATGCAAAACAGGTTCCTCCCGGCCCCTCAAATACCCGGGACCTCCCACAAATCCCCAGATTTCTCTGCAGTGCTGACTGCGAAGACATGAAGTATCACTCTCTCGCAGGTGAGCGGGGCTATTAAGCCTGCGGCCCTGTTGGACTATTCCCACCCGTCCTTCGTGTGATGTGCCTCCCAGCCTGGGCTGCGCTGGTCGGGTGAAGGTAGGCAGCACCGTGCGTGCATATGGAGCGCTGCTCCACCACGGGCCCCCACCAAAGGGTAGGCGGTATAGGCTGATGGTGAGCCTTATGGGATGTCCCTCCCGCATTATTACCACATGCCCTGTGTAGCGGTGGGTCCTGTACAAAGGGCCGCCATCCTCCCTCATTCTCCCCGTAGCCTTCGGGGGGGGGAAAGAAGGGGGGGGTGTGGGTCAGTGCGTATAGTGATTACGTGTATGACTAGAGACGCGGTGTCAGCCGCCGCGCTGACTTGTCCGTATTTACTATTACATGGCCGCCGCCGCCGCACGCGTCTTTTCCCTCATTTGGATTTCCGCGCCGGACGGCGGCGTTGCCTCAGATTCTGCGGCGTTATCATTGGCTGTTGTCTATGGGTTTTCACGCTCTTCGTGGGGGCGGGGCCTGGCATGGCGCGCTCCGTGTCACGGCCCGCTCTGGCCCGCCCTTCGAGGTTCTTTTTGGCGCCATTTGGTTGTTCAGTCGCGCGCACGTGTGTAACGGTCTCCTCGTCCGCTGTCTGTAAGTGCCCTCGCGGCATCCTTTATGCTCATTGCTTATGGTGCATGGTTCTGATGTCCACTTTTATCATTGTGTCTTTCAGACGGGTGAATCCAGTGGCTTCTCCCGGCCCGGTGTAATCATCAGTTGGGCCTATTTTAATTACTCCCACTTCCCTGCGGGTCATTGGGGCATCCAGGGTAGCTTACAGCGTCAATCCCTACTGGCCTATTGTGCCTATTAATCACCATATGGAGGCATCCCAGGATAATGTGACCGGGGTTCCTTCGGGACAAGCCCGGCTGTGTGTAGCTTGTGGGGTCTCACCTATCAGCGGTGACAATACACAGGTCTGTGTTCCTTGCGCACAGCAGGCGCTAATGTTGCAACCCGCCCCTCCGGTGGCTGGGCCTGCACCTCGTCTCACTTCACCTACTCCCCCAAGCTTGAGTCTCATCCCCAATACAAGCGGGGATTCTCATCCTTATGTGTCTGCTAGACTGGCCTGTGTTGAAAAATTGATTGCTAACACCTAAGCATAAGGCCACTGCTAAGAAGCGTCACTTAACCCCTGATGCCACTCTTTTCCTTACGGAGCCTGATGAGTTGTTGCATTTATATGGCTATTCCCCCTCGGACGAAGGGGAGCTGTTCTCTGACTCAGGGTCATCTGGCGAGAGACCCGGGGGTCATGACGAGTCTGGTTCTGACCCCTGGACCCCGGATGATACTGACAGATTGCTGGTTCAGATTTTTGAGGTTTTGTCCATCTCTCCCCCGGTTGCGGCTCCCAGGCAAAGGGGTGAGCTTTTTCATACAGCTAAGGCTCGTTTGGAATTTCCTGAGCAAACCCATTTCAGTAACCTCGTGCTTAAGGAATGGGAACATCCCAGTAGACTTCCCAGTATACCTAAGAGTTGGGACAGAAAGTATCCCTTTCCTGCTGAAATGGTCAAGTGCTGGTCATCGCCCCCCGAGGTCGATGCTCCTATTCTAGGGCTGTCTAACACCTCTATTATGCACTCCCCTGACACTACTACGGGATTTTGAGGACAGGCGCATTGACCAATTGGCATGCCATGCCTTTGCATTTGTGGGGGCGGCGCTGCGCCCGGTTTGCGCCTCGGCCATTACGTCTGTGGCGCTCAGGGCCCTGATCAGAAGTGTACTTGAAGGCCCTGATGAATTGCCAACTGATACGTTTAATGCACTGTCTAACTGTGATGCCTTTGTAAACTTTATCCTATCTGCCTCGGATGATGCCATTAGGATGTGTGCCAGATCTTCTGCCTTGGCGGTAGCTATACTGCTGACAATGCTGCAAAGAAGGCCCTTACTGGGCTTCCATTTAAGGGGACCGCCTAGACCTCTTTGCCAAAGGAAGTAAGTTACCCCAGCGCAGGTGGCAGTCTCGGCCCTTTTGGGGCCAGGGCCCCTTTCACTCCCCTACCGCGGTGCTAAGCAGGGAAAAGGGGGGTCCTTCGCGGGGGCTCGTGCAGATTCCTGGCACAGGAGCAGAGGACGATGTCCTGGCTCCTCCTGGGGGTCTAAGCCCAGATCCTCTCCCAAGCCCCCTCAGGCATGATGGGGCACCCTCGCCTGTCAGGGTGGGGGGAGGGCTACAGCACTTCGCGCACGTCTAGGGGCCCCACGTCTCAGACCGGTGGATTCAGGAGATAGTGTCCTCTGGTTACAAAATAGAGTTTGCTGTGCGGCCCCCCCACAAGATTCATCAGGTCCCGGATCCCCCAGGACCCTGTCTCAGCTCAGGTCTTGATGCAGGCCGTGCAAGGCCTTCTGGATCTGGGGGTCATTTGCAGGGTCCCCTTAAGAGAAAGGGACAAGGGGTTCTATTCCAACCTTTTCACAGTACCCAAAAAAAGATGGGTCAGTCAGAGAAATTTGTCAAGAACAGGCGCTTTCGCATGGAAACTCGGCGCTCGGCCATAAGCTCCCTGCGCCCAGGGGATTTCATGACGTCTGTAGACATCAAAGACGCTTACCTTCACATCCCTGTGTTCTCTGTACACCAAAGGTTTCTCAGATTCGCGTTGAAAGATCTGCATTACCAATTTGTGGCCTTGCCATTTGGCCTCACTTCGGCTCCCAGAGTGTTCACCAAGGTGCTGGCGGGGGTGATGTCTCTGCTGAGGTCAGGGGGCATACCTGTGCTGCCCTACCTGGACGACATACTCATCACTTCTCGGTCTCTACAGCAAGCGGAGTTGCACCCTCAGCTGGTGGTGTCCACCCTGGAGTCCTTCGGCTGGGTGATCAATCAGCCCAAGTCCTCTCTGTCCCCTTCCTCGGTGACTCCTTTCCTGGGAATGATTCTGGATACGGTTCAGTCAAGGATATTCCATCCTCAACAGAAGGTGGAAGCTCTGACTGCGCAGGTGAGGTTCCTGCTGTCGTGTCCCCAGCCATCCCTCAGGCAGGGAATGCAGTTGGTGGGCCTGATGGTGGTGTGCTTCGAGGCAGTGCCCTTTGCTCAGTTCCACTTGAGGCCTCTACAACTTAACCTTCTGTCAGTATGGGACAAGGACCCGACGTCCTTGGACGGGGTCTGTGTGCTTCCCCCCTCGGTCAGGCGGTCCCTTGCGTGGTGGCTGGACCCCAGGAACTTGCTGGGGGGCAGGTCCTTTCTGGCCCCCTCCTGGGAGACGGTCACCACGGATGCCAGTCTGGAAGTCCCTGCGGTTCCAGGGGAGGTGGGGCGCTCAGGAGGCTCACTTACCTATCAACATTCTGGAACTACGGGCGATCAGGTTGGTACTGGAGCAGTTGACCAATCACCTGAGGGGTCTGTCGGAGCAGGTGCGCTCAGACAACAGGACGGCGGTTGCCTACATCAACCATCAGGGAGGGACCCGGAGCAGGGGGGCCCTCCAGGAGGTGTCGCTGATTCTGACATGGGCGGAGGCCAATGTTCAATGCATTTTGGCTGTGTACATTTCGGGGGCAGAGAATCTACTGGCAGACTCTCTGAGCAGGGGGACCTCTCGTCAGGGAGAATGGTTCCTCTGCAACAGGGTATTCCAGTGCCTGTGTCACCGTTGGGGTCTACCGGATGTGGATCTGTTTGCATCCCGTCACAATCACAAGCTCCCGGCCTTTGTCTCCCTGTCTCAGGATCCTCTGGCCTTGGTCACGGATGCTCTGTCAATGTCATGGCAGGAATTTCGACTCCTGTATGTCTTTCCTCCCTTCCCCCTACTGGGAAGGGTCCTGCGCAAGATTGCTCTGGAAGGGGTGCCAGTGATTCTGGTGGCCAAGAAGAGTGTGGTTCGCAGACGTGGTGCAATTGGCAGTAGACCAGTACGTTCTGCCAGAGGTGCCAGATCTGCTCACTCAGGGCCCCTTACGCCATCCCAATTTACAAACTCTGGCTTTGACGGCCTGGCTGCTGAAACCTCCATCTTGAAAGAGAAAGGTTTGTCTGCATCGGTGGTTGAGACCATCTATTATAGGGTATGGCGTACCTACATTGACTGGTGTGAGTCTAAGTCTCTTCCCTGTCGGGGTGTTCTCAGTCCCCAGGGTTCTGGAGTTTTTACAGCACGGGTTGGAGTCGGGTCTTCAACTCAGTACTCTGAAGGGTCAGGTTTCTGCCCTGTCTGTTTTCTTTCAGAAGTGTTTTGCCCAGCATTCTTTGGTTAAGACCTTCTTCCAGGGGGTTACTCATGTGCGTCCCCCACGTAAACCTATGGTCCCGGTTTGAGATTTGAACTTGGTTTTGTCTGCCTTGCAGGGTGCTCCTTTTGAACCTATACAGGAGGCTGCTCTGGCTGTGCTTACCCTCAAGGTTGTCTTTCTGGTGGCCATTACTTCGGTCAGGCGTGTGTCTGAGTTGGTGGCTCTGTCTATTCAGCCCTCATACTATGAGAGACACCAGGACAAGGTGGTGTTCCGCTTTAAGCCAGATTTTCTGCCTAAGGTGGTGTCTGCTTTTCATTTGAATCAAGATATTGTTCTTCCTTCTTTGTGCCCTAATCCTAGCAACGCTAAGGAAAGGGTTTTGCATTCCTTGGATGTGGTCAGGTGTCTGAAGTATTACCTGGTAGTCACTGCGTCCTTCAGGAAAACTGATGCTCTTCTTGTGGTCCCTTCTGGGCCCAGGAAGGGTTTGGCTCCTGCCAAGTCTACTATTAGCAAGTGGATTCGTCAGACTGTGATTCAGGCCTATACTGCTAAGGGGAATGAGCCTTACTGCTCATTCTACTCGTGCTATTGGTGCCTCTTGGGCCTTCCAGCACCAGGCTTCTGTTGAACAAGTTTGCAAGGCCGCTACTTGGTCTTCTGTTCATACCTTTTCTAAGTTTTACAAGGTTGATGTTAGGGCCTCAGCTGATGCTGTTTTTGGCCGCAAGGTTTTGCAGGTGGCAGTGGTTTAAACTGTCTGCTGTTACCTTTTTTGTTGGGGATCCCACCCTACTTTATGGACACTGCTATTGGATGTCCCAAGTGTAAGTACTATGTCTGGAGCAGGACGTACTGTATACTTAGAATAATGCAATTCTGTGAAATTCTCACCTGTAGAATTGGTATTATACGTATACAGTATGTCCTACTCCACCCCACCCTGGTTTTTTTTTTGCATTATTCTGGATCCCCTGTATGGTGATTGTTATCATTGTTATAGTTACCAGTTTTTGGTGGTTAAATTCTCCCGGCTTCTCGTTCACTGCTTTTCAATGCTGGGGATTAGTGGGAGGTCCCGGGTATTTGAGGGGCCGGGAGGAGCCTGTTTTGCATGTCTCTGCAGTGCAGCGCCATCTGGCGGAGGATAACCCAAGTGTTAATACTATATCTGGAGCAGGACATACTGTATACGTATAATACCAATTCTACAGGTAAGTATTTCACAGAATTGTATTTTTGTTTTTAACAAGAGATCTGTTAAACTTAATGGCCTTTCACCTGTGGCAGTTTAGTCTATGGTGGGATAACAGCCTATTGCTTCTGATGCTTTTACCCATCATGCAATGTTTGGACAGATATTGAGATGCCTCAAGGGTAGGTAGTTAGCAGGGCCTGAAGTCTTTAGACTTTTAGACTCCATGGCTCGCTGAAAAGGTAGTTGGTCCACTAGTTAAAGCTGATCCTCACAGGCTGGCTCAGGATACACTGGAATGGAGCAGATCTCACCTCTGAAATTGTAATGGTATGCTCCAGACCTGTCACCCATTTGGATTTTATTCTTGCCAGGAGAGGAAATCTACAAGCTTGGAGGGAATTTATTTTATTTGGGGTGTATAAGTAACTCCTCCTCCTGCTATCCAGCAATTCTATAATTTTAAGCAATTTGGGGATACAGCTCCTTTAACCCTATAAATGCCGGCTACATAAAATTCACACAGCTACTTCTTTGCCCGCTATGTGCTAACAACGTGAAGTTCACGTGTATATTCCCCAGTTTAAGAGGCATAAATGCCGCTTCCGGCATCGTAGAGCTGTCAGAAGCCAAGGTGTGGGACAGAGTGATCGGCGTAGGACGATAGGTAAGTAAGTAAAAAAATGTCTTTTCCCTATTGCATGGCACGGCCTGCTTCAAGAAGTCCTTACGTATGGGATATTCGGCCACAAGGTGGCGCAGTGTACTGTAGAAGAGTTGTGGCTCCTCCTGGCACCATATAAAAACAGGATCACCAATAGACCTCCCCCGAGTCTTCCTCTGCAGTGATACTGCGAAGATAGAAGATGGCTCTCTATGTTGCGCAGGTGAGCGGGGCAACCAAGCCTGCGGGCCTGCAAGTCTATTTCCACCCGTTTCGGGACCCTCTGTGCCTCCGAGCCTTGGCTGACGGTTCGGGTGAGGGTAGAGGGGCACTAGGGTTAAGTTCTCAAGGATCCCTTTTGAGTGATAGTGCCGCGGTGTGTGTGCTGTGCGCCCAAGGTATCATTGCGGCCCAGGCTGGGTTGCCCACTTCCCTTCCCAGTTCTGCGCCCCCTTCGGCATCGCCTACCCCCCCGCGCCTGCATTTAGCCCCCAGTCTCTTCATCAGGCCAAGAAGGATACTCAGGTGGTGACCTCCACTCTCGAGTCCTTCGGCTGGGTGATCAACTTTCCCAAATCTTCACTGTCTCCGTCTTTGGTGAGGTCCTTTCTGGACATGACTCTGGATACCTCTCAGATCAAGGTATTCTTGCCTCAGCAGAAAGTGGAGGGCCTTCAGGAGCAGGCACGGGCTCTGCTCTTGTGTCCCCATCCCTCCATCAGGCAGGGGATGCAGTTAGTGGGCCTGATGGTGTCCTGCTCCGAGGTGCTCCCCTTTGCTCAGTTTCACATGAGACCTCTTCAGTTGCACCTCTTGTCAGTTTGGGATCGGGACCCTGTGTCCCTGGATCAGGATTTTGCTCTGTCCCCCCTGGCCATACAGTCCCTCTCGTGGTGGCTGGACTCAAGGAACCTTCTTGTGGGCAGGACCTTTCTTCCTCCGTGCTGGGAAACTGTCACCACAGATGCCAGTCTGACCGGTTGGGGGGGGGCTTTTGGAAGTCTCTGAAGTTTCAGGGTCGGTGGGGCCCCCAGGAGGCCCATGCTCCCATCAATATCCTGGAACTGAGGGCGATCATGTTGGTTCTTTCTCAGCTGACCATGCACCTTTGGGGTCGGGCTGTTCAGATCCGCTCGGACAACCAGACGGCGGTTGCCTACATCAATCAGGGAGGGACTCAGAGCATGCGAGCCCTCAAGGAAGTGCCCCTGATACTGTCTTGGGCGGAAGAGAATGTCCCTTGCATCTCAGTGGTCTACATTCGCTGGGGTGGAGAACCAGGAGGCTGACTCCCTGAGCAGGGGGACGTCTCGGCTGGGGGAATGGTCACTCAGCAACAAGGTATTTCCCTCCCCTCCGTGTCACCGCTAGGGTCAGCCGGATGTGGACCTGTTTGCGTCCCGCCACAAACACAAGCTTCCAAGATTTGTCTTCCTGTCGCAGGATCCTCTGGCCTTCGCCACGGATGCGCTAGCGATTCCTTGGATGGAGTTTCGGCTCCTCTATGTGTTCCCTCCCTTTCCTCTGCTGCGCAAGATAGCCCAGGAAGGGGTACCAGCCATTCTGGTGGCCCCCTGTTGGCCAAGGAGGGTGTGGTTCTCAGACGTCGTGCAGTTGGCAGTAGATCGGTACGTTTTGCCCAAGGATCCAGATCTTCTCACTCAGGGACAGCTGCGCCATCCCAATTTACAAACACTGGCTTTGACGGCTTGGCTGCTGAAACCTCCATCTTGATGCATAAGGGTTTGCCGGCCTCTGTTGTTGATACTATGATTCGGGCTAGGAAGAAGTCCTCATCCTTTATCTGCTACAGGGTCTGGCGTGCTTACATTGCCTGGTGTGAGTCCAAGTCTCTTCCTTGTCGGGTGTTTTCTATCCCCAGGATTCTGGAATTTTTACAACATGGTATGGATTCGGGCCTCCAACTTAGTACCCTCAAGGGACAGGTGTCAGCTCTGGCAATTTTTTTCCAAAGATCCTTTGCCAATCACCGGTTGGTTAAGACTTTTTTCCAGGAAGTTACTCATGTGCGTCCGCCACGTAAACCTATGCTACCGGTTTGAGACTTGAATCTGGTGTTGTCTGTTCTACAGGGTCCTCCTTTTGAGCCTATTCGTGGGGCGGCGTTACCCATTCTGACTCTTAAGCTGGCCTTTTTGGTGGCTATCACTTCAGTCAGGTGAGTCTCTGAGCTGGTGGCGCTTTCTATTAAACCTCCCTATTTTGAGCGGCATCAGGATAAGGTGGTATTTAGGCTTAAGCCGGATTTCTTGCCCAAGGTTGTGTCTGTTTTTTATCTCAATCAGGACATTGTATTACCTTCCTTGTGTCCTAACCCTGCTAATTCCAAGGAATGGACCCTGCATTCGCTGGATGTTGTCAGGGCTCTGAAATTTTACCTGGTTGTTACTGAGTCTTTCAGGAAATCTGATGCTCTTTTTGTTCTTCCTGCGGGACCTAGGAAGGGCTTGCCTCCGGCTAAATCTACTATGAGCAAGTGGATTCGCCAGGCAGTGGTTCAGGCCTATTCTGCTAAAGGGAAGGTTCCTTCTTTCCGGATTACTGCTCATTCCACTCGTGCTATTGGTGCTTCTTGGGCTTTTCAGCACCAAGCTTCTGTTGAACAAGGTTGTAAGGCCGCGACTTGGTCTTCTGTTCATACCTTTTCCAAGGTTTTACAAGGTTGATGTTAAGGCCTCAGCTGATGCTGCTTTTGGCCGCAAGGTACTTCAGGCGGTAGTGGTTTGAACTGCCTGCTGCTACTTTTTGGGGATCCCACCCTACCTTATGGACACTGCTATTAGATGTTTCATACGTAAGGACTTCTTGAAGCAGGCCGTGCTATGCAATAGGAAAAAGATAATTCTGTGAGTACTCACCTGTAGATTTGTTTTTATTATGCATGACACGGCCTGCTTCACCCCACCCTTGTTATCGTTATTCTTGGTTGCCTCTTTATGGTGATTGTTCCAAGTTAGTTGGGGTTGTTACCTTTTTTACCTTTATTATCTCCCGGCTTCTTGTATAACTGCTTGTCAACACTGGGGAGGTCTATTGGTGATCCTGTTTTTATTTGGTGCCGGGAGGAGCCACAACTCTTCTGCAGTACACTGCACCACCTTGTGGCGGAATATCCCATACGTAAGGACTTCATGCCCTGGTCTACCATTCCCCATAGCTGGTGCCCGGGTTGGTTCTACCAGCCCCTATAGCTGGTACCCGGGTTGGTTCTACCAGCCCCCACAGCTGGTGCCCAGGCTGGTTTTACTAGGAAGGGGGAACTCCACACCGTTAGAAAAAAAAATTATAAGGGTTTTAACCCTTATTTTTTTTGTAAAAAAAAAGCATGCCAGGCTGGTATTACTACGAAGGGGGATCCCCATGCCAATTAAAAAAAATGTTAAAGGTTTAACCCTTGAGAGTGCACATAGTAGTTGTATTTCATTTGAAAATGTAATAAAATGCTCTTTTCAGTTTGGGGGCGTCTCATGCGCAGGAAAAAGTGTCTTTTACATGCTTTATGGTTTTCTTTAAAAAATTGCATTTTTTATTAATAAGAAATGCATCAAACTTAAAAGAAATAATTTTGTATATTTTTGTTTTAATTTTTACCCAAAGATTTTAAGAAAGCGCAAAGAAGACATTTCTTGCAAAAATCACAGTTAAACATAGCGCAAAATGATGAAAAATGGCCTGGCAGCAGAAGGTGACAACATCGCTAGGTAGTCTAGCAGTTAAAGTGTTAAAGTGAATGTCAGGGCTAAAGTAACATATATAGCTGATGCTGCCCCTGCTGGATTTTTACCCTGCTGCAGCTTCACCCTTCTCCAGCACATCAAAACATACCTACACCTCCTGGCCAACATCACAGTGCCTGGAGCACTCAGGACCTGATCTGTTTTTTTACTGAGCTGGAGGAAGCTGCTGCTGGAAGCAAAAGCTGAGTATTGGCTGTTTGTAACTGTAAATGTGGTCGGCTAGACACACCACTGTTTTCAGCTTTTCTTTACAGCAATGTAAAACAAAAACATTTTGATACTCAAACCCCTAAAGCTTTACTATATATAGGATGTAATCACAACGTCCAATTAATTTGTGTCCCGTGGCACAAACACTGTAAATGGATGAGGCAACTTTTAAACGTTGTTCTATTTTTATAAGTAATGCAATGTTTTTTTATGCAATACAATTTAAAAATACATTATTTATAAAGTTACAATTATTGATATCTATGTTTTTGCATTATGTATGTTATTGTCATTTTTATTTCACTGAACAAAATGGAAGAACATTTTTGGCTTATAAAAATGATTATGATTCTGTTGTGGGCGACCTTTAATGGAGAATTGTCTTCTTTCTCCTTCTGAGAATATGTTCAGACAAGAACCATAATCAGAGAACAGACACTATTGCTGCAAGCACACGAGCTGGAGGTGGCAGCCTTATGGTCTCTTAAAATGTTTTTATGACATTCTCTAGGCCCGCTCATTCATGTGGAAGCCACTCTCAGCTGAACATTCGACTCTCAAATGACCAGAAGATATAAAATGTTGTGTTTCTCGTACAAAAAAGTATAAGAATAATATATGAGTTAGAATTGACCACTTATACCCCTAACCCCCTGTTTTCCCCTTATTCCACCATGATCACAATGTCCCTGGGTCACCACCATATCATGCTGCATCTTCTTCATTACCAGCCTACATTGCAGGCATTTGGGAGATCATCAAAACTTTATCTAAAATGCCGACATCCTGCAGCATTCCTGACCCCTTTCCTGACTCATTGCAACGTGCTTAGCCATACTTGCCTCTAGCTCAGATCTTGCACTCTTCTGTGCCTATACAGCCTATGCAGTGACACTGCACATGCGTGAGATCTGAGGGGCGGCGCAGTGCATGGCGGGAGGACAAGATGACACGGCCCGATAGATCTGGTGCGGGACCAAGGGATGCTGGAGCACGATGGACAGGTACGTTTAAAGTTGTAAATTGTCAAACCAGAGGGGCAGGGGGCCAAGCAAGCCAGGTTCACAGAGTTTTTATTAACTCTCCAATACATGAAATGTTCCTCTTTAACACGCAAGAAAATGTTTGTTCTAGTTTTTTCCCTAGAAATCACCTGTTCCTGCGATGAAGCATTGTTACACACAAGGTACATACGTTTTCCAATGAGATATTGGAATTTAGGATTTTAGAAACATTAAGACTCTATGGGGTTTTCAGAAAAAAAATGCCCAAATCCCCCCCCCCCCCCCCATCGGCCCCTACTTACCTTGTGGCGGTAACATCCCGCTGGTTCGGGGCCGATACTCTGCCCCCCACCAGCTTAGCTGTCTGTTAATGGCAGAACGACTTTAGCTGTGCACCTTAAAGTTCCACGCAGCATAACAGTGAGGTTTGGGGGAGGTTTTAACCTCCCCTGATGTTATTCTTTAAGAAATACTAGTGCCATTAGTGACACGTAGCAGTAGGTGTTTCTTCAGTGCCACCAGCAAGCCATATTTATGATGCGCCACATAGCGTTCAATGTATCAAGAGCGCGGGGTGATTGGTTAGCGCCACATCACATCAGACGCTCAGTGTGGTTCTCCCATGGACTTCATTTAACCATTCCAGTTATGTTATTATTCTAAGTATACAGCACGTCCTGTTCCAGAATATTCCTTACACATGGGTAATACATCCACAAGATGGCGCTGGACTGCAGAAAACAGCTTGTGGCTCCTCCCGGCCCTATATAAGTCAGGGACCTCCCACAAATTCCCCAGTTCTTTCTGCAGTCTGGACTGCGAAGACAGAAGATAGCTCTCTGTGGTGCAGGTGAGCGGGGCTTATATGCCCGCGGCCCTGCAAGACTATTCTCACCCGTTCCGTCTCATTTACTGCCTCCCAGCCTCGGCTGTTAAGGTTCGGGTGAAGGTAGGTTAGCAAGCACCAATGGTGCTGAGGAGCTAGGCTCCTACCGCAGTCCCTGCTCTAACAGGGTAGGTGGTTTAGGCTAATGGGGAGCCTTTTTGGGATGCCCCCACTGCCTCATGGGTTTGGCCAGGTTATTCTGTGCAGTTAAACCCCTATTCATTCCCGCTCCACCCTTACTTTTCACGTCCTCTGGGCGCCATTGTCCCTGGGAATTCTGCTGTTATCCTCCCTCACTCTCCCCTTGGGGGATCTCCGGGGTGGAGGGGGGGGTCATCTAGTGGCCTGTATTTCACTCTGACATGTTTTAGTGCTTGTAACTTTATAATACGCCGCCGCCGCGCTTTGTACTGCGCTCCGTGCCTGTGAGCCCCATTTACCTCAGAGCTGCTGGGCCGCTATTGGCCGGCCGGATCACGTGGGTGCATTTTCACACTCTTCGTGGGGCGGGCCCTGTGAATGATGCATTTACCTCATGACTCCACGGCCTGCCCCTCGAGGTCTGCGGATGCCATTTTGTCTCCTTGCTGTATGCTGCTTGGCTCTCTGCGGTCCGTGAGTAACCCTGATGGGGTGATTTTATTTATAAACGTTTTTTTTTTTAACTAAACGTTTTTTTTTTTAACTGTCTTATTCTCATGGGAATGTTGATTATGTCTTCCAGGCGTGTGAATACTTCAGCACTGTGGTTTCTCCCGGCCATTTTCCCTCACTAACTCCCACTTCCCGAGCGGTTCTTGGGGCATCCCGGGTAGCTCTTTAGCATTAACCCTTACTGGCCTATTGTGCCATTCAAATCACCATATGGAGGCTTCTGGGGATAATGGGCCTGGGGTTCCTTCGGGACAATCCCGGCTATGTGTTGTGTGTGGGGTATCCCCTATTAGTGATGATGTCAGGATGTGTGTACCCTGCGCCCAGCAGGTACTTGCGCTGCAGTCTGGGCTGTCTGTTACTGGGCCTGGTGGTGCGCCCCCTCTGGCCTCACCTAACCCCCCCCACGCTTACATATGACCCCTACTGCGGGGCATACTAGTGGGGAGTCTCAACCTGATTTAGCTGCACGGGTGGCCAGCATTGAGAAACATCTTGCTTGCAGGGTCTGCCCTGCGTAAGGCTTCTGCTAAGAAGCGGCATTTATTGCCGCGGTTTCCCTCTTCCCTGAGGAAGATGAGGGCCCTTACTCACTCTCAGGTCCCTACTGCCTTGAGAAGGGGGAATTATTTTCTGATTCAGAATCTTCTGAGGAACAACCTAAGATATACGGTGGTACTGGGACTCCCTTTGGGGAAGACCCGTGGTCCCCTGATGACACTGACAGATTGCTGAGTCACATGTTTGAAGTGCTTTGTATTTCTCCCCTGGCAGTGGCTCCGCAGCAGCAGGGTGAGCTTTTTCATACGGTTAAGCCATGCTGGGAGTTTCCTGAGCAGTCTCACTTTAATAATCTAGTGCTCAAAGAATGGGAACGGCCTAGCAAGCTGCCCGGGGTGCCTAAGAGTTGGGACAAGAGGTATCCCTTTCCTGCTGATGTTGTTAAGCGTTGGTCATGTCATCCTGAGGTGGATGCGCCCGTTCTAGGGTTGTCCAATACATCTGTCATGCATTCTCCTGACACTACTACCCTGCGAGATGCCGAGGATCGGCGTTTGGACCAACTGGCCTGTCATGCCTTTGCCTGTGTGGGGGTGGCACTGTGCCCGGTTTGTGCCTCTGCTATTACGGCTATTGCCATTAAAGGGGTGCTTAAGTGTATTTTGGATGGGGCATCTGAGTATGCGGGTAGAGAGGAGTATAGATCTCTGCTGCTTTGTGAGTAATTTATTGCATATATCCTCTCTGCCATGGATGATGCCATTAGAATGTGTGGTAGGACTTCTGCCCTGTTGGTGGCTATACACCGCTCTGTCTGGCTACGTCAGTGGGTGGCTGACAATGCTGCTAAGAAGGCTCTCACTGGTTTCCCCTTCAAGGGCCTGCGTCTCTTTGGGGAACGCTTGGATTTGTTTGCTAAGGGTGGTAGGTTACCTCAACGCAGAAGGCCATCTCGCTCTTTTTGGGGGACAGGTACCTTTCTCCCATCCTTTCGTGGTTCCAGAACTAACCGTGGAGTCTCCTTTACTGGGGCCCGTGGAGACCATTGGGGTAGGGGCAGAGGACGTGGCCGTCCTGGCCTCTACTGGGATCTCAAGCCAAAAACCTCACCCAAGCCCCCTCAGGCATCAAGGGGCGCCCTCACCCATCTGGGTGGGGGGACAACTTCGGCTTTTTGCTCACGTCTGGAGACTTTACGTCTCAGACCGGTGGATTCAGGAGGTAGTGTCCTCCGGTTACAAGATAGAGTTTGAAGCCTGGCCGCCCCCAAGATTCATCAAATCCCGGATGGCTCAAAACCCCCTTTTTGCCCAGGGTCTGCGCCTTGCTGTCCAAAACCTTCTGGAGTTAGGGGTCATATGCCAAGTGCCTTTACAGGAAAGGGGCAGAGGCTACTATTCCAATCTTTTCACTGTTCCCAAGATAGACAGGTCCATCAGACCCATCCTGGATTTAAAGCACCTCAACAAATTTGTCAGATTCAAACGCTTTCGCATGGAGACTCAGCTGTAAATTCACTACGCCCGGAGGACTTCATGACCTCTGCAGACATCAAGGATGCTTACCTTCATATACCAATCTTTCCAGGTCATCAGAGATTCCTCAGGTCCGCTCTGGAGGATCAGCACTACCAATTTGTGGCCTTGCCCTTCGGTCTCACCTCGGCTCCCACGGTATTCACCAAGGTGCTGGCGGGCATTATGGCTCTGCTGGGATCTCAGGGCATTCGCATCCTTCCTTACTTGGATGACATTCTCATCACGTCTCGGTCCTTCCATCAGGCCGAGCTGGATACCCAGATGGTGGTGTCCACACTGGAGTCCTTCGGCTGGGTGATCAACCATCCCAAGTCTTCCCTGTCACCATCAATGGTCAAGTCCTTTCTGAGCATGACTCTGGATACATGTCAGGTCAAGATCCTTCTCCCTCAGTAGAAGGTGGACAGTCTGCAAGCTCAAGCCAAGCTTCTTTTGTCTTGCCCTCATCCTTCCATCTGGCAGGGGATGCAGCTGGTGGGCCTGATGGTGTCTTGCTTCGAGGCTGTTTCATACGCTCAGTTTCACATGAGGCCTCTTCAACTTCACCTCTTGTCAGTTAGGGATCGGACCCGGTGTCCCTGGATCAGGTGTTTGTTATGTCCCCTCTGGTCAAGCGTCTCTCTCGTGGTGGCTGGACTCAAGGAACCTGTTGGTGGGCAGATCCTTTCTGGCTCCATGCTGGGAGACAGTCACCACAGATGCCAGTCTGACAGGTTGGGGGGATTTCTGGAAATCTCTGAAATTCCAGGGTCAGTGGTGCCCTCAGGAGGCCCACACCCATATCAACATTCTGGAACTGAGGGCGATACGGTTGGTTCTCGTCCAACTGACTCCACACCTTCGGGGTTGGGCTGTTCAGGTCTGCTCGGACAACCAGACGGCGGTTGCCTACATCAATCATCAGGCGGGGACCCGGAGCAAGAGGGTCCTCAAGGAAGTGTCTCTGATACTGTCCTGGGCGGGGGAGAATGTTCCCTGCATCTCGGCAGTGTACATCCCGGGAGTGGAGAATCTGGAAGCAGACTCCCTCAGCAGGGGGACTTCTCGCCTGGGGGAATGGTCCCTCACCAGCAGGGTATTTCGCTCTCTGTGCCACCGTTGGAGTCAGCCGGATGTGGATCTGTTTGCGTCCCGCCACAATCACAAGCTTCCAGCCTTTGTCTCTCTGTCCCAGGACCCTCTGGCCTTGGCCATGGATGTACTAGCAATGTCTTGGCAGAGCTTTTAGCTCTTATGTGTTAGCACCTTTATGTGTTCCCTCTGTTTCCTCTGCTGGGCAGGGTGCTGTGCAAGATATCCCAGTAAGGGGTGCCAACCATCCTGGTGGCCCCCTGTTGGCCAAGAAGAGTGTGGTTCGCAGACATTGTGCAGTTGGCAGTAGATTAGTACTCCCTTTCCAAGGTTCCAGACCTGCTCACTCAGGGGCAGCTACGCCATCCCAATTTACAAACGCTGGCTTTAACGGCCTGGCTGCTGAAACCTCCATCTTGATGGAAAAGGGGCTGCCTGCCTCTTTTGTTAATACCATGATTAGGGCTAGGAAGAAGTCCTCGTCCTCCATCTACTATAGGGTATGGCATGCTTATATTGACTGGTGTGAGTCTAAGTCGTTTCCCTGTCGGGTGTTTTCTGTCCCTAGGATTCTGGAGTTTCTGCAACATGGTTTGGATTTGGGTCTTCAACTTAGTACCCTTAAAGGTCATGTTTCTGCCTTGGCCATTTTCTTCCAAAGATCTTTTGCTCACCATTGTTTGGTTAAGACCTTCTTCCAGGGGGTTACTCATCTGCGTCCCCCACGTAAGCCTATGTTACCAGTCTGGGATTTGAACTTAGTCTTATCTGCCTTGCAGGGGTCTCCCTTTGAGCCCTTGCGTGAGGCCCTTTTGTCCATTTTGACGCTTAAGGTAGTCTTTTTGGTGGCCATCTGTTAGGCGTGTTTCTGAGTTGGCGGCCATTTTCTGTATTGCACATGGTGCTGTATGCCTGAGTGTCATGGTTTTACAGCACTGGCACTGTTCTTTTACATGTTAACTTTCTGGCGCTACCTATCGCTTCATTGGAAAAAAAACAAACAGGCACAGCACCACATTTCCTTCAGCGCCAAACATTAGCAGTGCCGCCTACCTGTGGCTGGTGTTGCAACAGAGGCACTAATAGTGACTCTCTGCAGAAACTCAAGTGACGCTACGAGGCGCTAGTGATAAATTATTCTGTTTGTCTTTTATGGTGCTGTGATTTTGACTACAATGGTGCTGGAAATCACAGTGCCTAGTGCAAATTCGCTTTGATTGTTGCATTAGGTATTGGCCGGCCTGTGTCAGCACCTGTTGGACCCGACTGCCAATTATACCAGCGCCACTTTGTACCTCCCTCTTTTCAGCACTGCACATCATATTTAGGGATTTTTTCCACCCTAAAAAGTTCTGGTATTTTTCTGGTGCTGCTTGGGACAAAGCAAACAAACTTTACAGTGTGTTTAGGTGCG
The DNA here is from genome assembly GCA_027917425.1 of Gastrophryne carolinensis. Classification (NCBI taxonomy): domain Eukaryota; kingdom Metazoa; phylum Chordata; class Amphibia; order Anura; family Microhylidae; genus Gastrophryne; species Gastrophryne carolinensis. The sequence continues at coordinate 41,983,939 of CM051237.1, read as the reverse complement.
TTTTACCTGTTGTCTAGTTTACACATCGGTAAGCACAAGAAGCAATGAAAAACGATTTTACAACAAAACAAATTACATTTGATGACATCTAGGCCATATGTTTACATTATTGACAAGTAACAATGCAAATTCTGTACAAAGAAACGTGTGTAATATTAATTATAAGCATAAAACACCTCAATACAGTTCTGACCCTTGTGCTCTATGGGATTTTGCCTAACTGGTGCTGCTTTAACCAGAGCACCTGGCGCTGCAACCTTTTTAGGGCTAGTGGTAAATTAGGTAAAGGCTCGCGGCTGCATAGGTGCTGCCCATTTTTGGTTTCTTAAATTAGACCTTCACTCTACTGCCTAAACTTTTAAACATCAAGGGTGATGTTTAAGATGGTGGCCCATGGAGTCTCAGACTGTCTGCAATCAGGAAGTGTCTTCTGACTGTGCTCCGCTGCATTCTGGGATTGCTGTCCTTGGCGGCGTCCATATCCAAGAGTCCTGAACAGATTTGCAGCCCAATGGGGGAAAGAATAAAAAGTGACTAAAAAAATAAAATATATTAATTTTAGCTGCTGGGGAATAGTCTTTTAAGGGTTTGGGCTTTTCATTAAATGATGCTGAAAGTCCAATTTAAATTCTACGTGGAGTGCCGCTTGGGCAAAAAAAGTGGCGCTGAGTGGTAATAGCAGGAGCTGACACTTCATAAATCAGGCTCCAGATTAAAAAGCTCACATAGTTGCAGATTGCATTTCACACTGTAAGGCACACTTCTTTACCAAATAATTAGCATGACCCCCCATGTCTGCCAGTTTATTGACTGACTTGCAATAGGGGATGACATTTTGGATTCTTCACTGTGGAACCTGTGGCCATTGCTCCCTTACTATAGCAGTAGCTGACTGTAATCTTATGTATATTGAGTGAATAAGATGTGCTCTGCTTTGTACAGTGTGTACTGTGTGGTGTAAAGTGGCTCATTGTGAAAAAGAATGACCTACTGTGCCTAACTAGTAACAGTGGGGGTTATTCATCAAAGGCAGTGCCTCGTAGCGGCAGGCAGCGTTTGGTGAACGCTGTGCTCAAAACCACATTTATGAAAGCGAATCTGGTGAGCGACTCTAACAGCGCCATGTAGCGTCCGATTCATCATTACGGGTAGCTCAGCGTATAGCGCCGGCACTCTAGATTCCAGAGCGCCAGGTATTATTTGTCGCTACCTATCCCTCTCCCATACATTTCAATGGACATCCCTTTTCATCTATTTAAACAGGGTTTTTTGTATTTATAATTATTTTTTTTCTCAAATATTTGTCACTTCTCCTGGCCTAGAAAAAGTCATTTTTGAAAATGTTTGTGATTTTTTTATATTTTTATGCAGAACTGTCATTACATGTGTTGGTGTACAAGTGTTAATGTCACAATGTTAAAACAATGTCATTCCATGTGTTTTCGCTTTGTTACTGGTGGATATGTGTTAAAAAACAGACTTTAATCACACAGCGTCTGGCACTCTAGGCTATTGCGACCAGCTTTAGAGTGCCGATGCTCATTTTCGGGTTGCACTGAGTTGGCGCTACCTTTTGCTCCATGCAACGCTGTACTGTTGTTAGAGCGCCCAACATACATCTCATTCATCAATGCCGAGCTGGTTACTACAGCGACTGAGGAGCTCTGTTACAGCACCCGATGTTAGTGATGAATTAGCCTCAATGTTGCAGCCTCTACATAGGGTGTGCCATGTTGCGCCCATGTGCTCCAATATAGTCCATCCATATTTATTGAACAAAATAAAATTCAAGCAGAAAAACAATTCATAAATGTTATAAATGCAACAGATGTGACAGACTTGACAGATGTTAAATTTTAGTTATTTAGTTAGTTAAAAAGAAAGGCGGCATAAACTTAATTTCTGTGCTTCTTCCAGCCATGTCCAAAATTTGATTTAAATTTAAAACAAAAACTGGTAAAACAACACGCCTATGGCAGAAGCAAGCTGTGCACCAAAAAAAGCAGGCACACTGAATAGGCTGAGTTTATGTACGCTCATGGATTAGTAATCGCCCTTTTCTCACTGTGCTGACATGCTCTGATGTAAAACAAAATTTGATGAATGCAGTTTGCACACAAAACCAGCGTACCATGCGCTCAAACTTGCGTTGAACTGGCATAATTCTTTATTAAATCAGGGCCCCAGTATCAGTATTACCCAGTATTAACACCTTATTCGGCACACATTGCCCCATCTTACCAACTTTTGTTATGTTATTCAATGATAAATGGCATTAATATATCCGACTAATGAACAAGCCAGTTTTAGACAAAGTGTGGTCCTAAGCAAAATTGAAAGAGGGGGCCCTAAATGACATTAAAGCGGAACAAAACCCAGTACGCACAGCCCCTCTGGGGGATCCTAAATCAGGATTCCCCACTGTGTGAAGCAGAGCAGAACCGAGCATGCTAATTGGCTGCCCTTCTGCACATGCACTGTTGGAAAGGCAGCTAGGTTAATTTTATTTGCGATCTGGGGGGTTAACACTGTGGGGAATCCCAAATCGGAATACCACTGTGAAGTGGACCAAAACTCAGGTTTGTGGAAATCCTGGGTTTTGGTCCACTTTAGAGCAGGAATACTGAAAGCTGTGAATTTTGGAATGGGGCTTGTTATACTGTGTACTTAAAGTGGACCAACACCCAGGATTTTGACTATCCTGGGTTTTGGTCCACTTCAGGGGGGCACCCCGATTAGGGGTGCCCCGCTGTGTAAAACCCCCCAGAAACCCCCAAACTCACCTCACCACGCTCCCACGGACAAGCGGCGGACAAGGCAGCGCGTCCGCCGCCGCCTCCCGCGCGCCCCTCTGACAGTGCGCGCGCCCGCGCCGGCCATTCACAAACGGCCGGCGCGGGCGCGCGCACTGCTAGAGGAGCGCGCGGGAGGTGAGTTCTTTTGGGGTTTTGGGGGGGGTCCCTCACCGCGGGACATCCCGATCTCAGATGTCCCGCGGTGAGGGGGGTGATCGGCCCGGGAATCTTATAGATTCCCGGGCCGATCACCCATGGGTGACGGTCCACTTTAAGCTCTACATACAGGGTCATCGGTGTAATCAGTAGTGCTCTAGAGGCAGATAAGGCTGTCAGTTCCCCAGCCAGGACCTCTGCCCGCATTAGCCCTCTGTGCCTCCAGCCTCCGAGACCCAGTGGTGGTAGTCCCGCCCACATCTTTTATCCTGGGCTATCCTCTTCTGCAGTGCCATTTCACAGTCCAGTGACTGTGTCCCTCTCAGGGGCCAGTCAGTAATGCAGCTGATTGGCTGTGCTGTCTGGGGCCTCGAAATGGCCCGGGGCCCTTCTGCACTTGCCTAGGTTTGCCCAAGCCTGCCTAACAGGCTGGTAATGGGGCGCTGGAAGGGTGATTGCAGGGAGTGATACCGAGCAGGCTGAAGGTCTTGTGCAAATTTAAAAGGTAGCTGCCCCTGCCTTCCACTCATGCATGGGGCGTGATCTGAGTCACTGCTGCCAGACAGTGACAGTGGTGGAGGCAGAAAGGGGGGGGCTGTCACTACAGTCTTGTGCAGAGGGCGCCCCCTTAGGTGAGCCTTGGGGGCCCCGATTTATTGCACCAGTGCCGCTACTGACACAGAAAAAAAACAGATGCAATGAATGTAGATGTGTCCTAGAGCCTGGGGGGGCCCTCTGTTTTGCTGATGGCCAAAACATACCCAAATACCAAATAGTTTGCTAATTAAGTAATGCTCAAGACAGGGCTACTAATATAAATGCAGTTTCATTGTTTTGTTTTAAAGAGATCAGAGCATACCAACAAAGAAAGTTCTTTTATTCTAAATAAGATATAAAAACTTCACTTCACCATTTGCGACAACTATAGGGACTCAATGGGATAACTTCAACACAGGATTGCCACATTAGCTGTATGAACAGCGAGAGACAAGAATGTGCCTCCACAGGAGAAGATGCTCAGTTCTGCTACTTCCTGGGACACCAACTGAAAGCTTCCCTGTGGCACACTTCTTGCGGCCTCACACACACCTGGATGTACAGATAACACCTCTCTTTAAAGGGGCTAAGAAACAGCTATTGCTAAGTCACACATCTTTACAAAGAAGCTAACTATTACCCAAGTCCCTCAGCAGGTCTTCCCACTTAATGACTTCCCGACTGGGCAGCAAGATGGTGCCTAGTTGGCAGCCACGGCGAGAGGCTCCTGCTTTGGAGTCAAAATACACAGTGTTTTCTAAGGTTTTTATTTTTATTTTTTTCTAGTTTACTGGTTGCCTTAGGTGCTCACCTTTTCTGGCCCTCATTGTGGATGTTCAGGAGCTCGCATCTTCACATCTGCATCCATTGGCAGCATACACCACCATCGCACGCGTGATCACATGCAGTGGAAATGGTGAGGTGCGGCGAGGAGGAGGCTGAGCGATCCAGATGGCGAGGGCTGCAGTTAGACACCTGGGCAATCCGGACGATTAGGGCTACAGGGGGACAGCTAGGCGATCTGGACGGCAAGGTGACAGGGAGAGGGCTACAGACGCCTGGGTGTGGACGAGCTACAGACACCTAGGTCTAGCGTGGAGGAGAAAATGGTGCAGCGGAGATGGCTGTGCATGGCTTTATGGAGCGTGACTGCCCGTACAGGGCTGGAGACAGTTAAGGGATGCGGGAGTGTGACTGCCCGTACAGGGCTGGAGACAGTTAAGGGATGCGGGATCGTGACTGGCCGTACAGGGCTGGAGACAGTTAAGGGATGCGGGAGCGTGACTGGCCGTACAGGGCTGGAGACAGTTAAGGGATGCGGGAGCGTGACTGCCCGTACAGGGCTAGAGACAGTTAAGGGATGAGGGAGTGTGACTGCCCGTACAGGGCTGGAGACAGTTAAGGGATGCGGGAGTGTGACTGCCCGTACAGGGCTGGAGACAGTTAAGGGATGCGGGAGTGTTACTGCCCGTACAGGGCTGGAGACAGTTAAGGGATGCGGGAGCATGACTGCCCGTACAGAGCTGGAGACAGTTAAGGGATGCGGGAGCGTGACTGCCAGTACAGGGCTGGAGACAGTTAATGGATGCGGGAGCGTGACTGCCCGTACAGGGCTGGAGACAGTTAAGGGATGCGGGAGTGTGACTGCCCGTACAGGGCTGGAGACAGTTAAGGGATGCGGGAGTGTTACTGCCCGTACAGGGCTGGAGACAGTTAAGGGATGCGGGAGCATGACTGCCCGTACAGAGCTGGAGACAGTTAAGGGATGCGGGAGCGTGACTGCCAGTACAGGGCTGGAGACAGTTAATGGATGCGGGAGCGTGACTGCCCGTACAGGGCTGGAGACAGTTAAGGGATGCGGGAGTGTGACTGCCCATACAGGGCTGGAGACAGTTAACGGATGCTAGAATGTGACTTCCCGTACAGGGCTGGAGACAGTTAAGGGATGCGGGAGAGTGACTGCCCGTACAGGGCTGGAGACAGTTAATGGATGAGGGAGCGTGACTGCCCGTACAGGGCTGGAGACAGTTAAGGGATGCGGGAGTGTGACTGCCCGTACAGGGCTTGAGACAGTTAAGGGATGCGGGAGTGTGACTGCCCGTACAGGTCTTAAGACAGTTAAGGGATGCGGGAGTGTGAATGCCCGTACAGGGCTGGAGACAGTTAAGGGATGCGGGAGTGTGACTGGCCATACAGGGCTGGAGACAGTTAAGGGATGCGGGAGTGTGACTGCTCGTACAGAGCTGGAGACAGTTAAGGGATGCGGGAGTGTGACTGCTCGTACAGAGCTGGAGACAGTTAAGGGATGCGGGAGTGTGACTGCCCGTACAGGGCTGGAGACAGTTAAGGGATGCGGGAGTGTGACTGCCCGTACAGGGCTGGAGACAGTTAAGGGATGCGGGAGTGTGACTGCCCGTACAGGGCTGGAAACAGTTAAGGGGTTCGGGAGTGTGACTGCCCGTACAGGGCTGGAGACAGTTAAGGGATGCGGGAGTATGACTGCCCGTACAGGGCTGGAGACAGTTAAGGGATGCGGGAGTGTGACTGCCCGTATAGGGCTGGAGACAGTTAAGGGATGCGGGAGTGTGACTGCCCGTATAGGGCTGGAGACAGTTAAGGGATGCGGGAGTGTGACTGCCCGTACAGGGCTGGAGACAGTTAAGGGATGCGGGAGTGTGACTGCCCGTACAGGGCTGGAGACAGTTAAGGGATGCGGGAGCGTGACTGCCCGTATTGGGCTGGAGGCAGTTAAGGTATACGGGAGTGTGATTGCCCGTACAGGGCTGGAGACAGTTAAGGGATGCGGGAGTGTGACTGCTCGTGCAGAGCTGGAGACAGTTAAGGGATGCGGGAGTGTGACTGGCCATACAGGGCTGGAGACAGTTAAGGGATGCGGGAGTGTGACTGCCCGTATAGGGCTGGAGACAGTTAAGGGATGCGGGAGTGTGACTGCCCGTACAGGGCTGGATACAGTTAAGGGATGCGGGAGTGTGACTGCCCGTACAGGGCTGGAGACAGTTAAGGGATGCGGGAGTGTGACTGCCCGTACAGGGCTGGAGACAGTTAAGGGATGCGGGAGTATGACTGCCCGTACAGGGCTGGAGACAGTTAAGGGATGCGGGAGTGTGACTGGCCATACAGGGCTGGAGACAGTTAAGGGATGCGGGAGTGTGACTGCTCGTACAGAGCTGGAGACAGTTAAGGGATGCGGGAGTGTGACTGCCCGTACAGGGCTGGAGACAGTTAAGGGATGCGGGAGTGTGACTGCCCGTACAGGGCTGGAGACAGTTAAGGGATGCGGGAGTGTGACTGCCCGTACAGGGCTGGAAACAGTTAAGGGGTTCGGGGGTGTGACTGCCCGTACAGGGCTGGAGACAGTTAAGGGATGCGGGAGTATGACTGCCCGTACAGGGCTGGAGACAGTTAAGGGATGCGGGAGTGTGACTGCCCGTACAGGGCTGGAGACAGTTAAGGGATGCGGGAGTGTGACTGCCCGTATAGGGCTGGAGACAGTTAAGGGATGCGGGAGTGTGACTGCCCGTACAGGGCTGGAGACAGTTAAGGGATGCGGGAGTGTGACTGCCCGTACAGGGCTGGAGACAGTTAAGGGATGCGGGAGTGTGACTGCCCTTACAGGGCTGGAGACAGTTAAGGGATGCGGGAGCGTGACTGCCCGTATTGGGCTGGAGGCAGTTAAGGTATACGGGAGTGTGATTGCCCGTACAGGGCTGGAGACAGTTAAGGGATGCGGGAGTGTGACTGCTCGTGCAGAGCTGGAGACAGTTAAGGGATGCGGGAGTGTGACTGGCCATACAGGGCTGGAGACAGTTAAGGGATGCGGGAGTGTGACTGCCCGTATAGGGCTGGAGACAGTTAAGGGATGCGGGAGTGTGACTGCCCGTACAGGGCTGGAGACAGTTAAGGGATGCGGGAGTGTGACTGCCCGTACAGGGCTGGAGACAGTTAAGGGATGCGGGAGTGTGACTGCCCGTACAGGGCTGGAGACAGTTAAGGGATGCGGGAGTGTGACTGCCCGTACAGGGCTGGAGACAGTTAAGGGATGCGGGAGTGTGACTGCCCGTACAGGGCTGGAGACAGTTAAGGGATGCGGGAGTGTGACTGCCCGTACAGAGCTGGAGACAGTTAAGGGATGCGGGAGCGTGACTGCCCGTATTGGGCTGGAGGCAGTTAAGGTATACGGGAGTGTGATTGCCCGTACAGGGCTGGAGACAGTTAAGGGATGCGGGAGTGTGACTGCTCGTGCAGAGCTGGAGACAGTTAAGGGATGCGGGAGTGTGACTGTCCGTACAGGGCTGGAGACAGTTAAGGGATGCGGGAGTGTGACTGCCTGTACAGGGCTGGAGACAGTTAATGGATGAGGGAGCGTGACTGCCCGTACAGGGCTGGAGACAGTTAAGGGATGCGGGAGTGTGACTGCCCGTACAGGGCTGGAGACAGTTAAGGGATGCGGGAGTGTGACTGCTCGAACAGAGCTGGAGACAGTTAAGGGATGCCGGAGTGTGACTGCCCGTATAGGGCTGGAGACAGTTAAGGGATGCGGGAGTGTGACTGCCCGTACAGGGCTGGAGACAGTTAAGGGATGCCGGAGTGTGACTGCCCGTATAGGGCTGGAGACAGTTAAGGGATGCGGGAGTGTGACTGCCCGTACAGGGCTTGAGACAGTTAAGGGATGCGGGAGTGTGACTGCCCGTATAGGGCTGGAGACAGTTAAGGGATGCGGGAGCATGACTGCCCGTACAGGGCTGGAGACAGTTAAGGGATGCCGAAGTGTGACTGCCCATATAGGGCTGGAGACAGTTAAGGGATGCGGGAGTGTGACTGCCCGTACAGGGCTGGAGACAGTTAAGGGATGCGGGAGTGTGACTGCCCGTACAGGGCTGGAGACAGTTAAGGGATGCGGGAGTGTGACTGCCCGTATAGGGCTGGAGACAGTTAAGGGATGCGGGAGTGTGACTGCCCGTACAGGGCTGGAGACAGTTAAGGGATGCGGGAGTGTGACTGCCCGTATAGGGCTGGAGACAGTTAAGGGATGCGGGAGTGTGACTGCCCGTACAGGGCTGGAGACAGTTAAGGTATACGGGAGTGTGATTGCCCGTACAGGGCTGGAGACAGTTAAGGGATGCGGGAGTGTGACTGCTCGTACAGGGCTGGAGACAGTTAAGGGATGCAGGAGTTTGACTGCCCGTACAGAGCTGGAGACAGTTAAGGGATGCGAGAGTGTGACTGCCCGTACAGAGCTGGAGACAGTTAAGGGATGCGGGACTGTGACTGCCCATACAGGGCTGGAGACAGTTAAGGGATGCGGGAGTCTGACTGCCCGTACAGGGCTGGACACAGTTAAGGGATGCGGGAGTGTGACTGCCCGTACAGGGCTGGAGACAGTTAAGGGATGCGGGAGTGTGACTGCCCATACAGGGCTGGAGACAGTTAAGGGATGAGGGAGCGTGACTGGCCATACAGGGCTGGAGACAGTTAAGGGATACGGGAGTGTGACTGCCCGTACAGGGCTGGAGACAGTTAAAGGATGAGGGAGCATGACTGCCCGTACAGGGCTGGAGACAGTTAAGGGATGCGGGAGTGTGACTGCCCATACAGGGCTGGAGACAGTTAATGAATGAGGGAGCATGACTGCCCGTACAGGGCTGGAGACAGTTAAGGGATGCGGGAGTGTGACTGCCCGTACAGGGCTGGAGACAGTTAAGGGATGCGGGAGTGTGACTGCCCGTACAGGGCTGGAGACAGTTAAGGGATGCGGGAGTGTGACTGTCCGTACAGGGCTGGAGACAGTTAAGGGATGCGGGAGTGTGACTGCCCGTACAGGGCTGGAGACAGTTAAGGGATGCGGGAGTGTGACTGCCCGTACAGGGCTGGAGACAGTTAAGGGATGCAGGAGTGTGACTGCCCGTACAGGGCTGGAGACAGTTAAGGGATGCGGGAGTGTGACTGCCCGTACAGGGCTGGAGACAGTTAAGGGATGCGGGAGTGTGACTGCCCGTACAGGTCTGGAGACAGTTAAGGGATGCGGGAGTGTGACTGCCCGTACAGGGCTGGAGACAGTTAAGGGATGCGGGAGTGTGACTGCCCGTACAGGGCTGGAGACAGTTAAGGGATGCGGGAGTGTGACTGCCCGTACAGGGCTGGAGACAGTTAAGGGATGCGGGAGTGTGACTGCCCGTACAGGGCTGGAGACAGTTAAGGGATGCGGGAGTGTGACTGCCCGTACAGGGCTGGAGACAGTTAAGGGATGCGGGAGTGTGACTGCCCGTACAGGGCTGGAGACAGTTAAGGGATGCGGGAGTGTGACTGCCCGTACAGGGCTGGAGACAGTTAAGGGATGCGGGAGTGTGACTGCCCGTACAGGGCTGGAGACAGTTAAGGGATGCGGGAGTGTGACTGCCCGTACAGGGCTGGAGACAGTTAAGGGATGCGGGAGTGTGACTGCCCGTACAGGGCTGGAGACAGTTAAGGGATGCGGGAGTGTGACTGCCCGTACAGGGCTGGAGACAGTTAAGGGATGCGGGAGTTTGACTGCCCGTACAGGGCTGGAGACAGTTAAGGGATGCGGGAGTGTGACTGCCCGTACAGAGCTGGAGACAGTTAAGGGATGCGGGAGCGTGACTGCCCGTATTGGGCTGGAGGCAGTTAAGGTATACGGGAGTGTGATTGCCCGTACAGGGCTGGAGACAGTTAAGGGATGCGGGAGTGTGACTGCTCGTGCAGAGCTGGAGACAGTTAAGGGATACGGGAGTGTGACTGCTCGTACAGGGCTGGAGACAGTTAAGGGATGCAGGAGTTTGACTGCCCGTACAGAGCTGGAGACAGTTAAGGGATGCGGGAGTGTGACTGCCCGTACAGAGCTGGAGACAGTTAAGGGATGCGTGACTGTGACTGCCCATACAGGGCTGGAGACAGTTAAGGGATGCGGGAGTGTGACTGCCCGTACAGGGCTGGACACAGTTAAGGGATGCGGGAGTGTGACTGCCCGTACAGGTACAGGGCTGGAGACAGTTAAGTGATGCGGGAGTGTGACTGCCCGTACAGGGCTGGAGACAGTTAAGGGATGCGGGAGTGTGACTGCCCGTACAGAGCTGGAGACAGTTAAGGGATGCGGGAGTGTGACTGCCCATACAGGGCTGGAGACAGTTAAGGGATACGGGAGTGTGACTGCCCGTACAGGGCTGGAGACAGTTAATGGATGAGGGAGCATGACTGCCCGTACAGGGCTGGAGACAGTTAAGGGATGCGGGAGTGTGACTGCCCGTACAGGGCTGGAGACAGTTAATGGATGAGGGAGCCTGACTGCCCGTACTGGGCTGGAGACAGTTAAGGGATGCGGGAGTGTGACTGCCCGTACAGGGCTGGAGACAGTTAAGGGATGCGGGAGTGTGACTGCCCGTACAGGGCTGGAGACAGTTAAGGGATGCGGGAGTGTGACTGCCCGTACAGAGCTGGAGACAGTTAAGGGATGCAGGAGTGTGACTGCCCGTACAGGGCTGGAGACAGTTAAGGGATGCGGGAGTTTGACTGAAAAAATATCTGCTCCTATTTCCGGCAGACACCTAAGAGCGACTTCAACTGAGTCCTCTACCTGGGATTACCTTATTTGTCTGTAGACCAGAGTTACCTTCACACTTCGGAATTTCGCAAGAAAAACACATAACAGCTATTCTCCGTGTGAACTGTTTATTACATCACGATTTTCAGTATATAAAGCATGGTAAGGCCTAGGCGGGGAAATGCTCCTAATAAGGTTCTTCACTGGACATTTGGTGTCCAATTGGTGTAATTATGTCAATAATCTGCTGTCCGAGGTTTGTGTTAGGCGTGATTATACATCATCCCACCGTACGTCATGGGACTTCCCAGAGACCAACTTACCCATGGACATTTCTCAGAAAAAGTTGTTATGTTCTGTTCTGCAGTCAGCACATTCTGTTTACACAGATAATGGCTGAGGCTCCGTTATTCTCACAGTTGAACCTTAAAGCAATTCTCTAAGTGTAAGCCTTGCCGTAGCCATTTTGTTACCCTGTACCTAAGCATCCTTTCAGTCCCTTCTTCGAGTCAATGACTTCTAAGTTGCTGACTCGCTTGTCGCCTTCTCATATTCCTCTTGGTTGTGGGCTAAGTAAGCAGCATAAGTACCTTGGGCCTTGCTAGCACGCATAGCAATCACACACATTATAACCTTAAAAGCTACTACTGCAATTGTGATAAGCATGATTATAATAATAAACTGAGTTAAAAATCCCTTCCAGCTGGAGAAGAAATCTTTAAACCAATTTCCCCAGTCCTTCTCCGAGCCAGCATTTGTGTTCATCTCCACAGACAGGGTTTCCAGGCGTTCTATTGCCTTAGTCACCTTTCCATTAGGTCCTGTGTTATCTGGGATGTAGGTGCAACACTTCTCACCTACCATTTTACATACCCCTCCCCTTTCAGCTAACATCATGTCAAGTGCCATTCTATTCTGGAAAACCATGTGGGTAGTGGGGCCAAGTTGTTCTGCCATTCCCTTGAATGCCTTTACAGTATCATTAACAAACCGTTGCTGGTTGTAATATAGGTAATTAACCCAATCGGCATTTTTGTTGATAGTGACAATGGGGGCAAAGAATGAGTCAAAACCAGTATTCACAGGGTCTCTAGCCTAGAACTCATCAGGTACCCCACAGGGCACCCCTCTTGGGACTCCTATGGCATCCAGATACACATGGGGGTTGAAATTTCCCCCTAGGCCTCTCTTACATCTCCCCTCGGTCAGCAAGGGGAAATGTATCTGCTCGGTCACCTTATTGGAGGGGGTAATAAGGAAAGGCATTATAATTTTTACCAAGGTACATTGGCCTCTCCATGATTGTCGAAGTTCATGTCTTATTTTCCCATCTCCACATAGCCAGAACACATCTCCCACACTGTGACTGATTAAACAAATAAAATAAGAGCCAGGGATGGTGGAACTACCATTATTGGCACAAAAACCTGGACTGAAAATGCCTACATTCACAGTGCCACTAGGCAGGGAATAACAGGTGTAGTTCCCGGGGTAAACTTCTATTCCAGGTCCCGGGGAAACAGTCTGGGTTAGTATAGGATAGTTTCTTTTCCAGATATCACATTCCCCCTCTTAGGTCCTATTGCTGTATATGCTAAGGAAACACCCCTCCTCCTCCGGGGGCAGGGTCAAAGGTACAGGGCCCAAATGAGGACGGGCGGCTGCACAAACATAGTGTTCTGGCTCTGTGCCGTATAATGAGCCCATTTAACCCATAAATTGGTGTTACTGTCAAACCCTGTCTCAGAGGCAAAAGTATCCTCAGGGGAAGGATTGTTCATGACCTGGACCTCTTGCAGTGACAATATTCTAAGCATACAGCACGTCCTGCTCCATCTAATAATACTTACACATGGGTAATCCTCCGCCAGAGGGCGCTGTTCACTGCAGACATGCAAAAACAGGCTCCTCCCGACCCTTCATATACCGAGGGACCTCCCACAAATCCCCAGATTTCTCTGCAGTGCTGAACTGCGAAGACATGAAGTATCACGCTCGCGCAGGCGAGCGGGGCTTTACAGGCCGCGGCCCTGTGGGACTATTTCCACCCGTCCTCTCTGAGAAGAATATGTCTCCCAGCCTGGGCTGCGTTGGTCGGGTGAAGGTAGGCAGCACTTCGGGTGCTTAACGAAGCCATGCTCCACCGCAATCCCCCACCATAGGGTAGGCGGTTTAGGCCGATGGTGAGCCTCCATTAGATGCCCCTCCCGCATTATTGCCCTTGCCCCTCATAGCGGTAATCCCTGGGTGCAGGTCCGCTTCTCCCTCGCTTCCTCCCGTAGCTCGGGGGGAAAAGAAAGGGGGGGGGGGTAAGGGTGGCAGTCCCAGTGTAATGTAACACGTTTAAGGCCGTTGATATTTTATTTGACTTTGGGTGTCGGTGTGCAGCCCGAGCGGCAGCATCATTCTCTGGTGTGAGAGCAATCTCCTTAATTACATTATGTATGTGTGTACTACCACTACTGTCATTCACGTTGTGTTGGTTAGAGCTTCGCACTCTTTGGGGGAGGCGGGGACTCGGCTTGACGCGCCCCGCATCACAGCCAGATCAGGCCCGCCCCTCGAGGTTCGCTTGGCACCATCTTGACCGTCTTCGCGCGCGCGTGGTTGCGATAACCGCCTCCTCCCTTGGTCATGTAAGTGCCCTTCGGGGCGGTATTCCTATGATTTTTTATTTGAGCTGCGCATGGCACTGACACCCCCCTCTTATCCCATTATGTCTATTCTCAGTGTGCCACACACCCCGCTTCCCCTTTAATTCTTATGATCGGGTTACTCACCAGCAGGTGACGACGTTGCAGAGAGGAAGTCTTGTAATGAGCCCACTTCCGGCCCATATATACCTGGTACCTCCCACTTAACACCAGTGTTTTTCTCTCTGCATGGCGACAAGACAGAAGAAAGACGTCTCCTGCTTGCAGGTAGCCGGGGTCTTACCCCGGCACCCCCTTTGGGTCTATTTCTGCCCAGCTTGATTGTTTGTTTACCTAGATGGTTAATGGAAGCCTCCCAGCCCAGGCTGCTCACTGGGCAACGGTAGATGGCACTATAGGTGCCTAGGAGCTGGCAATGCGGCTATCCGGCATGGTGATCCGGATTTGGGATGCCCCTGTCCCGAGGTTCCCCTTTGGCCTTTTCTCTCCCGTTACGGTCCCTTCTCCCTTCACTATGGGGGGGGGGGGGGGGGGTTTGGGGGGTGTATTATATGGTGCATGTGTTTACTTTACTGTATATATTGAAGTAATGGCAGTTTCAGGCTCAGCGCCGCGGGATGCACGCACGCGACCTGAACTGCTAGGGCTGTGTATGTGTGGTGTGTGTTTCCCCCCCCCCCCCCACTGACTCCGAGGGCGTCGGGGCGCCCTCTCTGTATGCGGCACCGCCATTTGGCGGGCCGCGCTGTTGGCAGTTTCAGGCTTAGCGCCGCGGGATGCACGCATGCAGCCTGAACTGTTTGGGCTGTGTATATGTGCGGTGTGTGTATTCCCCCCCCCCCCCCACTGACTCCGAGGGCGTCGGGGTGCCCTCTCTGTATGCGGCACCGCCATTTGGCGGGCCGCGCTGTTTGAATTGAGGGGGCGGGGCCTCGGCCTGCGTTTCGATGACGATGGTGGGGGCGTGGCTTGAGCTGGTGTCTCGCAGCTCGGCCCCGCCGCACTTCCTCCTAATCAGGAGTCAGGTGCGGAGGACTCGGCTGCAGGAAGCGGTGTCTCTAGCTGGCTGCTGCTGCTACTGCTCTTCGTGCTCGGTTCAGGTAAGCGACCGCACCTCGTGTGTGGGCCGTCCTGTTTATTGTCAGGATTGCTTCACCATGTTTCTTTTAAAAAAAAAAAATGTGTATGTTGGCTGGCCTCTTAAAGCACTTTGGGGCTTTTGCTATTTTTGTATATGCTGCTTTCTGTGATGAATGTTTATACTGCATGCTGCCCTTTTTTTCTGGGGATCTTACTGTTGTCTCTTTTCCCCACAGATCCTGGGATCCCCTCACTGCAGTGGCTCTCCCGGTTCTGTTATACCTGGCTAGTCTTATTACTCTAAATTGGGAAATGTAAAAAAAAAAAAAAAAAAGGAATAATAAAATGTAATCCTCCCTTCCCGGGACATTAATTTAAAGGGGCATCCCGGGTGGCTTTATGCGTATACCATAAAATCATCATATGGAGGCTTCCGACAATACCGGAAATGGCTCTTCGGGGCCATCTAGGCTGTGTGGGGGTTGTGGGACTCCGCTCCCAGGCGATGATGTTATATTATGCATTCCTTGTGCAAAGCAGAATATTGTGCGTCAGTCCGTCGCTCTGGCTTCTGGCTCCTCGCAACTTCCGTCATCTCCTACCCCCCCCCCCTCCCTATTCCGGACCCCGTGTGACATTGTCAAAAGTGAGGATTCGCAATCCGAGGTGTGTGCGCGATTGAAAAACCTCGAGAAGATAATTTCCGCCAAAGTAGCTCAGAAGGCTACAGCGAAGCGGAAACACCTTTCTCCGGCAGCACCTGCTTCGGAGGATGAGAGGTGCGAATTAGTGGATTGGTCCAATTATTCCCTGGACGAGGAGGGGGAACTCCTTGTGGAGTCGGATGAGCCTGCAGACCAGCTAGAGATTGATGCTGTTGGCGATCAGGCTACGGGTGTATCCCTTGACACCCCCTCCATTTTGGCTCAAATGTTTGAAATTTTGAATTTAGATCCGCCTGAGGCAGTCGCCCTGCCAAAGGGTGAGTTTTTGATGTGCCTCAGCCGCGTTTGGTGTTTCCCAGGCAACAACACTTTGAGAGGGTTGTGCTTAAGGAATGGGAACAACCCACGCGACTGGCTGGAATCCCTTCTAGTTGGGATAAACGCTATCCCTTTCCGGAGGATTTGGTGAAGCTTTGGTCAGTTCCCCCTGACGTCGATACCCCTGTGTTATGGCTGTCTAGCACGGCTGTGGTACATTCTTCTGACACCACTGCCATTAAGGATGGTGAGGATCGTCGGATTGACCAGTTTGCTCGCCATGGTTTTATCAGTGCCGGATCGACGCTGCGGCCGGTGTGTGCTTCGGCGCTTCTTCTGTTGGCAGTTAGGTCCATTATTCGGGATCTGTGCACAGATCTTGATCCCGCTTGTGATGAGTTTAGTGCTCTTAAGCAGTGTGAGTCATTTATTTCCTTTGTCTTGACCGCTCAGGACGATGCCCTGGCGATGAGTAGCAGGACAGCGGCAATGCTGGTGGCTATTCGTAGGTCAGTGTGGCTGCGCCAGTGGTCGGCGGACTTTGTCTCTAAAAAGGTGCTCACAGCACTTCCTTTTTTGGGTTTGCGACTGTTTGGTGATAAATTAGATTCAGTTGCAAAAGGTGGTAAATTGCCTCAACGCAAGAGGCCTCGTCGCCCCTTTCGGGGTACAAGTGCCTTTAGACCTTCCTTTCGAGGATTTAGAGCGGGTAGGGGGGTGTCCTTTCCCGCTACCAGAGGTGCAGGTTGGACCCGAGGGAGGGGCCGTGGCCGTCCCGCTCAGTCCTGGGGCGCCAAGCCCAAGCCTGCTGGTAAGCCCGCTCAGTAATGAGGGGCTGCCCTCACCCGTGCGGGTGGGGGGAGGATTGCGACACTTCTCCCAGGTTTTGGACCAGGAGGTTCCGGACAGATGGATCCAGGAGGTGGTGTCGTCCGGTTACAAACTGGAGTTCGAGTCTCGCCCTCCTTCACATTTCTTTCGGTCTCGGGTGCCCATCGATCCTTTGGCCGCACAGGGGCTCCTGGCGTCGGTAAGGAATCTTTTAGAAATGGCGGTCATCCGGCCGGTGCCGCGCTTAGAGTTGGGCCTCGGTTTCTACTCCAATCTTTTCGCAGTCCCCAAAAAGGACGGGTCGGTTCGTCCCGTCCTGGACCTGAAATTACTCAACAGGTTCATCCGTATTCGGAAGTTTCGCATGGAAACTTTGCGTTCGGCCATCGGTTCTCTTCGGCAGGGGGACTTCATGACGTCCATAGACATCAAGGATGCTTACCTTCATGTTCCCATCTGCCAGGCTCATCAACGTTTTCTTCGATTCGTGATGAAAGATCAGCATTTTCAATTCGTGGCACTTCCGTTTGGCCTTACCTCGGCTCCAAGAGTGTTCACCAAGGTGCTGGCAGGGGTGATGGCCATTTTCAGATCTCGGGGCATTCGTGTCGTACCTTATTTGGACGACCTTCTCATCATGGCTCCGTCCCTCAATCAATCAGAGACAGACACCAGGATGGTGGTCTCCACGCTGGAAAGCTTTGGTTGGGTGATCAACTTTCCCAAGTCCTCCCTCGCTCCGGCCAGGGTGGTGTCCTTTCTGGGGATGCAGTTGGACTCTTGTCAACACAGGGTGTTTCTCCCTCAGTCCAAAATTTATCTGATTCAAGAGTTGGCTCAGGTCCTACTTTCCAATCCTCGGCCGTCCATCCGTCTGGGGATGAGGCTGGTAGGGTTGATGGTTGCCTCGTTCGAGGCAGTTCCTTTTGCTCAATTTCACACAAGGACGCTTCAGCTCCATCTGTTGGCGTCCTGGGTCCGGCGGCCTCGGTCGCTGGATCGGCCCTTCCAGTTGTCCTCCCGGGTCCGGCAGTCCCTCCAATGGTGGTTGGTCTCGGCCAATCTCGTGAAGGGCAGGTCTTTCCTGACCCCTCTTTGGGAAATTGACACCACGGACGCCAGTCTTTCGGGATGGGGGGGATTCTGGAAGGATCTTCAGTTCCAGGGGCAGTGGGGACCTCAAGAGGCCCACTTACCCATCAATGTTCTGGAACTGAGAGCCATCCGTCGGGTTCTTGCTCTTCTGACTCAACACGTTCTGGGCCTTCCGGTCCAGGTTCGTTCAGACAATCGAACAGCGGTTGCTTACATCAATCATCAGGGAGGGACTCGCAGTCTGGGTGCTCTCAGAGAGGTGTCCCTGATCCTGACCTGGGCGGAGGCCCATGTTCCTTGTCTCTCGGCGGTGTACATCCCAGGGGTGGAAAACCAGGAAGCGGACCTGTTGAGCAGGGGCTCTTCCCGTCTGGGAGAATGGGCTCTCCATCCTCAGGTTTTTCGCTCACTGTGTCTCCGGTGGGGGACGCCGGAGGTGGACCTGTTTGCCTCTCGTCACAATTGCAGGCTCCCGAACTTCGTGTCGCTCTCCCAGGATCCTCTGGCTCTGGCAGTGGACGCCATGTCCCTGAGCTGGGGGGATCTGGGGTTTCTGTACCTGTTTCCTCCGATACCCATGCTGGGCAGGGTGGTACGGAAGCTGGCTCTGGAAAGGGTGTCCGCCATTCTCGTGGCCCCAAGGTGGCCAAGGCGAGTATGGTTCACAGACATCGTTCGGCTGGCAGTGGACCAGTTCGTTCTTCCTCTTCGGCCCGATCTGCTCACTCAGGGTCGGCTGTGTTACCCCAATTTACCAACGCTGGGTTTGACGGCCTGGCTGCTGAAACCTCCATCTTGAAGGAGGAGGGTCTTTCTGACTCGGTCGTTAAGACTCTGATCAGTGCCCGGAAGAGGTGGTCTTCTATCATCTACTATAGGACTTGGAAAGCCTATATCGCTTGGTGTGAGATTAGATCTTTTCCTTGTAGGGTCTTTTCGGTCTCCAGGATTCTGGAGTTTTTACAATCAGGGCTGGACTCTGGTCTTCAGCTAAGTACTTTGAAAGGGCAAGTTTCTGCCTTATCTATCTTTTTTCAGAAGCGTTTTGCGCTTCATCCTTTAGTTAAAACTTTTTTCCAGGGGGTTACGCATGTGCGGCCTCCCAGGAAACCATTACTCCCTGTTTGGGATTTGAATTTGGTTCTTTCTGCTCTTCAGGCTCCTCCTTTTGAGCCTTTGCAAGATATTGCAGAAGATATTGACTCAGAAGATTGTCTTCTTGGTAGCTATCACTTCGGTTCGGCATGTCTCGGAGTTGGCGGCCTTGTCTATTCAGGCGCCCTACTTTGAGAGGCATCAGGACAAAGTGGTCTTTCGGTTCAAACCAGACTTTCTTCCTAAGGTTGTTTCTGCTTTTCATTTGAATCAGGATATTGTTCTTCCCTCCCTGTATCCTAAGCCTAAGAATGACAAGGAGAGGGTTTTGCATTGTTTGGATGTAGTACGCTGTGTTAAGTACTATTTGATTATTACTTCTCCTTTTCGTAAAACGGATGCCTTTTTTGTTGTGCCCTGTGGGCCTAGGAAGGGTTTGGCGCCGCCCAAATCCTCCATTAGCAAATGGATACGTCAGGCTATTATTGGGGCCTATTCTGCTAAGGGAAAAGTTCCCCCTTTTCGTATCACTGCTCATTCTACTCGCGCCGTTGGAGCGTCTTGGGCTTTACAGCACCAAGCTTCTGTTGAACAAGTTTGTAAGGCTGCTACTTGGTCTTCTGTTCATACTTTTTCTAAGTTTTACAAGGTTGATGTGCGGGCCTCAGTGGATGCTGTTTTTGGCCGCAAAGTTCTGCAGACTGCAGTCATTTAAGTTATGCTTCATTTTTGCCTTCGGATACCCATCCCTTGTGGACACTGCTTTTGGATGTCCCGATCGTAAGAATTAAAGGGGAAGCGGGGTGTGTGGCACACTGAGAATAATACCATTTTGTGAGTACTCACCTGAAAAATGGATATTGTCAGTGTGCCACACACCCCGCTTCACCCGCCCTTTTCGGTATCCCGAATCCTTTATATGGTGAAGCTTTTCTTTATTTTGAGGTTACCGTTGGATTTCCTGGTACCTTGTCTTTCTGCTTTTTAAATCACTGGTGTTAAGTGGGATGTACCAGGTATATATGGGCCGGAAGGGGGCTCGTTACAAGACTTCCTCTCTGCAACGTCGGCACCTGCTGGTGAGTAACCTGATCGTAAGAATTAAAGGGGAAGCGGGGTGTGTGGCACACTGACAATATCCATTTTTCAGGTGAGTACTCACAAAATGGTATTTTCAGACGCCAGGATTTCGGTGGCTTCTCCCGGCCTGACATATATTATAGCGGGTCCACTTAACAAATTCTCACACATTCCTAGCGGGTCTTGGGGCATCCAGGGTTGCCTATTGCGTAATTCCCTGCGAGCAAACTGCTCAGATAATCACCATATGGAGGCATTTCAGAATTATGTGTCCGGGGTCCCTCGGAGACATGACCGGCTGTGTACAGTGTGTGATCAGCCCCATGCTGATGCTGACAGAGCACGGGTCTGCAGACCGTGTGCTGAACAGGCACTGACCCTGCAATCAGGTTTGCCAGTGGCTGCACCTCCCTTTAATACACCTGTCTCCCCGGACCTAAATCTCACTCCTGAGGAGTCTCACTCGAGCGGGGATGACCAACAAGTCGTGCCGCTCAGGCTGTCTACGGCAGAGCGCTTGGGCCCTGGAAGGAAGCGGTCCCTGACGCCTCCTGGTTCTCCTGTTCCTAATGATATGGATGACTCTGCTGCTATGCAGGACCTTGATCCTTCTGAGGAAGGTGAGCTGTTCTCCGATTCGGGCTCCTCCGATGGGATGCCCGGGAGCCGTGATGATTCTGGGCCCGGTTCTCGGGGCCTGTGTGACACAGATGAACTACTTATTAAGATCTTTGAGGTCTTGTCTATCTCCCCTCCTGGAGGGGCTTCCAAGCCTAAGAAGGAGAGTTTCCACACAGCGTCGTACGCGAGCCTCAGGTGTGCTTCCAACTGTTTGGTGTGGATTTCCACCACGGGGGGGGGGGGGGGGGCAGGCAACGCCCTGGGCCCTCTGGCAGGGCTAAGTCCAAATCTGCCAAGACTTCCCAAGCATGAAGGGACGCCCTCGCTCTTCTGGGCGAGGGGCCGGCTACAGCATCTTACTCCTCTCTAGGAATGTATCTTCTCCTTCTGGTGGTTCCAGGAGGTAGTTCCCCTGGACACAGGATGACATTTGCTGGGCGGTCCCTCTCAAACGTTGTCAGGGTGCTTCTAGCCCCTGTTTTCCCCTCAGGAATTGGTGCAGGCCGTACTAGGCCACAAGAGTTTGGGCTTACTTACAGGTTGCCCTTAGCAGAATGGGGCTACGGCCTCTATATTAACCTTCACCCTTCCCTCATAATGTTGAGGCAGTCTGGGCCATGCTGGCCTATGGTAGGCCTGGCAATTCTACTCTTGCAGGTAGTCCCCATATGATATCTCTGTCTTGGGACACAGGCGTCCGGTGCAAGGGGCGCCTCCAGTCTCCTGTGAAGTTCTGGATCTTGTTAGTTCTCCCGGTGTCCTTGGACACCAAGCCCCTTGCTAGTCAGTTTTGCAGGATCAACCTGCGGATTGAGGCATTATTTTTTTGGCCTCTCTTCTGCTCCCAGGCTACTCGCCTTGGTGCAAATGGGGGTGTTGTCTCGGACATGCCTATGGGGCGTCCGCACTAGGACCTACCGGGTCGTCTTTCCTTACTCCCCATTCTCTACGTCAGGCCGCGTGGGTTAGTCGGCCGGCGGTGTCCCCTGGGAGTTACTGGATGGGTGCTCAGTCACGTCGATCCTTTATGGTCCCTTATCCGCTATCTCCATCCCTTGGATTCGGTTCAGGCTTGAGCCTTCTTTCTTGGCAACAAGTGGACTCCTGGTTGCGGGGGCTCTTCCCCCCTTTGCTGACATCTTACTTTCACCAGGCAGGATTGCAGCTGGTGGGCTCATTGGTGGTGTATCAGATGCTGTCCCTTATATACCGAGCCCTTGGGCTTTTCTGCACAGTAGGTTATTGATCCTACATGGGGTTACAGCACCCCTGGAGCTAGGTCTGTGCTCATCCCCCCTTGGTACAGTGGTTTCTCTTGAGCTGATTGTATTCAAGGACCCTGTCAGGGGGCACCCCCTTACTTGCTTGCATCTTCCTGTGACTGGTCACCTTGGGTACCAAGTCTCGCAGGTTGGAGGGGGGGGATTTCTTCCAGAAACCCCCCGTGGTTCCTGGGGAGGGTCCCTTAGAGGGTCCATCTACCCACTGGCTTTGTTAAAACAATAAGCCTTCTGTTGACTCTATACTGCTGGACTTCTCCTCTTTAGGACCTGTCTATTTGGGGACTCTTGGCCTGTTGGAAGACAATGGCCTGTTTGATTATTGGTCTGGAGCTTGAAGCGGGAGGTTTCCGCTGGTAGGTTCCTGATCCCGTTCTGGGCGGGGGTCTACGTCCCCTGCTCCTCAGTGGTATTCGCTCCAATGGATGTCCTTCAGTGGCAGGTTGTGCTATCCTGGTGTCCCTCTGAGAGCCAACTAGGGTGGCTCTGTTGGGTCTTGCCTATATCACAGAGGCTCTGCCCTTGTTTTTACTGTCCCAGAATATTCTGCCTCTGGTCATGGGGGATTAGTTAAATTGTGTATAGACTTCTATTTTATATGTCTTCTCTTCATTCACCCTGCTGTGGGTTTTCTGCGCACGGTCGTGCTGATAATGAGACCCGTGAGCTTGATGGCCCCTGGGTGGCCTAGTGAACTGTGGTTCGCAGATGCTTCTGCTAAGGTCAGTTCACCTGTACGCTCTCTCAGGAGTGTGGTTCTGCCCTTGTCAGGCTCCTTCTTATGTCGTCCCAATCTACAGACTCTAGTCTGAGGGCTTGACAGCTGATTCATTCACCCCTTGGAGACGGGCTTATCTTCTGGGTGACTTGGTATATGGGGGGCTAGGAGCAAGCTTCCTTGGCTTCCTCTTCCTCCGTACGTTATGGGTTAGGGTGTACCCATATTGATTGGCATGAGTCTTGGTCTCTCCCCTGTTGGACGTTCTCGGTTCCTGGGGTTCTAGAGTTGTTCCAGCATAGGTTGGGGTTGGCTCCCCATCTAGGTACTTTGAAGGTTCAGGTTCTGTCCTGTCTGCCTTCCTGTAGAAGTCTGGTTCAGCCTTTCTTGTTAGGAGTTCTCTTGGGGATTGCTCAAGGGCATCTCTTAAGTGGTGCTATGGTCCCTGTTGGGATCAGTTTTCATTCTGTCTGCCCTGCGGATTTTTCCCTTGGGTCTTATTCTGGTTGCTGTCTGAGCTGTTTTTTGTGGCTCAGTCGCCCCTCTGGGGGCTGTTGCTTCAGTCAGACGTGTGCCTAAGGAGGTGGCTCTGATTGCTTAGCCCTCGTTCATTATATATATATATATATATATATATATATATATATATATATACACACACCATGATGTGGTGGTATTCCGCCTTACGCCGGACCTTTTTGTCCAAGGTGGTGTTTTTATGATCCTTGTTAAGTCCTTTTTGTCTGCCTATGGGCCTTATTCTTAGCAATGTTGAAGCAAGGGGTCTACATTCCCTCAACAGGTGTGGCACTTTTCCTGGTCGTGTCTTGTCCCTTAGGGGGACTGATGCCCTTTGGGGTCGACGGGCGCCTCCACAAGTATGCGCCTATGCGCCCTTTGGACTGTTCTTACTTGGATGCCTTGCCTTCCTGGTCCTGGGTACAGGTTTCGGCTTCTGGCTGATCCTTGTTAGTGAAGGGGTTGGTATCCCCGCCTGTCTTGCGGGAGCCCTGTTTTCTATTCCCCGTTGGGGAGAGTTCTGAGTTTTACCCAGACTTCTGTTGCATTTGAGTTGGTTAGGCAGTTACTCTGCAACTTCCCTCTCTTTCTGTTCTGTTCCACTTGTGCTTGGGTACCTTTGGCCCTTCAGCATCAGGTTTCTGTTAAGCAGGTTTGCTAGACCGCTGCTTGTTTTCTGTTCATACCTTTTCAAAGGTTTTGTTATGGAATTGACGTTAGAGCCTTTGTTCATGTCGTGCTTGGTAGCAAGGTTTGCAGGTGACAGCGCCTTTACTGTCTGCTGTGCCTTTTTTGTTGGGGATCCCACCCTACTTTATGGACACTGCTATTGGATGTCCCATGTGTAAGTATTATTAGATGGAGCAGGACGTGCTGTATGCTTAGAATAATACAATTCTGTGAGATACTCACCTGTAGAATTGGTATTATACGCATACAGCACGTCCTGCTCCACCCCACCCTGGTTTCACTTTGTTCTGGATCCCCTGTATGGTGATTGTTATCATTGTTATTATTACCAGTTTGGGTGGTTGGTTTCTCCCGGCTTCTTTCTCACTGCTTTTCAATGCTGGGGATTTGTGGGAGGTCCCTCGGTATATGAAGGGTCGGGAGGAGCCTGTTTTTGCATGTCTGCAGTGAACAGCGCCCTCTGGCGGAGGATTACCCATGTGTAAGTATTATTAGATGGAGCAGGACGTGCTGTATGCGTATAATACCAATTCTACAGGTGAGTATCTCACAGAATTGTATTTTTCTTATCCAAGGGGTCATTTGGGGGAAGTGTTGGGGCTCGGGGCTTACCCCTAAAATTGGACATATCCCGGTAGTAAAACCTTTCTATAGTGAGGGTAAAAGTTGAGCAGGGATCTCTCCCTTTGGCCTGGAAGCGGCAGATGTGTGTGGTGGGGACCCTATCATACACATAAACATTTTAAACAGCAAATATAAAAGCAGAATTATTAAAGAAAGAAATATTGCGGGTGGCACCAATGGTATATTATTCAAATGATATGAGGTGCACTGCCCCTATAGGGAGCCTTGCATAAGCACAATGAATACCCAGAAATTGGGGGTACCCTCCACACACCCCCCACAATAGGCCCCCGGGGACTGACAATTGCACTCTCAAAAAGGTAAAAATGAATGGTCTTTATTTAAGGTAATCACATCTAAAAAATACTTAAAAAACTACATTTTCCCAGTGCTGTTACAGGTCCAGCCACATGGGGGAGCTATCCTGCCAGGAACAGTATATTACAATGTGCATGAACAAATGGTGATTAAAATAAATCCTAAAACATATATATCTATTCAATAAAGTACTATGTGCTAAGGCAAGTGTACATCAATTATCAAGACACGGACCTCTGAATAAAACTGGGCCCAGTTAAAGCAATAAAGTGCAAAGTATACAACCAGAGACATATAACACAAATCCTCACTGTTCACCTGACAGGAAAACCACCATCCATGCATGGTGGTTTTCCTGTCAGGTGAACAGGGTAGAGGCTGTTTTTCTTAGGTGGCACATAAGGTGAGGGGCATTTACTTTTAGCCCTAAACTCTTGTTTACAAGAGTCAGGTGAACAGGGTAGAGGCTGTTTTTCTTAGGTGGCACATAAGGTGAGGGGCATTTACTTTTAGCCCTAAACTCTTGTTTACATTTTATTTTAAATTTGTTCCTAGTTTGTGTTCCAGGGCATGAAACCCAGGGGACTCTTTGTCTCCTGAATTGGATGTCCTCTATAACTAGTCTATAACTAGTTTTAAACCAATAGGAAGCATGTTTTAACCCATTTCCACCTCCCTTCTTTATATAATCTTTATCCCAGTTTGGGGCTCCTTGATAATATGGGAACCTTTCCAGTCCACCCCGTCAGACAATCTACAAAGGGCTGCACAAAAAATCCTGTTTCCTGATAACTCTCTCTATATATTGCACACAGGACTCTCCTATACGGGGGGTCTTAGACTCTTGACTACCCATTATCAGTTAACAAATGACAAATTAGCAAATGACAATATCCGTGGTTTAAAGCGTGCTCACCTTCACACTTATCACTCCACACAAACAAATAATCTTAACACTGTATTGTCAGAGAGAAAGAGAGAGAAAGGTTTCAGTGGTCAGGTAAACTCACAGTAAACAGACAAATCTGTTCCCAAATCACAAATAATCACAATTTATATAGCGCGCTTCAAATAACCTAGCGGCGGTTCCCTACGAACCCCGCAACACCTCACCAAGACCGTGAGAGGCACAAGGGCACAAGTCCTTTAACCTTCCCTTGGGGTTAAGCGTATAAATCACTTACCCCCTTCAAGGACACTTGCCCGCATTCTCACACCACTGAAAAAATATCTGCCCCTATTTCCGGCAGACACCTAAGAGCGACTCCCACTGAGTCCTCTACCTGGGATTACCTTATTTGTCTGTAGACCAGAGTTACCTTCACACTTCGGAATTCCGGAGCCCACACCAAGCGCAAGAAAGACACATAACAGCTATTCTCGGTGTGAACTGTTTATTACATCACGATTTTCAGTATATAAAGCATGATAAGGCCTAGGCGGGGAAAAGCTCCTAATAAGGTTCTTCACTGGACATTTGGTGTCCAATTGGTGTAATTATGTCAATAATATGCTGTCCGAGGTTTGTGTTAGGCGTGATTATACATCAGCTCACCGTACGTCATGGGACTTCCCAGAGACCAACTTACCCATGGACATTTCTCAGAAAAAGTTATGTTCTGTTCTGCAGTCAGCACATTCTGTTTACACAGATAATGGCTGAGGCTCCGTTATTCTCACAGTTGAACCTTAAAGCAATTCTCTAAGTGTAAGCCTTGCAGTAGCCATTTTGTTACCTTGTACCTAAGCATCCTTTCATTGACTGCCCGTACAGAGCTGGAGACAGTTAAGGGATGCGGGAGTGTGACTGCCCGTACAGAGCTGGAGACAGTTAAGGGATGCGGGAGTGTGACTGCCCGTACAGGGCTGGAGACAGTTAAGGGATGCAGGCGTGCGACTGCCCGTACAGGGCTGGAGACAGTTAAGGGATGCGGGATTGTGACTGCCCGTACAGAGCTGGAGACAGTTAAGGGATGTGGGAGCATGACTGCCCGTATAGGGCTGGAGGCAGTTAAGGGATACGGGAGTGTGATTGGCCGTACAGGGCTGGAGACAGTTAAGGGATGCAGGAGTGTGACTGCTCGTACAGAGCTGGAGACAGTTAAGGGATACGGGAGTGTGACTGCTCGTACAGGGCTGGAGACAGTTAAGGGATGCGGGAGTGTGACTGCCCGTTCAGGGCTGGAGACAGTTAAGGGATACGGGAGTGTGATTGGCCGTACAGGGCTGGAGACAGTTAAGGGATGCAGGAGTGTGACTGCTCGTACAGAGCTGGAGACAGTTAAGGGATACGGGAGTGTGACTGCCCGTACAGAGCTGGAGACAGTTAAGGGATGCGGGAGTGTGACTGCCCGTTCAGGGCTGGAGACAGTTAAGGGATACGGGAGTGTGATTGGCCGTACAGGGCTGGAGACAGTTAAGGGATGCAGGAGTGTGACTGCTCGTACAGAGCTGGAGACAGTTAAGGGATACGGGAGTGTGACTGCTCGTACAGGGCTGGAGACAGTTAAGGGATGCAGGAGTGTGACTGCTCGTACAGAGCTGGAGACAGTTAAGGGATGCGGGAGTGTGACTGCCCGTACAGAGCTGGAGACAGTTAAGGGATGCGGGAGTGTGACTGCCCGTTCAGGGCTGGAGACAGTTAAGGGATACGGGAGTGTGATTGGCCGTACAGGGCTGGAGACAGTTAAGGGATGCAGGAGTGTGACTGCTCGTACAGAGCTGGAGACAGTTAAGGGATACGGGAGTGTGACTGCTCGTACAGGGCTGGAGACAGTTAAGGGATGCGGGAGTGTGACTGCCCGTACAGAGCTGGAGACAGTTAAGGGATGCGGGAGTGTGACTGCCCGTACAGAGCTGGAGACAGTTAAGGGATGCGGGAGTGTGACTGCCCGTTCAGGGCTGGAGACAGTTAAGGGATGCGGGAGTGTGACTGCCCGTACAGGGCTGGAGACAGTTAAGGGATGCGGGAGTGTGACTGCTCGTACAGGGCTGGAGACAGTTAAGGGATGCGGGAGTGTGACTTCCCGTACAGGGCTGGAGACAGTTAAGGGATGCGGGAGTTTGACTGCCCGTACAGGGCTGGAGACAGTTAAGGGATGCGGGAGTGTGACTGCCCGTACAGGGCTGGAGACAGTACATTTCATGCACTAGCGTCCAACCATCTCGTATAAGGAGAAGAGGAAAACGCGCTGGTGTATTAGTGAGATTAAGGAGGAGTAAATTTCGTTCTGCCATTCCGGACATTCATCTTGCCAATGTTCAGGTTGATGTGCAGCAACAATTCCAGGATGTCGTGCTCCGCAGAAATGTGTTTTACTGAAACGTGGCTTAAGAACTCAGTCCTGGACTCCAGCCTTGAAATCCAAGACTTTACCATCCATAAAGCAGATCGGAAAATGGATATAACTAGCAAATCTAAGGGAGGAGGCATCTGCTTCTATACCAACAATAGATGGGTTCAAAATGCTCAAACATTAGATAAGAGGAGTTCATCTGACCTGGAGTACCCGGCTCGTATCTGTAGACCTTTATATTCACCACGGGAGTTCTCATGCATTATACTGATAGGGGTGTACATTACCCCTCAGGCCAATGTCAACATGGCCCTCAGCTCATTGTCAGAAGCTATCTCCAGCCATGAAAAGAAGTTCCCAGACTCATTTGCCATAATTCTAGGAGACTTCAACAAAGCATGTCTCAATCTCGAACTTCCTAATTTTATTCCTCAAATCTTGTGCCCTATAAGAGGGAACAACATTCTCAACCAATGCTACACAACAATGAATGGTGCTTATAAAGTTGTTCCCACAGCAGCTCTGGGCCACTCTGATCATTGTTTACTACATCTGCGACCCCTATACAACCAACGGCTGAAGTCAGTCACTCCCCAAACCAGGACAACCAAGGTCTGGTCAAAGGAGGCCATCACTCAGTTGCAAGCCTGTTTTGAGTGCTTTTCTACTCTCAGTCTATAGACCAATGGACTGACTCTGTGCTCTCTTACATTACTTTCTGTGAGGGCACAATTGTACCATCTAAAACCTTCAGGAACTATGGTCAATTCAACATGGTTTACTAACAGCATAAGAAAGTTACGTAAACAGAAGGAGTCTGCACACAGAAAGGGGTACAGTCTTATGTACAAGAAATGAAGGAATTCCTTGTCTACAGTGATCAGGACTGCAAAGAGAGACTATGCTAAAAAAAACTGGAAAAACAGTTTTCCCCTCAGTAACTTGAGAGAGATCTGGCAGGGGTTTAGCCATCTTACCAACTTCAAAGGGTCCACCCAGATACTGAACCCTAGCAGGCAGCAGGCAGAGGAACTTAACTGCTTCTACTGCAGATTTGATCTAACCCCAAACACAGCATCTTGCTTCCCACCACCCCTAAGTCAATCTCCCACATCATTGGACCATAGTATTGCTACTTTTCAATCGCCTTAACATAAAGAAGGCACCGGGACCAGATGGAGTATCCACAATTTTCCTCAAGACATGTGCGGACCAGCTATCTTCAGTGTTTGCCAGAATCTTCAATGCCTCCCTGGAAATGGGTGCTGTTCCACATTGTCTTAAAAGGTCTATCATTGTCCTGGTTCCGAGGAACTGAGCTACTAAGATGAATGAATTCAGACCGGTAGCACATCGGTGGTCATGAAGTCTTTTGAGAGGATTGTGCTTGAATACCTAAAGACAACCACTGGCAGCCTAATGGACCCTATGCAATTTGCTTACAAGACGAACTGGTCATCCGACAATGCTGTGAATCTGGCCCTCCACTATATGTATGAGCATCTGGATAACCCAGACACTTATGTCAGAGTTCTTTTTGTGGATTTTAGTTCAGCATTTAACACCATAAGTAATAAGCCATAAGTGCAAAAGATGTCTAAACTCAACATTCCTCAAAACATCTGCGCATGGACAGGAAGCTTTCTTACAGATAGATACCAGATAGTTAGACTTGGACCATTGCGATCCAGTGTCAGACACACTAACACCAGTGCTCCTCAGAGCTGCGTTCTGTCACCTCTCCTGTTCTCAGTCTACAACAATGACTGCACCTTCCTGGCTAACTCTGTGAAAATTTTGCAGATGACACAACCACTGGTCTTGTCAAGAATGGTAACAAGGAAATCTACTGAGGAGCAGTGGAGGAGCTAGTCAGTTGGTGCACTAGACACAATCTGGTAATAAACCCATCAAAAACTCTAGAGATGGTAGTGGACTTCAGGAGGAACAACAGAAACTGTTTTTCCTAAGGCTGCTAAAGAAGACGGGACTGTCAAAAAGTTGCTAGTGCTCTTGTTTAATGCAATCATAGGTTCTGTTCTATGCTTTTCCTTTTCTGTTTGGTTAAAGGGAGCAACTAAGAAAGACAAGGGTAGACTCCAAAGAACAATCAACATTGCAGAAAGATTAATTGGAGCCCCCTTACCATCCCTGCAGGAACTGCATAAACTCAGAGCAAAGTCATGTGCAGAAAAGATTCTTTGGGACCCCTCCCACCCTGGACATGCCATATTCCAGTAACTACCATCTGGGCGATGACTTGCGGTACCAGCTTGCAGGACTTCTTGATCTAGAAATGGTTTCTTTCCTTTGGCTGTCCACATCCTCAACAATAGCCAGGCGTCATAGGCCCAGGCTCAAAGGAGTTTATAGTAGCTGGTATCACTTGCACGATGTAAGAGAATCTATATCTCTGTATTCTCTGTAGTTTGTTTATCTTGTATTCAATTTCTATGTCAATTGTAAATATCTGTTGCACTGTGTATATGCCAAAAATAATTCCTTGTTCATCACACGATGTACTTGGCGAACAATAAATTGAATTGAATTGGATAATAATCAACTTTGGAGTACAATTTACAAATCTTACATCATGAATAAACATCATATTAAACAAGATAATTTAGATAAAACTAATCAAACAGGTTGCTAATTGATAAGCCTCATTAAACAGGGTTTCAAACACAAATGAGTAGTTATACATCTCTGAAAACAAGTTAGTTAATACCCATTGTCAGAGATAAATAATATAAACCTTACTTAAATATTCTAACAATGGATAGAAAACAAAACTCGACATTAACAAACATGACTAAGACAAAGACAGCAGTAAAGCAGAATGCAAAGTTTCACTAAGCAAAGGTAGGCCTAATTTGACACAGTATAATAACAGGTAATCATCCTCCCCAATATTTCAATGACAGGTCTCTGTTTCTCAATCACAGGGAAGTCAATTCGGCATAAGAAATAAGTCAGCAAATTAAAGCTTATACCATGTCATTATTCGAATAAAATATACACATTTATATCTCAAAATTCCGTTGTATAACACCCTTCTAACCTGAGACCCAAGGCATTTGCCTGGGCCAAACACCGTCCCTGCTAATGAATACTTTCCAGAGTTCAGTGGATAACTTCCTTATCTTGACTGCCCTACTGTGTCAATTTTGCAGAACTTTTTGAAATTTTTGTTGTCTATCCACATCTACGGCTCTAGGTGCAAAGCAATTATCTGTTGAAAATCCCCCTTGATGTATTTTGTTTTAGAAAACAATATAAGATTAAGGTGTGTAAAATATATTTTAGGTACAGTAACACATAGAATGTGGCTGTAGGCCCTAGGGATAGGACAAAACATAAATTGTCATGCAATTGCTGTTTACAAAATAGATTTAGAAACATAAGACTTGAGATGAGGGAACCGGTTCACGAGCCGGAGTTTGCCCTGAATTTTAGGAAAAATTAAATTCAACGTGAATCCAAGTATTTGGGGGTTTGTGCCGACCAAACTTTTCCTTGAAATCCCAAGTCACCTGCTCTCTTGTTGTCCCCCATCTATCCTGCTCCACTCTATCGCTTTCCTGCCCCGGGCTCTGCAGAATCCAGTGCCCTGGCTGGTCTTTCAGCATCTCAGCCTACCACCGCAAGGAAGGGTTTTTATACCAGGAATGGTATCTCTCCATCTCTCGCTGACAGTAGCTGTGGATGGCAAAGGACACATGGAATCACACACAAAGGACACATATTTTTTATTTTTTCCCCCTCATACTTACCTGTAATCACCAATCTCTATGTTCTGCTCCGTCCGCCACTGCTCTCACTGACAGCCGAAAAATCAGGGAAAGTCAGGAGTGGGGCAGAGGTGCCCTGCATCCTGCTTCCACCAATTTCTCCGCCTTCTGACATCTCGTTCCCTGCTGTAGGGAGGGGCTATTTATACCGGCTTATCGAGCGGGTTAGCTAAAAGATCAGTTCAGGCGAACCTGAATTTTTTTAGGGGAAATTCAGTGAATCGTCTGAACCAAACATTTAAAAAGTTTGTTTATCTCTACATAAGACTCTTTCTAAAATATACTGACAATTTGCATTACTAACAATGATTACGATCTCTTTGCAACACCTAATTCCTGGTGACCATCTTATGTGTGTATTATATATGAAACCTGTGATATGCAATTGTTTAAGTATGGTTCTTCAGATTATGTCCTGTAGTTAGATTAGCTCTATTGTTTAGATCAGGCCTCATAAGAATGATGTAACATTTGGGAATAAAGATACAGCCCAGGAGTCCAGCATTTGAGGCCAAGATGGCAAAGATCTCGACAGCCACCATGTATTTCCCTTTGGTGCTGAGGTAAGCTGGGATGAAGGCGATCCAAACGCTGCAGAAAAGCAGCATGCTGAATGTGATGTATTGAGCTTCATTGAATGTATCTGGGAGTTTCTTGGCGAAAAATGCGACAATAAAGCTTAACAATGCCAGACATCCCATGTAGCCAATCACAACATAAAAAGCTGTGACGGATCCCTCGTTACACTGCAATATTATTTTTCCAACCTCTTCCTGGGTGTTATACTCTGGGAAAGGTGGAGAGAAGATCAACCAGACGGCACAGATCACAACCTCTCCGAAAGAGCAGATTATTAGTACCACATAAGAGAAAGGTTTTCCCAGGAGCCCTCTGAATGTCCAGCCTGGTTTTGTAACTCTAAAAGCCAAGATAACTATTACTGTTTTTGCCAGCACTGAAGAAACAGAAATAGTAAAGATGATGCCAAAAGCTATTTGTCTGAAGAGACAGGACATCTTTGTAGGGCGCCCAACAAACAGAAGAGGACACAGAAAGGACAAGATTAGCGAGAGGAGAAGAATGAAGCTGAGATTCTGGTTATTTGCTTTAACGATTGCTGTGTCCTTATGTTTGATAAATACACCAAACACTATAACAGTCAAAAAACAGAAGACAAATGCAGCCATATCAAGGCACAACCCCAAGGTATCTGCAACCGACAAGAACTCAATTGTCCTTGGAATACAGGAGTCTCTTTTCACACTGGACCAGTGACTGTCTGGACACTTGAAACATTTCTCCATATCTACAAAAGAAAAGGTGTTACATTAGTTTCTTATATAGTGAAAATGGACCAAAACCCTGGGCCACTTGATTTCCTCTCCCCGGCACATCCAGATTCGGGACACCCAGTGTGTGGAACCCACCTTCTTCCCAATCCAACGGTGCGTGCACAAACATCGGCCGCTCCCTGCTTTAACTTTTTAGTGAATTGCTGGTGCGGGCGCGCTACCTGTTAGAGGGTAGCGGGGATGCTGCAGCACTAGGCTAGTACTACTTATATGAGCCTAGACTAGTTTGTGTCAGCGCAGTTGAGCGCGTTGATGCGACTGGAGGCTGCCCATGCTACGCAGGACCAAAGAAAGATGAGTTGGAGTGGGCAACCTGGTGGGGTCTCACACAGTGAGGAATCCCGCATTGGGGTGCCCCGGGGGCAAGGACCAACACCCAGGATAGTCAAAATGGGTTTTTGTCCATTTTAATACCAGTCAAAATTATTGGTAATTTAATAAGCCAGCCATGTACATAGGGTCATATTAGCATGTAAATAACAGTTACAGAGACATGATCAAAGTTTAAAACAATAGACAATATAGAAGAAACAATGAAGGTACAATAGCCTCGATTCAAAGACACATTCGTCCAGACTTCCGTAGCTGTCTGTGAAAGTTTGGGTGGGTGTTAGTCTTTTTTTTGCTTTTTTTCGTTCATTTTTCATTCGTACGAACGTTCGGGAAAATGTGTATATGCGCTTTCGATGAACGGAAGCAAATCGGATCATTTCCGTTAGTTCAGATCATTTTCCAAACAAAATCTGATATTTTTCGTTCGTTCAGATAACTTACATTGTTGGGATGGGCTTACGTATGATTTAGAGAGCTGATTTCCGACGGACCACCACCCTATAAATCCGTTTCATTTCCGATCCACTTACGGGACCTTTGAAGGCTTTGGATTGCTATTGTTGAACATGTTTTGCGGCTGTGTGGAGGAGTCTGCGCACCTTTAGCACCAAGGCATTGCATGTATCAGCATGGCCGAGGCCATAAATTGTATAGCAATGCATACCTGAATCAATACATTTCATGTATGCCTTATAGATGCATTTTAATGCTGACCTTAATTAGTCCTTAGCATGTAAACATTTATTTTCCCACACATCCATATAATTGCTATATTTTTTTAGACTTATGTCCTTTGTGAATTATATTTGGATTGTTGAACTTGAATCTTAATTTGTTGTAGGAGTTATTGTTTTAGTCGGTTACCTTTGCTTCGTGTAATTATTTTATATTTGGATGCAGGAACCGCAAGATGTGCCACTCACACAATATACAAGCAGTGTTTGGTCCAGCTATGCGATTCCTCAGTGTTCTTGCAGGGCATCCAGGGTCGTCCCATGATGCTTATATATTGCAGAGCTCCGGCTTATTTCATCAGTTTGAGTCAGGAGAATTATCTGGTGGATGGCTCCAGGGTAAGTTTGCTCACATTCCATCAATCCATTTTCACTGTATGGCAATGAATATAATTGATGACTCATGTCTTAACCTATGGCTGTTTTTAGACCTTGATGACATGTTAAACAATATTGTAGCTTAGAATGTGTATTTTATGTTAGTATTTTTAAATTCTTTCAGGGGATTCTGGATATCCACTCCTGCCCTTGCTCCTGATGCCCGTTCTTTGCCTGCAGAATGCGGGCCAGGGGTTCTCTAATCGGGCACTATGCAAAACCCGGGCCGTGGTGGCGAGGGCCCTCTGGCTTTTGAAGTCCAGATTTAGGTGTTTGGACCATATGGAGGGGGGGGGGGCACTGCAGTATGACCCCAACAAGGTTATACCAATATTTTAATTTACGTTTTTTAACAGGGACCACACGTGCCAGAGTGGCACAACTGAGTGTCAGGGTCCTTCAGTTGGTGGGCGAGATGCAGGAGCTGTGCAACTCGTTGGGGACCACAGATGAAGAATAATGTTATGTGGCCTGCCATTGCTATGTATTTTGTTTTTTATAGTTGTAAAAATTTGAAATTTTCTAAATTTTTTCAAATTTTATATTTTATGATATAAAAAAAATGTTACAGTGTCATTTCATTTACAAAATACATTAACACAAAACTAATGGGCCCAGAAATATTTAAAGATGAATATTCACATGACCGAGAAGTGATTTGGGTAAGTTTTAGGGGGCTAAAATGGAAGACGAACCTAACCGCAAAGTGGTTTGGGTGAGCTTTAAGGGTCCAAAAGGGAAGATGGAGGATAGTGCTAAGTGGTTTGGGTGAGCTTTAAGGGTCCAAAAGGGAAGATGGAGGATAGTGCTAAGTGGTTTGGGTGAGCTTTAAGGGTCCAAAAGGGAAGATGGAGGATAGTGCTAAGTGGTTTGGGTGAACTTTAAGGGTCCAAAAGGGAAGATGGAGGATAGTGCTAAGTGGTTTGGGTGAGCTTTAAGGGTCCAAAAGGGAAGATGGAGGATAGTGCTAAGTGGTTTGGGTGAGCTTTAAGGGTCCAAATGGGAAGATGGTTTAGCTAAACATTGTAGTAGAAGTGAGGGTGGCAAATATGTAGGCAAGCACTTTAATGAGTTAAGTTTGTAGTGCGCAGGCGCAAGATCGTAAGGATTTTCGTCTGGACGATTATTTTTGGTAAAAGTGAAACAGAATCTATCGGGAAACGTAAAGGATTCGTGGGAGGAGACGATGGGAAAAGGGCAAAAACGAAAGCCTACGTTGTAACCAGATAAAATGAAACAGAAAAGTCACGATGGAAAATGAAATCCTCGTACTCGTACTCTGGCATACGAACGGACGAAAACTTTACAGAAGGTTTGCAATGCATGCATAGAATCGCTCGCACACTCATACGAGAGCGGGAAAATTTGAAAGTAATACGAAATTGGCACTAAAACGGAAGTATTTTTTTGTCTCTCTGAATCGAGCCTAATGTGCGTAATATTACTAGAAGATGTACCGATGGTGACATAACATTCTAAAGCTCAAGGGTACGTGGCATATGCTTACTTATATACTACTAAAATGGTGGTCAAATCAGTATCCTGTGAAAAAAGTCAACTGCAAGTGAAACAAGTAGTGTTCCATTTCCTCCTGGTGCTGAATAACCTCCAAGGCATACAATGAAAGTGAATTGCAGTTTTCTCTCCTAAACAAAGTAGCGCACATTTTTACCTGGTGTTGAATTGACCCTATAGTAGGGAAACCTGGGGGAGATGGGGTAGATTCGTTTTCTTTATATAAATCTGGGTGTCACAAACAAGTGGGTAACAGATTAGCCGCTAGCTTAATTGTACAGAAAAATAACAGCATCTTTGCTCTATTAGGCAGTTACATAGCTCTTCTCTTATTTAGCTTCCATTCCATTTTTAACTTTTATATTGTGCTCATATGCATCCCTCCCCAGGGCACTTTAGATTGCTGCACACACAAGACTTTCTCTGTTGCAGTGCCACTATACCTGGTTGTCCCTTGGATGCAATCAGAACTTTTTGAAGTGTTGTCTTATCTGAACGAAGGAGTAGAGCGGATGTGCTCCACCTTTACTTTAGTTAAAAGGCATTCCTTAGTGGATGGGAGTCATTGGAAATCTACAGTAATAGGCACAAACTATATTCACTCCTCGGAAAACCAGTCCTAAGATGAGTTAATGCACAAACACCATATGCCTATGGTGCACGACCTTATTAAAGTGGACCAACACCCACCGGTGATCGGCCCGGGAATCTATAAGATTCCCGGGCCGATCACCTCCCTCCCCGCGGGACATCCGAGATCGGGATGTCCCGCGGGGTGAAACCCCCCCAAACACCCCAAACTCCTTACCTTAGTTTCGGCGGCGGCCGGCCGCCGCCTCCCTTGCGCCCCTCTAGACGTGCCCGCGCCGGCCGTCTGTGAATGGCCGGCGCGGGCATGCGCGCGTCAACAGGGACGCGCGGGAGGCGGCGGCGGAGGAGCCGCTTGTCCGCGGCTTGTCCGTCGCCGCGGACAGAGGTGAGTTCGGGGGGGTTTCACACAGCGGGGCACCCCGATCGGGGGTGCCCCACCGAAGTGGACCAAGACCCAGGATAGTCCACATCCTGGGTGTTGGTCCACTTTAAAGCTCTAGTCCACATGCGGCCCTTGACCTGCTGTGGGACAAGTGGGAAGGGTAAATAGAAGTGACGTGTAAAGGTAGCAGTACTGTAAAAATGGGCGATTGCACAGAGAGTGACATAGGAGGTGCACATTGGCAAAAAGAGGAGACATTGGTGGCTTGGAGGGATGTGGTGACATTGATTGTACAACACCACCCCTAGGTGAAATCTTTGGAAGAATAATGTGGTAATAGTTTTTCTACAATAATTGTATGCTTAGTATTGACAGGAGCTTAGATGGGTCGAGTATCGGGAACATGGTTAAGATGTGGGACTTGTGGCGGAGAGATAAAAATAAATCTTTATAATGCTATTCGAAATGAAAACAATTCTGAGCCTGTGACCCGTGACCAGGTTCCAAATCATTTAAGTGGCCCGCAGTCATCAAAAGGTTGAGCACCCCTGCTCTAGTCCACATGTTATGTCATTTAGAGTACTGGCCCCAAAAAAACTACCAGGAAAGATATCCATATTTGCTGGACAGAGAATTAAAGCAAATGGATTGATCCTGGTGTTGTAAAAAAATAAAATATTCATTGTTGGGTCAGGTGCTGTGAAAGCATTTCCACTGTTAATGGATGAGCAAATATTCAGTCCATCCATGCAGAGTGTGGTTTCTGCAGCAGGCCCCTTAAAGTGTTTGGCAAGTCAAAAGTTAAAAAATAAAAATCAGTAGCTTACCGGTTAAAAATTAGATACCGGGTGCTTTCTCTTCTGCCTGTCTCCTTAGTTCCCACTCCTCTGACCTGGTCCATCAATCAACCTTCATTGGCCCAAGAATGGAACCCCCCCCCCACTCCCTGTTCAGAAGTCCCAATTGGCTGCCTCTCTCTGCAGCTATGAAACCCCGCCCCCTCTCTCCTCTCACACTTATCACAGTGTGCTTACGTCACATTGCTGTTGCCACACCCACCTTTTCTCTTCATTTATTCTGTGAATCTCCAATGATCTAATACTTTCAAAGATAAATTAAAAACTACAGGGTCTTTTTGAAATTGGATTGTTTAGGACAGTGCAAAGTGTAGCCCGAGACAATGGGACAACAATTAGGCTTGCCTTTAGCATACCCTTTTGTTGCCAAGCACGTAACACCTACGTGCTGGCTTGGCTGGGCCTTAAGTGCCAAGCCGGTAGGTGTTACGTGCTTGACTTTCCCTGCTGCTGGTTTAAAAAATAAAAATAAAAAATAATACACCTGACCCCTTGTTGAAACTCACCCCTATACCAGTTCACAAGGCTGGGGGAGGTGGCAAGTCACCTGCGCTAGCCGGTGACTTGCCATTAACCCCCGGCACCCCCATTACCTGCCTCCCCAAAGCCCAGGGGGGGGCAGAAGAGCCCGGGCCCACTGGCTATGCGGGCTTGTAGCCTGCAGGGCCAGGGGCCACAAAAGCTGGCCCCTGCGCCCTGTTCCTCCAAACCCTGCATAGCTGGTCCCAGGCTGGTTACTTTGGGTAAGGGGGGGCCCATGTCATTTAAAAAATTTTTTTTTAAGGGTTTTTAACCCTTAAAAATACCCAAAAAAAATGCCCGCCCCCCCCCTCCTGGGAGGGGGGACCCTATGTTTTTTTCTCGATTTAACCCTTTGTAGTGTGGATGGTAGTTGTATTTTATTTGTAAATGTTAAAAATTACTTGTTTCAGTTAGGGGGGTCTCCTGGGCAGGAACAGGGGACTACCGATAAATATGTGGTACCGTTCTAATCGGTAGAAATGGGGCTTTCACATGCAATATGGTTTTCCCTAATCAAATACATTTTTTTATTTAAAATAAAGGAGGCAATTTTCTAAAAAAATTTTTTATTTATTTATTTTTCTTTTTACTTAATAATAAATAAAATTAATAATAAATAAAATTTACAAACAAGACATTTCATGTTAAAACCTAAACTCTGCTGCAAAAAATATATATATAATTTTCCTGAAAATTCCAGCAAAAATGACGCAAAACATGGCGCAAAACATGGCGCAAAATGGGGAAAAATGACCTGTCAACAGAGGGTGACAAAATCTCAAGTAGGCTGGCAATTAAAAGGGTTAATAGTACCTCTGCATGTTGGGTATTGTTCTGTTCGGGGGACCTTGCGCTTTCAGACTTAGCTTGTTTTTTCTTGTTTGCATATTTATATTTTAGGAAAAGGTGTTTTTTATTCTGCTTTTTTATACATTTTTTAGGGAAACTCTGCGCAACCAAAGAGTTCTTTGAGGGATTAATTCCAGAAAGATGAGCCCACTAGAACAAGCTGGGTACGCTTAGAAAGCTTAACATGTGTACTTTCAGGGAATATATGGTTTATGGGGGATATTCCAAATGTAAAGGGTTGTTTTGGTTGAAAAATCGCAAGGTGCGCACTTTGTCTGCAGAGCTGAAATTTTCAAGAAAAATTACCGTTATGCTCATGCTTTACTTTGGGGTGTTTGCCAACTCTTCCCTTGACAGAACCTATGCATGTTGGGTATCGTTCTGTTCGGGGGCGTGTTGCTTTTTCAGATTATATTTGTTTTTTCTTGTTTGTATATAGTTTTTTTTAGGAAAATGTGGCTTTGATTCTGCTTTTTTATCCTTTTTTTAGGGAAACTCTTTGCAACCAAAGAATACATTGAGGGATTACTTCTAGAAAACTGTGGCCACATCAACAAGCCTGGTACAAATAGAAAGCCTGAGGTGTGTACTTCCAGAGAATATATAGTTTGTGGGGGGTATTTCAAATGTAAAGGGTTGTTTTTCTGGAAAAACTGCAAGGTGCGCATAGCACATATCACAGTTGTATTTTTTCTGAAAATCCAAAAACTCCAGGTAGGCTGGCACTTAAAGGGTTAAAGGTCACAGTAAACAAAAGGCTGGAGGCATGCCTTAAACCAGCCTTTGCAGTGGTTGGTGCTGTGATGAGGCCTGTGTTTGCTGTATAACTTGTTAATGGTGCTGCAGGAGATCAGTAGAGCAGAGGTGTCAAATTCATTTTCACTGCTTTCACCACAAAAGCACTATGGTTGCCTTCAAGGGGCCAGTTAATAACAAATGCTAAACTAAATGTAAACATAGGCATAGGGGGCTGTATCTGGCCAGAGGGTCTTGAGTTTGACACATGTTGGTTAGAGCAACACTGTATTGTGGCTCTAAAGGCCAGTCCCAGGTAGCAGATTTTTGAACACACAAATTGCCATGT
Source organism: Gastrophryne carolinensis (assembly GCA_027917425.1). Classification (NCBI taxonomy): domain Eukaryota; kingdom Metazoa; phylum Chordata; class Amphibia; order Anura; family Microhylidae; genus Gastrophryne; species Gastrophryne carolinensis. The sequence goes on along the minus strand of CM051237.1, from coordinate 41,943,603 downwards.
ATAGGTCAAAAAGTTCATGTGGGATGCTTTTCAGGACTTCAGAAAGATGATGGCTCAGCCCTTAGGATTGTTGGTCACCAGTAGCTGTACGGTCTAGTTAGATGCTTTGCCCTTTACAGGCAGTCACCCTTTTGAGTAACAGCTGGAAGATATTGTGAATAATTTTACAGGGGACAGGAGTACCCTGTTATCACACCGGAAGAATCGAGTCATGAGCTGGAATATTTAAACCCTCAAAGCAGAGCAAGTCTGGTTCCAGTAAGAAATGCAAGTGGCCTTGGCAGGGGAAAAAGATGTCTTCTGCCAAGCCCAACTGGGCCTGAAGGGAAGCTCTTCTCTGAGGGGCTGTGGACCAGCTTTTGAAAATCTGGGGCATTGTCCCAGTACCCGAGGCCAAAATGGGCTTCGATTTTATTTGAATCTCTTTATAGTGCCCAAAAAGGATGGCTCAGTCAGGGTCATACTAGACTCAAAACATCTTACAAAAATATCAGGCTGTGCTAACTGCATATTTTGATCTTCATATATAGATAATAGATATCTAAAATGTGTGGCTTTACCATTCATACTATAAACAGCAACAAGAGTGTTCACCAAAGTTGTAGCGGGTGTAATGGCGGTCATGGACATAGATATCAAAACTTGTGGAATTCCATCTGGTGCCAGCTCAGGTTGGGTCATGCTTTGGCCTGACTCTCAAAACAACAATATGTTGTTGTGCAAGACAAGAGAGTGGTGTTAGTTGAATGGTGGCAACTTTTGAAGGAGTCCTATGCACACAGTTCCACCCCAGGAAGCTGCAATGGGTAATACAGGAAGCAAGGGACATGTTGCCTCTCTCTCTTGACAAAACTTTTCTCCTGTGTCCGCCAGTCAAAGCTTCCACCAGTCAAATGCTATAGTGAATCAAGCCATGAATCCTGGAGTGTGGTTGCTCCTTTTGCCAGGTGAACTGCAGATGGTGACAGTGAATACCTACTGTCAGGGTTGGGATGAACGCTTGGATGAATAGTGAATGGGACATGCATTATCCAGGACAGAGATCTGCCCAGCAACATACTAGGCATTGTCCCAGTACCCGAGGCCAAAATGGGCTTCGATTTTATTCAAACCTCTTTATAGTGCCCAAAAAGGATAGCTCAGTCAGTCATACTAGACTCAAAACATCTTACAAAGATGTCAGGCTGCGCTAACTGCATATTTTGATCTTCACAGGGGATAATAGATGTCTAAAATTAGCAGTTTGTGGCTTTACCATTCATACTATCAACAGCAACAAGAGTGTTCACCAAAGTTGTAGCGGGTGTAATGGTGGTTGTTCCTCACAGGGGCATAAGTATCATTCTACATTTGAATGTGTAATCCAACTTTCACTGCATCATGTTAATAAATAATCCTCATGCAGACAGAATCTTCCAGAATGGATGTTGTTTCTCTTTATTTTCCCATGCACCTGCCAGCTCTCACAATACAGCTTATAGGCACAGTCACAGACAAAGTCTTAAACTCTCACAATCAATAGTAGGCCCCTGCCAGAGGGGATGGTCCAGGCGACAGCCACCCAAATTTACACTCAGGGGATAACTGTAGGGCAATCTGGATGCAGATGAGGGATGGAATGGGGGAGCCTCTCCACCTTTGTGTCTTTGTGTCAGGGCCTGTACTGTTCCCCAGAACAAGGGCTTCTCCTGCACACAATAATCACTGCTAGGCAGGGGTCTCTGATAAGGGCAGCCACACCTTAGGTACTGCTTCTCAGTCTCCTGGTCCCTTGGGATCCTCTCTCTCTGTAGGGGGGGGGGGGAGTCGTGTATCCTGTTCACACCTGTGCATCCTGGGTTTCTTCCAACTAGGGCCCTCTTCTCTCTGGCATAGACTGCTCTCCGCTCCTCAGCAAAATTCTGCTGTGCCATAACCCCATTTTCCCACCCTGTAAGGACTTTTATACTATGGTTCCTCCCCATATGCCTTTTTCTAACCACACCCTCTGGACCCTTGCTTATTAGGAGGCCCCACCTGCCCTCCCTCTGACAGCCAGCAATGAAAGCCAGCAGTGTTAAGGGGAGGGGCTGCACTCAGTTGTTTACCCTGGCTTACTCACCCACTTCCACCAACTAAGGTCACCCAAGCCCTAGATGGGCATCCCAAACCCAAGAGCAATGGGGAGCCCCAATCCCTTATTAATGGGCACTGTCCACCCTGCTGGCCCGGGGCATTCATGGTCCTGTGACACAAAGATGGCCAGGCTACTCTCCTTTCATCCTGTATTTCTAGTAGACGCAACCGACCTACCCTACTGGCCTTTGCTTCTATCACTTGCTTTATAGAGGCAGACAGCCTCAATAGGTTGTAATCAGTGAGGTGGGTGCAGACAGCTGACCACTGACAGGAAGCAACTACTATCCTGGAGATTGTGAGCATGTTAGCATTTTGGTCTGCAAAAAATTTTTCTACGTTGAATTAGTGTGTGTATATTTATTTATATATACTTTATATATATAAAAGTATTAAAGTGGACCAACTGCCTTATATGCTCGCCTGGCCCTGGCTGACTGATTTACTGCCTCTGGGGCAGTCCCATTGGGTTGCTCCCATTCATGGTCTGACATATTGACTGACAGCAATTGTAAAAATCAAAATAGAAAGCTTTAATAGAATGAAAGAAAGAACAAACTATGACTTAAAATATTGCTATACAAGTTGAAAATAATTACATTTGCCTCAGGCATAAGTATAGGAAGGAGCGCTTCCTTTTTCTGGCCCTGCATAGCAGAATATCTCCAACAAAATGGAGAGAGACATATGCAGTAGAATCGTCTCTCCTAGTCTACAATAAAATGGCACAGCTACGGCCTCCGTTCACACCTTGTCAGCTGGGGCCCACCCAGCCCGGAAGTGACGCGACTCCAGCCGTCACTCCCTATACCGCTACCGGGCAACGGCGCGCACGTCCAGGCCATTACACGGCCATCAGAGACAAGCGCGAGCAGCCCCAGTGCGCCGAGGCTCCACCCCCCCCCCCCCCGCAGGAGAAAAAGGCGCGCCGCACCAGACACACTAAGCGGCGCGCCGTCCAGCCGGCAGAACACACAGGGAATACACTCGGCACCATCCGCCCCAACATAGGGGTACGGACCTGACGAACCAGGAGGTAAGTGGGCACCTGCCTACATAACTTTTATTATTGCTCAGGACCTGTAGTCATACTACATCTATATCTTTTTTACTTTAGTGTTGACCCCATACTCTTAGGGGAACACAGTGCCAGTCTGAAAGCCTATGAGCACCACTGACAATATAAAGGTAAAAAATATTAACACTAAAGAGGCTACCAGACACAAATTTTTTTTTATATACTTTACAACTACTAAAACCACTGTCTATTATAGATGATGACATTATATTGATACTACCAGAAAAGCAAGCGCTCCTTCTAAGCTCATCTTTTAAGGTACTAATTTTCACATATGCAGTATGCTGAATTAAAATCATTAACCTGTAGCTATACATAACTATATTATATAGTTATATTATATGTATGTATATATATATTCATATTTTGTATTATTATATATTTGCTAGAAAGTGCACTGAGGAAGTTTTTTTGCGAAACGTCTGCACACTCTACTTGCTACACCTGAGGGTAACATGCTTGCTACAAACTATGTAACAGAACCTTGTTACAAACTGTAAAAACAGATCACCCTACATTTGAGGAGACCAGATAAGAAATTATTATCTGCAAAACTCTTTATTGATGTATTTTTTGAAATATGTGGAAACAATATGTACATATGTGAAATAAGAGTTGAATATCTGTCTGAAATCATGTATAATCTAATTTATGTGAAAATAAAAAATCATTTTTAATATCACTGAAGTATTACAGAACATTACTGTCCCAAAAATACTCCAATCTAAAGGGTCCCCTACAAACATAGAGCAGACCCTTTTCCCCTCTAAACATTATCAATTTTAGGAGTAGGGACGTATTATACTGGACAATCTGTCTTCTTGGGGTAGTCCCTTTGGACGAATCCCTAAGGCCACCCTTTCTCTTCTACATACTGTGTAACCTGCCAAATAAAACTCCTTGGACATCTGTGACAAATAGATAGATAGATACTTTATTCCGCCAAGTAAGTACAGGATACATACAAGGAATGCTTTTTGGCAAGGAGATACACCAGGAGAGCTATTAACATTTACATACAATAATGTAAACTAACAAACAAAAAACCCAGGAAGTGAAAACCCCAGGTTTTGGTTCACTTTAAATACATGCTGAAATAGTAATTCTGGCCTTACACAAACTCTCTTCACTAATCGACCTGCAATGAAAAACAAGCATCCACCTACCATGAGCAGATAGGCGGTGCTCCACAGCTCTAGTGCTGCAAAACCCAGTGTTACCCAATAGGAAAAAAGATGTGAGAATCAAGAATTAAAAGAAAATTAGAAGAAGGAAACATGGAAAAGAGAGAGAAGGAAAGAAAGAGGGAAAAAAGAGTGCTGCAAAACTTACCTATTAGGAAAGAAGATGTGAAAATAACAAATTAAAGTAGACCAAAACCCAGGATAGTCAAAATTGTGTCCCTTCCCCCGGGGCACCCTGACCAGGGGTGCCCCGCTGTGTGAACCCCCCCCAGATCGCAGAGCGGTCCTACGGCACATGCGCAGCTACTCGTCCAATCAGCCACTGACCTCACACCATCTAAGGCCAGCGGCTTTGAGCGTGCTGGTGGCCGCATCCCCCGCTTCAGAAATGGCTAGCGCGGGCACGCGCCCTACTAGAGGGATAGCGGGGATGCGGCCACCAGCACACTCAGAGCCGTTGGACCGGGAAGCAAGGTAAGTGTATGGGGCAACCTGGGGGGGGGGGTCACACAGTGGGGAATTCCGATTTTGGATGCCCTGGGCGGAGGGAATCCATCGGCCCAGGAATTTTATGGATTCCAGGGTCGACTTATTTTTAAAAGATAAAGAAAATTAGAAGCGGGAAGCTGAGGTGTGCCCCAAATGTTGCAGCTCTCCTGCCTCTTATCACTGATTACAGCTGTAGCAGATTCCCCATATTTACCCATATTCAGCAATAGACTGATCCCGACTCCTGTCAGCTCCCATCACCCCATCAGAATTCTGACATGATTTATGAAGTACAGACTTTTTTTTACATTTCTTTTGCCACTGGTTATTTGTGTATCAGAAAAGATATATATAGTCACTTGTCATTTTATTTTGTTGCTGGGCTGTATTTTTTCTGTTGACCATGGTTACCACCACCAGTCATAATTGCATTACATCAAAAAGGGCCTCATGGGCAAGGACATTGCTGCTGGTAAAGTAAGGACTGGAAGCAGAGTATCACGTGTGTATATGTTAGGAAATACGTTTAAAATCATATTAGCAAAATACATCATGGGCAGTTGATAATTTACACTTCTAGTTTACTTTGGAAAAAGTTATTCCTTGGTTTATGAAGATTGAAAAATTATCAGATTTGGTCAAATTTTTAAGAAGTAGGGAATAATTGTTAGGGAATAAGTTTAAAATTTGACTAAATCCACTTTTAATTCAATCTGATCTATGAGAATCAGTTAATCTGCAGTCTTTGAATAGATGACCTTGCATGTAACAGCTAAATGTATATATAGCTTATCCCATCTTACACATAGCTGACCTCTGCAAGGAGACAAGAGCAGTTGTCATGCATTTATCTCAAATACATATTCTAATGTATGTCATTTAAGGCTACAACAAGACTATATTTTCTTTGTTTTACTATAATAAACCTTCAGGACGTCGTTTACACACAGACGCCCTTGAGAAGTATGGTAACATATTCTGTTTTCTGAAATGACATACCGTATATACTCGAGTATAAGCCGAGTTTTTCAGCCCACTTTTTGGGCTGAAAAAAGCCGCCTCGGCTTATACTCGAGTCAGTGGCCGCTCTCACACACACTGACACGTACTGGCTGTTGCGCGCAGGTTGGTGGGAGGCGTCCATTGTTTCTATTGGACGCCGACCACATGGGGCACGCCCACCAACCAGCGCGCAACAACCAGGAAGTTCCTGCGCGCGTTTGTGAGAGCGGCGGAGGCAGTGGCGGTGGCAGAGGGAACGGAGGTGGCCAGCGCGCGTTTGTGAGAGCGGCTGTCGGATGCAGTGGCGGAGGCAGTGGCGGCGGCGGAGGCAGTGGCGGCGGCAGAGGGAACGGAGGTGGCCAGCGCGCGTTTGTGAGAGCGGCTGTCGGATGCAGTGGCGGAGGCAGTGGCGGCGGCAGAGGGAACGGAGGTGGCCAGCGCGCAACTACAGGTAAGTGTGGGGGGGACCACTGGGTTTTTTTTATTTTTAATTGTTGTTAACTGTTAATGATGCCAAGTGAGCACACATATGATATCCAGGGCCAACCTGAGGAGAAGAAAAGATGGGAAAAAGAGTAATACTTCCAGAAGTTGGAACAAAAGATGGACAGAATGTGGAAAAGAGAATTTAAAAAGTAGTAAAGAGTGAATTTAGAAAAGGGAGAGAGGGGTAATGAGGAAACATGAAGGAAGAGAAGATGACAGAAACCTATGTGTGACGGCTTGGCCCCAGCAGTAATAGTGTGGCAACCTGCATGTCTCAGGTCAGAGTGGCCATTATTAGGGCCACCTAGCCGGGCCAACTTTTCATCCCTTGGAGCCCTATACCTGAGTCCCTAATGGCTGCTGTCATCACATCCACAGCCTGCATTTCCCACCCTAGGCTTATACTCGAGTCAATAACTTTTTCCAGTTTTTTGTGGTAAAATTAGGTGCCTCGGCTTATATTCGGGTCGACCTATACTCGAGTATATATGGTAATTAAAATGACATGGCTGATTTCCCCGATATATATATATATATATATATATATATATATATATGATTTTTAGTTAAAAATCTTACCAGTTTGATTAGTAATCTCTCCTTCTGGGCATGGACCACAGTCGTAGCAACATTTCTGATACCCCCATCTGTGAATTTTGTGATATCCACGTTGGCAGCTTTCCGTGCACACAGATGTTGGTACCTTGTAAAAGTAAAACAGTTTTAATCACCAACCCTACCGTTACATTTCTTTACAGTCTGGTTTGTTTTTGTTACACCAGTTTGCTATATTCTTGCCCTAGAGAACTAGGCTCCTATTTAGTGATTTTATTATTTATCTTTCCCCCTTGGATTTGATGATTTGAAAGTACATATGAACGTTTCATATCTATAAATCCCTCAGTGCATATGCTGTATCATGTACGGTGGTCCACAAAAATGGCGATATTCTTTGGTTAAAAGCACACTACATAGCAGATGAGACACTGTAGACAACGATCTTCCCTCTCTTCCTATCGCTGAACACTGTAACTGGAATCTTAGTTTTAACAGTGTCTCGTTAGTTGATAAACATGCATCAAGATATATATATTGACACATCCTCTGTCCATGGTCCTGGATTGCAATCCATTCATGGACTGTCCTTTCAGGAGACTGGCTGTGAGAAGTATCTATTTTGACTGGTTCTTAGAATGGGGCTGCAGAGAAAATAGGGAGTCTCCCCTGGTTTGCTTCCCCATTCATGTAATCATTGTCCTGCTTCTCTTTTTCTTCTTACATTTGTCTACCTGTGGAGGGCGTACCTGCTGGCAGGCCACCTATGTGGATTTTTTGGAGTGGGTCTTTTTCCTACCCCTTCTAAGCATGTCTCTGAGCTAAGCCTCCTGGACTTTGCAGTTGCTCATTGCCCATGCTCCATAATTTTCACATACTATTAAATCCTCTTTGGCCCATCGTCCTTCCTGGTCAGTGAGTACATTGTTGTTTTTTACATTTAACATTTTGTGAAGTTGTAAGGGATCCTTGAGACCCCTATACCAGTTCAAAGGGCAGGAGAGGCTACTTAAAGGTAGGTGACTTGCCTTAACCACCTTTCCCTTTACCTGCATCCCCAAAGCCCAGGGAGGTGCAGAAGATCATGTGACCCATATGGGCTATATGAGCTGGTAGCCTTAAGGGCCATATATTTTTCCTGGAAATTCTTGCAAAATTCACAGTTAAACATACATATCGCAAAATGGTGAAAATGCGACAAGCTTAACTGTATTATACATGCATTGCTATAGATTTTTATTTGAAATCGCAAATTAAGTTTAATACAGATAAATGTAACGTTATAGACATGCGGGACAAATTGTGCCATGATTACACAATAAATAGGAAAACACTATGTAAAACTACAATTACGATTAAAAAGGTCCTAGGGATTTTGGAACCACATTCTGTTCAAGTCTGCGAGTCCAACAAAGCCAAGTTGAGTCCGAGTTGGGGACTGTATTCCAATCAGCTCTTTCACTCTTTCTCCTGATCCAGAGGAATGTCCTGAACATGGATAACAGCCTTCGGTGCTGGGGCAGGGTCCTGAAGGACTGGACTGTCCAAGGCCAGTGACATGTGGTGGTGGTCAGGATATGTGCAATGCATGCTTCCTGGCAGCTATGCGACCTGGACTGGCGCCCCAGAACTCATTCCTCTGGCCCTACACGTTCAGTTTCCAGCTTTCCACCTGCGGCTGTAGGTAGTGGTGATGGCCTTCATCATACTTAAGGTCAGTTCCTAGCATGGAACATAAGTCTTGCAAAGTGGCCAATTAGACCCACGAAATGCGTGGCTCGCTATGAGAAGAAGACTGGGAGGCTGGTATTGGCATGTGGTTTGAATCGGATATGTGGTGAAGTTTTCCTCCATACCTCCCAACTTTTGAAAACAGGAATGAGGGACACATGTGGCGAAGTGCCTTGCATGCAGCAGAATTTTTTTTCATTAAGCCACGCCTAGCCATGCCCTTAAAGTGGCCCAACACCCTCCCCTGATCAGCCCGGGAATCTATAGGATTCCCGGACCGATTAGCTCCCTGACTGCGGGGCACCCCGATCGTGTTTGCCCCGCTGTGTGGAACCCCCCAGAAACCCCTAAATCCCTACCTGCTCATCGATCCAGCGGCGCCCGGCGCCGCCTCCCACGCGTCCCTCTAGCAGGACGAGCACCTGCGCTGGCTGTTTGTGAATGGCTGCTGCCTCCCGCTTGTCCTGCAGCGGTCACGTGGGAGCGGGGAGAGGTGAGTTTTTGGGGCTTTCTGGGGGGTTTCACACAGTGGGGCCGATTGGGGTGCCCCACCAAAGTGGACCAAAACCCAGGATAGTCAAAATCCTGGGTGTTGGTCCACTTTAAATGGAAACACCACCGAAGAATTACATAATTATAATACTGGCAAGCCCCCCTCCTCACACACATGTATACAGGCAGGCAAGCCCCCGCGCACACATGCATACAATAGTGTGATAGTGTGAGGAGATGGAGAAAAACAAAAGAAAGCAAGAGAAAGAAGAAAAGAAAGAAAGAGTGAGAGGGGACATAGGGTGGGGAATAGAGAAAAAGAAAGGGAGGGAGAAAAAACACGAAAAGGAGAAAGTTAGGAGGAAGAGTAAAGAAAGTGAGACAGAGAGAGAATGGAAAATAAAAAGGAAGTGAGTGAGTAAAGCAAGGAAGAGCGAGAAAGCAGAAGTGTAAGAGGTAATGAAGAAAGAAAGAGGGAGTGGGGGGGAATAAAGAATACATAAAGAAAGAATGTATAGCGATAGTGAATGAAGGGAAAGAGATAGAGCGGAAGGAGGGGAAGGGCGAAAAAGAAAAAATATAGAGAGAAAAAAGACAGGTAGTATGGCAAGAGGGTAGGAAAGAGGAGAGAAGAAATTGAGTAAGAAGAGAAACAAGAATGGAATGGAAGGAAGGAGAGAAAAAAGTGAGGACCGAAGAAAGGAAGAGAGAGAAGTGCAAGGCGAGGGAATAAGAAACAGGAAGGGGGGGAGTGAAAGAACAAAAGGGATGAAGGAGGCTGTGGGGAAGTGAGGGAGAAAGATAGAAAGAGAGAGAGAGAAAGGGAAAGGCAGGAAGTGAAAAATGTAAGAAAGAAAGAAAAGGCGAGAAAAAGAAAGGAGGAAGGAGTGGGAGAAGAAAAAAGGCGAAATGCAGAAAGTAGGGAGAGAGGGAAGGAAAGGATGGAGGGAAAAGAGGAAGGGAAGAGAGAACAAAAGAGAAAGAAGGAAAGTTAAGAAAGAGATAGGCTAAAGTGTGGGGGAGAGAAAGAAAGAGAGAAAGGCAGGGAAATAGGGAGAAAAAAAAGAACAGTGAGAAAGGAGGGAAGGGAAAAAGAGAGAAAAAGAAGGAGGAAAGAAATGAAGGAAGAAATAAAAAAAGCAAAAGAGGACAAGCGAAAGAAAAGCAGGGAGAAAGAAAGAGAGAGAGAAAAGAGAGATGGGGAAGGAAGGGAGAAAAAAAGAGGATCGTGATAAAGTGAGAGAGGGAAGAAGAGAGAGAGAATGGAAAGGAAACACAGAACTGGGCCACTAAATGGTACTTGCAATCTGTAACCTGTATAGAAGAAGTGAATGAGGCAGGCTGGGCACAACTAAAACATCACCACCCCTTGGGACTTTTCCTTTTTTCATTTACTCTTGTGTCCAGCCAGGCGCCTCAGGCTGAGCCAGGGATGGAAGCACATCCTCACTCTGCCCTGCCCCCCCCCCCCCTCCTCCCCAGTGCAGTTTTGTGGAACTGGCAGCCAGGGGAGGGCAGGGCAGAGGTCAATCCACTCCCGGCCGCCCAAAATGGGAAAAAAAGGCCACAATTGTGGCCCACCCAGAAGGATGTCGGCTCTGCCCACTCCTTTATCATTGGCCCAGTTGTGATTGGGCCTGCCTCAGCCCCCACAAACCACCCCCTACTCCCTTGACCGGAACACAGATGTTCTGCTGATGTTGTGACACTTGGGGGGTATGTGTATCATGTATTCATTGTGGAGTATAAAAAGCACATTTTCTTTGTTTTCTGTTTAATAGATACATGCTCAGATATTTGATATAATTGAACTTTAGCATTTTCTAAATAGCCTTCCCCTGGTCCTTCCAATCTGGCAGGGAAAGGGAATCCAGCCAAGAGATAGAAGCATGAAAGGGCAACTGAACAGCACAACCAGTACATGTGAACAGAGCCCACAGGCACCCTGTATTTGGTGTGGCTGGAAAAAGCTAGTCTGGCTGGAATGAATTATCTGAGCCCCCAATTGTTCCTAGGCCACTCCACAAACTAGCGCACATATAAAAAATGACCATAGGATAACCAGAGGGAGTCACTGGGGGTAAGGGGAGAGGAAAAACTGCACATTTTTTTAGGTTGATACCTACTTGCCCTTATGCCACCATGTTGTAATGTAGTTCAGGGTGCCACAGGTGTTTGGCGTACATAGTCCTGATTTGGCCCCATAGCAGGGCCCCCACCACGGGCCCCCATCAGCAGCAGCAAACTTCCCCCCGGCCGGTGCGCAGCGCCAATGTAGAGGCAGGACCTGCAAGCAGTACCTATATAGAAGAAGAGCACATGTACCAGAGGGAAGGAGTTGGCATGGTCAGGTATGTTCAGTAGTACCCACCGCAGAGGCGGTGGAGGCAGCTTGCGCCAGGTCCCCTTGTTCCACGGGCCTGGGGGCATGTACCTGCACTGCCCCTATGGTAGGTACGCCCCTGGTCTGGCAGTACATGCTCACAGCCCGGCTGTGGGAAGCAGAGAAACAGACCACACAAAGCTCCCATCTGCTAATGATGCATAGCCATTGCATCCAATTATCGAGAAGAGGCCAGGAGTGCTGCCACCCCGTACTTTGGTGAATAGAGACAGCGTGAGGGCAGGTAAGTATCAACCCTAAAAAATCCGCTTACTTTATTTAAAGCAGACCAAAAGCCACTGTGGGCTGCCCTGGGGTTTGAAATATTCTAGGACCGAACGATTCCCTGTCTGAATGGCGAGTGTAGGCACGCATTGCTAGAGGGGAGTGTCACAACCCTGAAACTCTATTAAACTGGAACAACAATTTTTTAAAAAATGGGTGTTGTTCCGAGTGCAGGAGGGCATCCCAAATACGGATGCTCCTGTGCACGTTACGAGCACAGAACAGCAGATACCTTACAGTTTGGGCCCCCGGGGAAATCCAGCACTCTGGCCGGTGCGTTCACGTGGCTGCGCTAGTAACCAGTGCGGGGGCATCTTCAATTGAACTCGGAACAACACACATTTTTTTAAAAAATGGGTGTTTTTTGGTTTGGAGTGCCGAGATCACACCAGTCCCCTCCAGAGGTGCATGCTGGCTGGCCATGCAAATAGACAGCTGGCACAGGTGCACACAATAGCTTGAGGGTAATGGGGGATGATGTGTAACCAGCATGCTCACTTTGGGATCTCTGTGTAGGTAAGAATATTGGGCAACTATGCTAAAAAAAAAAAAAAAAAAAAAAAAGATATACTGAAGCATTACGCGCATGGCTTTCTGCACATCTAAAGATATTATATGAAGACAATGACATTGCATGTCTCCGAATATCGCTAAGAATCATGGGTCATTCCCTTTATTCTTGGTCTATATGTAAATATGTAATGTTTTAGGAAAGTGCTCTTTAGCTCATACTGTGAGTCATAATCAATCTATGATGAAAGCCATATAAATGCATACAAGGGCCTAAACATGCCCCAATAAATCTTCATAGCTCTGAATTAAGGAGAACTGGGAATATAAAGTCTACCTGCATTTCCTGCTTTACTCACCTGTACCTAGTAACAGTATTGTCTGCTCAAGCTTACCTGAGAGAATAGATTCCAATGGATGGAGCTGTCATCAATATACAGTTGGTACTCATCAGCATGTTGGTAATAATATCCAACTGTCTTGATTTGTTTTGTAGAATTTGGCCAATAAGCAAAGTTTAAAATATCAAAGGCTATGGGAACATTTTCATCTTTATTCAAATTCACCTCCTCTCCACCCAGGGTCCGAAAGTGAAGGTTCCTTAAATAGAAGTTGAGCTAGAAATAATGAGAAATTAGTTAAAATGAAAAATGCCAGTAATGATATAGAGCCTCTAAATGGCAATTCTTGCCTATACTAATATATGCCACTAAATTATCAAAAACAAAACCTTCTGATAACTGCAACAAAAAAAATATGATTTCACCGATTATTAGCAGAATAAACAAATTATATCTTTAGTTAGAAAATCATACGCATTAATATGCTTACTTCTCCTATCAGCTTCTACCTAACATGAGGAAGATGTAACTTCTGAAAGGCAGTCTGCCTTCACAGATAACAGGTTGAATAGATATGTGAGAGCTGGGGCAAGGGTTGAGGACAGTTGTGGGATAAGGTGGGATGGAATGGGATATGGGGGCAAGTAGGTAGGTGGACCTTAGAGATGAGGAAGAACAGTCTTTGTTCTGATATTAGAGTGAAATGGGTTAGAGGAGCCGTTGGGGGGGGGGTCAGGTGGTGTGAAGTAGATAGAGGGGTTAAGCCAGCACAGAGGTGCTCAGCTGTTATTTGGGAAGTGGGAGGAGGTAGTCGTTGCAGCAAAAAAGATAAAACTTTTGGTAGTTAGCAGTTGTTTGGGATGCCGGGCCTGTGTGGGTATAAAAGAGGTAAGGGTTGCTTAGCATATGAAAGAGCAGTCCAGAAGGGCTTGTTTGTATATGAGGAAAGCCTTATTGGATTTTAATTTCCTCCAATGCCACTAAGTAACTCTGGGGTGCCATTTCAGTTTATGAAACATTCATACGAAAAATGGGGGGGGGGGGGAGAAAAAGAAATAAAACATAAAACAACTGTTCTGGCCGACCGCTACAAAACATAGCAGCGGCCCCTGTAGCTAATTAAGGTATAAGGAACATCATTTAAAATTTTCAATCTAAACTGAACATATAAAGGCTGTTTTTACTCTACTGTGAACATATCCTAAACAAGTAACTATACTTAAAGGAGTCTGCAAGACTGAAATAAACACCCTAAATTCCTTCTGAAAGCTAAAGGCTATCTTAGTAATTAGTCTATTGTGAAGGAACTCGAAACTCTCTTTGCCTAATAGGAAGGGAGAGAGGAAAAGGGGTGGAAAAACTAAAATCAGAGGAAAAGGTCGACAAAGATCAACCCCACCAAACTCTTCTGAGTTAAAGCTCTTGACACTTTCCCTGATCAAGGGGAAACAGTCCCTCTAAGAATGGAAAATATAAATGACCAGAGTGTGACAGATACATTGTCGCTAGATATAACAACAACCCCCACAAGGGGGGGTGTCTGATTTCCCCCTCATTGAGCACCCTAACCCCAACGGACTTGGCATGCCAAATGGAAATTGCCCTTGCCCAAAGGGGAGGCAAAATAACGCGGAAATCTAGAGTCTAAAAGTACCCGCAGGCCTAAAAATGATGACAGAGCAAAAAAAAATCGCAAATACATAGGGAAAACTCCAACCCTATAACAATCGTCTGATATCAAATTCACAATAGGATTAACCACACAGTTTCTCAGAAATTCGATCCTAAAGCAGAAGAATCTGTCAAGAGGGCAAATACAGAAGAGGTCGCTAAAATACAGGATACCATACATATCGTAACACAAAGATTAGAGAACCTTGAGGCTGATACCTTAACACTCGTAGAGAACACAAGCAGACCCAAACAATACTTTTAACCCAACACTCCTCCCTGCAGCTACAGCTTCATTCAGCCAGTAGAAGCCCCACCAGCTCCACAAAGAACCCAGGAGGAAGACAGCCCTGGCCGCAGCCAGATGTTGCCTGTCTTTGGTAAGGTGGTGCCTAATTATGAAGGCAAACTGGCGGGCCAACAGCACCACTTTTTGGCAAAACACCAATAGATATTTTCAAAGCCAGTTTGCTCTCCTTTGCATGAGGACCTGGCTGCAGTGGTTGTGGAGCAGCAGTGCCACCACCGCTGGTTGGGGGTCTAGTGGAGGCCAACCAGGTTGGAGAAACTTGAGGCACAGCAAGCTGCAAACACCCAACTTGCCATGCTGGACCACAGTTGCACCATAACCGAACAACTTGTGACAATACAAAAAAGTAATTAGAGAATAAATACAAAAAACACAAATGACATAAGTGGTCGAAAAAAAAAAACAGATGGCCAGGAATCTCTGGAGAACAAGCAGGGGTTGTCTCCTCCAAATATGCTGCCACCCTCTAACTCAAGGTTGATGCACACCATAATAATTTGAACAACCTTCTTTGGCTTGTATTGAAGGGTGCCCCCTGTGCAGTACAGACATTGAAATCTGGCCTTCAACAGTCCAAAAGCACACTCAACTACAGCCCATGTGCGGTGGTGAACCCCACTATAAGCCTCCTGGCCAGGTGAATGGGGCCTAAAGAAAGGCGTCATGAGCCAGGGCAGTAACAGATAACCAGAATCACCTAAAAGATTAATGAAAATTAAATTACTAACAGGCAACACAACATCAAAACAGCCTAGACCAAATATTTAGAGTAGGGCCAAACAGGCAAAAGGTAAGGCAGGATGCTCGGACTAAGCATTTGTAACTGTAACAGGTAGAAGAGGGCATTCATATAGGGGCATGAGCACTGTCGAAGTGATGGAGAGCAATTGGCTAATACAATAAACTTGGACCAATTATAAAAAGGGGGCACATAACAAATGAAAAACACATTGCAAATGCAACATAAACAATAAACAGGTAGATCCACTAAACAGACTTACAAACCAACTGCCAGTCAGCTGGCTACTCTCATAACAGGTGTATAAAATGCAACTCCTCAAGATAAATGCATTGTGGGATGAGACAGGGAAGCCAGTCAAAACACGACAAAAATTCGGTCTCACGACCCATTGGACGTTAAGAGAGTGTCCCATCTTGCTTTTGCTGAAAAGAAGCCACAAATAAAAAAGTCTCACTAAACTGACAACAACAAAAATAAAGTAAAACAAGGGCCAAATGTAAAACAGGGAAGCTGTTTGCAGGAAGGGGAAGCTAGGCTAGCCTAAAGAGAGAAGAGTGGCCTACAAGGAGGAGGAATGTGAGCCCAATCAAGCTGAGTCACAGGGAAGCTGTTTGGGGAAGGGGGAGCTTGGCTAGCCTCAAGAGAGAAGAGTGGGCTACAAGGAGGAGCAACGTGAGCCAAATCAGGCTGAGTCACAGGGAAGCTGCTTGGGGGGGAGGGGGAGCTTGGCTAGCCTCAAGAGAAGAAAGTGGGCTACTAGGAGGAACAATGTGGACCTAAACATACCAAAACATATACTCCTGGGCAGCTGGGGGGAACCAGGGCCACAAGCAACATCACCGCGTTCCAAGCGGCCATGCTGTCAGGAAAAGAAATGTATTTCACCTGCAGGACAGCCATGCCATCAAAACATTTAGTCAGGTCGTGGCTTACAAAGGCTGGGACATGCCCCGAGCCTCTGGAAGGAGCCATTCGCTAAAAATTGAGGCACCCAAGCAATTTGGTCATACCTCCAATTGCATGACCCATTCCTGTGTCAGGGGCCAACCATGGCTGCAACTCTGAGTAAAGCTTCTCAAGAGAAAGAGACAGTCAATTTGAACACCTGCTGATTGGTCATCTGATCTGTATCCAAGCTATGGTGAGTTAACAGAAGACATCTAAAGCAAGCCACCAGAGCATGTGATATGAAACAAAATGAAGTGCTTTCAGAAGGGTAAAGCAGAACCCTGCTTATACAAAATGACAGGCAGATATATCTGTGTGCTCATTTATGTGGATCATATTCCTGATTTGCTTTGAGCAAGAAGGGGATGAAGCAGAAATACTGCAAACCTTGAATCAGCAGTTGAGACCAAAGATTCAGATTGAGAGAGAGGATGATGGCAGCTTTTTTCTGAACCAAAAGCACGAAATACAAGAAGTAATTGAAATTAATTTGGAATAAAAGATGCCAAACCAGTAGAATCTCCTATGAAAACCAACTACCTGAGGTAAATAAACAAACAAGATACACCACTCTCAACTAACAGTACAGGAGAGCTATAAGGAAATTGATGTACCTTACTGTAAACAATGGGCCTTTATGGAAAATTAATTGTTTTTATAATATTATGTAATGTATTTATGTATTTCTGTCTCTCTCCCTCTGTATAATTAGTTTCATTTGACCAGTCATACATAAGTAAGGTCATTTCGACAGGCTAAGATGTCCCTCACAAGCCCAGAGGCTCGTCAATCCACATTCCTTTCCTCACTCAATAAAAACAGGTTTTCAAATCAAAACTGGGGGCAGATTCTGGGAATATCTGAGAATGCGAAGTACAGTCAGTGCACTGAAACGCAGGTTTCAGTGTTAGGGAAAAGCCAGGGTTACTTTGCAAAGTGGGTTTTCACAAGTTTCAGGCTAGTGAAACTGCAGAGGACAAGTCTGGACAACAAAGGAATATCGCAGTATAACTGAACTGGGGAGAGAGCCTTGAAGAGGGACCTTAGAAGGAGGTGCCAGGAAAGTGAGAGGGGAGCTGATAGGCCACCAGGACTGCCGTGCTATAGACCCAAGGAGAGACCTGCAGCTGGAGAGCTGGGAGGGACTGCGGGGACAGGCTAGAGCATTTACCCAGGAAGGTAACTCAGATATAGCTGCTATTGATGTCGTGCCATAACTAACCAAGACTAGCCTTGCCAGGGGGATATCACTGTGTTGTAAGCAATAACCATTCATTTAGCAGTATTTTCCCGTTGCTATAATAACTTGTTCTTTTCTTTTCCTGTCTGCATGGTTTTAACCTATCTATATTTACCTGTATGATTTTGCTCTCAGAAGGGTGTTCATTATTTGAATCCACTTTGGTGGCTATTATATGAGGTGTTGCATGTGGGTTGAATTGTATTTTCTTTTGGTATTTTACAAACAATATATCTAAATATTTACCATTGGTCTCAGTGATTTCTTCGGAATAACAGACATCTAAAAAACTACAATATTATGCGTTTATCCATTGCGCTACTATTGGCCAGTTATTAAAAATATATATATTTGTTTGCCTATTTTGTCGAGCCAGACAGGATATATATATATATATATATATATATATATATATATATATATTACGAGTTTAGTTGTTAAATGGTGTACAAAGAGTAAGCTTGAGAACCATGCACATTGATATGAAGTTCCACTTCCTGAGGGATCTTTTAGAGTTACTTTTTTCCTGGACTGAGCATATGAGCAGATATCCTTACGAAGCTCCTGACTGCTGACACTTAAGGCTTACAAAGAAGATGGGCTTAAAAGACTAAGCCTCAGCTGTTGAGAAGAGGTGTTGGAGATACAATATTTTGCAACAGCTTCTGCTGGTCTCTGAATGTGATTTTGGGACTTGAACTGCAGTTGACAGTTATGGCAAGTTATGACAGTAGATGGCACTTTTACCAATGCTTATCTGTAGTCTCTCTATGTATTTTTCTGATGTGCTGAATTTCTTGTATATTCAGCAGCACTCTATCACTCCTTTTCTCCGTTTAAGGTGATATTCTCTTACTGCATTAATTTTCCAGTAAAGCTGGTTCCTGTTATTCCACTAATGTCTATATTATTATTGTTTATTTATATAGCGCCATCATCTTCCGTAGCACTTTACAAAGTAGTAATTACAGACAGGGTAGAAGCATACGGTACATATACTATTTCAAATGCAGTTTTACAGAGTTGACAATGGATATTCTGAGTACAAGATACAATAGGGGAGAGAGCCCTGCCCTTGCGAGCTTACAGTCTAAAGGATGAGGGGTATATGGATTTGACTCAGCTGCACCCAACACTTGCCACCTCTGAACCTTTCGCTGATCGTCCCTCTGTAACAGGTCATCCTCTGATCCCCACCACCTCAGGGTCCATTGCTCCCACTGATCTCATTAATCATCTCCAGGGTCCACCAATATTCACCACCTCTTCAAGGGGCAGCCATGGCCTAGTGGTAGCCCTTGAGCAAGGCACATAATCCCCCAAATGCTCCCCAGGCACCGTGGATAGGGTAGCCCACCACTCCAAGCATGTGTGCATTCACTCACCTCTAGTTTGTTCACTGGTGCATTTCACTTGTGTGTTCACTGCTTTGTAGATTGTCTCACTGCATGGATGTGTAACATGTGGAGCACAAATTCCTTTGTGTGCGCAAGCACAAATTAATCATATATGTACATTATTTTATATTTTGCTCTAAAAAAAATAACTATGATTTACATAGCTTGAGTTTATCAGCTCCATGTAATGTGAATCATACAATCAAGATGGGTATCTGAATGCTTCTCCTCACCACTGTTCATCCTCCAATCATCTCAATCATCTGCTGTTGCCACCACAGCTTCTTGCTTTAGCAGCTGTTGGATCCTCTACCTTAATGCCACAGCTGTTCAACCTACAGTCCTGGGTACTGCCTCTGCTGGGCATATAAAGCTTTGCAAACAACCAGGACACACCTGAGACACCATACATATATTTTCAAGAGGAACATTGGGGGAGGTTAAAACCTCCCCTAAACCTCACCAATCTTCTACCCCCCCTCCCCCCCTCCGGTCTATAGCTCAGTTTCACGCAAACTGACCCAATTGAAACTAGAAGAATCTAGAGCGTTGTGAATCAGGTCTAAACTTAAATAGTTTATTGCTTTTTCTTCTGAGTAAGAGGATACCCCACATGAGTGATTTCATGTTATATGCACAGCTACTTAAAATATGTTAACCAAGATACAGCAAAATAAAAAATAGATTAACTAATGGTCAATTATTACCGAAAGAACATAACATACAAATCAGGTAAAAAAAAGTTATTTTAACATTTCCAAGCAAATAATACTGTAATTAACTAATCACTAATAACATTTTGTAACAATTTAATAATTTATAGTCAGTATTATCAACCAGGGTTGTGGAGTGGGTAAGTGAAAGCCCCACTCTGACTATGAAGTCTGACTGTGTCTCCGACTCAAACTTCATAAATGTCCAATAATTAGTAATACATTTACTGTAGTAAAATGGTAACATTCCAAGTGTGACATACACTCCGATTCAATTCTTCATGACAGCTGGGTTATTCTCCAGTAGAGGGCGGACTTCTGCAGAGATGAATGCAAAAATGGAGCTCCTCCCAGTCCATAAATACCTGGGACCTCCCACCAATTCCCCAGTTTCTTCTCTGCAGAGAAGGCGACAAGACAGAAGATGAGGACTTCTTTGCTTACAGGTAAGCCGGGCTCGCGCCCGGCCTTCTATTATCCCTATTACTGCCAGGACCCTTCTAAATTACCCTGTATTGAGCCTCCCAGCTAAGGCTGCGGGTCCTGGTAAAGGTAGGAGCACCCTATGGGTGCAGCAGGAGCACTGCTCCACCGTGAGACCTCACTATGGGGTAGGGGGTTTCCAGGTTTCTTGGTGATCCTGGTGTGGTATGCCCCGTCCCGTTAGGCTTATGGCCGACTCCTGGCTGGATTCCCCCCCTTTCGGGCCCCTTATTCCCCTCCGGGGGGGGGGGGGGTCTGGCCTATATTTCGTTTTGGCCGATATTTCGTTTTACCCTTGTCACTGTGTGCTGAGTGTTTCACTTGTGTGTGTGTGTGTGTGAGTGCTTGATGCTTCCTTGCCGACACGGTCTGACTACAGCCTGGGGGAGCTTCTCCCCCTCAGGCTGCGTTCGGGAAGGGGGCCGGGCCGGGCTCTCGGCGCGGCCGCGGTAGCCCCGCCCCCTTATTTGGCGCGATTACAGTGCTCGTTGTCTAGGGGTCCGCGTTGCTGGGAGGGGGGCGTGGCCTCGGCAAACGCGCGTTCTGCGCTGGCCCGCCCTCCCCCTTCTCTCCCTTCTCAGGCACGAGGCTGCGTGGGGGCCATCTTCTCTGGCAGGCCGCTTTGCACATCGGGGTGGTAAGGGCCTGATGGCCATCTCCTTCGCTTGTGTATGTGTGGGGGCCCCTATTTAGCGGGGGCCCCCACTGGTCTCTTAACATGTGTGTGTGTTTAGGCCCTATTAGCACTGTTTGGCTGCGTTGTGGTATATCAAATGCTATGGCATTTTTTACACTGCTCTGCTCTTATTTGGCTTATTTTGTGTGTTACAGGTTGCCCTGTATATGTGCATATTAAGGGGTCCTTCCTGGTCCTGGGGTCCCTAGTTATAAAAATTGTCCACCCAAAAATCCTCCCACCGGGACTTTTAAGGGGCATCCCGGGTTGCTTATGCGTAATCCCCTGCGGTCTTGTGACTGACCACAAAAATTCACCATATGGAGGCTCTGCAGGATGCCGGGCCCGGGATCCCTTCAGGACAATCCGGGCCATGTGTGGGGTGCGAGGTTTCCTTTACGGGGGCTTATGTGCTGATCTGTATACCATGCGCACAAAAGGCCATAACGAGGCAGTCTGGTACCCAGCCTTCTGGGTCGGCTCCTTCCGCTTCATTGCCTTCCCCTCCCCACCTGATCCGTACCCCAAGTGACATTGGTACCAGTGGGGAGTCGCTTTCTCATGTTTGGGCTCGGTTGGCCAGCATAGAGAAAATGATTGCTAGCACGGTGGGCAAGAAGGCCCAGGCTAAAAATAGACAGTTGTCGTCGGCCCAGCCTTTGTGGGATACTGACGATGAGTCCGCTGATGTGTCCGATTATTTCCCGTTAGAGGAGGGGGAATTGTATCAGGATTCAGAGGCTGACTATGGTCAGCCTGGGAATTCCAATGTCGGACAGGCACTGGGGGATGCCGTTGATACGGCCACTGTTTTGTCACATTTATTGGAGGTGTTGGATATTGATCCACCTGAGGCGGCCCCTCTTAAGAAGGGGGAATTTTTTGGGGCCCACAAGCCCCGTCTGGAATTCCCTACCCAGGGTCATTTTGATGCGCTGATACTTAAAGAATGGGAGAGGCCCAGTCGGCTTCCTGGTGTGCCTCAGGGATGGGATAAGAAGTATCCTTTTCCTGTGGAGGCGGTCAAGCGCTGGTCTTCTCCTCCCGAGGTCGATGCGCCCGTTTTAGGTTTGACCAACTCTTCTGTACTGAACACCCCTGACGCCTCCTCCCTTAAGGATGGCGAGGATAAACGCCTTGATCAGATGGCATGCCACGCATTTGCCAACGTGGGCTCGGCCCTGCGGCCGGTTAGTGCATCTGCCCTGGTGTCACTTGCTACCAGGTCTCTTATCAGGGACTGGCTGAATAACGCTCAGCTTGATCCAGCTGGCGCTGAGTTCGCTATACTTAAGAAGTGCGAATTGTTCATGGATTTTGTCATGGCTGCGATGGAAGACTCCATTGTCGTGTAGTAGTAGGATGTCAGCCTTACTGGTGGCCATGCGCAGATTGGTCTGGCTCCGTCAGTGGACAGCGGACGTTGGAGCCAAGAAGTCGCTTACAGATCTTCCCTTCTTGGGTGCGCGGCTGTTTGAAGATAAATTGGATGCTGTTGCTAAAGGCGGTAAGTTACCTCAGCGGAGGAAACAGCGCCGTCCCTTTCGGGGACTCGTTCACTCCTTCCTTTCGAGGGGCCAGAGCGTCTAGGGGTCTGGCCTTCTCAGGTGTCAGGGGCTCGTCCTGGAACAGAGGCCGAGGTCGGGCACGTCCCGCAGCTGCCTGGGGTTCCAAGCCCAAGCCTGCTGTTAAACCGGCTCAGCAATGAAGGGGCGCCCTCACCCGCAAGGGTGGGGGGACGGCTGCGGCTCTTCTTCAAGGTCTGGGCCCGGGAGGTCACAGACAATTGGATCTTGGAAGTGGTCTCCTCCGGGTACAAACTGGAGTTCGAGTACTGGCCGCCCCCAAGATTCTTAAGGTCTCGGGTGCCCTCGGACCCTCAGGCTGCACAGGGGCTCCTGTTAGCAGTGAAAAACCTTCTGGACATGGGGGTCATATGCCCGGTGCCTCCGTTGGAAAGAGGCAGGGGTTACTACTCCAACCCTTTCACGGTTCCCAAAAAGGAGGGTTCGGTGAGACCCATTCTAGATCTCAAGGTTCTCAACAGGTTTATCAGAGCCAAAATAGTTCCGCATGGAGACTCTGCGCTCGGCTATCAATTCCCCTCGCCAAGGGGATTTTATGACATCCATAGACATCAAGGATGCGTATCTGCATGTTCCGATTTTTCAGGCACATCAGAGATTCCTCCGGTTTGCGGTGGAGGATCAACATTATCAATTTGTAGCTCTTCCCTTCGGTCTGACCTCGGCATCGAGGGTCTTCACCAAGGTTTTGGCGGGCGTAATGGCTCTGCTCAGATCTCAGGGCATTCGCATTGTGCCTTATCTGGACGATCTGTTGATTTCAGCTTCTTCCCTTCAGCAGGCAGAACTGGACACCCACCAGGTGGTGTCGACCCTGGAGAGGTTCGGGTGGGTGATCAACCGCACCAAGTCTTCTCTCTCCCCGTCTCAAAAGATTTCATTTCTGGGCATGAATCTGGATACCAGTCAGGCCAGAGTGTTTCTGCCCCAGACCAAGGTGCAGGGGATTCAGGGCCTGATCTGTCTTCTTCTGGCCAGTCCTTGTCCCTCTATCCAAAAGGGGTTGAAACTGGTGGGTCTGATGGTGTCCTCCTTCGAGGCGGTGCCGTTTGCGCAATTTCACATGAGATCTCTTCAACTTCTCCTATTGACGCATTGGGACAGGAGCCCACAGTCATTGGATCAACCTTTCAAGATGTCTCTCAGGGTTCGGCAGTCCTTTCGGTGGTGGCTGGACTCGAGCAATCTGGTGAAGGGCTGATCCTTTCTGGTCCCTTGTTGGGAGACGGTTACCACGGATGCCAGCCTGTCGGGCTGGGGAGGTTATCAGTTCAGCGGGGTGTGGGGTCCCCAGGAGGCTCACACCCTCATCAATGTATTGGAGCTCAGAGCCATTCGACTGGTTCTGGCTCGGTTGACCCCACAGTTACGGGGTCTTCCGGTTCAGGTGTGTTCGGACAACCGAACAGCAGTGGCTTACATAAACCACCAAGGAGGGACTCGCAGCAGGAGTGCCCTCAGGGAGGTCTCTCTGATCCTGCACTGGGAGGAGAGCAATGTTCCTTGCCTTTCGGCAGTCTACATTCTGGGAGTGGAGAATACGGAGGCGGATTCCCTGAGCAGGGGATCCTCTCGCCACGGAGAGTGGTCTCTCAACCCCGAGGTTTTTCTGGATCTTTGCCGCAAGTTGGGGACTCCGGAGGTGGATCTCTTTGCCTCGTGGCACAATCACAAACTTCCGGCCTTTGTGTCTCTTTCTCAGGATCCCCTGGCTTTGGCAGTGGATGCCTTGTCACTGGCTTGGAAGGACCTGGGTTTTCTGTACCTGTTTCCACCTGTCTCCATGCTGGGCAAGGTAGTTTGCAAACTGGTTCTAGAAGGAGCACCAGCGATTCTGGTGGCTCCACGGTGGCCAAGAAGGGTTTGGTACGCAGACGTCGTAAGGATGGCTGTAGACCAGTACCGGCCTCCCTTGCTGCCGGACCTGCTATCTCAGGGTCATCTACTTTACCCCAATTCACAAACGCTGGCTTTGACGGCTTGGCTGCTGAAACCTTCATCTTGAAAGAGGAAGGTTTGTCTGAGGCTGTCGTTCAGACCCTGATTAGGGCTAGGAAGCGGTCCTCTTCTGGCATTTACTATAGGACTTGGAGGTCCTATATTGATTGGTGTGAGGCTAGGGCCTTGCCTTGCAGGGTTTTTTCTATACCCAGGATTTTGGAGTTTCTTCAGCATAATCTGGATCTTGGGTTCCAGCTTAGTACTTTGAAAGGACAGGTTTCTGCTCTGTCGGTTTTCTTCCAGAGGTCTTTTGCTTTACACCCGCTGGTTAAGACCTTTTTCCAAGGGGTGGCGCATGTGCGGCCCCCTTGGAAGGCTGTAGTTCCTGTTTGGGATTTGAATTTGGTTCTTTCGGCTCTGCAGGGTCCTCCTTTTGAGCCGCTATAGGATATTGCTCCTTCGGTTCTCACTCAGAAGGTTGCTTTCTTGGTGGCTATTACCTCTGTTCGGCGTGTCTCTGAGTTGGCGGCCCTGTCGATTCAGGTCCCCTATTTTGAGAGACACCAGGATAAGGTGGTTTTTCGTTTTAAGCCGGATTTCCTTCCTAAGGTGGTGTCTGCTTTCCACCTCAATCAGGATATTGTTCTCCCTTCCTTGTGTCCTAAGCCTAACAATGACAAAGAGAGGGTTCTGTACAATTTGGACGTTGTTCGCTGTGTGAAGTACTATTTGGTGACTACTTCTTCCTTCCGTAGGACGGATGCTTTTTTCGTGGTGCCCTGCGGGCCCAGGAAAGGTTTGGCACCTGCTAAGTCTACGATTAGCAAATGGATTCGTCAGGCCATTGTTGGGGCCTATTCTGCTAAGGGGAGGACTCCCCCTTTTAGGGTCACTGCGCACTCTACTCGTGCTATTTTTGCATCCTGGGCTTTTCAGCACCAGGCTTCTGTTGAACAGGTTTGTAAGGCTGCTACTTGGTCTTCTGTTCATACTTTTTCCAAGTTTTACAAAGTTGATGTGCGTGCTTCAGCGGATGCTGTTTTTGGCCGCAAGGTTCTGCAAGCTGCAGTGGTTTGAGTTGGTGCATTCTTTACTGTTTATGGTTCCCACCCATGACGGGCACTGCTTTTTGGTGCATCCTGGGCTTTTCAGCACCAGGCTTCTGTTGAACAGGTTTGTAAGGCTGCTACTTAGTCTTCTGTTCATACTTTTTCCAAGTTTTACAAAGTTGATGTGCGAGCTTCAGCGGATGCTGTTTTTGGCCGCAAGGTTCTGCAAGCTGCAGTGGTTTGAGTTGGTGCATTCTTTACTGTTTATGGTTCCCACCCATGACGGGCACTGCTTTTGGATGTCCCAACTGTCATGAAGAATTGAAGCGGAGTGTATGTCACACTTGGAATAATACCGTTTTGTGATTACCTTTAAAACGGATATTATAAGTGTGACATACACTCCGCTTCACCCACCCTGTTTGGTATTCTGGATCCTTTATATGGTGAACCATTGTTTATTGTTAGTATTGTTATATTTGGTTCTTCCTGGTCCCCTTACTGCTATCTTACACTGGGGAATTGGTGGGAGGTCCCAGGTATTTATGGATTGGGAGGAGCTCCTTTTTTGCATTCATCTCTGCAGAAGTTCACCCTCTACTGGAGAATAACCCAACTGTCATGAAGAATTGAAGCGGAGTGTATGTCACACTTATAATATCCGTTTTAAAGGTGAGTAATCACAAAACGGTATTTTTTTCTCATCATTATATAAGCAATGGGGCTACTTAAAAGGGTTAAATTATCTGCTTTCTGCCTGCCAATGCTGGCTGTCAGGGGTGGCATCTTTCATTCAAAAGCACTTTGCATCCCCTGATAAACCCTGCTGAACTTGCTCCTTTCTGCTGGCTCACTTTGAAGGGGACAGTTACACTGAAACATACATGGATAAGTCATCCTCTGCTGCTGAGGAGGTGCAGCAGAAGACTGGGAGTTCACTAGGTTTTATAAAGAAATGTAAAGCAGGTTGAATAAAAGATGCAGCTCCTCACATTCAGCATGGAGAGAGCTAATGTAACCCTTTTCCTGGAATGTCACTTTAAATTACCTGTCCAGACTATAACATACAGTCTGTATTTACCTTTTGTTCCCCACAGCTCCTCCGTGCAGCATCTTCATACTTACCAATGAGGGAGGACGAGCGTTTCCATCCTCCATTGCTGGACGGACATAGTGGCGTCCATCATTATGGCATTACGTTCCCTAACACTCCTAGTTTGTTTATTGCAATGTGGGCTGTTGTGGGGAATCACATTAATTATACAATATTAGTAAGAGATTTTCTTTTTTATGCAGCGTCATAGTTTTTCTAACTCCAGCTAACACTAGCTCTGACTCCGATTTGATGACTTCAACTCCACAACCCTGTTATCAACCACTTTTTTTTATTTGTGCTGTTATCAAATCCATGTTTGAGCTTACTTTGCCCTGATCTTCAACAGCTGTCATCCCTACTGTGCTCTGCTGCATCACTTTCTCATCACTGGAGGGACAAACAATTAAATATGGATACTCAATGCACCAGCAGAAGTGATCCAATGCTGAAAAGCATACCTATCTTGAAGATCCAGGTCCTGTCCCCCTGAACTAACAAAGTATCCCTCTTTCTTTGGTTTCAGATGCCCCCTAAACTAATAAAAACACCCATTACCATTTTACCTTCACAACTTGTGCCCTGCCTTTCAATACTAACTACACGTGGCTTACCAGTTCACCAGTCATGATTGAGGTATAGCAAGCAACCAAGTACTATAGAGTTGTGATGTGTATTACCTTCCATGTCTGACAGCTCAACTCTGACAATTTATATTTCTGATGTGAATACATTTCATGTAGAGCATGTGCCATGGAGTAGATCGCAGCATAGATCTGGAATGTCTCTCGAAAATTGTCCACATCATAATAGAACTGCTCCACATCACTCAAATGTTCTGTTCCTTTGCAGTCACGTAATGATATATTTTTACTGTCCGTTGGCAAGCAATTGAAAGCTTCCTCCCAGAATTTTTTCATTATAGGGCAGTCAGGGTACTTATTAGGGCTGGCGTTTAGCAGGAAATCTTTCAAGCCCGGAATTAGCCTGCTGTGCAAGTCTAATAGCAATGAACCATTGAAATGTTTAAGGTCCAAATGATTGAGGTGATACGGAAAGTTAAATGGAAAAATAAAAACTCTTCTTGAGTATGTTCCACTTACTTCATCTGTGAGTTTGAAATTTTCATTTGGCTTACCAGCGATGATAACAACCTGGCAAGTGTACAGAGCCAGTGTAGTGAGGAAATTTTCCAGACTTGCTGGATTATATATCATGAACTCAATGCAGATCCCATACTGTATCAAGATCTCCTGGAGCTCCATGCTATATTGTTGGCTGCCCTCATTATCCAAAGAAACAATTCCCACCCAGGTCCAACCAAAGTGTCTCAGTAAATGTAAGATGGCTTTGTAATGGCTCCTTCCTCCTGGAAACATGTGATGCAGTGATGGAAGTGTCATTTGATTCCTAAGAAAAGAATAACTGGTGCCATACCCAATCTGCAGATGCCAAAAGAGTAACACTAAGTGTGCATCCAACATTAAATAAACAATTGAATAAAAGTCACATACATTGCATATACACAATATTAGAAAAAGGACAAGTAGTCACAGGGACTACTAAATCAGAGAAGATTAGATTTTCTTTACACTTAATGTAAATGGACTCTTTGACATAAAATAAAAATCTCTGCAAAGCAATATAAATCAGCGATTGCATAAATATGCAATAAGCACGACCAAAACTGGGCCTAGAGTCTATAAGAAAATGGTCCATCACCAGGGATTTTTACACAGCTGTGCTGCCACAGGGCTATGGACCAAGGATAGTGAAAATCCTCGGTTTTCTCTACTTTAAAATAGTACAACTATATCATCACTGTCTCCACTTCACGGCCTTCTGTTGTCTTTGCTACCTGACCCTCATCTCCAATATCTGCTGATAATAATTTACAGCAGTCTCCTGTCTCAGATGACACCAGTCTACATTCTTCTCCAGTGCAGAACTGTACCAAATGTATAAAGTCGATACCCCACAGCGCACATCGATAAGACTTCTAAAGCCCTGCTATGCTGCAAATTGGTTTTCTCCAAACCTGCTACCATTCCAGTGAGCAATCTGAGGTTCTCACATGAGGCCTGGGAGATCAGGAAGCCAAAAGATTTTTCGGAAAACTGAGGTCGGGTCTCATACGAACTTTTTGGGGTTGGTGGCATTTTCGTGAATGAGGATACACGATCTGGAGCTAAGTTTGCCTTCTAGATGCGTTAAGCATGGTACAGAATTCTAGGTCAGCTGCAGTCCATATGAAGGGGGGTTTTGTTCTGCTTAAAAGTCACATTGTACTCATGGAGTCTAAAAGACTTCCTGTCGGGCCGCTAGATCTCCCCTGGGGCATCTTAAATTGGTATAAACAGCGGACCTCCCATTTAAAATATCTTATAAAACAATTAATATAAAACATTAAAACAGGTTTATATTTTCAGTGTTTGTATTTTCTTGGTTAGGATAGTCTTTAGAGTTACGCAGGTCCGTCTCTATTAGTTCCTCAATAGTTAATAACTTGAGAACTTAGGGCTAAAATTATTAAGAGGGCCCCACACTGATTTGACTTCAGCAATGGTTTGCTTTATCCTAAATGTGCCATTGCCATCATGGTTGGCCACCAGAGTGTGTATTCCTTAAGGGGTCATGCGCTTTATGTTGTTGCCCCACCCCCTATTTTGGCATTTCAAAAAGCCAAATGACAGTTGATAATTCAAAACAAAATGTTATAGTCTTTGGTTTTATTTTTTTTTAAGAAAGGGACAATGAAAAGACTCACGGGGCAAGTGGGGAGCGGACAGGGATGTCTGGGAAGATTGACAGGGGGTGCTGAAACAAGGGGGTCATAAGGAAAGTGACAGTTAATAATAGTCATTGCTTTTAAATTTTTTTAAAGAAAGGGACAATGAAATACTCACAAGGTCCTTGCAGCGAAACCATAGGGTCCACCTCTGTAGTTCTCGTTTTGAAATGTTGGGACTATTTTGTTCTTTGTTTGGTCTCTTGTTCTATTTTACAGGCACTCCCTATGCACAAACCTCTTTAGTATTCAACTCTAGCGGCTCTCTTGCTGTTTGAGCCCCATTTGGTTCATTGCCTGTTGTTTCACATGCATCCTCAGTAACTTGTTATAGACTGTTTTTATAGACCGCATTTTCTGCTTACTGCTGTTTGTGACAGACGCTCTGTCTTTTGGATGTCATCACTATTCAGTTGCCCACCGGGTCATTCACTGGCCTTTTCTTAATTAGGTCATTGTAGTTTGGATTGTATTATAAACTGCCTTTGTGTTAATTGATTACGTCACAGGCAATGGCATTGTTCTGATTGAGTGTATTACAGACGCCTATTGTTTTGCTGATTGCGTCACCAGCAGAGTTGGTCTGTGTATTTGTCATGAGGTCCACGGGGGAGGTCCCATTGCATGGAGACTTGTGTATATAAGGCCTAGAGTGGCACTAATAAAAAGACTTCACCTTCACCCTCAATACTGAGTTCTGTCTCTTATTGGGGGAAACGCTATATTACAATTCACTAGCCCTTGTAAGGGCTGTTCCTGGTTCCTCACGGATGACTCTGGAATTCCAGCAGCACCTCTTACGATTGGGAAAAGGACGTCTTGGGCGGTGAAGCCCTCCGGCGATAAGGGTTATCGCTACAATTGGTGGCAAGCGGTCGGATGGTCCTTTCTACCCAGAGAGAGTGCTACCCTGATGGAGAGTCAGTAGGACAAGTTGAAAAGGCTGACCCTGAAGGATCTACTCGAGAGCCGGGGAAGGTCAGCTAGCAACCGCCCACGTCGGGAACTGATAGCCGAGCTGATCGAAATGGATCATGCAGCAGTGAGGACCGAAACCAATATAGAGATCGATGAAGACGCTGCTCTTGTTCAAGCGGTTCGGAACAGATTGTCGGTCTATGGCCCGAATCCATCACAGGAACTGATCGACCGAGTCTTCGCTGCAGCGGAGGCAGAGGCCAGTAAGCGAAGGGAAGATCGGCGACTTTTAACCCAGCAGCCTCTCAGCCTCAGTTACACTGGGGGGAGAAAGATTCCATTTGCAGCATTTAAGTCCTTCCAGGAAAGTGACGACGAGATTGACGGATTTTTGGCCGATTTTGAACGCCAGTGCGCTTTACACCGGGTACCCACGGAGGAATGGGTCACCATATTATCAGGGAAACTATCTGGGAAAGCTTCCGATGCTTTCCGGGCCATCCCTGATGCGGACTTACCACACTACCATCTGGTAAAGGAGGCTTTGTTAGCCCGGTACGCTGTCACCCCGGAAGCCTACAGGCGACGATTTCGGGAATCCCAAAAGAAGGGAGGGGATTCTTACACGGAGTGGGCATGTCGCCTCCATCGTACAGCATCACACTGGGTCACTGGATGCAAAGCCACGACCGCTGAGGATGTACTACAGTTGTTTTTACTAGAACATTTTCTCAATGCCCTGCAACCAGAGCTAAGAGAGTGGGTACGTGACCGGAGGCCTCTAACGCTACCTGAGGCTGCTCGTCTAGCCGACGAGTACACTGATGCTCGCCGGACAGAACAGTCCGCTCCAAAACCACAACCTCCCATCAAATTTCAAGCACCTGTGGCTTCAGCGCCAACTCGTGACTCTGGGCCACATAGGCCAGCGCAGCAACCGAACCTCTCCACAGTTCAGTGCCATCGTTGCAAACAATGGGGACATTATCGCAGTGATTGCGCCCTAGAGCCTCCCCGAAACACGTGGGGGCAAAAGCAACCTTCCACCTCCCGTACTCCTGTGGCACACTGTTTGGAAGCTGAGAGCAGTTCGGAAGAGTATCTGGGGGTACTGTATGAAGCTGATCCCGTACAAGCGGCCATCCAAGACAACCGACAGCACCATTGCCAGGAGGTACGAGTCAATGGGCGCACCGCGCAAGGATTACGCGACACCGGAGCCACACTTACCTTGCTTCAACCTCATTTGGTCAAGAACAAAGACCGCACTGGACACACCGTTGCAGTAAGGGTGGCGGGAGGAGCTGTGTTTCGACTCCCCACCGCCCGAGTACATCTTGACTGGGGCGCTGGATCCGGCAGGGTACAGGTGGGACTTATGGACAACTTACCAGCAGAAGTACTATTGGGAAATGATCTAGGACCAATGACTTCTGCCTACGCTACCTCTGGACCAGCCAGCGTCAACCCTGTTACAACCCGGTCTCCAGCCCGAGCTGCCGACTCCAGCCCACTGGTCGGGGAGACCCAGGGGTTTCGTCTGCATCACGTCATGTCTGTTACAAGAAGCCAAGAAGAGGATCAGCCATCAGGTTACGTCCTTCCAGAAGGGAAACGTATGCCAAACACTATTTTTGTTGGGGGCATTGGCCGTCGGATTAATCAGCCTGAAATTAAGGATGTTTTTTCAAAGTATGGCGCTGTAAAGAGTGTCAAAATTATTAGGGATGCCTCTGGCGTTTCTAAGGGTTATGGTTTTGTCTACTTTTACGATGATGTAGATGTGCAGAAGATTGTGGATTCTCCGATCAGCTTCCATGGAAAGAGATTGAAACTTGGACCAGCTATAAGAAAGCAAAGCACCTGTGCACACATCCAACCAAGGACTTTGGTGCTGAACTCACCAACGCCACAATATCCCAGTGTTTGGACCCCACCCATGACCGATTCCTATGTACAGCCCACGTCGATGTTTAGTCCGGTTACTCACTATGTGCAGACTTGTCCTTACACAGAACTCTGCCCATAACAAGAGTCCGGACAGCCCCACGTTAACCCGAACAGGGTCAATCCGGGTCTGCCGGGTGTTCCACAAAAAGGGGGCATTGTGACAGACGCTCTGTCTTTTGGATGTCATCACTATTCAGTTGCCCACCGGGTCATTCACTGGCCTTTTCTTAATTAGGTCATTGTAGTTTGGATTGTATTATAAACTGCCTTTGTGTTAATTGATTACGTCACAGGCAATGGCATTGTTCTGATTGAGTGTATTACAGACGCCTATTGTTTTGCTGATTGCGTCACCAGCAGAGTTGGTCTGTGTATTTGTCATGAGGTCCACGGGGGAGGTCCCATTGCATGGAGACTTGTGTATATAAGGCCTAGAGTGGCACTAATAAAAAGACTTCACCTTCACCCTCAATACTGAGTTCTGTCTCTTATTGGGGGAAACGCTATATTACAATTCACTAGCCCTTGTAAGGGCTGTTCCTGGTTCCTCACGGATGACTCTGGAATTCCAGCAGCACCTCTTACGATTGGGAAAAGGACGTCTTGGGCGGTGAAGCCCTCCGGCGATAAGGGTTATCGCTACACTGTTCATTTACTTCGTTTTCAGGTTAAGTGGGCCGGGCACTCGGGTTTCAAGGCCCTGCACACTCCCTGCTCCCTTTCTCGCCGGGACCCCGGGTTGGTTTAGGGATTTTGCCTTAGAAATCCCTCCAACCAGACAGCTTTTCCCAGTGTGGTGGAGGACCTCTCTACCCCCCTGGGACAACAATTGTGTTGTTGATTTATAATGTTCTCTGCTGTCTTCCTCCTCTTCTTTCCCCCCCCCCCCCTCCTCCCTCCCTTCTTCATCGGGTGTCCAGCCCCCCTAAACTAGCAGATAATCTGTGGTTTATTGATGGCGGTTAAACTTGTCTCACTGAACGTTCAGGGCCTGAATGCCCCCCAGAAAAGAGTGAAGGCTTTACGTCAGATGAGGGCCCTGCATGCCAATATTGTCTGCTTCCACGAGACTCACTTCACCAAGAAGAACACTCCTAAATTTCTCAGTTCAGACTATCCTCTCTTCCTCACGGCATCGGCGGATACCAAGCAGAGAGGAGTCCTCATCGCTTTTAAGCGCTTTCTCCCGTTCTCTATGGAACAGACAGTACGGGAGCCTCTGGGTCGCTTCCTAATTGTTACTGGTATGATACAAGACCAACTAGTCACTATTGCTACTTATTACGCCCCCAACCAGAATCAGAACTTTTTTTGAGGAGTTCTTTTGGACTCTGGACCTCCAGGTATAGGGGCTCCTCATAGTGGCGGGTGATTCAAATCAAATCTTGCACCCTTCTCTGGACAGGCACATGGTGGGTCGATCCTTGGACGGCCCCAGGGTGGGCTCCTCAGGACAAGCGTTACGTTCCCTTCTAAACCAATACCACCTTGCGGACGCATGGAGAGAGGTTCATCCCAACAAGAGGGACTTCACTCACTACTCTTGCCCGCACAAGGTCTTTACGAGAATAGATCACATTTTGTTGCAGCTGCCCTCCTTGCCACACCTTTCCCACTCCTCTATAGTTCCGATTGTATGGTCGGATCATGACCTTGTTGCCGGAGTTTGTCTCCCTAACTCAAAGATCCTCCCAGAGGTTTTGGAAGCTCTACGATCCCGTGTTGTCTGATGAGGCACTCCTTGAACACTTTAGCAAAGAGATTGAAAGCTTCTTCCTACAAAACGCGGGGTCGGTGAGCTCTGAGGCCCTACTCATAAAGCGGTAATGGCTCATAAAGCGGTAATGCGTGGCCAGTTCATCCAAGAATCCGCACAACGCTAAGCCTTACATAAGGAAAAGCTTCAAAAATTGCTAGATGCATACCACTTAGCCTCTTCCGCCTATAAAGACCATCCGACCAGACATAACAGAATCAAATTCAATCGAGCAGGAGACCAACTTAATCTGTGCCTTACTGGTGAGGCCGAGCGTCAAATTAATCGGACTAGGTTCAAGTGGCATCGCATCAGCAACAAACCGAACACCCCTCTCGCCAGAAGACTTAGAGGCGTCACCCAGAGGGTTAACCCCGTGCGCATTAGGACCCTAGAGGGCACATTAACTAGCAACCCATCGAGGGTGGTATCAACTTTCAGTAAACATCTTGAGGACCTATATAAACCTAAGACTGCGCTAGACGACGCCTTGCAGAAAAATTGCTGGGCCAACTTCCACTACCTTCCCTACCACCTGAGGCCAAAGCCTTCCTTGATAAGCCGGTTGAACTCCCTGAGGTCCAGGAAGCCATTAACTCTTTAAGAACTTGGAAGCAACCTGGCCCAGATGGGTTCTCCGCCCTTTACTATAAA
This sequence comes from Gastrophryne carolinensis, assembly GCA_027917425.1. Taxonomy (NCBI): domain Eukaryota; kingdom Metazoa; phylum Chordata; class Amphibia; order Anura; family Microhylidae; genus Gastrophryne; species Gastrophryne carolinensis. The sequence goes on along the minus strand of CM051237.1, from coordinate 41,909,037 downwards.
AAGTTTTCCCAAGTACTCTCTCCACATCTTGTCCGGATGTTTAATTCTCTCAATAATGGCAATTCATGGAGTACAGAGGCACTCACTGCGGCTGTCTGCATGATACCTAAACCCAATGTTGATGCCACCCTCTGGTCCAACTACAGGCCCATTTCCCTACTAAATATTGATGTCAAATTGTTAGCAAAGGTCCTCACGGCACGGCTCAATAGGTATATTGCAACTTTAATTTCTAAGGAGCAGGCAGGATTTATCCCTCAGCGCCAGGGGGGGGGATAATATACGCAAGGTCATCAACCTGGTCCATCATGTGAGGAAGGAGGGCCGACAATCTATGCTATTAACCCTTGATATCCGTAAAGCATTTGATACGGTAGCCTGGGACTATCTCCAATTCATATTGAAAAAATGGGGGCTTGGTCCCTCCTTTATCACATGGATTTCCTCGCTATACTCTAAGCCTGGTGCATTCGTTAGGTATTCAGGCTATTCCTCCCAGCGGTTCATTTTGGGCACTAGGCAAGGTTGTCCCCTCTCCCCCCTACTCTTTGCCCTCGCTATTGAGCCCCTATCCAAGCTAATCCAGGCTAACATTAATATAGCGGGAGTCACTGTCGGGGGATACGATCACAAGATTTCTTTATTTGCTGATGACATCTTGATGCTTGTATCTAACCCTGTCACATCCCTCCCAAATCTTTTTCAAACCCTAGATGACTTTTCCAAGATCTCTGGTCTGCAGATTAATACCTCAAAATCCCAAGCTCTCAATGTCTCCCTTCCTGAAAGTACGCTGTCTCCACTTAAAGCCTCCTTTAACTTCTCATGGCAAGAGCGACACATCAAATATCTAGGCATCTGCTTGACTGCAAATTATGATTCCCTCTAGGCCGCTAATTATCCTGCTATACTTAGGGATCTCCGCTCCCTGTTGTCCTCATGGGCCAAGCTGCATCTTTCGTGGCTTGGCAGAATAGCTGCCGTAAAAATGTTGTGGCTTCCCAAAATTCTCTACGCCTTTCGGGCCTTGCCGGTTTTGATTCCGGCCGCATGTCTAAAAGGCCTCCAATCCATTTTAAACTCCTTCATCTGGGGTCAGCAAAAACCAAGAGTTAACCGTATGACAACGTACAGATCCAAACAACAGGGAGGCCTGGGTGTTCCTATTATAGCTCGTTATTATTCTGCATGCCAGACTGCGCAAATGGCTGCTATTCATGCTGGAGATGATAGACCATTATGGGTAGACATCGAGCAGGCCAGTTGTACCCCGACAGCCATCTCAAATTTACTATGGCTGCCCCCAACAGCTCACAAGGGCATTGACAATCAGGTCCTGAAGCACTCTCTCAGAATCTGGAAAATTAACAGTTCCAAAAGCCACCTCATCTCCCCCCTGCCTCCCCTGCTATCGGTCTTGGGTAACCCCGAATTTCCCCCGGCCTTTCAGGAACCTGCCGCGTTTAGTTGGTGGAAATCACAAAACTTAACAAGGATTTAAGATCTAGTCTCCTATAGGGGAGTTCTAACATTCCCCGAGCTTCAATCCCTTAGAGACATCCCGACCAGGGAATACCTCCGCTACCTACAAATATCCCACTATATAGCTACTAAGTCTAGAGCGGGGGCTACCCCAAGACTATCTTCATCATTTGAGTTTGCTTGTGGATCACAGCCCCTTGGGAAAGGGATGATTGCCACGGTTTATAGGAAGCTGAACGATTTCGAGGAGATGCCCCTCCCAGCCTACACGAACGCATGGGAAGCTGATTTTGGTGTAAGCATATCGCCTAGGGAATAGAAAATAGCTTGGCGGAACTCATTCTCATGGTTCCTGAACACAGGCGCCCAGGAGGTCAATATTAAAGTCCTACTCCGATGGTATCTAGTTCCGGATAAGATCCACAGATTTTGCCCCTCCTACCCACCGGATTGCTTTGGAAAATGCTGCCTACAGGGATCTTATATTCATATATGGTGGGAGTGTAAGGTGGTCCGTCATTTCTGGGCTAAGGTCTATTACCTTTTAAGGAAAGCAACGGGGTTACACCTGTCCCCCTCACCTCAACTTGCCTTACTTAATTTGAAACCCCCCAGATGTACAAGGTCACAATTTGAGCTTATCAGACACATCCTTACGGCCGCTAAACTTAATCATAGCACACTCATGGAAGAAGAAGACGATCCCTAGTGGAAGCCTGGTCCCTTGCATCAATGAAGTCATGTTCTTCGAGAAGATGGCAGCCTCGATGCAAGGCGACATTGCCCCCTTCCTGACCATCTGGTAAGGTTGGATTACACACTTCCAACCTAAGAATTTCGACCGTTCCCTCCTCACATAACAGTGATGTGGTGTACACATCCCGCGCCTGCGGGCGGCTGGACACCCACTCCCAATTCTTTCCCTTTCCCTCTCCTTGCCCCCCTATCTTCTTCATTCTCGCCCCCCCCCCCGCTCCTAACCTTCCGTTCTCCCTCCTCAGGTACGTGGTCTTTTTCCACATGCACCTTATATCTTGTTTTTGTTTCAAATTTGTGAATGTGTCGACACCTCCTGGGTGAAATTATATGCTCCACAAAATGTAAAGTGTGACTGTAATGTACTTCTATATTCTCAATAAAAATATTGCTAAAAAAAAAGAAATACTCACAAGGTAAATGGGGAACAAACAGGGATGCATAGGAAGATTGACAGGGGGTGCTGAAACAAGGGGGGGTTGGAAGGAAAGGTAGATGAAAAGGTAGTATTTGATGCCATTGACCTAGCTTTCCCTGGCTGCTCTCTTGATGTCTGCAGGGACAAAAGATGTTGTAGGATCTGGTTAAACACAGAAAATATAGTTTTCATCTCCTGTGATAAGCCAGGATTGGTCTTCTTTTGCTCCACAAAAATCCTCTCAGCTGTTTCATGCTGGTGGAGAAATCCAAAGCATCTGTCAAAAGGGATAAGCTAGGCTCAACCATATCTTTTACAGCTGCACCTACAATTTGACCAATGCCAGTCAGATCCTGCAAGTTCTTTTGCTTTCCAGCTCAGTGAAGCTTCTTTGTATGCTAGCAATTTGGGCATCACTAGCAGAAGCAGAGGCATCATGACGTGCCACTTTTTCATGTACTGTTACATAGCTAATTTTATGTGCCTTATTTACCATATGCGCCATTTAGCTTTTTTTTGTGGCTATAATGCCATTTCTGGGGCCAATTGGTGTTCTGTTGTGTACAGTCACTGCGCAGAAAGCTAACTAGTTTGCTTTGATTGTCATACTAGGTACTGGCTCGCCTGCAAATTAACCCGCTAAACCATAGAAACCTTAACTTTCTCCTCAGCCCTGCTGTGAAATTGAGCAATGCGAATGGCTGCCGCAGGCCATGTGACGAGATCCTTCTTTCAAGTAATAGACTGCCGCCACCACATGACCGCAGTGGCTAATTGCAGCATTCGATTTTGAGGTGCGGAATGAAGAAAAAGGTAAGATATTTTGTTTTCCTGCGCTAGGAGCAACACCCATTTTGTGAAAAATGGGTGTTGCTCTGGATTAATAAGGTCAAAGAGGGATACAAAACAAACATTTGAAAGGTCAACAGGCCTCTATCAAATTTGGTTCCAACTTAACTTGGCCAAAAGAACGTTCTTACCTGTGGGAACCTGTAGAGACCAAGTACATTCGCTATGGAAATAGAGGAGGAAGGTAGCCTATGTCCAACAAAACCTGCAACTGTATTATACTTGCGGCAACTGTAGTTTGGAATAATCTTTGACTCTGAGATTATAGTGAGAGCATTATGGAGAGCTATTGATAGAGTGCACGAATCATAGATGGTATAACCAAGAGTCACATTTGGCAAGATGTCAGCTCTTTGGTTAATTTCCTCGACAGCAAACATGAAGACCAGCAAGTGTTGGAGGAAGGGCAGGCTTGCACTGCAAGAGAAAACACTTAGCAATATTATGGGGAGTTATCATCTAGAAACAGAATGATAGTTACTAATAATAAATGTTTAAACCCAACTTTTTTTGTGCAAGACATATTCCCTCTGCTCACTGTCTATAAATTAGGCTGCAGGTAAGTGCCCCATCTAAGGATTCCATTTGAGGCTTTGGTTAGGATAAGATGCTTCCCCAAAGATCACAGCATCTGCCATTAGTCACTGTAACATACTAACATAAGGTGGAGGTCATGTCAACACTTCCAGTGTATTGAGATGCAATTTGCACCCCTTGATCTTTTTCATTTTAACACACAAGAATGTGTAATATAAATATGTTGTTTCATTATTTCCCCAAAATTGATCTGTACATGTGATGGGGCATTTATACAGGTGAATTAGCACACTTGGATTTACATGATCCCCCAGAGAGCAAGGGTCCTCCATTGTCTGGTGCTCCTTCTTCACACAAAGCTGCCTGTGATGGGGTGATGCAGGGGATTCTACAACCTGCATGTTATGGAGTGATTGGGGGTGATTCTACGGGTTGCCTGTTATGCTGTGACTGGGGGGGATTCTACACTCTGCCTGTTATGGAGTTAGTCTGGTTGTTTTTGCACACTGCCTAATATGGGCTTCTGGTGGGTCCTGAATGCTTCCTGCTTTGTAATTGGGGAGAATTCTGCACATTGTCTATTAAGGGCTTATTTGGGGGAATTCTGAATGTTGTTTTTGGGGGGTTGGGGGTAGATTTGGCTGACACTGTCTTTTTGGTGGGGGGGTCTGCATACTGCCTATTATCAGTTTTTTTTGGGGGGGGAGTCCTGCCACACTGCCTGTCATTGGGTTCCGAGGGGAGGGTATTTTAGCTCACCATTTGTTTAAGAATATATATTCTCCTTATAATAGAGCCCCATATGGGTGTTGAGGTTCCGACCTTTGTCTTTCACCACTAACAGTAACCCTGATTTATCTGCAGAAAACAGAATTCTTGTGATTAAGGTGACGCCAATGACCTTGGTGCCCTAGTGACAGTGAAAATGAATAATATTATGATCGCTGTTTACAAGGTGACCCCTGCCTGTCTGGTATATTGGTAAGTATTACGTCCAAGATGCCCACCCAGTTGGAGGATGCACTTGTTGGAAAAGGTAGCCATCTTTTATTACTTTTATTGACGCAAATATTTTCTCTATATGAGAGACGCTGTTTCAGCTTCACAATTTATATTTGGGTAGCTAAAGTTCACCATAAGAACTACCTCATTTAAAGGGGCTGTAAACCCAACAGCAATAATAAGACAGCAAGAAGCTCACCTGAAGCCTGTTCCATGTGCATCTGCTTCATTTCCTGCAGCGCAGGGTAGAAGCCATAGCAGGGCTCTAAAATTTGCATTCCTTTCAATTTCCTTGCTCTAAGACCAATCAAAATAGTGGTCTAAAAACCTCTCTGTCTCTTAATAATATCAGTATGATCAAGCATGGCAAGCCACAGTGGCCTGCAGCTGTCTCTGACCACAGCAGAACATAAAGCTGTGCCATGATGTTGGCTGTGCCAACTCAGCCATGACCCAGAAATTGAAGTGAACAATGTGTCTTTACCTAAAATATAATAAGGTATTTTGATAAAATCTAGGATTTTGTGATGGTTTGGAATGGCTTATTTTATACTGTCCCCATAGGGGAAAAACTGGAAATTAGTGTGTGCCCGGGCAGGGACTCCCGTGTACATTATCTGCATTATCTGTTTCACTTGTTTAGCTGAAACACAGACAACACTTTCATGTATAGTATTAACTTGCTCTTTCTAGCTCCTTTTTAGGCTGCTCTGATTTGCTTCCAGCAGCAGTCTTCTGTGTTGCATTGAGGCTCTGTGAATTGGTGGATATTTTCTGTAAGCTTGTCCAGGCAAAACAATAAAAAGTCTATACTCACCTTTCCCCCCCCCCCCACGCACCTTGTCCATTTAGGTCAGGTGTGCCTCCTGAGGTGGCATCTTTATATTTACTGAGGGTGGGGATCCATCAATTTTGTCTCCCCAGACAGTCTTGCATGCCGGCATCCATGGGGCCTTGTTTCTGCCTCAACATGCCTACTAAATTTGATGCAGCTAAGGGTGTGTGACAAGGTGAGTACGGCATGCCCCACCTTGGCATGCCACCGTCCTTGCAATGAATGGAGGGGGAGAGGAGCAGCAGGGGTGGGGGCAAAGTTTAGTATAAAAAAATGTTAGAAAACTGTCGCTGTCCGCTGGCCCTCTCTCACCATTATTCCAACCCAAAACAAATATGACTCATGGTGGCCATCCACTAATTATGCAATACTCCATCCATCTGTACCATCCAACCATGGCACTCATCAATAACACAAGACTGAACATTAGTCTTCCTGTATTCTGTTTCTGATGGTAAGCACTGGTTAGGGGTGACAGAATAGTAGGTTTATGCACAATTGCAAGTCTCTGGAGGATCCTACACCTTGAGGTTCTCGGGACTCCAGAGTTTCTGGTTCTGAACCAAATAATAGGCAAGGAGCAGAATCCTCCAATTATAGGCAGTGTGGCATCCCCCTCCCATTCCCAATAGGCAGTGTGGCATTCCTCCTCCGATTCCCCATAGTCAGTCTGGCATTGCCCCCTCCAATTCCCATAGGCAGTGTGGCATTCCCCCCTCCCATTCCCCATAGGCAATGTCGCATTCTCGCCTCACATTCCCATAAGCAGTGTGGCATTCCCCCATCCCATTCCCATAAGCAGTGTGGCATTCCCCCATCCCATTCCCATAAGCAGTGTGGCATTCCCCCATCCCATTCCCATAGGCAGTATGGCATTCCCCCCCTACCATTCCCATACACAATGTGGCATTCCCCCCTCCCATTCCCATAGGCAGTGTGGCATTCCCTCATCCCATAGCCACAGGCAGTGTGGCATTCTCCCCTCCCATTCCCAATAGGCAGTGTGGCATTACCCCCTCCCATTCCCATAAGCAGTATGGCATTTTCCCATCCCATTCCCCAGAGGAAGTGTGGCATTCCTCCCATCCCTTTAAGCAGTGTGGCATTCCCCCCTCCCATTCCCCATAGGCAGCAGAAGGAGATGGAAAAAATGTCAACTCACATGCTGGCCGGGTTGCCACACTGTGGGAGGCCAGAAGAAGATGGAGGAGCGGCTGCTGCTGTCTCCACCACTGCCTCTTACCGGCCGGGGCACACTCAAACACCCGGCTCCATGAAGCAGGTGGACATGAACAGCACCGACGCAGGCCACACCCACCTGCTGTATGGAGCCGGGGGTTTGCATGGCCTAGCCAGTAAGAAGCAGTGGTGGGTACAGCAGCCGACACTCATCTATCTTCCACCCGTGCAGCAGGTAGGTGTGGCCTGCGTCTTATAGGGCCTATTCTCTGCATAATACTGTTTAGGCCTTCTTTAACTTGGGCCAATTCCTCAGCTATCGACTCCCTGACTGTTGCTTATACTGTTTGAACTAAGGATTTTTTATTCACTGACATTTGTGATTCCATTGCTTTTTGTGATGATTTAATCTCTGCCACTTGCTTTTCCATTACATGTTTAAAATCTCTGACTTCTAACATAAGATTTTAAATTGTTTTACATATTTCTTGGGTTCCAACTCCTTTTATCTCATTTTCCACTTCTTTTAAATCTGGTTCCTTTATTGGTGTTGTTTCCATTAATTTGACAATATTCTTTTTTATTCTCTCCTTTTGTTTTGTTTGTGTGCGGGTATTAAAAGCTGCTGCAGTTACATCTGTTGCTTGCTCAATTAATGTTATTTTTTCGTGCGCTTTATGGATTTGTTGCAGATGGTTATGGATGTCAGCTGGTGTGCGTGGTGCAAATGCCTCATAGCCTTGGGGCTGCCGTGTAGGGGTACCTGGGTTTGGTAGTACTGTATTCATAGTGGTATTTAATGTTTTGCTGTGCTCTAGCGGGGATACATTGGTTAAAGGTTAAGATTGAGGTCTGTATATTTTGTTTTAACACTCATATCTTTTATTTTTTTTTCCCTTCTGTTAAATGTAGGTTTGGGGCATAAGTGCTTTTACTTTGTGTTTTTGGTAATCACCTTTTCCACGTCTTGATCACCTTCCTGCGTCGCCGTAAATATGCTCACCTTGAGTGATTCTTACTACAAGGCGGTGTCAGACACTGATATACTCTATTTTATACTCAGCTCAACATCAGCTTAGCAAACATAAAATACGAAAAAAGTAATAAATATCACCTGATCCACTCCTCTTTTACTGAGGTGGCTGGTGGCCGTGTTTTTTGATGCTGCTTGCTTCTTCGGTTCTGGGGCAGCACACCTGGTATTGGGACTGGTGTTGCTGCTTTCCCCGATCAGGAGCCGCACTGTTAGTACCAGCCCACGCCGTCAGCTGTTTACCCTGGGACTGGGTGGAAAAAATCGCCGCTCGCAGCGTTGGCTGGTTCATCGGGCAGCAGTGCGGAGGGGCCGCCACCCGCACCAACAGTTAGTATCCAGGGGCGACTGCTCTCCGTTTTGCTAGTTGACAATGCTGTATTCGCCATCCCACCTCCATGAGGTGCCGTCCAGGTAAGGGGGATCGGCCGAAGGGAGCTGGTGGTAGCTGGCGGAAGAAAGCCGAAAGAGAGCTGGTGGCCAGAGGGGTAGCACCGAGCGCCGAGCCGCATATGCCGGGGGAGCCCGCCGACAACGGAAGATGATACGGGGAAGCCAGCGGAATTCACCAATGCGACAGCGACTGGTGTGGGGATGCCAGTGGATCCCACCCACACAGCGGGGGCTAGCGCCGCAGATGCCGGGCGAGCCCGCCGTCACAGCGGGAGATGGTGCGTGGAAGCCGTACGATCACGCCGACGCAGTGGAGGTTGGTGTGGAGGGTGCAACGTAGCCCACCGTCTCAGAGGGAGCTGGTACAGGGATAGCAGGTAAGTTTCAGCGGGGGTCTGTCCAGAGCATCTCGTGCAGCTCACAGGAACGGGCGGCAGGAGCGGTGATGTCACATCCTCATCCTCCTCTGTGACTCGAAATTCTTTTTAATTTTTTTTTTTTTTAAAGTTTCTTTTTATTTGCAATTCAACAAACATCAAACACAAATACCAGTCACATATCACATTGAGGTGCCGCAGGCACCCAGTTCAGTAGCATAGTTTCAATAAGCATTTAGACATTTAGACACGACAACCATTCACTCAACACATAGACATTCTGGACTCGGATATCTGGTTAACTATTCACCGGGATGGAAGGACCATTCGGAGAGCCACATCTCCAGGATGCTTCTCTCATCTCCCTAATGCCATTTTAACTCGCTCAACAACTCAACCTACCAAAGGTGAGCAGCTCCGCCCTTTTAAGTAGATCTTTTCCCCTCCCTACTCGTCTTCCGAGGTGGTGTCTTGACTCTGCAGCCAGGGACCCCATATCTTCTCAAACTTATCAGGTACCCTCCGAGCTGTGTATGTCAGTTTGTACATAGTGAGTTTCTGGTTAATTAGAGCCCTCCACGCCTGTACGGATGGTTTGGCCGGATGTTTCCAATTAAGCAGAACACATTTCCTGGCATAAAAGAGCAGCAGTCTAAATAATGATTTCAGCGGACTCGACAGTGACAGTGGTTCGACCACCCCCAGTAGACATAAGGAAATCGAGCCGGTGATCCGAGTGCCCACCACTCCACCAATCAAATCCATCACCTCTCCCCAATATCTCACCAGAACCTCGCAAGACCAAGTCACATGTTCCCATGTACCAGTCTCCTTCTCACACCTGGGACATAAGTCACTAGCCAGTAATCCCATCTTATGCAGCCGTACCGGTGTGATGTAGGCTTGATGTATCCACTTGGTCTGGATAAATCTGTCTCTGGCTTCTATGACCGATGAGTGTAAGTTATCTAAGATTTCTTCCCAGTCATCCCGGTCTAAGGTTTGGTCCAGGGTCTGCCACCTGCTTTCAACCTTCCCCCTGGGGGATTCCAGCCCAGCAACCAGGCACCTGTACAATGTAGAGATAGGTTTCCCCAGGTCCGTCCCTCTCACTGCACTTTCCACCAGAGACACCGAAAAATTCGGACTGTCCCTGTGGAATTGAGATTGCAGAGCGTGCCTGAGTTGCAGGTAGCGAAAGAAGTCCCGGTGGGAAATTCGAAAGGTCTCCCTAATTTGGTCAAACGACATAAGCACTCCATCCCTGTACACCTGGCCCAGCGTCTGGAGGCCCCTTCCATCCCAAAACTGCGTATCTTGCATTGAAACCAGCTCAGGGAGCTTGGGGTTGTTCCAAAGAGGAACAAATGGGGACCAATGCTGGGCCTCGTCCGGATTCCTGATCAGCTTGGCCACCCTTTCCCATATGTTACACACTGCCCTCATACAGCCGGTTGCCTCCCGGACCCCCCGAACCCCCCTATACACCAAAAGGGATAGTTTCACAGGAGAACCCAACACCGCCTCCAGACCAACCACCGGGTTGTTTTGCGGTTGACAGAGCCACCAGTGCACAAATAGAAGCTGTGTAGAATAAAAGTACATTTGCATGTGCGGGACCGCTAGACCCCCCTCCGCCACCTGTGCTTTCATTATTTGTCTGTTAAGCCTAGGTGGAGACTGCCCCCAGATAAAGCCAAACAGAATTGAATCCAACGTCTTAAAGTGGGAGACGGGCAGCAACACTGGCGAGGCCTGGTATATATACAGAAATTTTGGAAGGAATATCATTTTGTATATATTGATTCTGCCCATGACTGACAGGGGCAGGTTCGCCCATTGAGCAACCCGCTGCCTTAGCCTTAACACGACAGGGGAAATATTCAGAGATATGAACTCACTTGGTTGCCTACTAATCATGATCCCCAAGTATTTAAATTGTTGGACTATTTTTAATTGAGACCTTGGGGAGATGCCGGGGGAAGCGGGCTCATCCACTAACATTAGACTGGATTTATCCCAGTTAATCCTCAGTCCTGAGAACCTCCCAAACACTCCAATAGTATCCAGAGCTGCGTCCAGACACTCGTGGCCATCCGCTAGGTACAGCAGTGTGTCGTCTGCATATAGGGATATCTTTTCCTCTACTGCTCCCAGCTTCCATCCAGAGATATTAGGGGAATTCCTGATAATGATCGCCAAAGGTTCGATAGCCAAGGCAAAGAGCAGCGGCGATAGTGGGCACCCCTGTCTTGTCCCCCTATGCAAGGCGAATGAATTAGAGTAACACCCATTAACCCGTATCCGGGCAGTTGGCCGTTCATATAATAATTTGATATATGTAATAAAGCTAGCAGGGAGCCCAAATCTTTCTAAAACTGCCCAGAGATATTCCCATTCTACCGAGTCGAAGGCTTTTTCATTATCTAATGAAATAACCACCCGCTGCCCATGGTTATCATGTATAATTTGGAGATTGGACATCAGTCTGCGGAGATTCACACACGTGGTACGCCCTGGCATAAACCCTGACTGGTCTGGCCCAATCAAATGTAGAATAACTTTGTTTAGCCTAGTGGCCAGTATCTTGGCTAATATTTTTGCATCTTGGTTCAATAGGGATATGGGACGGTAAGACGCACAGGAGTCAGAGGGGCCTCCCTTCCTTATAGATGAGGACCACATGTGCCTCATGGAAAGAGGCCGTAAGGCACTCACTTTCAAGCGCTTGTTTCAGCACTTCCCACAACTTTGGAGTCACTTGTTCAAGGTCCTGTTTATACCACTCGGCCGGCATCCCATCTGGTCCTGGGGCCCTCCTGCTAGAGAGCATCCTAATTGCGCCAGAGACCTCATCCATGGTGATAGGGGAGTTCAAAGCCTCCCGGTCCTCCTCAGTCAGCCTCGGAAAGACAATCTGGTCCAGATATTTACCCAGATCAGTCGCCCCATAGCTCGCCCTCGAGGAATATAAGGCCGAGTAGTACTCCAGAAACCTCTGGGCTATCTCCCCCCCCCCCGTCACCCTCGTCCCATTATCCAGGATTGTGATTAGGTTGGCTTTCGGCTCTCGCTAGGTAGGCCAGGGTCTTACCGTTCTTATCCCCTTTATCAAAAATTGTTGCCTGCTTATATAGCAGTAATTTCCTAGCCGAGTCGGTCAGAAGCAGATTATATTCCCTCTTTAATGCCAACAGTGTTGAATGGTCTCTGCTATCCGAGGTTGTACTAAACTTCTCCTCCGCCCGCGCAAGTTTACACTCAAGATCTGCCACTTCCCTCCCCTTCTTCCTCCTAGCTGCCGCGATAGCACTAATGGCCGCCCCTCTAGTAACAGCTTTGAAGGCATCCCAACTTACTTCCACCGATGTCTCCGCCGTATTACAGCTCCAGAATGCCTCGGTAGAGGATTTCAGGCTACTCTTAATGTCAGGGGCTTCCAACCATAGAGGGTTCAGGTTCCAACCCACCCAGTTCTCCCGCCTCAGTGACAGTCCAGCTGTGATCAGTAAGGGTGAGTGGTCCGAGACCCCTCTCGGGAGATAACTGCAGGTTGCCACCTTGGGTAGAAAATCAGGCGAGGAAAACGCGAGGTCAATTCTGGACAGGGACTTGTGTGTAACCGAGTGACAGGAGAATGCCTTGTCGGTGGGGTGCTTCCACCTCCAAAGCTCCTGCAGCCCAAGCGTCTCTGCCCAGTTGGCCAGTTGGGTCCTGGGTTCTTACTCATCCTGTCCAGCGCCGAATCCAAAACCATATTAAAGTCTCCTAATAGCAGTATCAGGGCTGGGGGGTAGGAAAGTACTTTCTCCATTATTTTGTCTAGAATCCTAGCAGAAAATGGTGGGGGAACATACACTCTGACTATTATCATAACAGTATCCATCAATTTAGCATGAAGAATAACATAACAACCCTCTCGGTCGACGTGTACTGAGAGCAATATAAATGGGGTACCCTTAGAGATCAACACTGATACTCCTCTTGAGTAGGCTGAGAATGGGGCATGAAAGGAACTCTGGATCCATGGCCTCTTCAATGCCAACACCCTCTGGCCCACCAGATGGGTCTCTTGGAGAATGACTACATTCGGCTTGTACTTCTTAACAAACTGGAGGACAGTGGCCCTCTTGATCTTATCATTAAGCCTCTGGACGTTCCAGGAGAGAAATTTGCACTCACCCATGATCACCATGTAAAGTGCTACTATCAAAGGCCGCCTCCCTACGGTCCTCCATCCCCCCCAGAGATCTTCCTATTACTCGAGTCCAGCAATCATACATCGCAGTCAAACCCACACACAGACAACAATTAACAAAACAGATAATACAACATTTTAACTGTAACCCCCTCCCGACCCGAACAAGGGGGAAGTAAACGGGTCAAAGCAATGGCTGGACTATTCTCACCAACCGGAGACCAGTCCATCAGGCCCCCGGCAGAGAGTCAAGCCATATGTCAGCTTCCTCGGCCGATGTGAAGAATTTAATAGACTCTCCATCTTGAACACGCAGTCGCGCCGGGAACAGCATGGCGTATTTAATCTTTTTCTTTCTAAGCCGTTCTCTAACTCCGTTGAATGAACGCCGCAATTTCTGGACTTCCGATGTGAAATCCGGGTAAAAAGACAGCCGGGCGTTCTCATAAGACACCACACCTTTCGTCCTGGCCGCGGCAAGTATAGCGTCTCTGTCCTTGTAATGGAGAACTTTAAATATAAATGGTCTTGGCGGGGCCCCGGGCGGGGGGGACCTCAGCGGGATTCTATGCGCCCTCTCTACTGTGAAAAATTTGGTCAGGTTCCTGGGTGCCAAGGTATCACGTATAAGGTTTTCAACAAATTCCTCCGGAGAGGAGCCCTCCGCTTTTTCGGGCAGTCCCAGAATTCTCACATTATTTCTCCTATTCCTGTTTTCAGAGTCCTCGGCCCTTCCCAATAGGACAGTCACCTGTCTTCGTAGGGTTGCCAGCTCCCCCACCTGCGCAGACAAGCGATCCTCCGCCTCCCCAATTCTCCTCTCATTCTCCCCCGTGCGATCTCGAATCTTATTCAGGTCGTGGCGGAAATAATTAAACTGCTCCTGGAGAGTATGAAATTTAGTTGTAAGGGCGTTCTGACAAGAGGCTATGGCAGCCATGATCACCGCTGTGTCCGGATTAGAGGGCTCCGGTCCGGCTCCGCCTGGAGTTTCCATTGTTTGCGTGCTGCAACTGACCGCTGTGGATTTACGCTTCCTATTGCCTGACATACGTGAGAAGAAAAGCGTACAGGGTTCGAAGTGCTTGTTTTCCAGTGCCCGAATGCAGGGTTCCAAAAGCCCGTAGATGCTGCGCAGATATGAGGTTCAAAGAGCTTATTTTGTGGAGCCCAGATACAGGGTTCAAGGAGCACCCGGCCGCTGCACAGATAGAAGGTTCAAGGAGCTTGTTTAGCGGCTCAGCTTCAGGAGGGTACTCTAATTTTGCACAGATATAGAGTTCAAGGAGCTTGTTTTGTTTTCCGGCGCCAGGATAGGGTTCAAGGAGCAGATGTATAGGATTCCAGGAGCCCTCAGATGCTGCACAGACATAGGGTTCAAGGAGCTTGCTTGGCGGTATAGATACAGATATAGGATCCAAGGAGCTCGCAGTTGCTGCACAGATATAGGGGTCAAGGAGCACTCAGAAGCTGCACAGATCTGGGGATCACGGAGCTTGTTTGGCGACTCAGATATAGAAATCAGGGAGCTCTCAGACGCCGCACAGATATAGGGTCCAAGGAGCTTGTGCAGCGGCACGGATATATGGTTTAAGGAGCTCTCAGATGTTGCAAAGACACAGGTCCCAGGAGAGCTAGTTTAGCGGCGCAGATGTGGGGATCAAAAAAAAAAAAAAAACCCCGCTCAGTAATAGGGTTCGAGGGGCCTGTTCTGCGGCCCAGATGTAGGGAGCAAGATATAGGGTTAAAGGGGCTTGCTTAGCGGCACAGATGTAGGGTCCAAGGAGCTCGCGGATGCTGCGCAGGGATGGGGTTCAGGGAGCTTGTTTTGCGGCTTGTCCTGTTGCACAGATATAGGGGAGGCAGAGTATGCTGCACAGATATAGGATTCCAGGAGCTCGTTTTCCTGCACAGATATAGGGTTCAAGAAGTCACGCAGATAGTATACAGGCGGGGGAGGGCTCAGGGAGCACAGATGTAGGGTTCAGGGAGCCTCACGTTGCCGCTCAGAGGAGGGAGGCGGGGACCCGCAGGTACTGCACAAGTGTGGGATCCAGGGATAGTTGTTGCTGCCCCTAGTCGCCGGGTGAATGTGTTGTGTAGGATTCAGGGGGCCTTGCTTAACAGGGGGGCTCAAAGGGCCCAGCCGCCACACCGTCCCGACGGGGGAGCCCGAGGGACCCACCTCAGCTGCTCCAATATATGGGTGAGGAGCCTCCAGGCCCTGTCAGGGAGACCAAAAAACCCCTCTAGTGTCACGCACTCCCTCTACCAGGGCTCAGCAGCAGGATCCGCACTGTGTGTCACAGGCCTCCCCCACACAGTCTGCCATCCCAAGCACCCCCCAGCGACACCGCAGCTCTCCTCACCGTCAACAAGATGGCGCCGACCGCTCCTCCGACTTCCCGCCAAACCGCTCCTTGCTGCGGTCCTCTGCGGGGAAACACTTGCGCTCCCGGGGGGGGGGTCTCCTGTGACTGCCGCCGCTGCCCAGCTCACACAGGGGCAGATCCTCCTCCGCCGTCACTCCGCAGCTCACAGAAGGGGTGCGCATCCTCTCCGCCGGCCGGTCGCCGCCCGGTCCACTCCGCCACCAGCAGCTCCACGAGGGCGCCTGCACGATCTCCGGGCGCTCCTTCCCGCTCTCCCCGCAGCCGGATCTTCCAGGGGCCGGTACCTCGCCCACCGCCTCTGCCCACTCTCCACGCGCCGAGGCACGCGTCCCACCACCGGGCCGCCGCAACTCCGGGTCTCGCAGGCCGCCGGGAACGCTCGGGGGCCGCCTCCACCGCCGCGCCGCCACAGATCTCCTCAGCAGCAGGCTCGATCCCTCAGCCCAGGTAAGAGGGGCCAAGGTATTTTAACGCGCCCAAATAGCTCAGAAGGCAATGAATTCAGGATGTATCCAAGGAGCCCCTAGCAGACACGTCCGTCTAGGCGGCCATCTTAACCACGCCCCCCGACTCGAAATTCTAATTGTTGTCTAATTGTCTTATAGGGCCTGATTGTTGCTTGTAATGACAATTTAGCATGCTAGATGTTTATTTTTTGTTTTTCATTGTAGTGTTAGTTAGTGCAGAGAGTTTGTTATTATTATTGTTTATTTATAAAGCTCCATCAACTTCCATTGCGCTGTTACTATTTCGGTGCTGTATATTTAAAGTGGACCAAAACCCAGAATTTTCACTATCCTGCATTTTGGTCCTTGTCCCTGGGGTATCCCGATTTGGGATGTATTTGCTGTATTATTTGTATACATGGTATGAGCTTTTGTGTGGCTATTAAATTATGTAGTTATTTTTTTTTACAAATATAGGCAATAGACCTCCTTTAAAGCGGAAACAAAACTTAGGATTTTGACTATCCCAGGTTTTGTTCCATGCCCCGCTGTGTGAAACCCCCCAGATCACCCAGTACAACTCACCTAATCTGGACCAAACAGAGCCGTTTGTCTTAACTATGTCATTTGGCAAATGGCTCTGACAGGCTTCAATGGGGAGCGAGAGCGGGCGCATCCCAAGGGAGCACAGCCCTAAGGTGGAGAGAATGCAGCTGCTCTCACTCCCCATTATAAACAATGAGAGCTGGTCATGGAAAATGGCTTTGATTGGCCGAGAGCCCGTGAATGTGCCGCTGGACCGGGGAAGAATGAGTGACTAACCGCGACCTGGGGGTTTTCACACAATGGGGCATCCCAATTCAGGAAATCCAGTGGTGGGCATGAAATCTTTTAGATTCCAGGGTCAGCCATCCTGGTTTTTGTTCCGCTTTAACAAATTTTCCTTTAATTGGACCTGAAAAACTAACCAAACTATTACAGGAGTTTTAGATTTAAGTGATCCAAAGAGCCCTGAGACACAATACTATTCATTAGTTTTATTTGAAAACCGAAAAAAAGACATCTATATGACATTTACATACAATTTGCATAATCATTTGGGCCAGTGTGTAATACATTACAGAATTGAGCCAAAATACACTGCTAGGATTTCTTTAATATAGTTGGGAGTGTCAAATCCCAGGGACACCCGTCTTCTTTGTGAACTTACAACCCCCAATCTCTGCAGCTAGCTTCAGTTTTAGCCAAGCCCCTGTTTGCCGGGACACTTTAAACGCCTCACCGGACATGGGCTTATTAGCTCAAGGGATGTAAGCTCATGGGGGTGAAGAAGGATGAACCGAAGGTAAGACTGGCCGTAGTCGGGTAGCCGAGGTGGGTACAGATTACATTTCTGTGAACTCCGAGGGAGAATACAGGTAAGATCAAAGGTCACGCTGAGGGTCAAAAGAGGAGATCAGAGAGTTTTGCAGCATCAGGGATGAGACGGGTTTATAGTCGTAATTCAGGCTGAGGTCCGCACAGGTGGCAGTCAGGATAGTTGGGCTAGCAAGGTTGGCAACGGATAAACAATACGGGAGATCTCAGGATAAATCATACCCAGCTAAGCGCTATCACAGGCAGGGGCAAACTGGTGAGGTAAATAGGTGCAGGGTAATGGATGGGAAGAACCAGACTCATTGGACAGAAAAACAAGCTATGGGTTGATTGCCCCATTTAAACCTTTAGGGCGTTTTCGCTGACAGCAATCCTTGGGCTCATTGGCCCTTTAATTCAGCGGCGCTGCACACAGTGTGGCCACCGGAGGGCATAAACTAGCTGTGCTCGCAAGCACGAGCAGAGAAGCGAGTGATGCGGCGGGGAATGGAGGAGGAGGATGTGCTCGGCGCCGCTCAAGCCGACGACGCCCAAGCAAGCGTCTGATGCGGATGCAGCTGCCGGGCAGGAAGAGTCCCAGCCAGATGCCCGCGTTGCCAGGGGACGCCGTGGGAACGCACTGCAGGTAAGCACGCCGTGACAGGGAGTTTATTAAGGGTGTAGTGTACAGAGTTGGCCACTAGATGGGTCAGAAATAGGGATGAGCGAATCGATCCGGACGAACCCGGATTCGATCCGAATTTCAGGAAAAATTCGATTCGGATCGAATCCGAATTTCCCCGCGATTCGATCACTCGAAGTTTTCCTTTAACATCCATTCATTTACATTTACAGGCATTCTAAGATGGCGGACGGGACATGTCTGGACATGTATCCCGCGCCAGTGCAAGCTGGGGCAGTCACATGCAGCCTATCAGCAGCCAGCAAGCCCGGTGACGTCACACAGCGGTATTTAACGGCGGCCATCTTGCTTTTCCTCATTTCTCTATTGCATTCGTGACAGACAGACAGAACGCTGTGTAGCTGAGGCAGTTAGACAGGCTGGAGACAGGGACAGACAGGGACAGGCAGGAGACAGGCAGGAGACAGACAGGAGACAGACAGAAAGCCAGGGAAAGGTAGGAAAAACGGAGCTGGCTGACAGGGAGATTTTTTTTTTTCATCCAGCCTTTGTTAGCGTTTTCAGGCTGCTTATAGTAACTAACTGTGCATATATACTGAACTGATCTTAAGTCTGCTGTGAGGCATCCCATTCTGTGACTAAAGCAGCCTCTGTTTAAGACCATATAAGCATTTGCTCTTATCATATTTGAAATTAGGCCTGATAAAGACACTTTTGCTGGCCAAAGCACTACTGGACCCTGCCAGGTCCATTCCTGCCCAGGGCATCCCATTCTGTGACTACAGCAGCCTCTGTTTAAGACCATATAAGCATTTGCTCTTATCATATTTGAAATTAGCCTGATAAAGACACTTTTGCTGGCCAAAGCACTACTGGACCCTGCCAGGTCCATTCCTGCCCAGGGCATCCCATTCTGTGACTAAAGCAGCCTCTGTTTAAGACCATATAAGCATTTGCTCTTATCATATTTGAAATTAGGCCTGATAAAGACACTTTTGCTGGCCAAAGCACTACTGGACCCTGCCAGGTCCATTCCTGCCCAGGGCATCCCATTCTGTGACTACAGCAGCCTCTGTTTAAGACCATATAAGCATTTGCTCTTATCATATTTGAAATTAGGCCTGATAAAGACACTTTTGCTGGCCAAAGCACTACTGGACCCTGCCAGGTCCATTCCTGCCCAGGGCATCCCATTCTGTGACTACAGCAGCCTCTGTTTAAGACCATATAAGCATTTGCTCTTATCATATTTGAAATTAGGCCTGATAAAGACACTTTTGCTGGCCAAAGCACTACTGGACCCTGCCAGGTCCATTCCTGCCTGGGGCATCCCATTCTGTGACTACAGCAGCCTCTGTTTAAGACCATATAAGCATTTGCTCTTATCATATTTGAAATTAGCCTGATAAAGACACTTTTGCTGGCCAAAGCACTACTGGACCCTGCCAGGTCCATTCCTGCCCAGGGCATCCCATTCTGTGACTAAAGCAGCCTCTGTTTAAGACCATATAAGCATTTGCTCTTATCATATTTGAAATTAGGCCTGATAAAGACACTTTTGCTGGCCAAAGCACTACTGGACCCTGCCAGGTCGATTCCTGTTGGGGCATCCCATTCTGTGACTAAAGCAGCCTCTGTTTAAGACCATATAAGCATTTGCTCTTATCATATTTGAAATTAGGCCTGATAAAGACACTTTTGCTGGCCAAAGCACTACTGGACCCTGCCAGGTCCATTCCTGCCCGGGGCATCCCATTCTGTGACTACAGCAGCCTCTGTTTAAGACCATATAAGCATTTGCTCTTATCATATTTGAAATTAGGCCTGATAAAGACACTTTTGCTGGCCAAAGCACTACTGGACCCTGCCAGGTCCATTCCTGCCCGGGGCATCCCATTCTGTGACTACAGCAGCCTCTGTTTAAGACCATATAAGCATTTGCTCTTATCATATTTGAAATTAGGCCTGATAAAGACACTTTTGCTGGCCAAAGCACTACTGGACCCTGCCAGGTCCATTCCTGCCCAGGGCATCCCATTCTGTGACTACAGCAGCCTCTGTTTAAGACCATATAAGCATTTGCTCTTATCATATTTGAAATTAGGCCTGATAAAGACACTTTTGCTGGCCAAAGCACTACTGGACCCTGCCAGGTCGATTCCTGTTGGGGCATCCCATTCTGTGACTAAAGCAGCCTCTGTTTAAGACCATATAAGCATTTGCTCTTATCATATTTGAAATTAGGCCTGATAAAGACACTTTTGCTGGCCAAAGCACTACTGGACCCTGCCAGGTCCATTCCTGCCCGGGGCATCCCATTCTGTGACTACAGCAGCCTCTGTTTAAGACCATATAAGCATTTGCTCTTATCATATTTGAAATTAGGCCTGATAAAGACACTTTTGCTGGCCAAAGCACTACTGGACCCTGCCAGGTCCATTCCTGCCCGGGGCATCCCATTCTGTGACTACAGCAGCCTCTGTTTAAGACCATATAAGCATTTGCTCTTATCATATTTGAAATTAGGCCTGATAAAGACACTTTTGCTGGCCAAAGCACTACTGGACCCTGCCAGGTCCATTCCTGCCCGGGGCATCCCATTCTGTGACTACAGCAGCCTCTGTTTAAGACCATATAAGCATTTGCTCTTATCATATTTGAAATTAGGCCTGATAAAGACACTTTTGCTGGCCAAAGCACTACTGGACCCTGCCAGGTCCATTCCTGCCCAGGGCATCCCATTCTGTGACTACAGCAGCCTCTGTTTAAGACCATATAAGCATTTGCTCTTATCATATTTGAAATTAGGCCTGATAAAGACACTTTTGCTGGCCAAAGCACTACTGGACCCTGCCAGGTCCATTCCTGCCCAGGGCATCCCATTCTGTGACTAAAGCAGCCTCTGTTTAAGACCATATAAGCATTTGCTCTTATCATATTTGAAATTAGGCCTGATAAAGACACTTTTGCTGGCCAAAGCACTACTGGACCCTGCCAGGTCCATTCCTGCCCGGGGCATCCCATTCTGTGACTACAGCAGCCTCTGTTTAAGACCATATAAGCATTTGCTCTTATCATATTTGAAATTAGCCTGATAAAGACACTTTTGCTGGCCAAAGCACTACTGGACCCTGCCAGGTCCATTCCTGCCCAGGGCATCCCATTCTGTGACTAAAGCAGCCTCTGTTTAAGACCATATAAGCATTTGCTCTTATCATATTTGAAATTAGGCCTGATAAAGACACTTTTGCTGGCCAAAGCACTACTGGACCCTGCCAGGTCCATTCCTGCCCAGGGCATCCCATTCTGTGACTAAAGCAGCCTCTGTTTAAGACCATATAAGCATTTGCTCTTATCATATTTGAAATTAGGCCTGATAAAGACACTTTTGCTGGCCAAAGCACTACTGGACCCTGCCAGGTCCATTCCTGCCCAGGGCATCCCATTCTGTGACTACAGCAGCCTCTGTTTAAGACCATATAAGCATTTGCTCTTATCATATTTGAAATTAGGCCTGATAAAGACACTTTTGCTGGCCAAAGCACTACTGGACCCTGCCAGGTCCATTCCTGCCCGGGGCATCCCATTCTGTGACTACAGCAGCCTCTGTTTAAGACCATATAAGCATTTGCTCTTATCATATTTGAAATTAGCCTGATAAAGACACTTTTGCTGGCCAAAGCACTACTGGACCCTGCCAGGTCGATTCCTGTTGGGGCATCCCATTCTGTGACTACAGCAGCCTCTGTTTAAGACCATATAAGCATTTGCTCTTATCATATTTGAAATTAGGCCTGATAAAGACACTTTTGCTGGCCAAAGCACTACTGGACCCTGCCAGGTCCATTCCTGCCCAGGGCATCCCATTCTGTGACTACAGCAGCCTCTGTTTAAGACCATATAAGCATTTGCTCTTATCATATTTGAAATTAGGCCTGATAAAGACACTTTTGCTGGCCAAAGCACTACTGGACCCTGCCAGGTCGATTCCTGTTGGGGCATCCCATTCTGTGACTAAAGCAGCCTCTGTTTAAGACCATATAAGCATTTGCTCTTATCATATTTGAAATTAGGCCTGATAAAGACACTTTTGCTGGCCAAAGCACTACTGGACCCTGCCAGGTCCATTCCTGCCCGGGGCATCCCATTCTGTGACTACAGCAGCCTCTGTTTAAGACCATATAAGCATTTGCTCTTATCATATTTGAAATTAGGCCTGATAAAGACACTTTTGCTGGCCAAAGCACTACTGGACCCTGCCAGGTCCATTCCTGCCCGGGGCATCCCATTCTGTGACTACAGCAGCCTCTGTTTAAGACCATATAAGCATTTGCTCTTATCATATTTGAAATTAGGCCTGATAAAGACACTTTTGCTGGCCAAAGCACTACTGGACCCTGCCAGGTCCATTCCTGCCCAGGGCATCCCATTCTGTGACTACAGCAGCCTCTGTTTAAGACCATATAAGCATTTGCTCTTATCATATTTGAAATTAGGCCTGATAAAGACACTTTTGCTGGCCAAAGCACTACTGGACCCTGCCAGGTCGATTCCTGTTGGGGCATCCCATTCTGTGACTAAAGCAGCCTCTGTTTAAGACCATATAAGCATTTGCTCTTATCATATTTGAAATTAGGCCTGATAAAGACACTTTTGCTGGCCAAAGCACTACTGGACCCTGCCAGGTCGATTCCTGTTGGGGCATCCCATTCTGTGACTACAGCAGCCTCTGTTTAAGACCATATAAGCATTTGCTCTTATCATATTTGAAATTAGGCCTGATAAAGACACTTTTGCTGGCCAAAGCACTACTGGACCCTGCCAGGTCCATTCCTGCCCGGGGCATCCCATTCTGTGACTACAGCAGCCTCTGTTTAAGACCATATAAGCATTTGCTCTTATCATATTTGAAATTAGCCTGATAAAGACACTTTTGCTGGCCAAAGCACTACTGGACCCTGCCAGGTCCATTCCTGCCCAGGGCATCCCATTCTGTGACTACAGCAGCCTCTGTTTAAGACCATATAAGCATTTGCTCTTATCATATTTGAAATTAGGCCTGATAAAGACACTTTTGCTGGCCAAAGCACTACTGGACCCTGCCAGGTCGATTCCTGTTGGGGCATCCCATTCTGTGACTAAAGCAGCCTCTGTTTAAGACCATATAAGCATTTGCTCTTATCATATTTGAAATTAGGCCTGATAAAGACACTTTTGCTGGCCAAAGCACTACTGGACCCTGCCAGGTCGATTCCTGTTGGGGCATCCCATTCTGTGACTACAGCAGCCTCTGTTTAAGACCATATAAGCATTTGCTCTTATCATATTTGAAATTAGGCCTGATAAAGACACTTTTGCTGGCCAAAGCACTACTGGACCCTGCCAGGTCCATTCCTGCCCGGGGCATCCCATTCTGTGACTACAGCAGCCTCTGTTTAAGACCATATAAGCATTTGCTCTTATCATATTTGAAATTAGCCTGATAAAGACACTTTTGCTGGCCAAAGCACTACTGGACCCTGCCAGGTCCATTCCTGCCCAGGGCATCCCATTCTGTGACTAAAGCAGCCTCTGTTTAAGACCATATAAGCATTTGCTCTTATTATATTTATATTATAAGACACTTTTGCTGGGCATAGGCTTACTGCTGCCTGCCAGGTGCACTTCTGTTGAGGCATCCCATTCTGTAACATAGCATACCCCTCTTTATTTACACTAAGCAGCTCTCTTATTTACACTAAGCAGGCCTGTTGGAGGCTGAGTGTTACTGCTCACTTTTGGTGTGCATTATATTCTGTTTCATATAGACCCACCGCTGCCCGGGGTTTTTTTAAATATCACCTACTACCACGCCAGTTAGACTATGTCGGGCAGACAAGTGCCTGGAAGTGAAAAGAGGAGTGGCAGAGGCCAAGATTCCGCAGGCAGAGCTCGCATCAGACTGGGGGCCAGTAGCAGCAGGAGTCACGCTGAGAGACCTAATCTGCCAGTATCTGCTAGCGGTCGGGTCTCCACCAGTAACGCATCTGCCGTGGTAGATTGGTTGACGCGCTCATCAACAACATCATCACAACTTACGTCTGAGACCCCCAGTCTAGGGTCGGTAGGTTCCTCTGACACAACCCTGAGTTGGCATGCCCCGAGAGCAGTCCCTGTCCTCCCATTGCCTCTGGCCTACGCCGTTCCCTCCCCCAGCGACGTATCCTATGCTTTGGGTTCAGCTCCACTCTTTAGTGAGGAGGACCATCAGATAGAGGACAGTCAGCAGCTACTGCCCAGCCAAGAAATGGAGGTGGCTTCTTTAGCTAGGCAGACAAATAGTGATGTGGACAGTGTCGTGGGTGCTGCGAGCGTTCCAGCTCCTGCGCCAGACACTGTTGACGAATCCACGAACATCAGTGACGTACAGCCACAACTCGGTGATGATGATGATGATGACGATGAAGCCGATCGCACTTGGGAGCCGGGTGATGAAGGGGCTTCATCGTCATCATCAGGAGAAGAGGGGTGCAGGTTGCCCCGGAGTCAGCAGCTGAGGCAGCAAGGTGGTAGCAGTCAGCATGGGGGCACAATTCCAAAGGCTGGAGCCGGCCGGGGCCGGGGCCGGGGTAGAGCACCTGCTGTGCGGCAGTCTACCTTATCGGGAGGTAGTGGAGCAGGGGTTCCTGGAGTTGGCAACAGCAGCAGTGAATCAGTGAGGCCAGGGGGTGGGAAAAGTAGCTACTCGGCAGTGTGGCAGTTTTTCCTGAGGCATCCGCAGGAGGGTAACATGGCCACATGCAAGATATGTAGGCAAAAGGTGAAGCGTGGCCAGGGTCCAAATGTTGGCACCACGGCCCTGCGTCAACATATGATGCGTCACCATAAAACGACCTGGGAGAACCGAGGCTCCCAAGGGGTGGTCCAGTCTGCTTCCTCACCAAGTGAGCTCCCAATTTCTGCCAGCCAAGGCTCCAGCACCTCAGCCGAAGGCAGCTGTGCGTCATACCCATCCTCTGTCGCTCCTGCTCCTCCTCCTCCAAGTCATGCATCCCGCCAGCAATCCATCAGCGAAGCCATGTCCAAGAGACAGCAGTATGCGCCCACTCATCCTACGGCGCAGAAGCTGAATGTGCTCCTGTCCAAGTTGCTGGTGCTGCAGTCGCTCCCTTTTCAGGTGGTGGAATCTGCACCTTTCAGAGAACTGATGGCTTGTGCCGAGCCGAGGTGGAGAGTCCCAAGCCGTCATTTCTTTGCCAAGAAGGCAGTACCAGCGCTGCACACTTTTGTTGAACAGAAGGTGGGCCAGTCCTTGAGCCTGTCGGTGTGTAGCAAAATACATGGCAGCGCCGACATCTGGAGCTGTAACTACGGTCAGGGGCAGTACATGTCGTTTACGGCCCACTGGGTGAATGTGGTCCCTTTGCAGCAGCAACTTGGACAGGTCACGCCGCTTCGGCCTCCGCGCTCTCTGCCCATTGGGCCTGTGACACCGTGCGACTCGGCCTCCTCATCCTCCGCCATCTCCTCACCCTCCACTGTAGGCTCAAGTCTCAGTGCCCCTCCAGTCTACCATGTGTGCAGGGCACGGAGGTGTCACGCAGTGCTTCACATGGTTTGTCTTGGCGAACGGAGTCACACAGGGGAGGAACTGCTTAAATGTATTCATCAGGAAATCCAAACATGGCTTACTCCGAGAAAACTTAAAATGGGAATCATGGTTACCGACAATGGGAAGAACATTTTGTCTGCGCTGCGCCAAGGAAGCCTGACCCATGCCCCCTGCATGGCTCACGTCTTCAATCTGGTTGTCAAGCGGTTTCTGAAGTGTTCCCCCCATCTGCAGGACATCCTAACAACTTCACGGAAACTTTGCATGCACTTCAGCCACTCCTACACCGCCAAACACACCCTTCTTGAGCTACAGCGTCAGAATGGTATCCCCCAACATAGTCTGATTTGCGATGTTTCCACCCGTTGGAATTCCACCCTTCACATGTTGGACCGATTATATGAACAGAGAAAAGCCATCACGGATTTCCTGATGATCCAAGCAGATAGGGGGACTCCCCTGTGTAACTTCAATGTCAACCAGTGGCAGCTCATACGTGACACCTGCCGTTTGCTCAGGCCCTTTGAGGAAGCCACTTTATTTGTCAGTCGGCAGGATTACGGGATGAACGACGTGATTCCACTGCTTCATGTACTACAGCACATGTTGGAAACCATGGCTGGTCAGGGCACTGGAGACATGGCGTTTACATCTTACGGCCACATGAACCCCGTTGGAGCTGAACTGGAGGAGGAGGAGGAGGAAGAGGAGGAGGAGGAGTTGCCCAGCGAAACACAGTTTAGGCTTGGCGAAATGGCTGGTTTATCTAGTCAGCGGACAGGAGAGGAGGAGCAGGAGCAGCCAGAGGAGCTAGAGGTTTTTGAGGAAGGAGAGACAGAGGACCCGGGCACACCGTGGCAGTATGCAGTGGAGATGGAGACAGGTAGTCCATCCGAGTCACTTGCGCAAATGGCACGAAGCATGCTCACATGCTTGCGTAGTGACCCCAGAATTGTTTCCATCTGTCGGCGGGATGACTTCTGGCTGTCCACCTTATTGGACCCTCGCTTCCGGCACAAAATGGGGGCATTTTTTAAACCCACCGAGAGGGAGGACAAACTCAACTACTACAAAGACATTCTACGTAGGCAGTTGGCCGATGCCTATCTGCGCCATGGTCCATACTCTCGCAGGTCTGACTCGAGGGGACCTCTGCGCTCACCTTCCACTGCCATGGCCGCTGGGGGGGTTGGCAGCAGCAGCAGCAGAAGCTCCATCAGCAGCAGCAGCCTCAGTCTTCAGTCGCTAATGAGTAGCTTTCTACACCCGCATAGTGAGGCTACTCATGAGCAGCAGGAAGACCTGGAGCAGGACCTGAACCAGCAGGTCATGTCATACTTTGACATGACCATGCCAACACACCTTGAGGATCCGCTGGACTTCTGGGCAGCCAAACTTGATTTGTGGCCGCAACTAGCAGAGTTTGCCCTGGAAAAGCTGTCCTGCCCGGCAAGTAGCGTGCCATCTGAGCGGGTGTTTAGTGCGGCGGGGGCCATAGTTACGGCGAGGAGAACTCGTCTGTCAACTAAAAATGTGGAGAGACTCACCTTTGTCAAAATGAATCAGGGATGGATCAGCCAGGATTTCCACCCACCAATGCCTGATGCATGCGACTAGATTCAGCATGGTGCCACGTTTTACACTTTCCAAATGGTGCAAAACATATTTATGTCTTTAGGCCATTTTTTGGGCTCCTGCTGCTGCTGCTGCCAACTCCTGCCAACTCCAGGGTGTGATTCATCCAATTTTTGGGCTCCTGAGGCCAACTCCAGTGTATATTTGGGCTCCTGCTGCTGCTGCTGCCAACTTCTGCCAACTCCAGGGTGTGATTCATCCAATTTTTGGGCTCCTGAGGCCAACTCCAGTGTATATTTGGGCTCCTGCTGCTGCTACTGTCAACTCCTGCCAACTCCAGGGTGTGATTCATCCAATTTTTGGGCTCCTGAGGCCAACTCCAGTGTATATTTGGGCTCCTGCTGCTGCTGCTGCCAACTTCTGCCAACTCCAGGGTGTGATTCATCCAATTTTTGGGCTCCTGAGGCCAACTCCAGTGTATATTTGGGCTCCTGCTGCTGCTACTGTCAACTCCTGCCAACTCCAGGGTGTGATTCATCCAATTTTTGGGCTCCTGAGGCCAACTCCAGTGTATATTTGGGCTCCTGCTGCTGCTGCTGCCAACTTCTGCCAACTCCAGGGTGTGATTCATCCAATTTTTGGGCTCCTGAGGCCAACTCCAGTGTATATTTGGGCTCCTGCTGCTGCTACTGTCAACTCCTGCCAACTCCAGGGTGTGATTCATCCAATTTTTGGGCTCCTGAGGCCAACTCCAGTGTATATTTGGGCTCCTGCTGCTGCTGCTGCCAACTTCTGCCAACTCCAGGGTGTGATTCATCCAATTTTTGGGCTCCTGAGGCCAACTCCAGTGTATATTTGGGCTCCTGCTGCTGCTACTGTCAACTCCTGCCAACTCCAGGGTGTGATTCATCCAATTTTTGGGCTCCTGAGGCCAACTCCAGTGTATATTTGGGCTCCTGCTGCTGCTGCTGCCAACTTCTGCCAACTCCAGGGTGTGATTCATCCAATTTTTGGGCTCCTGAGGCCAACTCCAGTGTATATTTGGGCTCCTGCTGCTGCTGCTGCCAACTTCTGCCAACTCCAGGGTGTGATTCATCCAATTTTTGGGCTCCTGAAGCCAACTCCAGTGTATATTTGGGCTCCTGCTGCTGCTGGTGTCAACTCCTGCCAACTCCAGGGTGTGATTCATCCAATTTTTGGGCTCCTGAAGCCAACTCCAGTGTATATTTGGGCTCCTGCTGCTGCTGCTGCCAACTTCTGCCAACTCCAGGGTGTGATTCATCCAATTTTTGGGCTCCTGAGGCCAACTCCAGTGTATATTTGGGCTCCTGCTGCTGCTGCTGCCAACTTCTGCCAACTCCAGGGTGTGATTCATCCAATTTTTGGGCTCCTGAAGCCAACTCCAGTGTATATTTGGGCTCCTGCTGCTGCTGGTGTCAACTCCTGCCAACTCCAGGGTGTGATTCATCCAATTTTTGGGCTCCTGAGGCCAACTCCAGTGTATATTTGGGCTCCTGCTGCTGCTACTGTCAACTCCTGCCAACTCCAGGGTGTGATTCATCCAATTTTTGGGCTCCTGAGGCCAACTCCAGTGTATATTTGGGCTCCTGCTGCTGCTGCTGCCAACTTCTGCCAACTCCAGGGTGTGATTCATCCAATTTTTGGGCTCCTGAGGCCAACTCCAGTGTATATTTGGGCTCCTGCTGCTGCTACTGTCAACTCCTGCCAACTCCAGGGTGTGATTCATCCAATTTTTGGGCTCCTGAGGCCAACTCCAGTGTATATTTGGGCTCCTGCTGCTGCTGCTGCCAACTTCTGCCAACTCCAGGGTGTGATTCATCCAATTTTTGGGCTCCTGAGGCCAACTCCAGTGTATATTTGGGCTCCTGCTGCTGCTGCTGCCAACTTCTGCCAACTCCAGGGTGTGATTCATCCAATTTTTGGGCTCCTGAAGCCAACTCCAGTGTATATTTGGGCTCCTGCTGCTGCTGGTGTCAACTCCTGCCAACTCCAGGGTGTGATTCATCCAATTTTTGGGCTCCTGAGGCCAACTCCAGTGTATATTTGGGCTCCTGCTGCTGCTGCTGCCAACTTCTGCCAACTCCAGGGTGTGATTCATCCAATTTTTGGGCTCCTGAGGCCAACTCCAGTGTATATTTGGGCTCCTGCTGCTGCTACTGTCAACTCCTGCCAACTCCAGGGTGTGATTCATCCAATTTTTGGGCTCCTGAGGCCAACTCCAGTGTATATTTGGGCTCCTGCTGCTGCTGCTGCCAACTTCTGCCAACTCCAGGGTGTGATTCATCCAATTTTTGGGCTCCTGAAGCCAACTCCAGTGTATATTTGGGCTCCTGCTGCTGCTGCCAACTTCTGCCAACTCCAGGGTGTGATTCATCCAATTTTTGGGCTCCTGAGGCCAACTCCAGTGTATATTTGGGCTCCTTCTGCCCCTCATAGTGATGCCACTTCAACTCTCTGCAATTGTGCCGCTCTGCGATTCTATTAGCGATGCCTCTGATCTGCATGTGATATTTCTTCAAAGTATTATTTAACTAACCCAGCACGCATCCTGTGCGTGTTACAGCAAGGCTGAATGGTTTACAACCCTATTGAGGCTGTAGGAGGCTCAGAAATAGCCGTTTTTAATAGCGATTCGTCGCGAATTTATTCGGGTCGAAACGATTTTTGTCGGAAAATACGGCGAATCAGTCGAATCGAATTTTTCAAAAGTTCGCTCATCTCTAGTCAGAAATATACAAGGCTGGGTTTGTCAGGACAAGTTAGTATTCCTGTGTCTTGAGAGAAGTTTGCAGCATCTGTGAAGGTCCAGGTGTTAGAAACTGGCGTGACTATGGACAAAGGCAGGTGAAACCGCCCTGGGACCGAGCGTGGGCTGAGACCAGAACCTTGGCTGAGGATGAGCGCTGGGGGGAAACTGAGAGTGCATCTGCCCAGTGTACCATGGTAGAGCAGCTGATAGGTTTCTGGCCCCCTGTGCTGCCCCATCCTGCCCCTGTTATACCGGAGTCATTGCCCACTGCACCTGAAGTGTTAAGTATTTAATCCCTGGAAAAGCTGAATCCCTGTGCTTGGTGGAAACTTTTCTTGAATCACCCTGAACTCCTCAAGGTGCTGGGTCCAATGATTGTTCTAGTAAGTTCCATATGATGGTGTGTCTCTACTGGTTCTTAAACTCCGCCCCCCAAGTAGACTCTTGTGTCTGAGCCTGTCTCTGTCCTGGGAGGAAGAGAAATGTAAATCTTTACGCAAAAGTATTTTCGAAGTGGAGTGGCCCCCTCCACACCCCACTTTGTATCTGCTTTGATGTAAACCAGTGAGTTTGAGATTTGTTGCTGATGTTTGATCTGAACTGTGTCTGTGAAGCAAGTGTTCCTGTGTCCTCTGCCCGCAAGATAAACTCCGACATGATCTGCCAAAAACAATGCTGTTCTGGTGGACACAACGAAGAAGCTCAACAATATCTGGTCTCCTTGAGTTGGGTTGACCAATAGTCCTGGCCTAACCAGTAACCCCTCCTTAGTAATGTCCAGGTGCACTCCTTCACCCGTGTTTTTTTTTTATCACTCTTCCTCTTTTCAACCGATATATACCGATATATATATATATATATATATATATATATATATATGAACTACTTACATTTTTGTCATGAAAAGAAATGAACACACATAGACAGAGAAGAAACATTATATCCTCCCCCCCCCCCCCCCTAATTACCTCCAATCTATCACCGATGTCAGGGCTGCCCGTCGCCCATCAGTCTCTCCAGCTTCTGACATCTCGCTTCCCACTGCAGGGTGGGGTCTTATACTGGCAGGCAGGGCCGGCTTTGTGGGGGCCCTTGGGCAAGAGAATTTTAGTGGACCCCTTAGTGTCACATGACGTCACCTTTCAGCTCCGCTGCCTCAAATGGGTCATCTTCTGGCTGCTGATCGCCTTCCTATCCATTGCCTTCCCTATAGCCACCAATCGTCCTCTAGTCCTTGTTGCATTCTCTACTGCCACCAAGTACCCTTCAGCTCTTTTTGCTTGCTCCACTGCAACTAAAGACTTCATCATTGCTGTCAGTTGTCACATGGTTCTCACCACCTTCTGAGATTCCATTAATTGCCCATCCATTTCATTCTATCTTTTCCAATGTTGCTGATCAGCCCCTGTTGCTGAGGCTAGCCATGAGCTGGTCTGCACACAACACTGGCATTTGGTGGTTTGGGTCCACTGTAAAATAATACCATGGCCAAGTGTGAGCCTGAGTGATTCCCTGAAGATGCCAGGGACCCTGGAAATTCCCCAGGTTTACCTGTTATGGCACCAGCCCTGCAGGCAGGTATAAATAGACCCTCCCTGAAGTGGGGAGCAAGATGCCAGGAGCCCAGCATGAGATGGAGGATGTGAGTCCTCTGTTCCAATGAAAACATCACCACCGGTCGGAGTATGAGGATGTCACCTGGTCCCGGACTAAGGACTAAAGTAGGTTCATTTTTTATTGGTTTAATAGCAAGTTTGTTAAAAGTTTGATTCAGACGAAACCCACATTAGAGGATTGTCCAAATCAAACTTTGCTCATCTCTAGTCCTGAACGTTTGACATTCCATGCTTTGTGGTTGTGATCATAGATTACAGATCACATCTTTTCCTGAGAAGAACTTAGACAAGAGACTGATTGAACATGATCTGGGAAGCCATACTGGCCAGGAAGTCTATACTTACAAAGTGCATTTACTGTTTACTGTTTTGGCGATGAATAATTGTTTGTTGCTGCTGTCCATTGCAGACAATTGCAGCAGACCACCTATCATCACATCACCATCCCGATGATATTCCTCAGGTAGCTTATCTATGCATAAATGACACGGAGGATAGCGCTTCGGTTTTAGATAATCAATAAATGCCTGCTTAATTGTTTCAATCAACTCGGCCTGTTAAAAAAAAGGAAAAAGTCACACCTAATGGCCTTTTGTAATGAAATGTGTAAAGACAAATTTTACATCAATCTGTGGGCCTCTCCAGTCATTGCTGTCCTGCTGGAAGGCATGTCTTACCTGTGGCTCACAATATATAGTATGTATACAAAGCCAAACATACTGTAGGTGTGCATGGTAGAGCTTGCAGTCACTACAAAGCCAAGCAAAGAAACAAAAGGGTACTTACCTTTTGTTCCTCCAAAGCTGATCAATGCTAGTTTGGTGATCAGCAACTCAGCAGATTATTGGATCCAAGTATGCACTGCAGCCTATGCTTCCTGCTCCACTCTAAGCCTGAGCTCCATTCTCCGGCTGTTCACTACATTCACTACAATTGTGGGTTTGTGTTAGGCCTTGGCACACCCCCTCCTTTGCAATAAATGGAGAGGGTGGCAGTACTATTGTGACTGATGGAGGGTCACGAGTCTGACACGCCATCGATCCTGGTCTTATGTTTGGGCCCCAGATGGCATGGAAAGATCTCTAATCTCTATTCTTTTCAGAATATGTTGCATTTCCTGTTCATTGAGCTGTGCTCTTTTTCCTGTCTATGTTATCCACCATTTAAAACACGACCTTTACTTACTGCACAGATGTCTATCTGGATTTGATTCCAGTGCACCCAGCACTCAGACTCTGCAACAGTAGACACATTTTTTGCTTTGCTTTATCATTTTCTTCTGCTTAACCTTAGTGGATAATAAAATGATGGAGGCCCCTATACATCCTAGGGACAATTGTTTCTTTTGGCTGCCAGGTAGGTAACTTGAAAATAAAATACTCCTGTAAACCTAGGTACAAAGAGGAATGTGTTTTTCCTATATTACCCTTGCCCCATAAAGTTTCTCGGTCAGTTGTTGCTCTCTTTTAAATCTGCACAAAATGACTTCAGGGCAGGCCCCTAACCTGTCTCTGGGCATCTTAGATCAGGATTCCCCACTTTGTGAATCCCCTGGGGTCACCAGTAAACTCACCTTTACCGGTGGCTCCCATGACAATGTCTTTTTATAGCAGCCACATTTATGGCTTCCCTGTAGCTGTTACACACTTGTGTGCTCAGCCTTTCAGAGTGCTTCCAATTCTACTGGGAAACCAGGGTTGTGGCCAGCAGGCTGGTCAAATCATCCGCTACTTTTGAGATCAGCCAATCGGCAATCTTAAAAGTGCTGTGTGGGCTTGATCTTGGAGGTGGAAAAACCTGAGTAACAACACCCAGGAATTTCACTCTCCTGGGTATTGTTCCTCTCAGGAAAAGGGTTTGTGTCATTTTAAGAGAAGCTATGACTGCTTAATTTACTTTAGTGCGCTAATACTTAGAGAAAAAAAAACGTAGTTTCCAGATAAATGCAACTAGGCTAATACACGTCTTGGACACTTAAACTTACATTCTGCAGCACATAACTAAGGCCACAAATGTAACCTGGGAGGCTGAACTAGGGGGATACAAAACCCTAGAGGAGCAGAGTTACATATTGGACCCAATCTGGGAAATGTTTAATTAGGGGGTGATGCTGTTGTTTAATTCCCCCCTAAAATGAATACATCTTATTTAGGACTCTGATTAGGAGATTTTTTAAGGTTTAAGGTTTTTTAATATGTTTTAAGGTTTCAGGTGTTAGTATAAAAGAGAAGGATTTTTCCACTTACTGGGAGATTCATGAAGTCCGAGTTATTATTTTTCTAGAAGAGTCTTAAAGTCTTTAATGAAAATTCTTATCCTGTGAGCAGAGATAGCTGAAACAAAATGAATGGCTTTGAAACAGAGAGTAGACAGAATTCCTGCATCTGTTTGGATCTAATCTATTAAGTGGCACCAATAAGAAACATGGAAATACTCCCCCTGTGTTGGGGATTATACATAGTAACATAGTTGCCCCTTTACACTTTTTGCTGTCGTGTGCTAACTTACTGACCAGGGAATTTGTTTTAAAATGGAAAGAAATGAACGTTAGCCCACACAACATGATGGGGCCAGGTACTTTGGCACCCACGATATTGCATCTGCGCAGCTCAATACTAACCTTACAAGCGAATAGCCTAGAAGATAATGCACACTGGAATCTAAAAGATAGATTTTATTATATAAGAACCAGCATTGTTCAAACACAAGACATATGTATATATAAAACTATTTAAAACCCACACAAAGCTGGAATTGTGGGCACAGAAAGGCCAGTTCTATACTGTAATGCCCCAAGACGTATGTTTCATTTTACCCAGGGTAAATGCTTGATATAGTGTTTATTTACATAGGCTGAGCAGTGTGCCTTTAACTGCTTTTGTCCCTTCCTGGCTCCCTTAGTCTAGTTGTGATGCACGCGACTCCTCCCTTCTTCCTATCTCCCTTCAGCCATTCTCTAGTTTGCATCCAAGCAATGCACACATGCTGCTCCCTTGTGCAACCTACAGTCTTTTTACCTGCTGCTATGGGTTTACATCATTGAACATACATTTCAAGATTCCTGCTGAAATAAGTGTTTATTGCAAAATTCTGTACTGAAATAAAGCTTCTGATACTTAAGCTATCTGCCAAGCCTTATAGAGTTAGAACACATCTGACACACACACACACACACACACACACACACACACGGTGAAGCTGTCTAAAGTATTCACATAACTGCCATCTGGTGAGTCAGAATAGATACCATAGTTATAAAAATAAATGCAAACATTTGTGAAAAGGTATCTGTGTCAAAAATGTTATATAGCCTTCAACTATGTAGAACAAGGTCAAATATACTAAATAACAAGCGATATAACCCTTAATATTAAAGGGACTGTCCAGCCAACTGAAAAAAACTCCATACTCACCTTTTGTCCCTCTGCAGATAATCAATTCCACTCTAGTGGTCATTATTTTACAGGATTGTGAAATTGAGCCTCATCCAGACCCCCAGTCAGCAACTTCTCCATGATGAATGGCTGTTGTCCATCATCAGACAGTTGTATTTTTTTTCTTAAAGATTCTCTTCCCTCAGCAGAGATTAATGACCGCTAGCGCACTACCTAGAGATTTTGTCGCCCTCTGTTTCCAGACCACTGTTCACCATTTTGCGCTATATGTGTCTAACTGTGATCTTTGAAGGAATGTCCAGGGATTTTCCAAGATAATTATTTATTGTTTTTTTTAGCAGAGTTTGGGCTTTAACATGAAATGTCTTGATTGTCATGCATTCAAGATATTTTGGGTGAAATATGTGGAAAAAAAATTCTTTTTACATTTTGTAGCTTTTTTTAAAAAAAAATGAAGATTTTTTAACATAAAATACAACTTAAGAAAAACAACCCTATACATTTAAAATCCCCTCGGCAAACTCTAAATTCTCTCATAGTACACACCTCAAGCTTTCTAGACACACCAGGCTTGTTGTGGGTGCGGTTTTCTGGACGCAAACTCTTGAGGAATTCACTGGTTGTACTGGGTTTCCCTAAAAACTAATAAAAAAAGCAGCATCCAAACCACAAGCTAAATCTGAAAGCGCAAGGTCCCCCAAACAGAACAATACCCAACATGCATAGGTACTTTTAACCAGTTAACTGCCAGCCTGAGATTTTGGCGCCCTCTGTTGAAAGGTCATTTTTCACCAATTTGCACTAAGTATGTTTAACTGTGATTTTTGCCAGAATTTACTGAAAAATTACAAAAGATTTTTTGGCAGAGTTTGGACATTAACATGAAATGTTTTCTTCCTAATTTTTCCTAGCTTTTATAATACTTTTGTTTAAATTATTATTATATTGTTGCGTTTTTCTAAATAGAACTTCCTTTTTTTTTAAGAAAACCACATTGCATGTATTAGCCCCATTCCTCCCTCTTACAATGGTACAACATTTATATTGGTAGCCCCCTGTTTCTGCCCAGGAGACCCCCAAACTGAAAAGAGTTGATAACTTTTTAAATAAAATACAACTACAATGTGTACTATGAAGGGTTACAGCCCTCACAGGCCGAGGGCTCTTCTGCCCCCTTTGGGCTTTTGGGCAGGCAGACAATGGAAAGTGGTTAATGGAAAGTCTCATGGACCCCTTACCAGTTCACAAAGGGTTAAATGTAAAAAAAAACACACATACACAATCCAAAATGTCATTTATTTAAAAGACCCCCCCCTTTTTTTTTTACTTACCTCCGATTCAACACCAAACCTCTGTCCCACACTGGTCATCGGGGCAAGCTGGGTGCAGGGGGCAGGGGATTGAAATCCCCTGTCCCCGCACCTACCCTGCTCCGATCACTACGGGAATTCTCTGCCCCGGGGAAGACCACGGAAGGATCCAGGCCGAGGGGACTGTTTTTTTCTGACTAGCTGGGGAAATGTCAAGAATGTAAATTCTACGTGCTTGGCAGTTAACTGCAGGAGAGGCACGCATGTAGGTTCTTTTTAGATGGATGTTCTATAATCACCTTGTAACATTCATTTTCTTGCAGCTGATGGAGTTATGTATCTCACTCATGACTTTTCCATATTTGTGATCTGGATCATGAGCCATCAATCATTTTTATACGTATTTTGGTTCAAATACTTACTCATGTTGGCCTCAATAGATACAGTCAAGTAATCATGTTGTTATTATAGCTGGACCTAACTCGACTCCCTTTTCATGTGTGTTGTGGTGTTAAATGAACGACATGGTCCACATGGGACCAATGTACTAGCATAAACAGAAATGCACTGCTAAAAATAATGATTTATTAAAGATAAAGCCTAAGATTTTTCAGGAAATATTAGATTCTGAACGAATCTGAATTTCCCTGCGATTCGATCGATCAAAGTTTTCCTTTAAACTCCATTAATTTCAATGACAGGCATTCTAAGATGGTGGACGCACATGTCCAGACATGTACCCTGGGGCAAGGTATGATGGGACAGTCACATGCAGCCTATCAGCAGCCAGGAAGCCCGGTGACGTCACCGTGCTATATAAAGCAGCGGCCATCTTGCTTGTGCGCATTTCAGACTTGCATTCGTGAGACAGCGGTGGTTGCTGCAGACAGGGACAGACAGTTAGCGATAGGTAGGGAGAGTTACAGATAGGTAGGGAGATTTAGAGAGGCAGACAGAGCCAGGGAAAGATAGTGGAAAACCAGAACAATCCAGGGACAGCATAAAAGTGACAGTGACAGGGTGATTTGCCTGCTCAGTTTTCACTTCAATTTGATTTCTTTGTGCTGTAAACCGTAATCTGCCTTGCCACTGTGCATGCCATCTATGCAGTGCCTTATGTAACCCTATCTGTTACACACAAGCATTTAAATAACTGGATTAGTGTTAATATTATTGGGTCTGCTTTAAATACACCAGGCCACTGTGCTTGCCATCTATGCAGTGCCTTATGTAACCCTATCTGTTACACACAAGCATTTAAATAACTGTATTAGTGTTAATATTTTTGGGTCTGCTTTAAATACACCAGGCCACTGTGCATGCCATCTATGCAGTGCATTATGTAACCCTATCTGTTACACACAAGCATTTAAATAACTGGATTAGTGTTAATATTTTTGGGTCTGCTTTAAATACACCAGGCCACATGGGCATCCCAAACCTGCACTTAGCAGCCTATCGGTTATACTAAATAAGCGTTGTTTAGCCTCAGCTTTATTAAGTTATTGCATTTTGAATTGGTTTTTGTCCTGCCGTCAATACACCAGGCCGCAGGGTATCCCAAACCACCACGTTGCACCCTATCTGTTATACTAAATAAGCGTCTACAGCCTTAGCTTTATTAAGTTATTGAATTTTGAATTGGTTTTGGTCTGCTTTAAATACACCAGGCTGCAAGGTATCCCAAACCTGCACGTTGCACCCTATCTGTTATACTAAATAAGCGTTGTTCAGCATCAGCTTTATTAAGCTATTGCATTTTGAATTGGTTTTTGTCCTGCTGTCAATACACCAGGCCGCAGGGTATCCCAAACCACCACGTTGCACCCTATCTGCTATACCAAATAAGCGTCTACAGTCTCAGCTTTATTAAGCTATTGCATTTTGAATTGGTTTTTGTCCTGCTGTCAATACACCAGGCCGCAGGGTATCCCAAACCACCACGTGGCACCCTATCTGTTATACTAAATAAGCGTTGTTCAGCATCAGCTTTATTAAGCTATTGCATTTTGCATTGGTTTTTGTCCTGCTGTCAATACACCAGGCCGCAGGGTATCCCAAACCACCACGTGGCACCCTATCTGTTATACTAAATAAGCGTTGTTCAGCATCAGCTTTATTAAGCTATTGCATTTTGAATTGGTTTTTGTCCTGCTGTCAATACACCAGGCCGCAGGGTATCCCAAACCACCACATTGCACCCTATCTTTTATACCAAATAAGCGTCTACAGTCTCAGCTTTATTAAGCTATTGCATTTTGAATTGGTTTTTGTCCTGCTGTCAATACACCAGGCCGCAGGGTATCCCAAACCACCACGTGGCACCCTATCTGTTATACTAAATAAGCGTTATTCAGTCTCAGCTTTATTAAGCTATTGCATTTTGAATTGGTTTTTGTCCTGCTGTCAATACACCAGGCCGCAGGGTATCCCAAACCACCACGTGGCACCCTATCTGTTATACTAAATAAGCGTTGTTCAGCATCAGCTTTATTAAGCTATTGCATTTTGAATTGGTTTTGGTCTGCTTTAAATACACCAGGCCGCAGGGTATCCCAAACCTGCACGTTGCACCCTATCTGTTATACTAAATAAGCGTTGTTCAGCATCAGCTTTATTAAGCTATTGCATTTTGAATTGGTTTTTGTCCTGCTGTCAATACACCAGGCCGCAGGGTATCCCAAACCACCATGTTGCACCCTATCTTTTATACCAAATAAGCGTCTACAGTCTCAGCTTTATTAAGCTATTGCATTTTGAATTGGTTTTTGTCCTGCTGTCAATACACCAGGCCGCAGGGTATCCCAAACCACCACGTGGCACCCTATCTGTTATACTAAATAAGCGTTATTCAGCATCAGCTTTATTAAGCTATTGCATTTTGCATTGGTTTTTGTCCTGCTGTCAATACACCAGGCCGCAGGGTATCCCCAACCACCACGTTGCACCCTATCTGTTATACTAAATAAGCATCTACAGCCTCAGCTTTATTAAGTTATTGCATTTTGAATTGGTTTTTGTCCTGCTGTCAATACACCAGGCCGCAGGCTATCCCAAACCACCATGTGGCACCCTATCTGTTATACCAAATAAGCGTTGTTCAGCATCAGCTTTATTAAGCTATTGCATTTTGCATTGGTTTTTGTCCTGCTGTCAATACACCAGGCCGCAGGGTATCCCAAACCACCACGTGGCACCCTATCTGTTATACTAAATAAGCGTTGTTCAGCATCAGCTTTATTAAGCTATTGCATTTTGAATTGGTTTTTGTCCTGCTGTCAATACACCAGGCCGCAGGGTATCCCAAACCACCACGTTGCACCCTATCTTTTATACCAAATAAGCGTCTACAGTCTCAGCTTTATTAAGCTATTGCATTTTTAATTGTTTTTTGTCCTGCTGTCAATACACTAGGCCGCAGGGTATCCCAAACCACCACGTGGCACCCTATCTGTTATACTAAATAAGCGTTATTCAGTCTCAGCTTTATTAAGCTATTGCATTTTGAATTGGTTTTTGTCCTGCTGTCAATACACCAGGCCGCAGGGTATCCCAAACCACCACGTGGCACCCTATCTGTTATACTAAATAAGCGTTGTTCAGCATCAGCTTTATTAAGTTATTGCATTTTGAATTGGTTTTGGTCTGCTTTAAATACACCAGGCCGCAGGGTATCCCAAACCTGCACGTTGCACCCTATCTGTTATACTAAATAAGCGTTGTTCAGCATCAGCTTTATTAAGCTATTGCATTTTGAATTGGTTTTTGTCCTGCTGTCAATACACCAGGCCGCAGGGTATCCCAAACCACCATGTTGCACCCTATCTTTTATACCAAATAAGCGTCTACAGTCTCAGCTTTATTAAGCTATTGCATTTTGAATTGGTTTTTGTCCTGCTGTCAATACACCAGGCCACAGGGTATCCCAAACCACCACGTGGCACCCTATCTGTTATACTAAATAAGCGTTATTCAGCATCAGCTTTATTAAGCTATTGCATTTTGCATTGGTTTTTGTCCTGCTGTCAATACACCAGGCCGCAGGGTATCCCCAACCACCACGTTGCACCCTATCTGTTATACTAAATAAGCATCTACAGCCTCAGCTTTATTAAGTTATTGCATTTTGAATTGGTTTTTGTCCTGCTGTCAATACACCAGGCCGCAGGGTATCCCAAACCACCACGTTGCACCCTATCTGTTATACTAAATAAGCGTTGTTCAGCATCAGCTTTATTAAGCTATTGCATTTTGCATTGGTTTTTGTCCTGCTGTCAATACACCAGGCCGCAGGGTATCCCAAACCACCACGTGGCACCCTATCTGTTATACTAAATAAGCATCTACAGCCTCAGCTTTATTAAGGTATTGCATTTTGAATTGGTTATTCTAAGCATACAGCACGTCCTGCTCCAGATGTAGTAATTACATGTGGGTAATCCTCCGCCTGAGGGCACTGTTCACTGCAGACATGTAGAAAACAGGCTCTTCCCGGCCCTTCATATACCGAGGGACCTCCCACAAATCCCCAGATTTCTCTGCAGTGCTGAACTGCGAAGACATGAAGTATCACGCTCTCGCAGGCGAGCGGGGCTTTACAGCCCGAGGCCCTGCGGGACTATTTCCACCCGTCCTCATTGTGAAGAACTGCCTCCCAGCCTGGGCTGCATTGGTCGGGTGAAGGTAGGCAGCACCTTGTGTGCTTAACGGAGCCATGCTCCACCGCAATCCCCCACCATATGGTAGGCAGTTAGGCCGATGGTGAGCCTCTAGTGGATGCCCCTCCCGCATTATTGCCCCGTGCCCTGAGTAGTGGTGGACCCTGTTTACAGGGTCGCCACCCTCCCTTTTCCCCAACGAGTTAGGGGGAAAAGAAAGGGGTGTGTGTGTGTGTGTGTGTGCGACGGTCACTGTGTACTGTTAGTCACGCCTAAAGCCTTAGTTCTGCTTCTATGTCATCTGGGTGTCAGAGCCGCGCTGCTTGCTCTTTATTCTGTTATTGGCTGCCGCAGTTTTTTCTCTCTTTTACATAGTTCGCTGAGTCGTTTAATGCCGCGGCGCCTTTTCGTTACAATAGCAGTTGTGGTTTTATCCTTGCTCTTTTTTTCATTACCTCAGAGCTTCGCGCTCTTCGGGGTGGGCGGGGATTTGTCTTGGCGCACTCCGCGTCATGGCCGAGCATTGAGCCCGCCCTTCGAGGTCTCCTTGGGCGCCATTTTGATGATCTTCGCGCGCACGCGTGGCGGTTGTTCCCCTCCTCCTTTGGTCTGTAAGTGCCCTCGCGGGCGATTTCTATTATATGTTCTTCCAGTTGCGCATGGCCCTGACACCCTCTTTCACCTTATGTCTTTCAGACGCCGAGTCTCCGGCGGCTTCTCTCTGCCTTTTTATATCCTTATACATATATATATATATTTATTCATATATAGTTATTAGCGGGCCTTCCTACAAATCTCCCACATTAATCAGCGGGTCGTTGGGGCATCCAGGGTTGCCTATTGCATAAATCCCTACGGGCATACGGTGCCTAGATAATCACCATATGGAGGCATCTCTGGATTATGTGACCGGGGTCCCTCTGGGACAAGACCGGCTGTGTATAGCGTGTGGTCTCCCCCATGCTGATGCTGACAGGGCACGGGTGTGCGCGCCCTGTGCCGAGCAAGCACTGGCCCTGCGAGCGGCACCTGTGGCTGCACCTCGCTCCTATTCACCCTCTTCCTCTTGCCTAAATCTCACTCCTGTTGAGTCATGTTCAAGAGGGGAATTACAACCTGACCCGTCTTCCAGACGGCCTACGCTTGATCAGATTGTTACGGGGTTGTCCGAACGCTTAGGTCCTGGCAGGAAGCGGCCCTTGGCGCCCCCGGCTTCGGCCTTTGCTATGGGTTCGGAGGAGCTCTCTTCTCCGTGTGATAGTGCTCCGTCTGACGATGGAGATCTGTTCTCTCATCCGGGTTCCTCTGATGAGAGACCGAGGAGTCACGACGATTCTGGCCAGGATGACTGGGGCCAGCTTGACATTGACGGTATGTTGCTTAGGAATTTTAAGGCCCTGTCTATTTCGCTCCCTGGCACGGCCCCCAAGCCGAGAGGGGAGCGCTTCCATACGGCTACTGCGCGTTTGGAATTTCTCGAGCAGGCTCACTTCCACACTCTGGTTCTTAAGGAATGGGAATGCCCCACTAAACTTCCAGGGATCCCAGAGGACTGGGATTGGAAATACCCTTTTCCCCCTGAGATGGTGGATTGTTGGTCATCATCTCCCGTGGTGGACGCACCGATCATTGGGGTTCCTAACCCCCCTTTCTTTACAGCCCCGGCTTACAGCACCCTTCGGGATGTCGAGGACCGGCGCATCGATAGGCTGGATTCGCACGCCTTTGCTTGCGCAGGCACGGCGCTGCGTCCTGTCTGTGCCGCGGCCATCACTGCAGTGGCCGCTAGAACCCTCATAAGACAGATGCTTGAGCATCACCCTGAGGATTTACCCTGGGAGGTGTTTAATGCACTCTCCAGTTGTGATATTTTTGTTACATTTATCCTTTTAGCTCTGGATGACACCATCAGGATGTGTGCGAGGGCTTCTGCCCCAGTGGTGGCTATACGTCGACTGCTCTGGCTGCGACAGTGGAGGGCTGACGATGCTGCTAAAAGGACTCTGACTGGGCTTCCCTTTAGAGGGCAACGTCTGTTGGGGGCCCGTCTAGATATATTTGAAAAAGAGGGCAATTCGCCCCAGCAAGGGCGGCCGCCTCGGTCCCCTCGGAGTAGGGATACCCCTCCCCCTCCATATCATAGTGTTAAGCAAGAACCAGGGGTGCCCCTTCCGGGGCCTGGTACAGACCCTTGCCCCAGGAGCGACAGACAATGCCAGGGGTCTTCCGGTCGGGCTAAGCCCGACTTATTCACCAAAACCCCTCAAGCATGATGGGACGCCCTCACCCGCCTGGGTGAGGGGATGGCCACAGCACCTTTCTCCTATCGGGAGGCACCTTGCCTCGGTCTGGTGATTTCAGGAGGTAGTCCCTCTGATGCGGGACGGTGTTTGCTGGATGGTTCTTCCCCAACTTGGTCAGGGTATCCTTGGTCCCTGTCTTTCTTCAGGTGTTGGTACAGGCCTTCCTTGGCCTGCCAGGTCTGGGCTCCTTGACAGGATGCCCTTAACAGATAGAGGCGGGGCCTCTACACCAGTTTGTTTCACCTTCTCCTGGAGGATGAGGCGGTTGCCCATCCTAACCCTCCTTGGGTTCGGCGATTGTATCCACAGGCATTTCCGCTTGGCATCTCTGAGTTGGGCCGTTGGCACTCTGTAAGTCAGAGGGCCTCTGGCCGTCCGTGGAATGCTAAGATGTTTGTTTTGGCTCACATATGTCTTCAGGACACTGAGGCTTTGGCAGGAGGGGGTTGGTGATCGACTCCACTGATTGTGGCCGTGCTATTAGGCCTTTCTCCCGCTCCCTGTGTTCGCTACGGTTA
Source organism: Gastrophryne carolinensis (assembly GCA_027917425.1). Lineage (NCBI taxonomy): Eukaryota > Metazoa > Chordata > Amphibia > Anura > Microhylidae > Gastrophryne > Gastrophryne carolinensis. The sequence continues at coordinate 41,865,404 of CM051237.1, read as the reverse complement.
GGATAGGCATGCTGTCTCGAATGAGAACAAGGGGTAGCTGCACGAGGACCTACTTGGTCGGCCTTCTTACCTACATTGGGGAGTTATTGGGATGGGTGTTCAGTCACCTTAGTTCCTATTTCGTCCCATTCTCCAGCATCCCCTTTCCTAGGATTGCATTTGAATCCGGCTCTGGCTAGTTCCTTCTGCTTTGGCAGACAAGTTCTCTGCCCTTCTTGGCTGATATATTACCTGCACCAGGAAGGATTGCTGCTGGTGCACTCATGGGCGATGTATCAGACGCTGTCCCTTATATACCGAGCCCTTGGGCTCTTCGGCAACAGTAGTTCATGGATCCTACATGGGGTTCCAGCACCCCTGGAGCTAGGTTGGTGTTCATTCCCCCTTGACAGGGTGGTTCTATTAAGCTGATTGTATTCAATGACCCTGTTAGGGGGCACCCCCTTCCTTGCTTGCTTCTTCCTGTGAGTGGTCCCCTTGGGTACCAGGTCGCAGGTTGGAGGGGGGGGGGGGAATTTCTTCAGTAGCGGTTTTCTTCTACGAATCCTTTAAAAAAAAAAAAAAAACCCCGGGGTCCCTGGGGAGGGGCCCTTAGGGGGCCCTTCTGCCTATTGGTGTTGTTAAAACAATAAGCCTCCAGTTGACTCTATACTGCTGGACTTCTCCTCTTTGGGACCTGTCTATTTGAGGATTCTTGGCCTGTTGATAGACAAAGGCCTGTTTGATTTTTGGTCTGGAGCTTGAAGCAGGATGATTCTCCTGGAAGGTTCCTGATCCTGATCTGGGCGGGGGACTACGTCCCCTGCTCCTCAGTGGTATTCACTCCTATGAATGTCCTTCAGCGGCAGGTTGTGCTATCCTGGTGTCCCTCTGAGAGCCAACTAGGGGGGCTCTGTGGGGTCTCGCCTATATCACAGGGGCTCTGCCCTTGTTTTTTACTGTCCCAGAATATTCTGACTCTGGTCATGGGGGCTTAGTAAAATTCTGTATAGACTCCTTTTTATATGTCTTCTCTTCACTCACCCTGCTATGTGGGTTTTCTACGCACGGTCGTGCTGATAGTGAGACCCGTGAGCTTGATGGGCCCTGGGTTGCCTAGTGAACTGTGGTTCGCAGATGCTTCTGCTAAGGTCAGACGACCTGTACGCCCTCTTAGGAGTGCGGTTCTGTACTTGTCAGGCCCCTTCTTATGTCATCCCAATCTACAGACTCTAGTCTGGGGCTTAACAGCTGATTCATTCACCCCTTGGAGACGGGCTTATCTTCTGGGTGACTTGGTATGTGGGGGGCTAGGAGCAAGCTTCCTTGGCTTCCTCTTCCTCCGTGCGTTATGGGTTGGGGTGTACCCATATGGTTTGGCATGAGTCTTGGTCTCTCCCCTGTTGGCCGTTCTCGGTTCCTGGGGGTCTAGAGTTGTGCCAGCATAGGTTGGGGTTGGCTCCCCACCTAGGTACTTTCAAGGTTCAGGTTCTGTCCTGTTTGCCTTCCTGTAGAAGTCTGGTTCAGTTTTTCTTGTCAGGAGTTCTCTTGGGGATTGCTCAGGGCATCTCTCAAGCGGTGCTATGGTCCCTGCTGGGATCAATTTTCATTCTGCCTGCCCTGCGGATTTTTCCCTTGGGTCTGATTCTGGTTGCTGTCTGAGCTGTTTTTTGTGGCTCAGTCGCCCCTCTGGGGGCTGTTGCTTCAGTCAGACGTATGCCTGAGAAGGTGGCTCTGATTGCTTAGCCCTCTTTCATTATATATACCTATATATATATGTACACACCATGATGTGGTGGTATTCCGCCTTCCGGACCTTTTTGTCCATGGTGATGTTTTTATGGTCTTTGTTAAGTCCTTTGGTCGGCCTTTGGGCCTTATTCTTAGCAATGTTGAAGTAAAGGGTCCACACTCCCTCGACAGGTGTGGCACTTTTCCTAGTCGTTTCTGGTCCCTTTGGGGGACTGATACCCTTTGGGGTCGACGGGCGCCTCCACAAGTATGCGCCTGATTTTGTTTGCTCCCAGGGCCTATGCGCCTTTTGGATTGTTTTTACTTGGATGCCTTGCCTTCCTGGTCCTGGGTACGGGTTTTGGCTTCTGGCTGATCCTTGTTAGTGAAGGGGTCAGTATCCCCGCCTTGCTTGCGGGAGCCCTGTTTCTATTCCCTGTGGGGAGATTTCTGAGTTTTACCCAGGCTTCTGTTGCATCGGAGTTGGTTAGGCAGTTACTTTGGCCTATTCCTTCTTTCTGTTCTGTTCCACTTGTGCTTGGGTACCTTTGGCCTTTCAGCACCAGGTTTATGTTAAGCAGGTCTGCCAGACAGCTGCTTGTTCTGTTTATACCTTTTCAAAGGTTTTGTTATGGAATTGACGTTAGAGCCTTTGCTCATGTCGTGCTTGGTAGCATGGTTTGCAGGTGACAGCGCCTTTACTGTCTGCTGTGCCTTTTTTGCAATAGCTTATACTGTGAGGTAAATTTGCCATTTTGCAGCATAATATAGAGCAGCCCCATTCTTTTTAATATATTTGTAAGTGACATAGGAGAAGGCTTGGTAGGAAAAGTTTGTCTGTTTGCTGATGATACAAAGGTTAGTAATAGGGTGGATATTCCGGGAGGTGTCTGCAACATGGAAAATGATTTAGCTTTACTGGATAGATGGTCAAAAATGTGGAAACTAGAGTTTAATGTCTCTAAATGTAAAATCATGCACTTGGGTAGAAGGAATCCCTGCTCTGAGTACCGTAGCACTGTGTTATCCAGGACCTCGGAGGAGAGAGATTTAGGGGTACTGATTACTGATAGCTGCAAGATGAGTGGACAGTGTAGCCAGGCAGTGGGAAAAGCAAGCAGGATGCTCGGCTGCATAGCTCGAAGCATCACCAGTAGGAAGAGGGAGGTTGTGATTCCGCTGTATAGAGCCCTGGTAAGGCCACAGCTAGAATACTGTGTGCAGTTCTGGAGACCTTACCTGCAAAAAGACATTATTCAAATAGAACGTGTCCAAAGGCGGGCAACGAAAATGGTGGAAGGACTTAAACTTAAAACTTATCAGGAGAGACCTGCTGCTGAGGGAGCTGCTGCTCCTGCCACCACCCCCCCCCCCCGGCAGCCATGGCAGTGGAAGGTGAGCGCAGAGGTCCCCCCGAGTCAGACCTGCAAGAGTATGGACCATGGCGCAGATAGACATCGCCCAACTGACTACGTAGGATGTCTCTGTAGTAGGTCAGTTTGTCCTCCCTCTCAGTGGGTGTAAAAAATGCCCCCATTTTGTGCCGGAAGCGAGGGTCCAATAAGGTGGAGATCCAGAAGTCATCCCGCTGACAAATGGAGACAATTCTGTGGTCACTACGCAAGCACGTGAGCATGCTTCGTGCCATTTGTGCAAGTGACTCGGAGAGACTACCTGTCTCCATCTCCACTGCAAACTGCCACGGTGTGTCTGGGTCCTCTGTCTCGCCTTCCTCACAACCCTCTAGCTCCTGTGGCTGCTCCTGCTCCTCCTCTCCTGTCAGATGACTAGATAAAATGGTCATTTTGTCAAACCTAAACTGTGCTTCGCTGTGCCCCACCCCCTCCTCCTCCTCCACTTCAGCCCCCACAGGCTTCATGTGGCTGTGAAATGTATGCGCCATGTCTCTAGTGCCCTGACCAGCCATGGTTTCCAACATGTGTTGTAGTACATGAAGCAGTGGAATCTCATCGTTCATCTCATAGTCCTGGCGACTGACTAATAAAAGTAGCTTCCTCAAAGGGCCTGAGCAAACGGCAGGTGTCACGTATGAGCTGCCACTGGTTTACATTGAAGTTACACAGGGGAGTCCCCCTATCGGTTTGGATTATCAAGAAATCCGTGATGGCTTTTCTCTGTTCCTATAGTCGATCCTGCATATGGAGGGTGGAATTCCAACAGGTGGAAACATCGCAAATCAGACTATGTTGGGGGATACAGTTCTGACGCTGAAGCTCAAGAAGGGTGTGCTTGGCGTGCCTGAAGTGCATGCAAAGTTTCCTTCCCGTTGTTAGGATGTCTTTCAGGTGGAGGGAAGACTTCAGAAAACGCTTGACAACTAGATTGAACACGTGTGCCATGGCAGGACGCATGGCTCAGGCTTCCTTGTCGCAGCGCAGACAAGATGTTCTTCCCAGTGTCAGTCACCATGGGTCCCATTTGCAGTTTTCGTGGAGTAAGCCATGATTTCATGTATTGAGTTCTAATTTTTAGCAGTTCCTCCCATGTGTGACTCAAGGCAAACCATGTGAAGAACAGCGTGAAACCGTCGTGTCCTGCACACATGGTAGGCTGGAAGGGCACTGGGAAAAAAAAAAACAAAAATTAAAAAAAAGAAAAAAATATTTAGAAAAAAAAGTTAAAAAAAAGTTAAAAAATGAAAAAAAAAATGTGTACAAAAATTCACAATGGAAAGGCAATGGAAAAAAATATATAAAAAATAAATATATATATATATATATATATATATATATATATATATATGTTTCTAAAAAATACAAAATATAAAAAAAATACAAAATATATAAAAAATAAAAACAATACAAAATTAACCAAAAATAAAAACATGTTGATACATTTTATATGTTACTGTTATTATGTTATATGTTATTGTTGCTATGTTATATGTTATTATATGTTATTATTATAAATATGTTCAAATAAGATAAATGTTAACTATTAATATGTAATTGACAATTTGCCACTTTTCTCTGTGACACCATTGCTAAGTGCAAGTGCACTGTCACAGGCACAAAGGCCTAGGAGCGTGGAGGCCACAGCGGAGGGACCTGTCCAAGTTGCTTTTGTGGTTGTGCAGGAACCACAATCACCCAGTGGTCCTAAAAGGATATGTATTGTCCCTGGCCATAGTTACAGCCCCAGACGTAGGCACTGCTGTGCACTTTGGTACACACTGACAGGCTAAAGGACTGGCCCACCTTCTTTTCAACAAAATTGTCTGGGGCTGGTACTGCCTTCTTCGCAAAGAAATGACAGCATGGGACTCTCCACCTCGGCTCGGCACAAGCCATCATTCTCTGAAAGGTCCACCAACTCAAAAGAGAGGGACTGCAGCACCAGCAACTTATACAGGAGCACATTTAGCTTCTGCACGTTGGATGAGTGGGCACATACTGTTGTCTGTTGGACATGGCTTGGCAATGGATTGCTGGCGGAATGACTGACTCGGATTAAGAGGAGGAGGAGCATCTGGAGCGACAGAGGATGGGTATGACACACAGGAGGTGGTGGAGCCTTGGCTGGCTGGAACAGAGAGCGGTGTGCCACTGGATAATGCAGCAGGCTGGACCACCACTTTGGAGCCAACTCTCCCAGGCCGCTTTATGGTGACGCTGTCAATGTTGACGCAGGGCTGTGGGTCCAACATTGGGACCCTGGCCACACTTCACCTTCTGCCTACACATCTTTCATATAGCCATGTTAACCTCCTGCGAATGCTTGATGAAAAACTGCAACATGGGCTTGTAGCTGATTTCTCGTACCAACAGTACTCACTAATTCACTGATGCTGCTGCCGCCGCCGACTCCAGGGACCCTCTTCCACTACCTCCTGGGAAGATAGCCTGCCGTGCGAGTGGTCTACCCCGAGCACATTTGCCTCCATACTTTCCCCTTCTGCCACCATGCTGGCCGCTAAATCTGTCACTCTCCATCACTCCAAGCCTTTAAAAGTGCCATCAAAACTCACTGATGTCCTCCTCAGGTTCCTCAAGTCTGCTTAAACGCTTGCAACACCTCCTCCCACAACACTCTCCTTATCACTACTTGCCCGCCTAGTGGAAGAAGCGGCAAGTGTCTCCTCCACTTCTTGGCTGGGCAGTAGCTGCTGATTTTTCTGATTATCAGATCGTCCTCACTGAATAGTGGAGCTGAACCCAAAGCATAACATACAACAGACAGTTGACTGGGGGTGTCAGATGTCACTTGTGATGCAGTGGATGATCGTGTTAACCAGTGGATGACGGCAGATGGGTTGCTGTTCAAGACACGACCGCTAGCTGATCCTGGGAGATCAGGCCTCTCACTGAGACTCCTGCTGCCACTCACCCCTATTCTGCAGAGACCTCTGCTTGATGAAATGAGGCCTTATATGTTACTATGTTACTAATATGTTACTATGTTACTAATATGTTACTAATCTGTCACTCTCCATGTTTTTTTTGAGAGACTGGCCTGCGTGGAAATGAATCGGGCATGGATCAGCCAAGATTTCCACCCACCAATGCCTGATGCATTAGAGTAGATTGATGATGGGGCCAGACCAACACTAAAGAAATATGGATCGTGCAAAACAGATTTAAGGCGCTGCTCTCCAGTTACAGACATTCCTCCGCATCAGACCACAAGTAATTATTGAGAAAATGCTTTACGTTACTCTTACTTTTTATTAATATTCTTCGGATAAGATATATGTGCTTAAAATCTGTATATGTTCTCTTCATGCTGCTGCCAACTCCAGGGTGTGTCTTTCTGGCAATTTCGGGCTCCTGCTGCTGCTGCTTGCAACTCCAGGGTGTCATTCATCCAATTTTTGGGCTCCTGCTGCCAACTCCAGTGTCTCTTTCAAGCTATGTTTGGGCTCCTGCTGCTGCTGCTTGCAACTCCAGGGTTTGAGTCATCCAATTTTTGGGCTCCTGCAGCCAAATCCAGTGTCTCTTTCAAGCTATGTTTGGGCTCCTGCTGCTGCTGCTTGCAACTCCAGGGTGTGATTCATCCAATTTTTGGCCTCCTGAAGCCAACTCCAGTGTCTCTTTCAAGCAATGTTTGGGCTCCTGCTGCTGCTGCTTGCAACTCCAGGATGTGATTCATCCAATTTTTGGGCTCCTGCAGCCAACTCCAGTGTCTCTTTCACTCAATGTTTGGGCTCCTGCTGCTGCTTGCAACTCCAGGGTGTGATTCATCCAATTTTTGGGCTCCTGCTGCCAACTCCAGTGTGTCTTTCAAGCTATGTTTGGGCTTTTGCTGCTGCTGCTTGCAACTCCAGGGTGTGATTCATCCAATTTTTGGGCTCCTGCTGCCAACTCCAGTGTCTCTTTCAAGCTATGTTTGGGCTCCTGCTGCTGCTGCTTGCAACTCCAGGGTGTGAGTCATCCAATTTTTGGGCTCCTGCAGCCAAATCCATTGTCTCTTTCAAGCTATGTTTGGGCTCCTGCTGCTGCTGCTTGCAACTCCAGGGTGTGATTCATCCAATTTTTGGCCTCCTGAAGCCAACTCCAGTGTCTCTTTAACCCTTTAAATTCCAAGCACGTAGTTTCTACGTGGTTGCTTCTCCTACCGTTAAGTGCCAAGCACGTAGAAACTACGTGCCTGGCATTTCCCCCTAACAGTTAAAAAATAGAAAAAAAAACCCCACTTACCTCTGGTATCCCCGTGAAGCTTGGGGTCCTCTCTTCCTGGGGGGGCATCCGATCCCCCCCCCGTCGTCCTCCATCTTCAGGAGGGGGCCAGAAACCAGCCGCCCCCCCCCCCCCCCCCGTTTCCAGCGCTGACATTGCCGCTGTAAAAAAAAACAAACTGCCATTTACTCACCTCCGCGCCCGAGCCTTCTGCCTGGGTCTCCTCTTCAACAGGGGGGGGTCCGATCCCCCCCCCCGGGCTGCGCAGGCTTCAGGTGAGGACCCTCTTCCGGGTCCTCACCCCTTGAAATGGCGGCGACGGCCGCCGCCCCTAGCCCCGCCCATTGTGGGAGGAGCGGGATGAAGTCATATACCCCCTCCGAGCTCCGGCATCTGCCGGATCGGAGGTGAGTACAGTAAAAAAAAAAAAATAAAGATATTTTTCTTGTGTCAGTGTCTTATTTCTTACTTTTAACCCCTTGTGAACTGGTAAGGGGTCCATGACCCCTATACCAGTTCACAAGGCTGGGGGGATGGCAAGTCACCTGCGCTAGCGGGTGACTTGCCATTAACCCCCGGCACCCCCATTACCTGCCTCCCCAAAGGCCAGGGGGGGGCAGAAGAGCCCGGGCCCACGGGCTATGCGGGATTGTAGCCTGCAGGGCCAGGGGCCACAAAAGCTGGCCCCTGTGCCCTGTTCCTACAAGCCCTGCATAGCTGGTCCCGGGCTGGTTACTTTGGGTAAGGGGGACCCCACGTCAATTTTTTTTTTGATTTTTAAGGGTTTTTAACCCTTAAAAATCCAAAAAAAAATGGGGTCCCCCTCCCCTGGGAGGGGGGACCCTATGTCATTTTTTTTTTATTAACCCTTTGTGTTCTGTCACCCAGCAGCTATAAAAGGCTTCCAGCAGGTGAGCAGAAGCCAGTGATCGCCGAGGGACAGAGTGCTCCAGGATGGATGGGAGTATAAAAAAAAATAAAAATTAATAAAATATTTTTTTCTCTGTGTGTGTCTGTGATTTTTTTACATTTAACCCCTTGTGAACTGGTAAGGGGTCCATGACCCCTATACCAGTTCACAAGGCTGGGGGGATGGCAAGTCACCTGCGACTAGCGGGTGGCTTGCCATTAACCCCCGGCACCCCCATTACCTGCCTCCCCAAAGGCCAGGGGGGGGCAGAAGAGCCCGGGCCCACGGGCTATGCGGGCTTGTAGCCTGCAGGGCCAGGGGCCACAAAAGCTGGCCCCTGCGCCCTGTTCCTACAAGCCCTGCATAGCTGGTCCCGGGCTGGTTACTTTGGGTAAGGGGGACCCCACGTCAATTTTTTTTTTGATTTTTAAGGGTTTTTGACCCATAAAAATAAGGAAAAAAATGGGGTCCCCCTCCCCCGGGAGGGGGGACTCTGTCATTTTTTTTCTCGATTTAACCCTTTGTAGTGTGGATGGTATTTGTATTTTATTTGTGAATGTTATAAAGTACTTGTTTCAGTTAGAGGGTCTCCTGGGCAGGAACGGGGGGCTACCGATAAATATGTGGTACCGTTCTAATCGGTAGAAATGGGGCTCACACATGCAATATGGTTTTCCTTAACGAAATACATTTTTATTTAAAATAAAGGAGTCAATTTTCTAAAAAAAAAAATTATTTATTTATTTTTTTTTTTACTTAATAATATTGGAAAAAAAAAATAAAATTTACAAACAAGACATTTCATGCAAAAAAATATATATATATAATTTTCCTGAAAGTTCCAGCAAAAATGGCGCAAAACATGGCGCAAAATGGGGAAAAATGGCCTGTCAACAGAGGGTGACAAAATCTCTAGTAGGCTGCCAATTAAAAGGGTTAATAGTACCTCTGCATGTTGGGTATTGTTCTGTTCGGGGGACCTTGTGCTTTCAGATTTAGCTTGTTTTTTTCTTGTTTGCATATTTATATTTTAGGAAAAGGTGTTTTTTATTCAGCTTTTTTATACATTTTTTAGGGAAACCCTGCGCAAACAAAGAATTCTTTGAGGTAATAATTCCAGAAAGATGAGCCCACTAGAACAAGCTGGGTACGCTTAGAAAGCTTAACGTGTGTACTTTCATATATATGGTTTATGGGGGATATTCCAAATTTAAAGGGGTGTTTTGGTTGAAAAATCGCAAGGTGCGCACTTTGCAGAGCTGAAATTTTCAAGCAAAATTACCGTTACGCACATGCTTTACTTTGGGGTGTTTGGCAACTCTTCCACTGACAGTAGCTATGCATGTTGGGTATCATTCTGTTCGGAGGATGTTGCTTTTTCAGATTAAACTTGTTTTTTCTTGTTTGTATATAGTTTTTTTAGGAAAATGTGGCTTTGATTCTGCTTTTTTATCCGTTTTTTAGGGAAACTCTTTGCAACCAAAGAATCCATTGAGGGATTACTTCCAGAAAACTATGGCCACATCAATAAGCCTGGTACACCTAGAAAGCTTGAGGTGTTTACTTCCAGAGAATATATAGTTTGTTGGGTGTATTTCAAATGTAAAGGGTTGTTTTGCTTCAAAAATCGCAAGGTGCGCACTTTGTCTGCAGAGCTGAAATTTTCAAGTAAAATTACCGTTACACACATGCTTTACTTTGGGGTGTTTGGCAACTCTTCCCTTGACAGTAGCTATGCATGTTGGGTGTTGTTCTGTTCGAGGGATGTTGCGTTTTCAGATTAAACTTGTTTTTTCTTGTTTGTATATTTTTTTTTAGGAAAATGTGGCTTTGATTCTGCTTTTTTATCCTTTTTTTAAGGAAACTCTTTGCAACCAAAGAATCCATTGAGGGATAACTTCCAGAAAACTATGGCCACATCAACAAGCCTGGTACGCCTAGAAAGCCTGAGGTGTGTACTTCCAGAGAATCTATAGTTTGTTGGGGGTATTTCAAATGTAAAGGGTTGTTTTTCTGGAAAAACTGCAAGGTGCGCATATTGCATAGCATAGTTATATTTTATCTGAAAATCCCCTAAAGCGCTGTTTCAGTTTGGGGGAGTCTCCTGGGCAGGAAAGGGTGTCTACCTATACATATGTGGTACCGCTGTAACCGGGAGAAATTGGTATTTCACACGCAATAAGATTTTATTGACAAACTTACATTTTTTATTACAAAAAAAAATACAAATTGTAAAAAAAATATATATATATATATTTTTTGCACATATTTCACCCAAAAATATTGAGAATACACCTAAAAAATGACAAACAAGACATTTCATGTTAAAGCCCAGACTCTGCTGAAAAAAACAATATATAATTTTCCTGGGAAATCCCTGGAAATCCCTTCAAAAATCACATTTGAACATGGGGAGCGCATAATAGTGCAAAATGGTCTGGCAACAGAGTGTGACAAAAACTCCAGGTAGGCTGGCACTTAAAGGGTTAAAGCAATGTTTGGGCTCCTGCTGCTGCTTGCAACTCCAGGGTGTCATTCATCCAATTTTTGGGCTCCTGCTGCCAACTCCAGTGTCTCTTTCAAGCTATGTTTGGGCTCCTGCTGCTGCTGCTGCTTGCAACTCCAGGGTGTGATTCATCCAATTTTGGGCTTCTGCTGCCAACTCCAGTATCTCTTTCAAGCTATGTTTGGGCTCCTGCTGCTGCTGCTGCTTGCAACTCCAGGGTGTGATTCATCCAATTTTTGGGCTCCTGCTGCCAACTCCAGTGTGTCTTTCAAGCTATGTCTGGGCTCCTGCTGCTGCTTGCAACTCCAGGGTGTGATTCATCCAATTTTTGGGCTCCTGCTGCCAACTCCAGTGTCTCTTTCAAGCTATGTTTGGGCTGCTGCTGCTGCTTGCAACTACAGGGTGTCATTCAGCCAATTTTTGGGCTCCTGCTGCCAACTCCAGTGTCTCTTTCAACTATGTTTGTGCTCCTGCTGCTGCTTGCAACTCCAGGGTGTGATTCATCCAATTTTTTGGCTCCTGCTGCTGCCAGCTCCAGGGTGTGTGTTTCAGGCACTATAGGGGCCCCTCATAGTGAGGCCACCTCAACTTTCTGCAATTGTGCCACTTTGCGATTAAAGCGCTGATTGGACAAACAGCTGTGCATACACCTTGTGAAAGGCGGAAAGATAAGTTGAGTTGGTGATCTTTGGGTTTCACACAGTGGGGAAACCCAAATCAGGATGCCCCCAGGGCAGGAGCCAATCACTAGAATAGTCAAGATCCTGGTGATTGGTCCACTTTAAAATAATGGAGGATCTCACCCAGCAAACTATAAATGCTCTGAAAATAATAACGCACAGCAGTGCAACAGACCCCAAGAGCCAGGTGAAAATACTCTTTTTTAGGAGAGAAAATTGCCATTGACTTTCATTGTCTACATTGGGGCCGATTCAGAGCCTGGCCAAGGCAGACAATCAAAGTCAATAGTAGTTTTTTCTCCTAAAAAAGAGTGAGTATTCTCACCTGGCTCTGAATCGACCCCATGGGCCTCAAATACGAGCACCCCTACCTCCCAGAGGAGGAATTGATCTATGTAGAGGAGAACCACAATGTATGGATTGATTAAGAGGCTATTTCATTACTAACACCAGGTATCGGCAGATGAGCGCCTGTATAGTGGCGCTTAGAGCAACCGCTAGTAGGCGCTGTAAGCGGGTATCGGGCGCTGTAACATAGTGCCTCAGTCGCTGTAGTAACCTGGCCGGCATTGATGAATGTGATGTATGTTGGGCGCTCTAACACCAGTACAGCGCTGCAGCGAGTGAAAGGTAGCGCCAGCTTAGTGCAACCAACTCTCGGTGCTCCACACCATACATATCCACAAGTAACAAAGAGAAAACACATGGAATTACATTGTTGTAACACTTTAGTGCTAGACCTGTAATGACAATTCTGCAGAAAAATATAAAAAGTCTAAAAAGTTTCTAAAAATGTTTATTTGCAGCCAGGAGAGGTCACACAATGATTGGAGCAAAAAAAAAAAGTTAAACATGCTGTTTAAACACAAGCAAATGAGTGCCCATTGAAATGTATGGGAGAGCGACAGTGAGCGAAAGGTAATACCTGATGCTATGGAAGCTAGAGCGCCGGCGCTATACACTGAGCCGCCTGTAATAATACATCGGACGCTACATGGTGCTGTTAGAGTCGCTCACCAGATTTGCTTTCATAAATGTGGTTTTGTGTACAGCGCCCGACGTTCACCAGATGCTGCCTGCGCTGTCCCTCTCTACCTGGCGCTATCCCTTCATGAATAACCCCCAAAGCTAATTAGGCGCGGTCATAGTGCACAGCACAGCGTCAGATTAGATGCTAATGCCGGTGCTCCAAAGCTGGCGCTATAGCCACAAAACAGTTGCTAATAGGCGTGTATCATAAATTAGGCCCTTATACAATAATTGTGAGAATATTTGTGCAGTGACATCAGAACAATAATAGACAGATACTGTATCTCTCAACCAAACTGGTATTAGGTAGAAAGATACCTAATGCTAAACAACAGCCTTATAATGCATTTTCATTATCATACAAAAAGCTGTGAAGAAAAAAAATCTTTAATCACATAAAATACTACCTGACAATTTAAGGACAAAATATGCGTTAAAGCAATGTGCAAGATTGCCCCTCTGCAGGTATATGTACACAAATGCCTATACACAAGAATGTTCCATAGATAACTATATATATATATATATATATATATATGAGCCCTATTTATGAAGCGTCAGCGCCACACATTGCTAATTTGTTTGCCTCAGCAGCACTCAGCAGCGATGTGGTCACCAGTTAGCGTCATAGAGCCTGATTTAAGAGTGGCGCCATATATTGCCATTTGAGCGTCTATGTGGTGGCAACCGCTAGTGGACGCTGCAAGAGGCTGTCTGGTGCTATAACTAGCGGCTGGACAATTGACGCTGTAGTATCCTGTCTAGCATTGATAAATGTGATGTCTGGAGGGTGCTGTAGAAGCTCTCCCAGAATCAATGCATATGTGGTGACCCAAGGAAGAGCCACCCAGAGCAACGCCACATATAACAGGACAGCGCTGCAGCGAACAATAGGAAGCTCCATTTAAGTGTGTCCAGCACTCGGCACTGAAGCCCATATTTATGAAAATCAAACACAAAACCAGCATCGGCGCTTTAAAACTGGGCGCTATAGCATTGAACATCGGATGCTATATCAAAAAAGTCTGTTTCTCAACACCAGCACCAGAGAGAAAACACATGGAATGACATTGTTTTAACATTGTAACAATGACAATGGCCGACCTGCACATACAATTCTGCATAAAAAAAATCAAAATATAACAATATAAGTGTTTGGTCGCTGGGCAGGAGAGGCCACACAATAACTGAATCCTATAATTGAGAAAAATAATTAATTAAAACACTGGGAGGCCGATTCATTAATAGCGGCAGGTAGCGACAGATGAGCGTCTGAAGTGCAGCGCTATGAGCATCCGCTAGTGGCCGCCACGAACGGCTGTGAGTCGCTATTGCAGGCCTCCTCAGTCGCTATCTGCCGTTCTTGGGAAGAATGCATACATTGGTGAATGTGATGTTTCAGATCTGCTTTATAGGCGCTGTTATTTTTTCACACGGTATTCAAGACAGCGCCTGAGCGTTTGTTTGCTGTTGGATTGAAATCAATGTGTCAGAACATTCTGTAGTAAACACATTGCACCATGTTTATTTTGTTAAATATTTTTATTTATTTTTTTTTTGGGTTTAGATATACATGATTACAATTATTCTGTTTTCTTCATGGTGCCTAAAAAAGAAACAAAAGTGTAGTTAGTATTTAGTAATAATTTTTGTTTGTAGCATTTAATTACATACCAAGGCCTCATTTTTTTATTTTTATTTGGGTCAACTTGCAGACCAACTCTTATTATTATTTGGGTCAACTTGCAGACCAACCCTTATTATTATTTGGGCCAACTTGCTGACCAACCCTTATTATTATTTTTTTTGGTGATTTGGGTCAACTTGTAGACCAACCCTTATTATTATTTGGGTCAACTTGCAGACCAACCCTTATTATTATTTTTTGTTTTTATTTGGGTCAACTTGCAGACCAACCCTTATTATTATTTGGGTCAACTTGCAGACCCTTATTATTAATTTTTTTTTTTTATCTGGGTCAATTTGCAGACCAACCCTTATTATTATTTGGGTCAACTTGCAGACCGACCCTTATTATTATTTTTTGTTTTTATTTGGGTCAACTTGCAGACCAACCCTTATTTTTTGTTCAAAAAAATAAGGGCCCTGTAGTCCAGTACTTGTAGTATAGTTAAGGTGAGCTAGCTTACCGAAAAAAACGAGGTAATCATGCTTTCCCTTAGCTCGAAGCCAGTCTGGGTGTCCTCTGTCGTTTCTGCGGGCATGTTGGGGATTTCTGGCACCAGTGCTGTTTCTTCAGGGGGTTGTATTCTGTGGCATATGCAAATATTGTGTAGGACACAGCATGCGAGGATGATTTTTGAGACCTTTTGTGGACTGTACATTTCTCCTCCTGGGCGTGCCAAACAGAGAAAGCGCGCTTTCAGCAGTCCAATGGTTCTTTCCACAATGCATCTGGTTTCGCGATGTGCTGCATTGTAGCGTAGTTGGGTAGAGGTCTGTGGGTTTCTGACCGGAGTCATTAACCACGTTCCCTGCCCATATCCCTTGTCCGCTGTGGAATAAACACATTCAGAGAGACAGCAATTAGTAATAGTCCATGTTATTTTTCGACATATTTTAAATTTAGCTTACTAGGCCACATATTTGTATCAAAATAATTTGACATGGTTATTTATTTACCCAGTAGCCAGCCAGGTGGCATTTCATTGTTCTCAAACTTCCGGCACAGGACTGATTGCTGGAGCACGTACGAATCATGGCATGAGCCGGGGAAGCCAGATTTCACGGCCCTCAGCTTCATGTCATGGTCACATACCACCATGACATTCATGGAATGGAATTGTTTCCTATTCCTGTAATGCAGCTCCTGTGCACGGGGGAGGGCGGAAAGGGATATGTGTACCATCCACGCACCCTAGCACATTCGGAATCCCTCCCATGCGGTAGAACGCATGCTTTATTTGGGCAACCTCATCCTCAGGAAATTTGATATAAACAGGGATAAGGTCACAAATAGCCAGTACTACCTGGTAAAATATGCGGCTCATTGTAGCCTGGCTGATCCCGCTGAGGAGGGCAGAGGTTGCCTGGAAATTCCCTCGTGCCACAATAAGCGTGGCACATAGGCGAACTATGCCTGGAATGGATTGGGTGCGTCTGGTGGATGGATCGATTTTGCTCTTAATCTGATCATATAGGGACTGTAGTGCTGCACGATTCAGACGAAATCTGCTTCTGATCTGCTCGTCACTTAAATCCCACACTGAAAGATGGATGCCAAAGGATCGGGGGGCCCTAAGCCTCACAGCACCCTCCTCCCTGGCCTCCTGTTCTTCCAGTAGTCTCCCACAACCATACATCCATAACCCAAACATCACCCTCTCATCCATCTCACAATCACTGGCCATAGCTACAAAATAATGCAAACCAAAAAAAGAAAACCAACACACCACAGACACAAGCACACTCCTCACACAATCACACCAATGCAGCTCAACACAAAACCAGATGTATAGTGGTCAGAACCAGCAGACTGCTGAAAGTCTGCTTTCTAAGTTAGGCACAACCAAGAGGGGATTTGCTGCACAACCCACAAAAGGCCCCAAAATCAATCCTCATGTCACGATCAGCTTACCTGTGCCGCGTTCCAGCGGTGTCCCCGTCGCCCCGCCATCCAGGCGCCGGCCGCGCCGGGCGGCAGCTCGCGTGGCTGCGGGCGCGCCCTCTCCTTCTTCTTCTGCCGGCATATCCGGCATCAACACACGTGCTCGCGCGGAAAACTGCATTCAATGTTAAAGATGGTCATTACGAATATCTAGTCATGCCCTTTGGCCTTTGTAATGCCCCTGCGGTCTTCCAAGACTTCGTTAATGACGTCTTCCGAGACTATTTGGGCAGATTCATGGTAATTTATTTGGATGATATCCTCATTTTCTCTAAGTCTTTGTCCGAACATAGACTGCATGTGAAAATGGTACTTCAAAAACTAAGAGAGAATAACTTGTATGCAAAGATTTCTAAATGTATGTTTGAGGTCACCACCGTTCCCTTTTTGGGTTATATAATCTCTAGCCAGGGGTTAGAGATGGATGCGGGGAAAGTTTCGGTGGTGCGGGATAGGGTACAAGCCAAGACTTTAAAAGAATTACAGCGTTTTTTAGGTTTCGCTAATTTCTATCGACGCTTTATTAAGGGTTTCTCCAAAATTGTTGCTCCTCTCACCAACCTTACTCGCAAGGGCGCCTTCACTGTAAACTGGTCAATGAGGCCTTCCAGACTCTAAAACAGGCTTTTACTTCGGCGCCAGTTTTAGTTCACCCTGACGTTAATAAACCTTTTACCATTGAAGTAGATGCATCTGAGTTGGGTGTGGGGGCGGTGTTGTCGCAATACTCTGGTCATCCTGATAGTTTGCATCCTTGTGCCTACTTCTCACGGAAATTTAGTACCGCGGAACAGAACTATGATGTTGGAAACAGGGAGTTATTGGCTATTAAACTGGCTTTTGATGAATGGCGTCACTGGTTGGAGGGGTCATTGTATCCGATCACGGTCTATACTGATCACAAAAACCTCGAGTACATTAGCTCAGCTAAGAGACTGAACTCTCGTCAGGTTCGTTGGGCATTATTTTTCTCGCGTTTTAATTTAATAATTACATTTAAGCCAGGAGTAAAAAATTCTAAAGCGGGTGCTCTGTCCCGCTTGTTTGGGGATTGTAAGGATCGGGGTGATATGGGTGAACCTATTTTGCCCGTGGGATGTGTGATTGGGGCCTTGCTTCCTGATCTTTCGAATGCCTTGGCGCCATTTCAAAATGAATCCCCTGTAGATGTACCTTTAGGATGTCAGTTTGTACCACCGCATCTGCGTTCCGATGTAATTCGCGAGTTTCACGATGCCAAAACTGCTGGACATCTAGGAAATCGTAAAACTTTCATTTTAGCCCGACGCCTTGTATGGTGGCCTACTATGCGCCGCGATATAACTACCTTTATCGACGCATGTTCTGTTTGTGCACAAAGTAAGGGGGTTCACAAGGCCCCTAGTGGGTGTTTAGTCCCACTTGAGATTCCTAAAGAACCATGGACTCATATCTCTATGGATTTTATTGTAGATTTGCCTCTCTCACATGGGAACACTGTGATTTGGGTGGTCGTCGACCGTTTCAGTAAGATGGCACATTTTATTCCTTTATCTAAGCTACCATCAGCTCCTGAGCTTTCGCGATTATTTATCTCGCACATTTTCCGTATCCATGGCATACCATCTAATATAGTTTCCGATCGGGGTGTGCAATTTACTTCGCGTTTTTGGAAGAACTTCTGTTCTCGCTTGGGGATTCAGATATCTTTGTCTTCTGCTTACCATCCTCAAACCAATGGACAGACAGAGAGAACCAATCAAAGTCTAGAACAGTATTTGCGGTGTTACATTTCCGACGCTCAAGAACAGTGGTCAGAATATATTGACTTCGCGGAATTTGCATACAATAATGCGCCGAGTGAAAGTACCAAAGTTTCTCAGTTTTTCTGCAATTTTGGGAGGAATCCCAGGGCTTCCTCTCTCTCTGGGTCCCCTTCCAATTTACCGGCATTGGAAGAGTGGCTCCAAGAGCGGAAGAACATCTGGACCCGCGTCCAGGAGACTTTGAAAGAAACTATTCTTAGATACAAAAGGTTCGCCGATCGCCACAGGTCTCAAGAACCCGCGCTTCAGATTGGGGACTTTGTTTGGGTTTCTACAAAAAATATTTCTCTCCGGCAACCGTCCAGTAAGTTAGGGCCCAAGTTTATTGGCCCTTTCCCCATTATTCAGAAATTAAGCAACGTGTCCTTTAAGGTTCAACTCCCGCAAACCATGAGAATCCCAAATTCTTTTCACGTGTCACTGCTAAAACCAGCCAAGAATGTACTGCGTCCATCATCGCCGCCTATTCTAGTAGATAACGAACCAGAATATGAAGTGAACAAAATTCTTGACTCGCGCAAGCTCCGTAATTCTTTACAATATTTAATTGACTGGGTTGGTTACGGTCCTGAGGAGAGATGTTGGGTTGCGGCAAAAGATGTGCATGCTAAAGTTCTTATTAAAAAATTCCATTGTGACAATCCGGGGAAACCTGGTGAGGGTCCGGAGGCCCCTCATGAAGGGGGGGGTAGTGTCACGATCAGCTTACCTGTGCCGCGTTCCAGCGGTGTCCCCGTTGCCCCGCCATCCAGGCGCCGGCCGCGCCGGGCGGCAGCTCGCGTGGCTGCGGGCGCGCCCTCTCCTTCTTCTTCTGCCGGCATATCCGGCATCAACACACGTGCTCGCGCGGGTGCGCGAGCACGTTCCTTCTATGCCCTCCGGCGGCGCTGCACTCAGCGTGGCCGCCGGAGGAGGTGAATAAATTATAAAAGGGGCACGCCCCCTTTTCAGTTAAAGGGCCTATGAGCCCAGCTGGGCAGCACGCCCTATCCTATCAGTGCTGGGTTGTTGAAGGGCCAATGAGCCCTGGGTTCAGTGGGGCTTACGCCCCCCTCCTGTTGTGCACTCCTTGTTCTGGCCAATCATTATTATGATCCTGTGTGCACCAATCACAATACCTTCCCTCCTATGTCTGTCCCTATAAAGCTCTTTTCCCCGCAGTTGCTTGTTGCCTGTGATAGCGCCTAGACCCTAGCCATTGTTAACCCCTGTTATTGATCCTGACTCCTGTTGCCGACCCTCGCTTGTTTGACCATCCTTGATCTCCATTCCTGTTGCCGACCCTCGCTTGTTTGACCATCCTTGATCTCCATTCCCGTTGCCGACCCTCGCTTGTTTGACCATCCTCGATCTCCACTCCTGTTGCCGACCCTCGCTTGTTTGACCATCCTCGATCTCCACTCCTGTTGCCGACCCTTGCTCGCCTTGACCATCCTCGATCTTCACTCCTGTTGCCGACCCTTGCCTGTCCTTGGACTTCCACCTTACGCTCACATTCCGGCTACCCGATTCCACTTCCAGCCGCGGGCTCTCCAGTACTCTGTACCGTAAGACCTCAACCTTTGAGCCAAAAAGTCCTGGGGGCAACCAATCCCGAGCAGGCGTGTTCTGCGTCTCGGCAAGCGGGGGCTCCTATAGGTGAAGCTGGCTGCGGAGATTGGGGGTTGCGGTCCTTACCAAGAGAGCTGGAGTTGTCCAAGTGGTAAATTGTGGTTCCGGAAGCGTGATACCTCACTTGCTGTATGCTACACAATATTTGCATATGCCAACAAAATAAATCTCCAAAAGGAACAGCACTGATGACAGAAATCACCCAACAAGCCACACAGAGTAAGGCAAAAACCCAGCCAGACACTTTTTGCAAGCAAGGGAGAAAAGGAAAACACCACAGCCTTTGCCACAGTGTAACAATACAAGAAGGTTGTAAAATAAAGCTACTTATACTTAACTTTGGGAAATGACTGGTCCGCTTTGCCGCCTCTTGCGTTGCTTAGCTATTTCCGGTCTGCAATTAGCTTACCCAGGTGTGCTTGAAACGGCTTGCGCACGCGTACGCTAAAGCATACTAGCGTACGTGAGCAGATACTTGCGTGCTTTAGTGGATATGGTTGATCAGTCAGTTTTTGTCCAATAAAACTTATGCTGCTCTTAATTCAAATAGCCGTTTTTAGAGCCACATTTAACATGTGTTTAAGAGACCTGAGTACATTGTTTTCTTATGTTGGGTTGTTTGGTTAATGAGCTCTCTAATTATTTAATTGTCTTCCACACATGGTTGCCAGAAACATCAGTCATTGCAGTAAAGATGTCGCTACAAACACCTGGCCAGTATGTGTGAAGCAATTAAGTGGACCTGTTTGTGATTGGTTCATAGAACACATAAAACCTGGCACACCCAAGCAGCAGTTGTTGCCATTTTGTAGTCTGCATGCGTGCTTGGGTGTTGTATAGTGGTATGTGTGCAGCTACAGGATGGAGCCAAATTCTGGGCATCTGCCGGCCACAGCTGGACCAAGTAGGACTGTGTTGGGTGCTGTGTGCAGACCTCCCCTAAGGAAAAGGGCACAGGCCGAAGGTGAGGCAGCACTTAAGGCCAAGCGTCCATTTGCCAAGAGGGAGCCAGAATTTAATTTGGCGGATAACAATAATCTTGTGCATCTGACACTGGCTAAATGGGAGTTATTATTTGACTCCCAAAGTCAGTGTTTAGGCAAGCAAGAAAGGAGCAAATTGTGGGATGCCATTGGTGAGGAGCTTACTAGCAGTGCTCAATACTCACGTAGTGGCACATCCTGCAAGAAATGCTTCTACACTTTGAAAAGGGCCCTTATGCAAAAGATGAAGAATGATCTACTTGTAGAGAGTGGGACCAAACAGGCTCCAAAGAGTACCTACAGGCCATATGAGGAGATGCTGAAGTGCAAGATTCCTGTCATTCGGCTGCAGGGTGTTGATGCTGGGGATGACACCACAGGTTGGGCTGAAGGTACATAGTTTGGACATTTTTCAATCTTGTTGTTTTAATGTATGTTGTTTTTTTTTTTGGTTAATTTAAAACTAACAGTAGGACATGTGAAGTAGTACATTATACCTCATTAATGTGTGACTTTCCTGTCTCTTGCTTTATGCATAGGTGCACATGGTGAGGGCCAGGATTCTGCGGAGGAGGACACCCAAAATCCGTCCCTTCCCCCACCCTCAAGCATAACCCAGTCGGCCATTGAAGGTATATTTTCATAATTTTTGGGGTGGTTAATTTTGGCTGCACATTACCACTGCCTAAATCCTTACTTTGATTTCTGATAGTTGCCCTGACATTTGCACCAGCATCTCCTCAGGAGTCCACCTACTCTTTGGGTGCCGGTAAGTGCATGTGTCAACCTTGCTTTTGCTACTTTAAGACAAGTGCATGTCTTTCATTCATCTATTTTCATTGTAGGTCAAGTCCCTGCTTCATCTTTGGACACCACTTCCTGTGTTGCAGGTCAACAGGACCCTGTTGGTGTGTATTTTTAAACACACTGTATCCTTTCTGCTGTTTGAGTAACAATGTGTATATTTTGTTAGTCTCAAATTCTACATGATTTAAATTCCAACTACCAGATGGATATTTATAGTGGATTGTGCATCAACATGATCAGAAATTAAATTGTTGTAATGAGTTCCATGCATTTAAATAGAAATACAAACATTCACTATACTATTGTTGGTAATATTGATATACATTGTGTATTTTAGTTGACCGGAATACAGGAAGTGTCCGTCCGGAAAGGGCCCTTCACCGTGAGGCTGCTAGAGATGAGGGTAAATGTGTTTTGGTTTATTCTCTAGTAAGGATGTTGGCTAACCTGTTTTTTGGATTTATTAGTCCAACTTTTACTTTACTTAAACATGTTTTTTTTAGGGCAAAGCTCGAGTGAGGGCCTAAGTCGGGACATCTGTGAGATGGCGGGTATGTGTAATTTGAGCAATGTGTGTAGGTTATTGTTTGCCACAATGATTTCATCCTCTTCGTCTTACATACATCTTTGGAATATGTTGTTCAATTACACATTTTTGCTATTGTGCAATCCGGCACTTTGGAGAGGTATGGCCTCGATAGTGTATCCAAAAAATAGTCCCACAATCTCAAATGACCTACTAACATGACTTTCCTGTTTAGCATATGCCAGCTTGCCCCATCTCTCAGATGTGGATTTGCCCCTTTCTGGCAGCCAGACACCGGAACTACTTTGGCCAGTGCAGACTGAGGTACCATGGCTGATTTGTTTGAACAGTAACCACATTGACATGTTTGGGGGTACAACAGGATCCACCATGTAACATACAACATATTTGTGTTTTAGCAGGAGTCCATCACGGAAACCCAGGCTGTGCCCTCTGCCCAAGTGCCATGTGGACAGGCTACAGAGGGTGAACCAACGGTACATTATAATGGATCCCATTTTTTAAATGTTTTGGAGGGGATTACCTGCATTGTTCCAGCTTCACTAAAATCTTGTTTTTGGTGTTTTAGGCTGATCATCCTACAACTGGAGCTACTGCACCCACAAGTGCAGATTTTTATCAGCTAGGGGTCCGGATGCTGGAGGGCTACAGTCAACAACAGCCGCGTGCTGGAACTAATGAGCGCATTGCGGCGTTGGAAAATCAGTCGCTGGTGGACCTGCAGCAACAACTGCGTGAAGTGCGCAATCAACAGCACTCAGAGATTAGTCAGGCAATACAACAAATGACACATGCTATCCAACAAATGTCACATGCCATACAAGAATCTGGACAGTGCCAGGACCAAACTTTGTTGTTGATACATCAGCTAATACAACAGCAGTCTATTTTTTTTACTGCACTGTTGTCCCCCAACACCACCCCTAGCAATGACTCTCAACCTCCCAGGCCACCCACGGAATAATTGTGGCACTTATTCTTACCTTGAAATGCATTCATTTTAAGGATTTTTTGTTTTTGGAATAAATGTTTGAACCAAACCTCCAATTAGTGTTTTTGAGAAGACATACCTACTAACACAGTCAGGGATAAGTCTCTATATCTAGATATGTACATGTAGGCAGAAATGGATGACACACATTGTTTGCCATACATTACTATGGTTAACACATTAAATGCCTAACAATGTGTTTGAAAATGTAATAACTAATGGGTTGCTAGACACTTAAACTATGCTTTAGAAGGCACAACACACTGAAAGTAGAAAATTACAAAACATTTATTGCCTTCAAAGGCGGCCAACATGGCCAACATTAATCCGCACAGCGGAACAAACCATACCCCCCTACTTAATGCTGTTTCTTCTTGCCCAGCAGCATAAGGCGCATTCGACGGACGTACTGCCACAGTCTGCGATGCTCTGTTTCACAAGCTGTATAGAGTACCAAAAAAAAAGTAAAAAATCGAATGGGATACAAACATACACAGATGTAGGAATGTTATGTAATTTGCTATAATTAGGTGACCAACACATTAACACTGGTGCAAACTGGGCCCTTATGTGTTACCATTATATGAGTACTACTGCCTGTGACAGAACATCCTAGGTGTATTTTATTTCTCTATGTGTGTAGGTTGGTGTAATATATGTGTGTGTGTGTGTGTAGATATATATATATATATATATATATATATATATATATGTATAGACCTTGGCTGACCCCTCTGCTCTGCATAACTTCCCTCCCTGCGTGCCATAAAACCCCCCCTGCATGCACACAGGGTTGCCTTGAATGACTATCTCCCCTCATAAAACTGCAAAGCATAAACAAAGTGTTATCAGGATCAACCAGCCATGGAGAGCAGATGCAAGGTCCATATCCTGCCCTCTTCCATGGAATGTTCTCCTCATCCCCCTCCCTGTGGAATCTCAGGACAGATGGGGGATGTCATGTGGACCAGCCTTCAGGTACCCAAAGATGGAGAATACCATATAAACCAATCAGACAGTGGGTGTCTCCAATCGCTCTGCCGATAGGAGGGATCAGAAACTGACCCCTGGTGAGAGGGAATAAGGTGAGCTGCAGAATGGGGAGAGGAGAATCGATCTGACCATCAAGATTGACACACGCTGGCTTTTTACATCCAAGCTGAATAAGACCAGAAAGCGTGTGAGGACTATTGATTTGATCAAAGAGAACGCAGCCCAGACGGACTTTTAAGTATATTTTCCACCTTCTTTTATTTTGCATTGCTATTTATCTAATTTACCGTGTTTTATAGTTAACTCTGGTTTTATCACCTTGCATCGTGTTTCTTGTTGTTTTTGTGTTTTTCTGTTTGTTTAAATAAATTCTAAAAATACAGCAGATGCTCTCAATTGATCTGATATAAAAAGCCCACGCTATTTCTGAAGAGCCTGGCAACCTTACTTGCCTAGGACGCTCGATCGCCCCACCTGGAAGTGGTTGTGGGTCGATCGATACGTTCGATCTGATTGTATTGTGTGTGGCCTGTATTATATAATAGAGTTGAGCATTGATTGTGCTCTGGTGGCAGCAGTTTATAGCCACGTGTGTTGCCAATTAAAGAATTGCAGTGACACACGTGGGGTACGATTGGCCGGTCTGATCAGATGAACGATCAATAGGTCTGATCAACCCGTGCAATCGTCACAGTGCCTGCCTTACATGTGCATTTATCAGCCAAACCATACATTTAGTAGGAACCGTTTGGAAGAAATGAAGGGATAAGTTACATTGTGGTCATTGATTGGGTTATTTACATCCAAACATCATGTCCAAAGTCCTACAGATTAAACTACTTGTGAAAATCATATTAGAGTTCACAACCTTAGCAGGAAAATATTTTGGTTTAAAGCAAACATTTAACCAATACGTGTAAAAACCAAAAATGTGAGCCAACAATCAAGCATGCAGACATGCATTTATGATTGTGGATCTATCAAATGTCACCTAGATGTGTGCTTAGTAAACACAAAGGGACATTGCCAATGATGATAGATTTTAGACTAAGACATAGGTGTCCAAAGTATTTTTGGATATGAAGTTGATGTACTCACCATCGCAGCTGTGGCTGTGGCCCATGCTGCTGGACGTCCCTGGAGCTGGGGTGGGGAGTATGGTCACAGGGTCCGTCTGCGTGGAAACATCTGTCATGAGAAAGCAAAACCAAAAACAAAATTAGTTTGCCAATTACACATTAAGATTAGACATCCATCTGTTTAGGGAGTCTGGAAAAGAATGCTAGCATGGTTACACACATGTTGGCATACATTAGCATATTTACTGGTCCGTGAGGTCATGGGAATTATTTATGTGTGCAACATGGACACATCAAGATAATGTGCCACTAACATTTACAGTGCAATGCTAAGGCAGTAATTTAAGTTGAGGGTAGAATATTAATTGTAGAGTGTGCAACATGTGTTAGCAGGAACAACTTACAAAACTAACCCATTTGCTAGCCAACATCATGGTGTACGCAGAAACATTGGGGTGGTTTGCAGTTGGATTGGACTGGAGTGGGGGTTCCTGAGGTTTTTTCTAATTACAATACAATCTTATACTATGGACCAGTAAACATGTGTCTGATTTTTGGAATGTCATTACATATGCCATGTGAGGGATATGAACAAACACTTACCACGACTATGCCCGCGGGCAAGGGCTGGCGCATAGCTGCTGGAGGTGGTGGCTCTATGATGCCCTAAAATGCAGATAACAAGGGCACAGGATTAGTGCTAATTCACCAGGCCCACCTGTAACAGACAAACAATAATTTGAAATGCACTCACCAGGGGATGAACTGCCACTGGTATCCCAGGGAGGACTCTGAGGAGGAGGCGTGGAGCCTCGACTCCTCACAATCGGCCCAGAAGATCCGAAACCACATGGGCCACCCTCCTCCCTCTCACTCCCAGATCCTCAAGGAGAGTGGGTGAGTCCAACTCCACCTCCCCACTTGGACTCCCCACTTGAGAGTGGCCCACGGGGTTTGTGGACTCAACTGAGTCCAATTGTGAGGAGCTGAGGCTCAAGACTGCCCGCCCCCCCAGCAGCACACTCCTCTGGGGCGTCATCCCCTTCCTCCCCTGGGTCCTCAAGATAGGATTGGTGAGAGGGCCCCTCCCCTGCAGATTCATCTGACCCCACCAGTCTTCTGCGGGGGAGGAAACCCTTCCCACGTTTTCCCAGGGGAGGACGCTTATCTGTGTAAAAGGGTGGAAAAAAGGACAGTTTTAAAAACTAAAAATAAAAATGATCTCCTTTCTAAAACTACACTAGTGGAATTATTTACATGTTGTGAGCTGACACTTACCTGAAGCGTAGGCATCATAGAGCCTATACACGCCCTCTGGGTCCCGGCGCTTGAAGTCCGACCATTTTTGAATGATGGACCGGACGGTCAGCTGTGTTTGGAAGCGCCGGGACACAGTTGCCTTAACCTCCAGCGCTATTCACCTCTTTGCACCACGGGCATAGTCATATTCAGCCAGGCAGAAATCCTAAAAAAAAACATATAAAAAGAAATCAATACATATATATATAGAGACTAATAAACATAAATAACAATCTATATTGTTGAACAACATAAATGGAACATATACTTACTTTAACCACCTGGCCGTTGACACGGGTATCCACCCTCTTGCAGCGCTGCTTTTGGGGTGTAGGGGGAACAGAGGATGTTGAGGGACCAGGGGAGACGGGGGGGGGGGAGGGTGGGAGGGGTTGGGGAGGAAGAATCAGAGGAGCAGCTGGGGAGGCGGATGGCAGGTCGTCTAGGCCGCATGGCTATTCCTCAGAGGTGGAAACCGAGAGTAGCAAAACGAAAGTAAAATGCATAAAAACAAATAACACGCATTGCTAAAATACGCTTTTTTTAAAAAAAATTAGCTAGGATACGCAATATTAAAACAGCATATAGTGACGAGTCGCTACGCCCATGTCTGCTGCGTATTCATCAACAGCGACTGGGGGCGTAACAAGTGAAATAGCGACCCAAAAAAAAAAAAAGGTATGATCAGCACAGTGCCGCTGCCTGCTACACATAGCGACTCGGCATAGTGACTGGGCCTCGCCGCCACACCACAGATTCATCAAAAAAAAAAAAAAGCAGAGAGCCTGGGTGCTGGTTTAAGCTCACTGCGGCATAGAGCGCCTGTAATGGTTTAAACAAAATGATTATTTGGGTGGTTTGACAGCTTCGAAAACGCTAACAAAAACCGAAATGAAATTGGGAGAGGGCCGGGATTTGGACATCCAAGTTACACATTTTAGTTAAAAAAAAAAAAAAAGGTGGGAAACATTCCTGAAAAATCAGAAATAAGGTTTAATAAAGTCACAGAATTATTTGTGAATTTTTTGCCCAAAAAAAAAAAAAAACCCGGTTTAAAGAGAAGAAAAGGTTCGCCCATTGAAATGTATTGGAGAGCGCCAGGTAGCGCTGTTCGCTGAGGCTGTGAAAATGATGAATCAGACGCAACATGGCGCTATCCCAGTCGCTAAACAGATTCTGCTTGATAAATGTGGAATTGCGTGCCGTGTCCGGCGTTCAGCAGTCGCTATCTGTCGCTACCTCTCATTAACCAGGCGCTACGTGATGCTATTCTTTCATAAATAAGGGCCTAATTATACAAGCAAAAAAAAAAATATTAAAATGTATGGGATAACGCTGCTGAGCGACAGGTGCTACATGGTGCTGCTGAACATACAGCGCCGGAGCTTTACACTGAGCCACCGCTAGTGATACATTCAATGCTACATGGCGCTATTGGAGGCGCTCACAAGATTGACTTTCATATATGTGGTTATCACATACTGCGCCTGGAGTTCACCTGACACTACGTGGCACTATGTGGCATTAACGTTTCTTAAAAAGCCCACTTATCTAACACAAGCACCCAAAAGGTTTGCATTGCTGGGCTCTTTGGTTGAAGCGCATGTTGAAAGTGGTGCTATAGGTCAAAATCCCATAGAGTAGAATAGGCAGAACTGGATTGCAGTTTAATGCTTATCATTTATTTTACACATATTTATTTGCACAGAACTTGCATTGTGACTTTTCAATAATGGAAACTCAGGACCTAGATGTTTTTTTGGATAGTAAAAATTATTTTCATGGCTTCTCTTTCTTAGCAATGTGTAATTTGGACCACAACAACTAAAACGCAGCCTAAACGCACTGTACAGTTTGTCCCCAGCAGTGATTTCTTGTAACTGTAAGGATGAAACGCTGGCCAGCACCCAAAAAAACACAGCGCCAATCTTTTCAAGGAGGAAAAAATACATAAATACGCTGTGCAGCACAGAAAAGACAGCAGTACAAAGTGGCGCTCACTGGCGCAGACATAATCGGCAGTCAAGACCAACAGGCGTTGACACAGCCGACCAATACCTAGCGCAAGCAAATCTGGCGCTGCAACTTCTAGCGCCATTGTAGTCCACAGCGCAAAGAAGACAAAAATTCTGGTGTTCCAAAACTGACGCTATAACCACCAGAAATCACATCATATACAAGGCACAAAATAAACCACAATAATGTCAAGTGACCAAAGTGCAAGAGATGTATATATAAACAAACATATAAATGTATCCCTAAGACCAAGAGAAGGTAAGCCTTCAATAAATATAAATAGATATCTCAATAGAACACAATTCCTGGCTTATAACAATATAAATAACTAACTCAAAGTATAAATAACTCATAACACTCAAAACATAGCAACACTACAGATACATATGCAATTCAAAAAAGGGTCTGTGCAAGTGCCAAAGCACTGATAGTGTGGACCATTGCCAAAAGAGGGGAATATGGGGGTTATGTAAGAACGGATAGCGCCAGGTAGTGCCTCGTAGCGGCAGGTAGCACCAGGTATTGCCAGATGAGCATCTGTATAGCGGCGCTCAGAGCGACCACTAGTAGACGCTGTAAGCGGGTATCAGGGGCTGTAATAGAGCGTCTCAGTCGCTGTAGTAACCTGGCTGGCATCGATGAATGTGATGTGTGTTGGGCGCTGTAACAACCGGCACTCGGCACGCCACACCATATTTAACCAAATACTAGTCACACAGCTGGTCGCTGTAGCATAGAGCACCAGACGCTGTGTGATTAAAGTCTGTTTTTGAACACATATCCACCAGTAACAAAGCAAAAACACGTGGAATGACATTGTTTTAACCCTGGGACATTAACACTTTAGTGCAAGACCTGTAAATGCAATTCTGCATAAAAATATTAAAAGTCACAAAAGTTTCTAAAAGTGTTAGTTTGCCGTCAGGAGAGGTCACACAATGATTTGAGCAAAAAAAAAGAAAAAAATTAAATTGCCAAACACGCTATTTATACACAACAAATGAAAGCCCATTGAAATGTATGGGAGAGCGCTACAGAGCGACAGGTACTACATGGCGCTCCTGAGCCTAGAGCACCGGCGCTATATGCTGAGCCGCCTGTATTAATATATGTGGCGCTACATGGCGCTGTTAGAGGCGCTCACCAGATTCACTTTCTTAAATGTGGTTTTGTGTACAGTGCCCGGTGTTCACCAGACACTGCCTGCCGCTACGAGGCGCTACCTGGCACTATCCATTCTTACATAACCCCCATAGATTTCTTCCTGTGCACATGCGATGGGGCCATTTGACAGACAAGTGCAAATCATTTTTAATTGCCTCTTTGCATGTGCAGCAGATTTTGAGTTCTAAATAGAAATAGAAAACTATTTTTTGTATTTTATTGTGTGCTGAGTGGAAACAACAACTGACTGTCTCTTCAAACTTCATAGTCACAAGCCACTATGTGAAGGGACCCATGTTAGGCTTAATATAGAGGGCTAAAGAGACCATCATTCCTATGCAAATCATCTCCGAGGCCCTTAAATACACTATGGGGGTTATTTAAAAAAACGATAATGCCAGGTAGTGTCACATAGCATTGGGTGAATACTGGGCACTGTATGTGAAAACCACATTTAAGAAAGCGAATCTGGTGAGCGCCTCTAACAGCGCCATGTAGCGTCACATGTATCACTAGAGGCGGCTCAGTGTAAAGCGCCGGCGCTCTAGGTTCAGCAGCGTCATGTAGTACCTGTCGCTCAGTAGCGCTCTGCCATACATTTCAATGGTGTTTCATTTGTTTGTGTATAAATAGCGTGTTGCTAAAGTATACTGTAACATTTTTTGTCTCAAATCATTGTGTGACCTCTCCTGCTCGGCAACCAAACACTTTTTTTTATTTTTATGCAGAATTGTATGTGCAGGTCGGCCATTGCAGTGTCATTGTCACAGTGATAAAACAATGTAATTCCATGTGTTTTCGCTCTGGTGCTGGTGTGTATGTGTTGAAAAACAGACTTTTATCACACAGCATCTGGCACTCTATGCTAGAGTGCCCAGTTTTAGCCGCCGGTGCTGGTTGTGTGTAGATTTTTCTTAAATATGGGCTTCAGCGCCAAGTGCTTAACTGGCGCTACCTATCGCTCGCTGCAGTGAATCAGGGAGGGCACTTCTACAGCACCCTCCAGCCATCACATTTATCAATGCTGAAAGGGATAGTACATTGCCACTTGTCCGCCCGCTAAGCTAGGTTAGAGCGCCCGACACCCACTTGCAGCATCTACTAGCGGTCGCTCTAAGCGCAGCTACACAGGCGCTCACATGGCACTATGTAGCGCTAGTGTTAATTCACCCTCCCCAGGTGCAATGCCAAGCCTCTGGTGAAAAAATCCTAAATCATTTGGATAACCCTCCATTTGTCTAGACAGTAGAAATCATCATAACAGGTGGAGTTTAGACTAGTGCCACATATTTGCATATATAGCGACACCTAGAGCGTCCGCTGCAAGTGGGTGTCTGGTGCCATAACCTAGTGTAGCGGGCGGACAAGTGACGCTGTAGTATCCTGTCCAGCATTGATAAATGTGATGTCCAGGGGGCGCTGTAGAAGCTCTCTCTCAATCAAAGCATATGTAGCGCCCGAGAAAAAACGCCCAGAGCAACGCCACATCTAACAACAGGACAACGCTGCAGTGAACGATAGATAGCGCCAGTTAAGTGCGTCCAGCACTCGGCACTGAAGCCCATATTCAAGAATATCAAACACAAAACCAGCGCCGGACGCTATATGAAAAAAGTCTGCTTCTCAACACATATTCACCAGCACCAGAGGAAAAACATATGGAATGACATTGTTGTAACACTGTAACAATGACACTACAGTGGCCGACCTGCACATACAATTCTGCATAAAAAAAACAACGTAAGTGTTTGGTTGCTGGGCAGGAGAGGTCACACAATAATTATATCCTAAAATTGAGAAAAATAATTAATTATAATGCTATTTATACACAAGCAAAAAAACACAATTGAAATGTATGGGATAACGCTGCTGAGCGACAGGTGCTACATGGCTCTACTGAACATACAGCACTGACCACTAGTAATACATTCAACATTATATATTATATAAAGAGGTGCTCAGCAGATTGACTTTCCTATATATGGTTTTCACATACTGCGCCCGGCATTCACCTGACACTACGTGGTACTATGTGGCGTTAGCATTTCTTAAATAAAGCTCTAAAGTAATGGCTCCCAGTGGTCTCAGCACTGCACAAGCACTACACTGTGTCCACATCATGAATTTTAAACAGTCATTGCAGGAACTTTAATACATAAAATCAGTTGCAACCATGTAAATATTGTCATACTAAGAGGAAATGGTTTGATATAAAAGTACAAAAAATGGCTAATACAAAACAAATTGAAAATAAAACAAATTAGTGAGGAAATCTAATGCATTGTGTAATGGATTGTGTAACAGCAAGAGACAAAGATGAGCAGATCAAGTTACATGAAATGATGAGCTGTGCGTGCTCCCTCCCTCTAACACAGAGAATAAAGATCTACCTATGTGTTGGCTTTTGTCAGTGTCAGGGGATCTTCTGCACGAAGCAAGCATGGCAGATTTTCCTGTCTTTATAAAGGAAAATATTCAGCTAGAAAGGTGATGGAAACGACAGGGGAATACAGGGAGGGAAGATGCACCTGACAAGATAATAACACAGAAGATATATTTTAGCCCTTTAACTGCTATCTTAAAGTTAACAGAGGAAAAGGAAAAACAAATGATGTCATGTAAGGTTAAAATGTTAGAGAAAAAGAGATTTTGTAGCTAAAAAGATCTAAAACAACATTGTAAAAATGTATGGTCAGAAACAATTGCCCATTACATCCCATAAAGCAGCTCACACCATTGTAAAACCTGGTTCCTATGCCATGCACCTCTCCTCTAATTTTCTGCAGTGCAGGATATAATCCATAGCATGGCTTACAAATGTGCCCTTTTTCAATTT
Source organism: Gastrophryne carolinensis (assembly GCA_027917425.1). Classification (NCBI taxonomy): domain Eukaryota; kingdom Metazoa; phylum Chordata; class Amphibia; order Anura; family Microhylidae; genus Gastrophryne; species Gastrophryne carolinensis. Next base: position 41,833,174 of record CM051237.1, on the reverse strand, counting down.
TATTCCTCCCGGACCACGCAAAAAAGTGGTCCCCAAGCCACTTTGTCCATTAGTGCTCTCAGTGTGATCAAGCACAGCTATCTCTAACCTAAGCAAAGCGTGCTCAAGGTTCATAAAGACCCATGACTCTTTCGACCAAGCTCAACCATAACCCAGAAACTGAAGCTAAGAAATTGGTTCTGCCTAGAATATATGAGGTATTTACAAATAATCCGAGTGTTTCCAGTACTTTAAAGAGGCCCATTATTTATTGTTCCCAATAGGGGACAGGTGGGAGAAAGCTAGTGTTTTCCTGGGCAGGGACATCAAAATTGCTATATTCCTACTGCTATTTAAAGTGTACGTAGTGTCAAGGCCCAGGGTCAGGATGCGGCCCTCCAAGCCTTTTTAAGTGGCCCTCTGACAGCTGTCAGACGACAGCAGCCGGACAGCCACTAAAATAATTCTGTGACTGTCCTGGGTGAAATAATTCTCTGGCGTGCCTCAGAAAAATAATGCTGACACTGTCCTGAGCAAAAAAATTCTACATCTGCATCTGTCATGGGCAAAATTTTAAAAGAGGAACAAAACCCACCCTGGAGTCTATGGAGTCGCCTGAAAACTCACCTTCATTCCATTCCAACAGCACATGCCCGAGCAGCGGCTGCATCCCTGCTATCCCTTTAGCAAGGCGTGTGCCCGCTGCAGGCATTTGTGAATGGCCGGAGCGGGGACGCTTTGTGCTACATGGTAGCAGGGGGATGCGGCCACCAGCATGCTGATTGGTCGAGCAGGTCGGCCATAGGACCAGGAAGAGATGAGTTCGTTCAGATGACCTGGGGGGTTTCACACAGTGGGGCATCCCCGATATAGGTGCGCCGGGGGTAAGGACCAAAACCCAGGATAAATCCTGGGTTTTGGTCCAATGTAAGTGCATGTCTGAATCTGTCCTGGGATACATAATTCTGTGTCTGTAACCATATATTTAAATGGTCATGTTTGCATTTTGTTCTGGCCCTTTGAAGGCAACCAGAAAGCTCGTATGGCCCTTGGTGAAAATGAGTTTGACATCCCTTCCATAGAGGAATAGTCACATAGTTAGAGTTTGACAGTTGGCATAGGAAAGTTCACATAGGCAGAGGGTGACAGGTGGCAACAGCACTAGGATTCCTAGAAAAGGAACACTGACACCGGTGGAGTGGGGCAGATGTCAACAGTGTGAGGAGTCCCAGAAAATTAGCATTAGTAGAGGGTGGTAGGTGGCAACAGCACAAAGAGTCCAAGAACAGGAACAGACACATTAGTGGAGGGTGGCAGTTGCCAACAGCACAAAGAGTCCAAGAACAGACACATTGGTGAAGGATGGCAGTTGCCAACAGCACAAAGAGTCCCACAACAGGATCAGTGCCACTGGTGGAGTGTGGAAGGTTTCAACAGCATTAGGTGTCCCAGAGAAGCAACAGACAAGTTGGTGGAGTGTGGCAGGTGGTAACATCATGAAGAATCCCAGAACAGGTACATTGACACTTGTGAAGAGTGGAAGGTGGTAACAGTATGGGGAGCCGCAGAACAGGAACAGTGACACTGGTGGTGGGTGGCGGATAGCACAGAATAAAGAGTCCCAAAAGCAAAAGTGACCCTCGGGGAGTGTAGCAGATGGTAAAGGTGAGAAGGGTCCAAAAACAGGAACAAACACTTTATTGGCAGCAGGCAACAGCATGAAGAGTCCCACACTTCAGAGTCACATAGACACATGTATTGCCAACTGAACAACATTTTTGCAGGCTCCTAAATTAAACACTGATTGCAAGACAATATACTACTACTAATAATAAGGACTTGATTGAACTTGCTCTTGTCTCAATGCCCAGTGATGTCTATATGCAGAAATTTGAAGATAGGACTTTTGTAACAGGATATGAGCAGTAATGTTAATGATGAGTTATTATTAGATAACAGGATATGCACAAACTCTAATGAACAAGAGGTCAAATACAGAACAAAGATGGTTTAGCTGAAAAAAATGGTTTGGCTGCCATGGTGTGTGCCTGAACTATGATTCACAGATCAAGAACATAGACACTTGTGGAGTATGGTAGGTGGTAACAGTATGAAGAGTCCCAGAACAGGAACAGTGACATCGATGGTGGGTAGAAGTTGGCACAGAATAAAGGGTCCCAAAACAGCAATAGTGACTCTGGTAGAGAGTGGCAGATGGCATAGAATAGACAAGCTGTTGAGGATTAACAGGTGGCAACAGCATGAAGAGTCCCAAAACAGGTGCATTGACATTTGTGGAGTGTGGCAGGTGGTAACAGAGTTCCAGAACAGAAACTTTGACACTGGTGGAGTGTGGCGGGTGGTAACAGCATGAGGAGTCCCAGAACAGGAACAGGGACAATGGTGGAGTGTGGCAGGTGGTAACAGCATGAGGAGTCACAGATCAAGAACATAGACACTTGTGGAGTGTGGTAGGTGGTAACAGTATGAGGAGTCCCAGAACAGGAACAGTGACATCGATGGTGGGTAGCAGTTGGCACAGAATAAAGAGTCCCAAAACAGCAAAAGTGACCCTGGTGGAGAGTGGCAGATGGCAATTGCATGAAGGGTCCCAGAACAGTAAAAAACACATTGGTGGCAGCTGGCAACAGCATGAAGAGTCCCAGAACAGGAACAGTGGCATTGGTGGAGGGTGGCAGGTAGCAGGGAATGAAGAGTACCAAACAGCAGCAGTCAATATTGATGGTGAGTACCAAAGCAGCAGCAGTCACATAGGCGGAGGGTGACAGGTGGCACAGAGAAGTCCAGGGTATCTTGGATCTGTGAGAAAATAGTGCTGTCTGAGTAGGCTGCATGTCCTCCTGCTGTCCTCCTGCTGCTGATGTCTGCTTTTCTCAGTTTGAGAGTGAAAAGGCACTTATCAGTGGCAGGAGGATCAAGAAGCTTCTGCTGCTCATGCTGCTGCTTCTACCACCCTCCACCCTCTCTGCTACAGCCACGGCAGTGGAGTGTTAGTTCTCTTTGACTCCCCAGTTGGAGCAACATGAGGATGGGTGACGGTGCTCAAAAGCAGCAACCAACTAATTCAGTTATGGTAGTAGGTGAGCTTGGCATCCCTCTCCGATACTGGAATATAGTCCCCTAATTTGGACAGGTAACAAGGGTCTAGCATGCTGGTGATCCAGTAGTTATCTCTCGCTAAATAGTGAATATCTGGCTGTCACTGCACAAACCAGGGGTCCCCAACCCTCCTCAACTTGGCCCACAAACATGTCTTGTTTTGTGGATCTCCATACAGCTGGCATTATAGCTCTGTTGCTGCACTAATAACTTCACCTGTGTGTCTATACAGAGATCCACAAAATATGACCTGTTGGTAGCCTATGAGGAAGAGGATTGTGGACCCCTAGTGCTAACAACTTAGCATTCACCTGACCATTTGCATAATGGAGTAGGAGGAAGTCCATGCCTCCATCTTCCCAGACTCTATCATCAAAAAGTCTGTCACTGTTTTCCTCTGCTCATATAGTTGGTCCAACATGTGGAAGGGGGAGTTTGGGTGTGTTGAAATGTTGTAGATGTGCCAATGTTGGGAAAGATGATTTTGATGCTGGAGGTCAAGGAGTGGCTGAAGTGCATGCACACTTTCCTGGCCATCTTCAACTCGTCCTGAAGTTGAGGGGAGGACTTCAAAAATTGTTGTGCAACTAGGTTGATGATATGCACCATGCATGGGGCATGGGTCAGCCCTGCTTTACACACCAAGCCTAAAGGGTTCCTTCCATTTTTAGGTCACCATGGTTCTGACCTTCAAGAGGCAAAGAAACAGCCAGGATTCAATTTCTCCATGGAACACACAGAGCTTCTCTCCAATGTGACTCCTTTTGCTCTAGGCTACCCAGGTGCAGGACTGCATGACACTGCTGTGCTCTGCATAGGTGGTATACTGGAGGACCACTTGTGATCAGCAACATCATAGTCATTATTACTTGTGTTTCACTCACCAGACTTGTGACCACATCCCTAACCACTGGCAACAACAGTTCCTACATCAATGTCTGCAGGCTTACCCGAGGATGCAGTAGACCTATTTTCCACATCTTGGCTGTCCTCTAGCCACATTATATCATCCAAAAGGATGGCCTCAGTTAAAAGTGGTTCAATGCAGTGTATGTGTGGGTTAAAGAGGAAAAAACGTATATATACACTATCCCCGGTTTATTTCCTCCTGCCTAGGGCATCCCAATGTGTGCATCCCCTAGATCAGTGGTTCCCAACCCTGTCCTCAAGGCACACCAACATGTCATGTTTTTTGGATCTCCAAATAGCCAGCTCTATTGCTCTGCAGCTGCACTAATTACTCCACCTGTGCATCTTTGTGGAGATCTGCAAAACCTGGCCTGTTGGTGTGCCTTGAGGACAGGGTTGGGAACAACTGCCCTAGATTACCAATAAAGTCTTTCCTCTGTTCCCACAGTGCATGCACGAGCCATCAGCCATCAGGTGTTCCATTCAGCTTTTTTTTGCTTTGCTACCTGAGCTGAGTGGCAGGTAAAGCTGAATAGAGAGCACACCAAAGGCCACACCCCCCACTGCTCAGTATGTACCTCTGCTAGGCTTTTTTTCTGAATGGCTGCTGTGGGTATGGTGGGTATGCACAGAGAGAGGCGAGCAAGGACACATGTCCGCATGAACTTGGATTGCCAGAAAGGTGTTTTGGGTGATACTGAGGATTCTCGACAGTGGGGCGTTCTAAACCCATGATTGCTTCTCTTTAAAGAGAAACAACTACCCCCTTCGATACTATAAGCATTTGGGGTGGAAGTCTATTCCAAATTGGGATGCCCCCTGTGCGAAACTCTGGGGGCACTTGATCGGCCCATCTCTTTATTCGAGCCCTTGGCGCACCCCCAGACCAGCACCAGGCTTTTCCGAAGGGGGTACAGCCACACACATAGCTAGAGGTAGGGGCAGGGATGTGGCTAGAGGAGCTCACTCCATTCAGGGACTCAAAACGACAAAGATAATCTGGAAGGGGTGAGCACATTTGGCTGAGAACAAACGAAACCCAAGAAAATGAAATGCTGCAACTGTAAGTTTAAACCTTTAACTGCCAGCCTACCTAGAGATATTGTGACCCTCTGTATCCAGATCATTTTTCAGAATTTTATACATGTTTAACTGTGATTTTTGAAGGAATGTTTAAAATGTTTTATTTTTTTTTTTATTAAAAATGTTTACACTGTGTGTAAAAAAACTCAATTTCTCCCAGCTACAATGTTACCACATATGTATTGGTAGACACCCTTTCCTGCCCAGGAAATGCCCCAAACTGAAAAGAGCACTTTAGGACATTTTTGAATGAAATACAACTGCTATGCACTCAAAGATTAAATGTGAAAAAATGATGTGGCTTTCCCCTTATATTTGAAGCACCCCCCCCAAAAATGATATATCTTCTCAAAGTACACACCTCAGTAATTCTAGGTGTACCAGGCTTGTTGTCATGGGCGCAGTTTTCTGGACACAAACCTTCGAGGAATCTACAGGCTGCAGAGCGTTTCCCTAAACAACAAATAAAAAAGCAGAATAAAAAACACTTTGAATAGGAGAATGAATCATTTATTGCTGCAGATCTGCATGTTACACCTCAAAGAATGATCCTTGTAGCATTGAGCATGCGCGAGTAGACTGCCGCTCCAGCCGCACGATCTACACGCCGCCTTTGTGCTCTCCCCGTCAAGCGCCTTACGTCCTCTGCCGCTGCGGTAGCGGCGGCTGTACGGACCCCCGTCTCCGATTCCGCACACTCCCCGTGGTGCCGCCTACAGAGCCGCCAAATGAGCGGTCGCGCTCCTGGCTCCACAGCTCTCGTCACTTCGGCGTTTCAGGCGCCCGCTGCCCCTGTAAGACACTGCGCGCAGCCGGGCGTGCCGTGCTGTCATTGGAGCGATCGAGCTCCCAGCCCCAGCATCTCCTCCACTATGGGGCTCCAGATGCCTGCCACCGTTTCACGGAAATTGCGTGCGGCACAGCTAAACGAGCCATGCTGCGCTGTCATTGGCGCTATTGAGCTCCCGGCCCCATTGTCTCCTCCACTTTGGAACTCCAGCCGCCCGCCACCATTCCCGGAACCCACACGCTGCACAGCGGATCAAGTGGTACCGCGCTGTCATTGGAGCTATTGAGCTCCCGGCCTCATTGTCTCCTCCACCTCGAGGCCCCAGCCTCCCGCCACCGTCCCTGGAATCCACGCGTTGCACAACTGATTGAGCCGTCGACTGAGCTATCGAGCTCCCGGCCCGTCCGCTTCGCCAGCCGGCATCCTACAGCGCAGCTGTACCCGAGGTAGGTCAGAGCCTCGTCTGCCCCGACAACCCCCCTGAAAACCCGCAGACCTGCACGCCCCTTAGTACAACGCGGGTGACTGCGAATTGGCTCCATCTCACTGGACATCCCCGGCATCAGTTCCCCAGTTCCCAGTCTTCGCTGGCCCCCCAACTGGCTTTATCCCCAACGTCCCTGCTGCCCGCGTCAATATAGGAGCAGAAAACAATCTCCTTTGCCCCCCCCCCATGCGCTCCTCAAAAAAAAAAAAAAGAAATATATATATATATATAGAGGAGGAAAAGAAAGAAGAGGGAAGAAAAGGAAAAGAGAAGAGGACAGGGAAAGAAAGGAAGGGAAAAGATTCTTCTCAGATCTGTCACATAAACCGGCTACAAGCTCTCCTTATTAACTGCCCCAAAAGCAGTCTTAAATAATGTAGTAGATGGGTGTGTAGGAAGTAGTACCCCACAACAGAAAGACATCATAAATCTTTCCCAACATAAATTAACAGATGATCAACAGGAGTTGCTTAAATTGGGCTTAAATATTTGCCGATCAAACTTGATGTCTTTGAGGCAGTGAAAGATGTCCATATGTTTGCTAGAAAAATATTATGCAAATTTCATTTTATGAAAAAAGGAGATGAGGCTACTATGGGTAATTCAATAGATCCCATAACTAATACACAACTGGAAAAAGACATTGAGGAATTAGGTATGGAAGTAGCAGGGTATATAACAAGCAGTACTGCCGAAACCAAATTTAAAATACCCTCTACGTTCTATCCGGCTCTAAACATGGACCACAATGTTGCCACCTTTGTAGATTTGATAACGGCTGATTTGGAACGTTTACCCAAACAATTAGGATATAAGTCAAACATCAATGAACAACTGCAGCGAGCAGTGAAGGAACTTGAGGAGAACTTTGATCTGGTAATAAAACCAGCAGACAAAGGTGGCAACATTGTGGTCATGTCTACGGAGCAGTACGAGAAGATGTGTATGGATATCTTAAATAATGAGTGGTATGCCCGGGCCTCCATGTCCAGACTCGCCAGAGACGACAGGGAATACCATCAGCTCATCCGTCAAGTTAAAGAGGGGGGGGTGATTGACCTACATGCGTCTGGCTTCCTGGAGTCCCCATGCCCGAAAATCCCTACTTTCTATGCACTTCCTAAAGTGCACAAGTCACCCTTAGCTCCACCTGGGCGTCTGATTGTGTCGGGCATGGGGGCCCTGGCGGAAAATGCCAACCGCTATGTGGATTGTCACCTCCAACCACTCGTGACTAGTCTACCATCCTACGTCAAGGACTCAGGACATATCCTGAGGATACTTGACGAGCTCTGGGTGAGCCCTGAGTCCACTCTGCTGACTCTGGACGTGGAGGCCTTGTACTCCAGTATTCCACACGAAAAGGGAATAAGGGCAGTAGAATCATTTTTAAACGAGCTTGACATCTATCAACACAACCACAACCTTTTCCTGCTTCGGCTCCTCAACTTTGTCCTCACCCACAACCTCTTCCTCTTCAAGGGTCAACTATACCACCAGATACAGGGGACGGCGATGGGGACGACATGTGCCCCATCGTTCGCGAACCTGTATCTGGGATGGTGGGAGAGGGGGTTGTGTAGTTAGGACACAATGGCCCAGTACCTGTGCCATGTAGTAGGATGGCACAGGTACATTGATGACATTCTGGTCATTTGGGAGGGGCCGGGGCAGGATGTGGCAAAATTCGTAGAAAAATTGAATCAAAACGAAGCCAATTTGAAATTTACCTGTAGCTTTGACCATCAAAAAATTACATTCCTCGATTTGGAGATTATGAAAGCTCTGGATGGTCATATAAAACAAATGTATTTCGCAAGGAGACCTCTGCGAATAATATGTTGCGAGCTAGCAGTTCGCACCCAGTACATCTTCTAAAAAGCATCCCTTATGGAGAACTTATCCGTGCGAGGCGCAATTGCGCCACTACGGATTTATTTGAGACAGAAGCGGCAACAATAAGGATCAGACTCAGGGAAAGAGGATATAAAGAGAAGGTCCTAAGATGGGCCTATAAGAAGGCAAAGAGCATGAATAGGCAGGGATTACTGTATAGACCTAGAAGGAATAAAGAACAACTAGGACCTGCCCTAATTATGACCTATACTGAAGCCCACAGCCACATACAACAGATACTACAAACCCACTGGCCAATTTTATTAAATGATCAACACTTGCACACTTTTTTTACCAAAAGCACCGAAAATTATTTATAGAAGGTCAAAGAACCTAAGAAATTCCCTTGTGCATAGTCATCACGAACAAAACCAAAAGATAGAGTGTTGTAAGACCAAGGGTACATATTGATGTGGGGGATGTAGCATGTGCAGGTATGTGAAGGTGGGCTCAACAATATCTATAGGGGATCGAAGCACCCACAAGACGCAACACTTCATTAATTGTAAAACGGATAATGTGATCTATTTGCTGACCTGCACTTGTGGATGCTTTTATGTGGGCAAAACTAATCGCACCTTGAAAAAAAGAACATATGAGCACCAATACACCATAAGGACAGGGTCCATAAAGACACCAATAAGTTGGCACTTCCTTAGGCACAATAAGGACCCGAGTTTCCTTCAGGTGCAGGGATTGGACCGGATACACCCCTCAATACATGGAGGGGACATTGAAAAAATGACCCTCCAACTCGAGACGAGGTGGATATATAGGCTGGGGGCGTCCCGCTACCCTGGTCTTAATGAAACCCTGAGTTTTGCCTCTTACTTATAGAAATGACATGCATAACATGATACGGAGAGCCTGGAAAATAAAAATGCAGTGGGTCAACAGAGAAGGTTCAGAAAAATTACACCAATAAGTAGGCCATATTAACCACAATGAGTAAATAAGAAATCCTGAAATGGAGATGTTTTTTTTTTGTTTTGTTTTGTTTTTTTTTTTAAATTGTGAAACTGCGATTGCATGAGAATTTATCCTACAAGACAGCATGTCAATAATACTAGTATTATGGGATGACTTGTATACCCAGGGAGAAATGGTGGAGTGCTGCCTAGGAGAAAATTCTAGGTCTTGGACAATGTCTGTTGTTAACTACCTTGATGATTTTTACATACTACATTGATTCTGTCCTTGACAGTTCTGGCTCTATAAAATACAAAACTGAGTGAATTCACTCACTATTTTGTTTCGAATAGGGGGGGGAATTTTCAGCTCCCCTGTAATAATGATTTCTAAGCAATGGCATACAGCCACTAGCAATATATCTTCAAAAAAATGGCGAAAAGACGATTCTGTGATGATCTCGTGCCTGCTGAAGATGCTGTAATTACACATTATAGAGCCGGCCCGGCGATGTGTTGCGTCACTTCCGGCGGAAGCCGCAAGTGGAGGCACATGCGCTCCAGGTTCTTGGAGCACATAAAGATCGTCGCTGGCGCGGCGGCGGGTAAGCATTCCGTGCGCTGAAAAATATATAGTTAAGACGCTCACAAGTCTGGGGTGCGGGGAAGTCAGTCACAACATCATAAGGTAAAGCATTTATATCTACATACATGTACCTAATCCGCATATAATACAGCGGTAAAGACTCACTGTAAGGCATACACATTTCTGTCCCCCCCATTTAGAATATCGTGAGTGCACCCTGCACTAACCATAAGGAATCCTTAAATAGGGACGGCACGGACAATTCCTAAAAGGGGACAGCACTTGGACCAGGTACATTGTGAAAAATTAGTTTAAGAACGTTCTATGGGGGTACGTGAATGTAACAGGATCCTATTATTATTTCCTGAAAGGACAACAAATAGGAAAATGCACACACCACCAACTCTCCCTGGGGAATCTATAATCTGTATATAAAGATCCAATCAATGTCAATCATATGAAAGAAACCACCAAACAAGGTAATTTAATGTCTCCTAATTATTTCCTACCTCACACTATATTATATACTATATAATGTAAAGAATATTACATGCTAAGGTTAATATACTAACTTACTAATGATGGTATATGTCTGTTTGTTACACATGTAGGGCATTGAGGAAGCCAAATCAGGCGAAACATGATACATGTCTGCCCTTATATGAAATGATGGAACACTAATGTATACAAGGTCTTTTGTAACAAACGTAGATTTGGTATGGTAGAGCTGTAAGTATACAAATGTGAATGCTGTTATTGCAATATAGCAATTGTTTTTAATCTTCTCAATAAAATTGTATAGATTTTCTAAAAAAATAGGTGTGGTTACAGCCCTAAGCCTAGAAAATCCTAAGGGGACCTAGCCCTGGGAAAAGCAGTGTTTATAGTAAAGGGCTGGGCTGTGTACCAACCAACCTAAATATGTTGCAGGGGTTTTCTGTGGTCGCAAACAAGGAACGTACATTTATTTGTAGTTTCTAAGAAGGTTAAATAACCTCCACCTACAAAAGGAAGCACTTGGTAGGGGCTGCGTGTGCTTTTTTTTTTCTTCTCTTTCAGCAAATTACCGGCCCCTACTCAATCCGGTTCATCTGCCAGCCGACTGGACCGCCCTCCGTTTGACCAGACCAAGCCAACCAAAAACGACAACGCTGCTAACCAACTCCACAACGCAACAACCACTGAAATACAGGTCGTATCACAATACTCAATTGATTTAAAGTGTCTATGTACAATATGCCTTAAGTTTGTGCAGTTTGTATATTTTTCACGAGTCACTTAAAAAGATGTCGCACAACATTAAGAAGAACTTATTTAAGCAGACCTCAATAGCCACCTATAGTCAAGGCCCCAATACCAGATCTAGAGGAGATAGCCCATCAAATACGATTGATCGCAGGGAAATACCTCAGGATATACCCAGTACACCAAGGCAAACAAACCAATCCAAACATCTCCATATCTTCAGCAGGTACACGGACCCCAGGAGAAATAGGCACCCATAGAGACTTTATCTATAGCGCACACAAATTAATATCACAAGCTGACAAAGAATTAAATACAGAAACAATGAACTTAAAAACAACCCAAAAGTATCCAACACAGGGAAGACCAAAAAGAAACTTACATGACTACGCTGAGGCTTCCAGACCTGACCGTGGGATGAGCGAATTGATCCGAACGAACCCGAATTAATTCCGAATTTCAGGAAATATTCGATTATGAACGAATCCGAATTTCCCCGCGATTCGATCGATCGAAGTTTTCCTTTAAACTCCATTTACTTCAATTACAGGCATTGTAAAATGGTGGATGGACATGTCTGGACATATCCCCTGGGGCAAGTTATCATGGGAAGGTCACATGCAGCCTATCAGCAGCCAGGAGCCCCGGTGACGTCACAGCGCTATATAAACGGCGGCCATCTTGCTGGTGCGCATTTCAGCCTTGTATTGCAGCCTCAACTGAGCTGTTTAGAGACAGGGAGAGACTAAGAGAGAGTCAGGGAGACCCACAGAGTGCCAGACAGAACCAATGAAAGATAGGGAAAAATCGGGAAAGATCGAGGCAGGGACAGCAGAGAAAGTGACAGGGAAAGCTTTTTTTTATTTTCATTTCACTTCATTTGCCAGATCAGTTTTAAATTGCTTTTGTTTGTGCTGTAAAAATTTCTTGCCACTGTGCATCCCATGTTGGCAGTGGCATATTTAACCCTATCTGTTACATACAAGCATTTCTTATAAATCGATTTTTTTTGTGTCTGCTGTAAAAACCCCAGCCCACATGTGCATCCTATTTCAGCACATTTGACCCTATCTGTTACACTAAAGCAGCTTTTAAAGGCTATTTCTCATAAAGATATTGCATTTTGAATTGGTTTTTGTCTGATTTAAATACACCGGCCCACATGGGCATCCCAAACCAGCACATGTCACCCTATCTATTATACTAAATAAGCGTTGTTAATCCTCAGTTTAATCAAGCTATTGCTTTTTGAATTGGTTTTTGTCCTGCTGTCAAAACACCAGGCCGCAGGGTATCCCAAACAAGCACGTTGCACCCTATCTGTTATACTAAATAAGCGTCTTCAGCCTCATTTTAATCAAGCTATTGCATTTTGAATTGGTTTTTGTCGGCTTTAAATACACCAGCCTCATGGGCATCCCAAACCAGCACATGTCACCCTATCTGTTATACTAAATAAGCGTCTACAGCCTCATTTAAATTAAGCTATTGCATTTTGAATTGTTTTTTGTCCTGCTGTCAAAACACCAGGCCGCAGGGTATCCCAAACCTGCACGTAGCACCCTATCTGTTATACTAAAGAAGCGTTGTTCATCCTCAGCTTAATCAAGCTATTGCATTTTGAATTGGTTTTTGGTCTGCTGCCAAAACACTAGGCCGCAGGGTATCCCAAACCTGCACGTAGCACCCTATCTGTTATACTAAATAAGCATTGTTCATCCTCAGCTTAATCAAGATATTGCATTTTGAATTGGTTTTTGGTCTGCTGCCAAAACACTAGCCCGCAGGGTATCCCAAACCTGCACGTAGCACCCTATCTGTTATACTAAATAAGCGTGTTCAGCATCATTTTAATCAAGCTATTGCATTTTGAATTGGTTTTTGTCTGCTTTAAATACACCAGCCCCATGGGCATCCCAAACCAGCACATGTCACCCTATCTGTTATACTAAATAAGCGTTGTTCATCCTCAGCTTAATCAAGCTATTGCATTTTTAATTGGTTTTTGGTCTGCTGCCAAAACACTAGGCGGCAGGGTGTCCCAAACCTGCATGTAGCACTCATCTGTTATACTAAATAAGCGTTGTTCATCCTCAGCTTAATCAAGCTATTGCATTTTGAATAGTTTTTTGTCCTGCTGTCAAAACACTAGGCAGCAGGGTATCCCAAACCTGCACGTAGCACCCTATCTGTTATACTAAATAAGCGTTGTTCATCCTCAGCTTAATCAAGCTATTGCATTTTGAATAGTTTTTTGTCCTGCTGTCAAAAAAACACCAGGCCGCAGGGTATCCCAAACCCGTAGCACCCTATCTGTTATACTAAATAAGCATTGTTCATCCTCAGCTTAATCAAGCTATTGCATTTTGAATTGGTTTTTGGTCTGCTGCCAAAACACTAGACCGCAGGGTATCCCAAACCTGCACATAGCACCCTATCTGTTATACTAAATACGCTTGTTCATCCTCAGCTTAATCAAGCTATTGCATTTTGAATTGGTTTTTGTCCTGCTGTCAAAACACTAGGCCGCAGGGTATCCCATATTGCCAATTTTCATAGTATCTGGTGCAGAGAAGCAGTTCCTCACTTTATTTAGCTTCTGCTTTTTAAAGTAAACACATTTTTTAATGTACCTATTGCGCATTTCAAATACATAAAAATGTCAGGTAGACAAGTGCCAGGATGTTCAAAGAGGAGTGGCAGAGGCCAAGATTCAGCAGGCAGAGGTCGCAGCAGACTAGGGGCGAGTGGCAGCAGGAGTCACGGTGAGAGACCTGATCTACCTCTATCTGCTAGCGGTCGTGTCTCCACCAGTAACGCATCTGCCGTGGTAGATTGGTTAACGCGGTCATCCACATCATCACAAGTTACATCTGAGACCCCCAGTCTAGGGTCGGGAGGTTCCTCTGACACAACCCTGAGTTGGCATGCCCCGAGACCAGTCCCTGTCCTCCCATTGCCTCTGTCCTACGCCGTTCCCTCCCCCAGCGACGTATCCTATGCTTTGGGTTCAGCTCTACTCTTTAGTGAGGAGGACGATCAGCAGCTACTGCCCAGCCAAGAAATGGAGGTGGCTTCTTTAGCTAGGCAAACAAATAGTGATGTGGAGAGTGTCGTGGGTGTTGCGAGCGTTCCAGCTCCTGCGCCAGACACTGTTGAGGAAACCAAGAACATCAGTGACGTGCAGCCACAACTCGGTGATGATGATGATGAAGAAGCCAATCGCACTTGGGAGTCGGGTGCAGAAGGGGCTTCATCGTCATCATCAGGAGAAGAGGGGCGCAGGTTGCCCCGGAGTCAGCAGCTGAGGCAGCAAGGTGTTAGCAGCATGGTTGGCAGTCAGCATAGGGGCACAAATGTAAAGTCTGGAGCCAAACAGGGCCGGGCCGGGGTAGAGCACCTGCTGCACGGCAGGCTACCTTATCGGGAGGTAGTGGAGCAGGGGTTCCTGGAGTTGGAGGGTAACATGGCCACATGCAAGATATGTAGGCAGAAGGTGAAGCATGGCCAGGGCCCAAATGTTGGCACCACGGCCCTGCGTCAACATATGATGCGTCACCATAAAGCGGCCTCGGAGAACCGAGGCTCTGAAGAGGTGGCCCAGCCTCCTTCCTCACCAAGTGGCACGCCGCTCCCAATTTCTGCCAGCCAAGGCTCCAGCACCTCAGCTGAAGGCAGCTGTGCGTCATACCCATCCTCTTTCGCTCCTGATGCTCCTGCTCCTCCTCTAAGCCATGCATCCCGCCAGCAATCCATCAGCGAAGCCATGTCCAAGAGACAGCAGTATGCACCCACTCATCCTACGGCGCAGAAGCTGAATGTGCTCCTGTCCAAGTTGCTGGTGCTGCAGTCGCTCCCTTTTCAGGTGGTGGACTCTGCACCTTTCAGAGAACTGATGGCTTGTGCCGAGCCGAGGTGGAGAGTCCCAAGCCGTCATTTCTTTGCCAAGAAGGCAGTACCAGCGCTGCACACTTTTGTTGAACAGAAGATGGGCCAGTCCTTGAGCCTGTCAGTGTGTAGCAAAGTGCATGGCAGCGCCGACGTCTGGAGCTGTAACTACGGTCAGGGAAAGTAAATGTCGTTAACGGCCCACTGGGTGAATGTGGTCCCTTTGCAGCAGCAGCAGCAACTTGGACAAGTCACGGCCTCCGCGCTCCCTGCCTGTTGTGTCTGTGACACCGTGCGACTCGGCCTCCTCATCCTCCGCCATCTCCTCACCCTCCACTGTAGGCTCAAGTCTCAGTGCCCCTCCAGTCTACCATGTGTGCAGGGCACGGAGGTGTCACGCTGTGCTTCACATGGTTTGTCTTGGCGAACGAAGTCACACAGGGGAGGAACTGCTTAAATGTATTCATCACAAAATCCAAACATGGCTTACTCCATGAAAACTTAAAATGGGAATCATGGTTACCGACAATGGGAAGAACATTTTGTCTGTGCTGCGACAAGGAAGGCTGACCCATGCGCCCTGCATGGCTCACGTCTTCAATCTGGTTGTCAAGTGGTTTCTGAAGTGTTCCCCCGATCTGCAAGACATCCTAACAACTTCAAGGAAACTTTGCATGCACTTCAGCCACTCATACAACTCCAAACACACCCTTCTTGAGCTACAGCGTCAGAACGGTAGCCCCCAACATAGTCTGATTTGCGATGTTTCCACCCTTCACATGTTGGACCGATTATATGAACAGAGAAAAGCCATCACGGATTTCCTGATGATCCAAGCGGATAGGGGGACTCCCCTGTGTAAC
This sequence comes from Gastrophryne carolinensis, assembly GCA_027917425.1. Lineage (NCBI taxonomy): Eukaryota > Metazoa > Chordata > Amphibia > Anura > Microhylidae > Gastrophryne > Gastrophryne carolinensis. The sequence continues at coordinate 41,817,420 of CM051237.1, read as the reverse complement.
TTCAATGTCAACCAGTGGCAGCTCATACGTGACACCTGCCGTTTGCTCAGGCCCTTTGAGGAAGCCACTTTATTGGTCAGTCGGCAGGATTACGGGATGAACGACGTGATTCCACTGCTTCATGTACTACAGCACATGTTGGAAACCATGGCTGGTCAGGGCACTGGAGACATGGCGTCTACATCTTACGGCCACATGAACCCCGTTGGAGCTGAACTGGAGGAGGAGTGGCCCAGTGAAGCACAGTTTAGGCTTGGCGAAATGGCTGGTTTATCTAGTCAGCGGACAGCAGAGGAGGAGCAGGAGCAGCCAGAGGAGCTAGAGGGTTGTGAGGAAGGCGAGACAGAGGACCCAGACACACCGTGGCAGTATGCAGTGGAGATGGAGACAGGTAGTCCCTCCAAGTCACTTGCGCAAATGGCAGGAAGCATGCTCGCGTGCTTGCGTAGTGACTGTTGGCAGAGGCTAGGTCTCAGATTCTTCTAACAAAATGGCTGAAGCTAACAAAATGGCTGCCAGATTCACATAACAGGAATATATATGTAATATATATGTAATATATATTATTTGCTTGCAAGCTTCATTTGGAAATGTAATTGCAGAAATGTATGCTAGCGAAACTTAACTGTCAAACCGCAATAACAGCTAATGAGGCAACTTCTGTAACTGCTACGTGCTGACCTTTTCCTTTGTGGAAACCGTCAGTTTGCTGTTATTTGTGTGGTTTCATCATATATGTCAAAGTGCATACTGTGTCTGTGGTTTTTTGCTATATAAGTCCTCCCTAAAGCGGAAGTAAATTAGAATTTGTACTGGGTCTGTTGTATGTCGTTTATTATCGAACCCGGGTACAAATCCTCTAAGATATCTTAAGTCACATATTAGAATTATTTCAATTATCAGACAGCGTGCCTTCAAAAGGGGATCCAGAGTGATCGCCCTAAGTAAAGACTCATTCTTTCAGTGGTGGAGTTTAATGCGGGCAACACACCTTGAAGGGGGTAAGTAATTTTATTTACTAAACCCCGAGGGAAGGTTAAAAGTGTTGGCCCTTTAGTTGCCTCTCGCAATTAGGCGAGTTGTACAGGGACACGGGTTGTCGCCTGAGATATAGAAAAGCGCGCTATAGAAATTCATAGGACGTGTCTGCACTTGGATACTTCTAATGTGTGATTAGTCTGTCTTGGTGTTGTTGTTCATAGAGTTATAAGTTTATCTGTTTGTATTGTCGGACAGTCCTGAAGGTGAGCAGGACTCAGGCAATTGACTTTAGAAGTATAAGATATATTTTTTTGTTGTCATCATCTGTCAGGCTGAAAGCAAGATCCCCCATCTTGGTGAAGATTGTATTCACTATGTAGAGAGATTAACGGGAGGGGCTTATTATACCTTACCGGTTGTGGAGAATATGGCAGGTTAAAGGAGGCTATGGGTAGCCCCATCCCTTCCCTAGAACAGGAGGTAGTGACCCCTATTATATGGAAATGATAATGGGAATGTGCCTTGGAGATAAAAAGGCGTGGCCCTATTATTCAGGGGATCCCAATTGGGATAAGTCCCATATGAGAGAGTGTGGGATAAAATGGTTAGAAATAGCGCCAGGGTGGTATAGGAGAAATGGATTAATGAGTCTCAGGAAAAAAGTTAGTAAAAAGGAATTAGAGAACAGACAGAAAAGTGAGAAATTGAATTATGAAATTAGAAATCATTCCAACCCCGACATTAAACCTAGCGCTCCACCCCCGCCATATGATACGAAGGAGCTCAGACCTAAACAGGTAAAAGTAAAAACTGTAACTACCACTCAATATCCCTCCCTAATGCCATTCCAAGGAAATTATTTGAGTACCACGGCAGCCGTGATAACAATGGCGGCAGTGGAACAAACTAAATACAGTAGGAAACAAAAAGAGGAGAGTCTAGATGTGGAAGAAATAAAGAGAAAAAGGAAAAAAAAGAGAAAGAAAAAAAAAGAAAATGTCACAAAATATCCTTCCTCCGAATGAGAATCAGTGGTCACATGCTGATGGACAGCAACCAGAAAAGACGCTAGGAGAGGAAGAGGATAAGTAACATGAAGGGGAATTAGACACAGAATCTTTCACAGTTACTGATAAGAAAACTAAGCCAGCTAAGCAAACACGCCTGTGTTAGGACAAACAAATCATACTTAGCGTTAACATAGGGGAGTCCCCGAAACGGACCAGGAACCAGTCTAAATGAACACTGGATAATACACTTAAAAAACCAACAGGAGACATAAGGGTCGATTCAAAGAAACATGTAACAGCTTGGATTTTGGTGCCGATCATCCTATTTTTCCCGTCCGCTCGTGCGTTCGTATGAACTTGCGAGTGATTCTATAAGCAAATACGTTTCTATCCTAAAATTTACGTCCGTTCGTATGGCAGTTCGGGAATCAGACCTATGTCAGTTTCCATCCTGAATTTTCCGTTTCATTTCTCAGGTTGCAACATTGGTTTTGCCCTTTTTCCTTTTTTGTCTGGACGTAAATCCTTCTGATCTTGCGGCTGCGCACTACAAACTTACCTCATTAAAGTGCATTCTAAATATTTGGTCTTATTTTTCTTTATTTCATTCATTTTGTAGTAACCAACCATTAATGAATGCATTTGCATAAGTAAATCTTACTTTGTTTAATTTTTAGTTAACTTGCATTTTTTACTTGTGGATGTAATTTTAATATTTTGGCTTCAAATGGTACAACTTTAAATTTTGTGTGTGGTTACCCACACCCTCTCCATACAGATTGCTCTCAAATATAAAAAAACACCCAGCAACTTCTGCATGTTATGAGTCTAGAAACAGCCAAGATGGCGGCTCAGGTATTATCGGGCAGCCTGCAAACAGAAAGGGCCTTGTGACTGTGTTGCTCTGCATTCTTTGATTTCTGACCTTTCCGTGCCCCCAGCTCTGCTGTGTCTGTGCAAAATACAGCAGTAACCCACATCCTGCACTTTATCCCGCTCTCCTCTCCTCAGTAAGTGTGATGCATCTGACCAAAGATGTGCTTAAATAATTAAACAAAGCAAAGGTAAACAACTACACCAATAAATGCAATCTAAAAATATTATTCTAGTACATCAATTTAAAAATAAATACCAAAGGACATAAATTTCTTTAATTAACGCAAATATATTGCAAAATAAAGGTTTACATGCAAAGGACTAATTAAGGTCCACATTAAAATGCTTTTATAAGGCATACATGAATCAGGTATGCATTGCCATACAATTTATGGCCTCGGCCATGCTGATACATGCAGTTCATTGGAGCTCAAGACGCGCAGACTCCTCCACATAGCCAAAAAACCTGTTCAAGAACAGCAATACGACTGCTAAAAGGTGTCGGCAGTGGCTTTCTTTTAAAACGTATTTAGAGGTTTGAAAACTGTTCTCTGAATCACACCTAAACACATTCGATTATCCTAAGTTTTACGTTTTGATCCTAAGTTTTAGGATTTGATCCTAAGTTTTACGTTTTGATCCTAAAATTTAGGAACGAACTTGCGATGATCGTAAGAGCATATACGCATTCGTACGTAGGCTCGTGCGAGTCGGAAATGGCCAAAAAAACAGGAAAAAATGACTAACACCCACCCAAACTTAAGATTCTCGATCCGAAATCAATTAACTTTTGCTCTTTGAATCGAGGGGATAGATTCCATAGAGACCCCCGGAGTAACAGCAGCAGCAGCGCCCACTGCATCAACAAGCTCCATGACCATGGTCAGTACATACAATCCTTTCATAACAGCAGGAGACATTCTGGTTATCACCCCTCCTGATATGAAAGAATTAGATCACATGGCCAAACACTGTCCACACCCCTCCAAATCCTCCAAAGGTACAATTGCTTACCTTCGGAGGGCAATTAAAGGAAAAATTATATGCCCGAAGACATTAAGATGGTTTTAGAGATGGTAGTGGGGGAGAATAGTCCACTTAGCTGGGTTGGGATACCACACATGGAAAAGAACACACCCGCACATACAAGGCCAGGTGAAATACACCTGTACCAAGAAGGGAATGAAGCTGACATGTGGGAAGCATTAGAACATCACTTGAACCAAGTGTTTAAGCCCAGAGCTGACATGGCACCCTCTCTTGCATGGAAGCAGAAAAAAGGTGAAACATTGACTGAGTTTTGGAGGAGATTTCTACAGGTTTGGCGTTTAGAAAGTCAGATGGGAGATGGCCCAGGGATACCCGCCCTGTGCATCAGTACATTTATCTCCAACTGCCTACCGAGTTTAGGTTTACAAATTAAGCAGCAAATAGATGGATGGACTGAGATGCCAATAGAAGAGTTTGGTAGGAGGTTAATAAGTAAAGATGCAGCAGGATGCTTTGAAGTAATAAGACCGTCAGTGACACATGCAGCACAGCTCAGCATACCAGAGCCAGTTCCATATCCCTATGGGGACCCGTGGGGACAGCAGCAATACTGGGAAGAGAAACGCAGGTCAGCCCGTGCAGCCCCTAGGGGTAGAGGGCGAGGCAAGGGAAACAGAGGAAATCTCAAACAGCAATGGGGAGACAGACAGGGACCCCCAAACAGCAGGCCAGGAATGCTGGCTGTTTTAATTGTGGTGCAATGGATCATTGGAGAGCCGATTGCCCATACCCTGATACACGCAAGCAGGTTTCAAACAGACCTCCGCAGGCTGCTCCCGCCAATGTACAACACAATACCCCTCGCCTCAATGTTGACTGGCAAAATGTAGGACCCCAATGAAGGTGCCCAGGGGCAAATCCCACCTTCTCAGTAGTCTCACAGCATTTCTCCCAACAACCCTGCATTGATTTGATGATTAGAAAAAAGAAGTTAACATTTTTAGTGGATTCTGAGCTACATGTAGCGTATGGGGGAGAAATGCATACACGGGACCAAGGGAAGATGCCGGCCCCTCCATGGGTATTAATGGGATATTAACACAAACATTTGAAACACCACCGCTCACGGTGACGGGCCTCCATCAGAGCCCCCCGATCAACTATGTCTTAAAAATCAGGACCAGCTGTCCTGTTAACCTGTTAGGTAGAGACTTAATGGCGAAAATGGCTATTTCCCTCAGGGTAAATTCTGGTGTCACTTCTAACCGCCATTCCCGAAGACGCAAAAATATTTAGCGTCTGCGATAAAAAAAAAAAAAAAAAAAAAAAACGCCTTTTTTGGGATCCCAGTGCATCCCGAGACACGCCCGCTCTATGCATTCCAAATACCGCGGAGAATCCCTAATTTTTACCCAGTTAGCGAGCCGATTTTTGAATTCGCCTGTTTTTTTTTCATTGTTTTAAGAGAAGTGCTAAAAGCATATAAACCGAACTGTAACTCGATTGTTCTGACCTACTGTGATTGGCCAGTCAATCAATAACCGCAACCCGAGAGGATGGAATCCTCCTATTGAAATGTCTCTGATGAAATGTTATAAAGATTTCTGTTAAGAAATTACAATGGTGTCAGCAGCGTGTTGAGTATCTGGGATTCGTGTTGTCACAGGGAAAAAGAGTTAAATCCCAAACGTGTAGCGGCAATCGTGGAATTGGGGCCTCCACAGAATAAAAAAAAACATGCTAAGCTTTCTTGGAATGATTAGCTGTGGCCGTTATTATGACAAGATACTGAGAGTTACCAAACACGTGCTGATCAACCTGACACCATAGAATGGTCTGATGAAATGTTACATGCTTTTAAAAAGTTGAAGGAGGCACTGACAAATTCTCCAGGGCTCGGTTTACCAAGCTATGTGAAGGTGTTACACCTGTATGTCCGTGACTTTTGTAAGGGATACAGCTCGGTTTTAGCTCAAAGCCATGGGGTTAAATTAGGACCCGTGGCATACTTCTCTAAGCTTCTCCCGGTTCAAGTTCAAGGAATGCCAGGTTGTTTACGAGCATTGGCATCTTGTGCAATGGCAGTTGCACAGGCCATTTTGGTCACGCTGGAACACCACATGATACTGCATGCAGGGCATAATGTAAAACATTTAATGAATAATTTACATACCCAACATATGTCAGCGCAGCGATTTAGCGGATATGAAGTAATCCTTTTGTCAAATCCCCATCTAGAGATCAAATATGCCCCAAATACCGAAGGACCTGCCCCGATATTAAATGCATTATTAGGTTAAAAAAAGTGAGGCTGACAAAATTCCTCCGCGACTGCCCAAAAGGGATATTGCCAGAGGAAATGCTTTTGGAGAAACAGCTAGACAGTAAACTCTGACAGGAAGCCATCTGGGTCTTAATGCTCACACTGCATTAACCCTATGCTAACACTAGCCATTAATTTTACAATAGGATGTCTGCAGGAGCAGACATCTGTTTCTGAAGTGGGGGACTGGGCACAGGCAGGGGCGCAGAAATCAATGGCTGGGATTTGGTGCATCGAGGGTAAACCATGCATACCCATACATAGTGCCCCCTTATTTATTTCTCAAGCACACGGCATAGGACACAAAAGTGCACAACACACTTACATGGCGGTGAAACAAAGCTTTTTCATTTTACAATGTGAGAAACAAGTGAAAGCTTATGTAGAGAAATGCATAACATGCCAGATGACTAACCCCAACATTTCACATAAGCCACAGCATGATCATCTAGTTTACCCCACAGAACCCTGTACTGATTGGACCATTGACCATACACACATTACAGTTACACCAGGAGGTAAGCCTGAAGTTTTACTAGTTATGGTAGACATGTTTTCAAAATGGCCAGAATGCTTTCCAGTCAAGAAAGAAAATGCTAAGACCGTAGTGAAAATTTTGACACAAGAAATAATACCGCGCTTTGGATGCTTTTCGCGCATACGCAGCGATAACGGCACAGCCTTTAAAGCCAAAATATGTCAAGATTTAGTAGAACATTTAAACATTGAATGGCAGTTTCACATCCCATACCATCCTCAAAGTTCAGGGATAGTGGAGCGCATGAATAGAACAATAAAAGATAAACTTAGAAAAGCTACTGAAGGAACTTTTAAAAACTGGAAACACAGGCTACCCGCAGTTTTAGCTGAAATAAGGATGACACCTAATAAAGTAACTAAGCTTTCTCCTTATGAAATATTAATGGGTAGACCATTTCCTTTGCCATGGAACAGGACCATTAGAGAGACTAGCGAAGAAGGGAAGTGCAGGCAGGAGGAATACACCAGGGCTCTGGTGGAGAAGCTCACTGCTAGTGAAACACTTGTCTGTCAGAAGTTTCCTTCTCTTTTACAGGACTCGTTTCATGACATAAAGATTGGAGACACGGTGTTAGTGAAAAAGCACGGTAATCAACCGAAGATCGAGTTCCCATTCGAGAAGCCGACGAAGGTGATAGCAGTCGCTCGGACGGCCGTGCTTGTGGAAGGAAATCAGAATTGGATTCACGCCACGCGGGTGAAAAGAGTCCCTACACTTCAGATACTGGACGAGGATGAAGTACTGCAAGTTAAAGGATCGGTCGCCCCACCAAGGGGGCCACAGCCAGACATCCCCCCAAGGGGACAAGAAGAAGCTGGTTGCAGACCCCCAGCTAGGAACAATGGGTCCGAAGAAAGGCCAGCACTGGCTTGCCTGCTGGTTCTATGGCTCCAATCATTTTTGCACTGCAATGATTCTGTCTTTTCTGATAGTGTCAGTAATATGGGTTGTGTGTAGCTGTGTTTATGATCGCCCCGCCATAGGTCCACTTCAGCAGGTATGTGAACCTTTGGGTTTGAGACCAAGTGCCCTTATACCCCCCTCCCCGCATCCGCAGGCTGAAACTCACATGCCCCCTGTTGTAAAGAAAAGGGCTACGGGAGATAAACTCATCTCCAAATACGTGAGTAAAAACGCCAAAGGTGAAGTAACATTCTGGTTCAATACCTCAGAGCCCAGCATGATTTACACTTTTGATCTGTGCGATGTATATCCTTGTGCCTCCTAAATGATGCTAATTGGTCCAGTTGGTTTAAAGATTTATTTTCCAGCTGGAAAGGTTTTCTCACACAGTTCTGTATTATTGTTATACTGGTGATCATTGCTATTGTTACATTTAAGATCATTATGTGTGTCTTTGCTATGAAAACTAATAAGCAACAGGGAGCTTACGCTGCTTACTTGGCAGAGAATGAAGCTCACTATGATTATATAGTTCGCAGGGTAGAATCTGAGACATATGATGATGCCATGGTTGGTGAGTCTGAGAACTTGTAATAAGTTCTGAGACTCAAAGAAGGGTTTGTTGGCAGAGGCTAGGTCTCAGATTCTTCTAACAAAATGGCTGAAGCTAACAAAATGGCTGCCAGATTCACATAACAGGAATATATATGTAATATATATGTAATATATATTATTTGCTTGCAAGCTTCATTTGGAAATGTAATTGCAGAAATGTATGCTAGCGAAACTTAACTGTCAAACCACAATAACAGCTAATGAGGCAACTTCTGTAACTGCTACGTGCTGACCTTTTCCTTTGTGGAAACCGTCAGTTTGCTGTTATTTGTGTGGTTTCATCATATATGTCAAAGTGCATACTGTGTCTGTGGTTTTTTGCTATATAAGTCCTCCCTAAAGCGGAAGTAAATTAGAATTTGTACTGGGTCTGTTGTATGTCGTTTATTATCGAACCCGGGTACAAATCCTCTAAGATATCTTAAGTCACATATTAGAATTATTTCAATTATCAGACAGCGTGCCTTCAAAAGGGGATCCAGAGTGATCGCCCTAAGTAAAGACTCATTCTTTCAGTGACCCCAGAATTGTTTCCATTTTTCGGCGGGATGACTTCTGGCTCTCCACCTTATTGGACCCCCGCTTCCGGCACAAAATGGGGGCATTTTTTAAACCCGCCGAGAGGGAGGACAAACTGAACTACTACAAAGAAATTCTACGTAGGCAGTTGGCCGATGCCTATCTGCGCCATGGTCCATACTCTCGCAGGTTTGACTCGGGGGGGCCTCTGCCCTCACCTTCCACTGCCATGGCTGCTGGGGGGGTTGGCAGGAGCAGCAGCTGCAGCTCCATCAGCAGCAGCCTCAGTCTTCAGTCGCTAATGAGTAGCTTTCTACACCCGCATAGTGAGTCTACTCATGAGCAGCAGGAAGACCTGGAGCAGGACCTGAACCAGCAGGTCATGTCATACCTTGACATGACCATGCCAACACACCTTGAGGATCTGCTGGACTTCTGGGCAGCCAAACTTGGCTTGTGGCCGCAACTAGCAGAGTTTGCCCTGGAAAAGCTGTCCTGCCCGGCAAGTAGCGTTCCATCTGAGCGGGTGTTTAGTGCGGCGGGGGCCATAGTTACGGCGAGGATAACTCGTCTGTCAACTAAAAATGTGGAGAGACTCACCTTTTTGAAAATGAATCAGGGATGGATCAACAAGGATTTCCACCCACCAATGGCTGATGCATGCAACTAGATTCAGCATGGTGCCACGTTTTACACTTTCCAAATGGTGCAAAACATATTTATGTGTTTAGGCCAATTTTTGGGCTCCTGCTGATGCCAACTTCAGAGTGTGCCTTTCAGCCAATTTTGGGCCTCCTGCTGCTGCCAACTCCAGTGTCTCTTTCAAGCTATGTTTGGGCTCCTGCTGCTGCTTGCAACTCCAGGTTGTGATTCATCCAATTTTTGGCCTCCTGCAGCCAAGTCCAGTGTCTCTTTAAAGTAATGTTTGGGCTCCTGCTGCTGCTTGCAACTCCAGGGTGTGATTCATCCAATTTTTGGGCTCCTGCAGCCAACTCCAGTGTCTCTTTCACGCAATGTTTGGGCTCCTGCTGCTGCTTGCAACTTCAGGGTGTGATTCATCCAATTTTTGGCCTCCTGCTGCCAACTCCAGTGTCTCTTTAAAGCAATGTTTGGGCTCCTGCTGCTGCTGCTTGCAACTCCAGGGTGTGATTCATCCAATTTTTGGGCTCCTGCTGCCAACTCCAGTGTCTCTTTCAACCAATGTTTGGGCGGCTGCTGGTGCTTGCAACTCCAGGGTGTGATTCATCCAATTTTTGGGCTCTTGCTGCCAACTCCGGTGTCTCTTTCAAGCTATGTTTGGGCTCCTGCTGCTGCTGCTTGCGACTCCAGGATGTGATTCAGCCAATTTTTGGGCTCCTGCTGCCAACTCCAGTGTCTCTTTCAAGCTATGTTTGGGCTGCTGCTGCTGCTTGCAACTCCAGGGTGTGAGTCATCCAATTTTTGGGCTCCTGCTGCCAACTCCAGTGTCTCTTTCAAGCAATGTTTGGGCTCCTGCTGCTGCTGCTTGCAACTCCAGGGTGTGATTCAGCCAATTTTTGGGCTCCTGCTGCCAACTCCAGTGTCTCTTTCAAGCTATGTTTGGGCTCCTGCTGCTGCTGCTTGCGACTCCAAGGTGTCATTCAGCCAATTTTTGGGCTCCTGCTGCCAACTCCAGTGTCTCTTTCAAGCTATGTTTGGGCTCCTGCTGCTGCTTGCAACTCCAGGGTGTGATTCAGCCAATTTTTGGGCTCCTGCTGCCAACTCCAGTGTCTCTTTCAAGCTATGTTTGGGCTCCTGCTGCCAACTCCAGTGTCTCTTTCAAGCTATGTTTGGGCTCCTGCTGCTGCTGCTTGCAACTCCAGGGTGTCATTCAGCCAATTCTTGGGCTCCTGCTGCCAACTTTAGTGTCTCTTTCAAGCTATGTTTGGGCTCCTGCTGCTGCTTGCAACTCCAGGGTGTCATTCAGCCAATTTTTGGCCTCCTGCTGCCAACTCCAGTGTCTCTTTGAAGCTATGTTTGGGCTGCTGCTTGCAACTCCAGGGTGTGATTCATCCAATTTTTGGCCTCCTGCTGCCAACTCCAGTGTCTCTTTAAAGCAATGTTTGGGCTCCTGCTGCTGCTGCTGCTTGCAACTCCAGGGTGTGATTCATCCAATTTTTGGGCTCCTGCTGCCAACTTCAGTGTCTCTTTCAACCAATGTTTGGGCGGCTGCTGCTGCTTGCAACTCCAGGGTGGGATTCATCCAATTTTTGGGCTCCTGCTGCCAACTCCACTGTCTCTTTCAAGCTATGTTTGGGCTCCTGCTGCTGCTGCTTGCGACTCCAGGATGTGATTCAGCCAATTTTTGGGCTCCTGCTGCCAACTCCAGTGTCTCTTTCAAGCTATGTTTGGGCTGCTGCTGCTGCTGCTTGCAACTCCAGGGTGTGATTCAGCCAATTTTTGGGCTCCTGCTGCCAACTCCAGTGTCCCTTTCAAGCTATGTTTGGGCAGCTGCTGCTGCTGCTGCTGCTTGCAGCTCCAGGGTGTCATTCAGCCAATTTTTGGCCTCCTGAAGCCAACTCCAGTGTCTCTTTAAAGTAATGTTTGGGCTCCTGCTGCTGCTTGCAACTCCAGGGTGTGATTCAGCCAATTTTTGGGCTCCTGCTGCCAACTCCAGTGTCTCTTTCAAGCTATGTTTGGGCTGCTGCTGCTGCTTGCAACTCCAGGGTGTGATTCATCCAATTTTTGGCCTCCTGCAGCCAACTCCAGTGTCTCTTTCAAGCAATGTTTGGGCTGCTGCTGCTTGCAACTCCAGGGTGTGATTCATCCAATTTTTGGGCTCCTGCTGCCAACTCCAGTGTCTCTTTCAACCAATGTTTGGGCTGCTGCTGCTGCTTGTAACTCCAGGGTGTGATTCAGCCAATTTTTGGGCTCCTGCTGCCAACTCCAGTGTCTCTTTCAAGCTATGTTTGGGCTCCTGCTGCTGCTGCTGCTTGCAACTCCAGGGTGTGATTCAGCCAATTTTTGGGCTCCTGCTGCCAACTCCAGTGTCTCTTTCAAGCTATGTTTGGGCTCCTGCTGCCAACTCCAGTGTCTCTTTCAAGCTATGTTTGGGCTCCTGCTGCTTGCAACTCCAGGGTGTCATTCAGCCCCTAAAGCGGAAGTAAATTAGAATTTGTACTGGGTCTGTTGTATGTCGTTTATTATCGAACCCGGGTACAAATCCTCTAAGATATCTTAAGTCACATATTAGAATTATTTCAATTATCAGACAGCGTGCCTTCAAAAGGGGATCCAGAGTGATCGCCCTAAGTAAAGACTCATTCTTTCAGTGACCCCAGAATTGTTTCCATTTTTCGGCGGGATGACTTCTGGCTCTCCACCTTATTGGACCCCCGCTTCCGGCACAAAATGGGGGCATTTTTTAAACCCGCCGAGAGGGAGGACAAACTGAACTACTACAAAGAAATTCTACGTAGGCAGTTGGCCGATGCCTATCTGCGCCATGGTCCATACTCTCGCAGGTTTGACTCGGGGGGGCCTCTGCCCTCACCTTCCACTGCCATGGCTGCTGGGGGGGTTGGCAGGAGCAGCAGCTGCAGCTCCATCAGCAGCAGCCTCAGTCTTCAGTCGCTAATGAGTAGCTTTCTACACCCGCATAGTGAGTCTACTCATGAGCAGCAGGAAGACCTGGAGCAGGACCTGAACCAGCAGGTCATGTCATACCTTGACATGACCATGCCAACACACCTTGAGGATCTGCTGGACTTCTGGGCAGCCAAACTTGGCTTGTGGCCGCAACTAGCAGAGTTTGCCCTGGAAAAGCTGTCCTGCCCGGCAAGTAGCGTTCCATCTGAGCGGGTGTTTAGTGCGGCGGGGGCCATAGTTACGGCGAGGATAACTCGTCTGTCAACTAAAAATGTGGAGAGACTCACCTTTTTGAAAATGAATCAGGGATGGATCAACAAGGATTTCCACCCACCAATGGCTGATGCATGCAACTAGATTCAGCATGGTGCCACGTTTTACACTTTCCAAATGGTGCAAAACATATTTATGTGTTTAGGCCAATTTTTGGGCTCCTGCTGATGCCAACTTCAGAGTGTGCCTTTCAGCCAATTTTGGGCCTCCTGCTGCTGCCAACTCCAGTGTCTCTTTCAAGCTATGTTTGGGCTCCTGCTGCTGCTTGCAACTCCAGGTTGTGATTCATCCAATTTTGGCCTCCTGCAGCCAAGTCCAGTGTCTCTTTAAAGTAATGTTTGGGCTCCTGCTGCTGCTTGCAACTCCAGGGTGTGATTCATCCAATTTTTGGGCTCCTGCAGCCAACTCCAGTGTCTCTTTCACGCAATGTTTGGGCTCCTGCTGCTGCTGCTTGCAACTTCAGGGTGTGATTCATCCAATTTTTGGCCTCCTGCTGCCAACTCCAGTGTCTCTTTAAAGCAATGTTTGGGCTCCTGCTGCTGCTGCTTGCAACTCCAGGGTGTGATTCATCCAATTTTTGGGCTCCTGCTGCCAACTCCAGTGTCTCTTTCAACCAATGTTTGGGCGGCTGCTGGTGCTTGCAACTCCAGGGTGTGATTCATCCAATTTTTGGGCTCTTGCTGCCAACTCCGGTGTCTCTTTCAAGCTATGTTTGGGCTCCTGCTGCTGCTGCTTGCGACTCCAGGATGTGATTCAGCCAATTTTTGGGCTCCTGCTGCCAACTCCAGTGTCTCTTTCAAGCTATGTTTGGGCTGCTGCTGCTGCTTGCAACTCCAGGGTGTGAGTCATCCAATTTTTGGGCTCCTGCTGCCAACTCCAGTGTCTCTTTCAAGCAATGTTTGGGCTCCTGCTGCTGCTGCTTGCAACTCCAGGGTGTGATTCAGCCAATTTTTGGGCTCCTGCTGCCAACTCCAGTGTCTCTTTCAAGCTATGTTTGGGCTCCTGCTGCTGCTGCTTGCGACTCCAAGGTGTCATTCAGCCAATTTTTGGGCTCCTGCTGCCAACTCCAGTGTCTCTTTCAAGCTATGTTTGGGCTCCTGCTGCTGCTTGCAACTCCAGGGTGTGATTCAGCCAATTTTTGGGCTCCTGCTGCCAACTCCGGTGTCTCTTTCAAGCTATGTTTGGGCTCCTGCTGCTGCTGCTTGCGACTCCAGGATGTGATTCAGCCAATTTTTGGGCTCCTGCTGCCAACTCCAGTGTCTCTTTCAAGCTATGTTTGGGCTGCTGCTGCTGCTTGCAACTCCAGGGTGTGAGTCATCCAATTTTTGGGCTCCTGCTGCCAACTCCAGTGTCTCTTTCAAGCAATGTTTGGGCTCCTGCTGCTGCTGCTTGCAACTCCAGGGTGTGATTCAGCCAATTTTTGGGCTCCTGCTGCCAACTCCAGTGTCTCTTTCAAGCTATGTTTGGGCTCCTGCTGCTGCTGCTTGCGACTCCAAGGTGTCATTCAGCCAATTTTTGGGCTCCTGCTGCCAACTCCAGTGTCTCTTTCAAGCTATGTTTGGGCTCCTGCTGCTGCTTGCAACTCCAGGGTGTGATTCAGCCAATTTTTGGGCTCCTGCTGCCAACTCCAGTGTCTCTTTCAAGCTATGTTTGGGCTCCTGCTGCCAACTCCAGTGTCTCTTTCAAGCTATGTTTGGGCTCCTGCTGCTGCTGCTTGCAACTCCAGGGTGTCATTCAGCCAATTCTTGGGCTCCTGCTGCCAACTTTAGTGTCTCTTTCAAGCTATGTTTGGGCTCCTGCTGCTGCTTGCAACTCCAGGGTGTCATTCAGCCAATTTTTGGCCTCCTGCTGCCAACTCCAGTGTCTCTTTGAAGCTATGTTTGGGCTGCTGCTTGCAACTCCAGGGTGTGATTCATCCAATTTTTGGCCTCCTGCTGCCAACTCCAGTGTCTCTTTAAAGCAATGTTTGGGCTCCTGCTGCTGCTGCTGCTTGCAACTCCAGGGTGTGATTCATCCAATTTTTGGGCTCCTGCTGCCAACTTCAGTGTCTCTTTCAACCAATGTTTGGGCGGCTGCTGCTGCTTGCAACTCCAGGGTGGGATTCATCCAATTTTTGGGCTCCTGCTGCCAACTCCACTGTCTCTTTCAAGCTATGTTTGGGCTCCTGCTGCTGCTGCTTGCGACTCCAGGATGTGATTCAGCCAATTTTTGGGCTCCTGCTGCCAACTCCAGTGTCTCTTTCAAGCTATGTTTGGGCTGCTGCTGCTGCTGCTTGCAACTCCAGGGTGTGATTCAGCCAATTTTTGGGCTCCTGCTGCCAACTCCAGTGTCCCTTTCAAGCTATGTTTGGGCAGCTGCTGCTGCTGCTGCTGCTTGCAGCTCCAGGGTGTCATTCAGCCAATTTTTGGCCTCCTGAAGCCAACTCCAGTGTCTCTTTAAAGTAATGTTTGGGCTCCTGCTGCTGCTTGCAACTCCAGGGTGTGATTCAGCCAATTTTTGGGCTCCTGCTGCCAACTCCAGTGTCTCTTTCAAGCTATGTTTGGCCTGCTGCTGCTGCTTGCAACTCCAGGGTGTGATTCATCCAATTTTTGGCCTCCTGCAGCCAACTCCAGTGTCTCTTTCAAGCAATGTTTGGGCTGCTGCTGCTTGCAACTCCAGGGTGTGATTCATCCAATTTTTGGGCTCCTGCTGCCAACTCCAGTGTCTCTTTCAACCAATGTTTGGGCTGCTGCTGCTGCTTGCAACTCCAGGGTGTGATTCAGCCAATTTTTGGGCTCCTGCTGCCAACTCCAGTGTCTCTTTCAAGCTATGTTTGGGCTCCTGCTGCTGCTGCTGCTTGCAACTCCAGGGTGTGATTCAGCCAATTTTTGGGCTCCTGCTGCCAACTCCAGTGTCTCTTTCAAGCTATGTTTGGGCTCCTGCTGCCAACTCCAGTGTCTCTTTCAAGCTAGGTTTGGGCTCCTGCTGCTTGCAACTCCAGGGTGTCATTCAGCCAATTCTTGGGCTCCTGCTGCCAACTCCAGTGTCTCTTTAAAGCAATGTTTGGGCTCCTGCTGCTGCTTGCAACTCCA
Source organism: Gastrophryne carolinensis (assembly GCA_027917425.1). NCBI lineage: Eukaryota > Metazoa > Chordata > Amphibia > Anura > Microhylidae > Gastrophryne > Gastrophryne carolinensis. Next base: position 41,801,712 of record CM051237.1, on the reverse strand, counting down.
GGGTGTGATTCATCCATTTTTTGGGCTCCTGCTGCCAACTTCAGTGTCTCTTTCAACCAATGTTTGGGCGGCTGCTGCTGCTTGCAACTCCAGGGTGGGATTCATCCAATTTTTGGGCTCCTGCTGCTGCCAGCTCCAGGGTGTGTTTTTCAGGCACTATAGGGGCCCCTCATAGTGATGCCACCTCAACTCTCTGCAATTGTGCCGCTCCGCAATTCTATTAGCGATGCCTCTGATCTGCATGTCATAATTATTTACAGTATTTTTAACTAACCCAGCACGCATCCTATGCGTGTTACAGCAAGGCAAGAATGTTTTACAACCCTATTGAGGCTCTAGGAAGCTCAGAAATAGCGGTTTTTAATAGTGGTTCGTCGCAAATAAATTCGGACCGAAACAAATTTTTCGGAAAATTCGACGAATCAGCCGAATCGCATTTTTCAAAAGTTCGCTCATCTCTACTGACCATACTCAAAATATCACTGCCTCAATAAATAGAGGAGGGAAAGAAGAAACAATATTAGCGCTGGGAAAATCATATAAATCACTATCAAAGGACTTCCAATCATTTAGGGAAACTGTGGATAACCACCTAATAGACTTCAAAAACAATCTGCTGCAATCAATTCAGGAAACGGTTAAGATAACCGTAAAAACTGAACTACATGAACTTAAGAAGTTTACTCAATAACACAGAGAATAGAAAATATAGAAGCAGGCGGGCAGGCTAAATCATCACTAACGCCAGGCAGTGACAGATAAGAGCCTGTATTGCGGCGCTATTAGCGACCGCTAGTGGCCGCCACGATCAGCTGTCAGTCGCTATTCCAGGGCTCCTCAGTCGCTACCTGCCGTTATTGGGAATCACGCTGCCAATGTTGAATATGATGTTTCAGATGTGCTTTAGAGGTGCTGTTGAGTTGTTACACCGTATTCAATACAGCGCCTGAGCGTTTCTTTGCTGTTCTATAGAAATTAATCTGTAAAACCTTTTTTTTTGGGGGGGGGGGATTTATTTAAGCAGATATTTGGTTTAATAAAAAATAAAAACAGGTTTTACCATGTTCATGGTTCCTAAAATGAGAAAAAAAATGTAGTTAGTTAATGTTGTTGCTTCAAAATATATTTTACTAAATCCCCTTTGTTTGTTGTGGTTGAATTTAATTACATAACAAACACCTTTAAACTTTAGAGATTGAAAGCAAGCTACTTTTACGTTATCCACTACCACCCCCATATTTTGTTTTTTAATTACTTTATGCTACACATTTTTCTGGGTAATAATTAGAGACCAACCACATTTTTGTCAAGTAATGTTTTGAAGGAGACTGTAGTACAGTAGTTGTAGTATAGTTAAGGTGACCTAGCTTACCGAAAAAAAGAGGTAATCATGCTCAAACCCAGTCTGGGTGTCCTCGTGACTGTCTGCGACCATGTTGGGGACTTCTGGCACCAGTGCTGTTTCCTCGGGGGGTTCGATTCGGTGACATATGCAAATATTGTGTAGGACACAGCATGCGAGGATGATTTTGGAGACCTTTTGTGGACTGTACAACATCTCTCCTCCTGGGTGTGCCAAACAGAGAAAGCGTGCTTTCAGCAGGCTGATGGTTCTTTTCACAATGCATCTGGTTTTGCGATGTGCTACATTGTATCGTACTAGGGCAGTGGTCTGTGGGGTTCTGACCGGAGTCATTAGCCACGTTTTCTGCCCATATCCCTTGTCCACTGTTGAATAATCAAATTGAGAGAAAGCAATTAGTCAAGTACCATGAACATAATGTATACATTATCTAGTTTGCCAATTTACTAGGCCACATGTCAAACTTGTAATTATGTCAAGGATTATTAATTACCCAGTAGTTAGCCAGGTGGCATTTCATTGTTATCAGACTTCCGGCACAGGACTGATTGCTGGAGCACGTAAGAATCATGGCATGAGCCGGGGAAGCCAGATCTCACGGCCTGCAGCTTCATGTCATGGTCACACACTACCATGACGTTCATTGAATGGAACTGTTTACGATTTCTATAATGCAGCTCCTGTGCACGGGGAGGGCGGAAAGGGATATGTGTACCATCCACGCACCCTAGCACATTAGGGATCCCTCCCATGCGGTAGAACGCACCTTTTATATTGGCAACCTCCTCCTCATCCTCAGGAAATTTGATATAAACAGGGATAAGGTTGCAAATAGCCAGGACTACCTGGTAAAATATGCGGCTCATTGTAGCCTGGCTGATCCCACTGAGGAGGGCAGAGGTTGCCTGGAAATTCCCCCGTGCCACAATATTTAGCATGGCACAAAGGCGAACTATGCCAGGGATGGAATGGGTGCGTCTGGTGGATGGATCGATTTTGGTTTTAATCTGATCATATAGGGACTGTAGTGCTGCACGATTCAGACGAAAACGACTTCTGATCTGCTCGTCACTTAAATCCCATACAGAGAGGCGGATGCCAAAGGATCGGGGTGCCCTAAGCCTCACAGCACCCTCCTCCCGTGACTCCTGACCTTCCTGTATGCTGCCACAACAATACATCCATAACCCAAACATCACCCTCTCATCCATTTCACAATCACTGGCTATAGCTCAGGTTAGAACCACCAGGCTGCTGAAAGTATGCTTTCAAAGTTTGTCACAACCAAGAGGGGAGTTGCTGCACAACCCACAAAAGGTCCCCAAAACAATCCACACTTGCAGTATGCTACACAATATTTGCAGATGCCACCAAAAAAAATCTCACAAAGAAACAGCGCTGATGCCAGAAAAGCTCAACAAAGCCACAGACAGTACTCAATAAACACAGCCAGACACTTTGTGCAAGCTAGGGCTTAGTAACCAAAAACACCACAGCCTTTGCCACAGTGTATCATGAAAAGAATGCTTAAAGTATTCTGAATTTATACTTAACTTATCCAAAGGACTGGTCCGCTTAGCCGCCTCTTGCGTTTCTTAGCAGTTTCCGGTCTGTAATTAGCTTACCACAGGTGTGGCGGGAACGCCTAGCACTTGAAAGGCTCGGGGATAGGAATCAATCAATATATTGAAACAGGAGAATGAAAGTGAGCATACAATCGTTGTGATACAAGCTCCCTGCTCCATGAAAAGAAAGATCATCACCAGATTTTACTTTCGGGAGATGAGTGATAAAATAGGTGACAACGAAGATGTACCTCTGGATTATCTCTCTAAGTGAAATGCAATTGAAATCTTGGGAACAGGAATCATACAACATATTGATACAGAGAAGAGAAAAACAAGACAGAGAGAGAGAGTATATGGCTACTGATAATATCTTGAATGGATGGATAATTCCAGAATAATATTATGAAACATCATACAATATTACAATAACCACTGCCCGGATAAAAATAAGGAATGGGAGGGATACAAGTAGGGGTCAAATGTGCCCCGAAATGGTGACATTGGACTAATACCTAGGTCATCTGAGCATATAGGTGACTAGGTGGTAAATATTGTTAGTATTGCAAATGATGTACATATATGTAATGATATGGATAGTGCATCCAAGAAGGAAATATGTGATCGATAATGAGTTCAAGTGTCCATGACCAAAAATCAAATCCACACAGCATAGTACTAATAGTTAAAATAGAAACTCTATATCATGTCAGCATAATACAACAACACATGGAATACCTAGGAATAAACAGAGTGATCAGTAAGTCCTTAAATGTTGAGTTTATTTGTTCAATGTTTGGTATTATATTTATCCCTCGCTCTACCCCTGCAGCTGGAAAACTGACAGTCTGTGAGACTGACAGGTCCATACGAGCTGCCGGGTGTGCCGCTGGGCGGGCGCGGTGGGCATGACGTCACGGCGTCACATCCGAGTCCTGCGTTCCAACCCGAGGGAAGCAGGAAGTACGTGCGGCGTGGCCCCTGCGAGCTCTCAGAGGCTCGGACGGGGCGCGCTGGTGCGTGCGACCGCGCCCTCGACAGGCATGGACGCGATTGGAGACCAGGGGAAATAAAAGGTGAGCGGTAGGGGTACAGTACTTACCTGATGAAGTGGTGAGGAGGTTCACCACGCAACGCGTCGTCTTTGTGTCTTTGTTGGATGGAGTCTATCACACGGTGATGTATTAATACGGCAGACCATAGTAGAGTATTAGTTCCCAGCATATCCTGTACACTTACATGGTCTTTTGCTTAATCCACGATTAGTAATTGTTTTTTTGTAATATCTCTTGGTATTTTGGGATAGTAATAAGCGCTTGTCACTTTAATGAAATTACACTTGTCACTTTAATTGCACAAGTCACTTTTTTTGCTTGATAAATTGTTGTATATACATATGTTTAGCACCATGTTGTCTTAGATTTTTTATTATATTTTTTATTCCACTATTAACTTTCCAGAGGAATTTTTGCAAGGGAACTTCATATTGATATATTGTATAGATATTAACCACCTGATAGCCATCCCACCCCAAACATTTGGGGCTTTTTAATTGTGTTTTTAGATGTATGTATTTCTTTGTATGTAGGATCTGACTAAATAAATTACCATATATTAATTCAAAAATCTCCACAGTGTGCGGCACATTCTATTTTGGGCGGTGTTGGTTGTGGCATCTGGTAAACCACAAACATACATATTTCTTGGTAGAGTACATAAGCAGCCCGGTGCCAGCACCTATTTTGGTTTATACACAGCGGTGCAGGTTTAGCTTCTTTTGTTTTAACGCCTAGCACTTGCATAATAGCGTACTTTAGCGGATCTGGTTGCACAGACATCTTTTGTCCAATCAAAGGTACGCTGTTCAAAATTCAAATAGCCGTTTTTGGGACACCATTTCCAATGTTGTTTAGAGCCACGGATTCCATTACTTCATAATGTCTATGTGGGTTGTTAATTAGCTAATTAATTACTTTATTGACTGCAACACATGTTTTCCAGAAACATCATTCATTGGAGTCAAGATGTATCTCCAAACACCTTTACAGTATGTGTCAATCAATTAACTGGGCCTGTTTATGATTGGTTCCTAAAGCACATAAATTGTGGCATACACATTCAGCATTTGTTGCCATTCTGTAGGTTGCATGCGTCCTTGTGTGTGTGTTGTTTGGTGGTGTGTGCAGCTACAGGATGGAGCCAAATTCTGGGCATCTGCCAGCCACTGCTGTGTCTACTGCTGGGCCCAGTACCAGTGGTGTGCGTCATGGCCGCAGACCTTCCTTAAGGAAAAGGGCACAGGCTGAAGGTGAAGCCCCACTCAAGGCCAAGCGTCCATTTGCCATGAGGGAGCCAGAATTTAATTTGGCAGATAATAATACTCTTGTGCGTCTGACACTGGCTAAATGGGAGTTATTATTTGGCTCCCAAAGTCAGTGTTTAGGCAAACAAGAAAGGAGCAAATTGTGGGATGCCATTTGTGAGCAGCTTACTAGCACTGCTCAATACCCACGTAGTGGCACAGCCTGCAAGAAACGCTTCTACACTTTGCAAAGGGCCCTTATGGGAAAGATGAAGAATGATCTACTTGTAGACAGTGGGACAAAGCAGGGTCCAAAGAGTAAATACAGGCCATATGAGGAGATGCTGAAGTGCAAGATTCCACTCTGTCGGCTGCAGGGGGTGGATGCTGGGGATGACACCACAGGTTGGGGTGAAGGTACATTCATTTAATCTTGAAAGTGATTGTTGATAATAATGTTGTTACATTTCTCATAACCAAATATTTCTCATAATAAAAGTAGGTCACGGTAAGTATTAGATTTTAGCTATGTCCTTTTTTATAAACATTTTTCTGGCTTGATGCATAGTGGCACATGAGGACTCCCAGGAGTCGGGTGATGAGGTGGCCCAGAATCCTGCCCTTCCCCCAGCCTCAACCTTAACGCAGTCTTAACGTCTGCTGTTGAAGGTAAACAGTCTGTATATTTTTTTTGTTTTCTTTTTTTTTATTTTTTGGACACATTAACAATGCATAATTATTTACTTTTGATTATCATAGATGCCCTCAGAATTGCACCAGCATCTCCTCATGAGGCTACCTACTCTTTGGATGCCAGTAAGTGCATGTACCAACCTGGCTTGGGTTTAGCTAATATAAATGTGTGAATGTCTCTCAATCATGGTTTGAAATTGTAGGGAAAGTCCCTGCTTCATCTTTGGACCCCGCTTCCTGTGTTGCAGGCCTTCAGGACCCTGTTGGTGTGTATTGCCAAGCACACTGTATCCTTTGTGGTTTTTGGGTAACAATGTGTATCTTTTCATATGGTAAAATGCCAAACCCTGATACCTTACTTTCCCAAATGGATAGTTGTTTAGGTTTGTGCAACAACCAGATCCTCTTTTGGCATTTATAAATGATGGAAATGCATTACACATGTTTTCGCATTAAGCTGCTATTGTGAAAAAATGTCATTAACAATACTATGGGAGGTGCTAACTATATGCATTCTGCTTTATTTTAGGCCAGAATACAGGAAGTGCTGGTCCTGAAAGGGCCCTTCACCGCGCTGCTGCTAGGGATGAGGGTAAGAATGTGTTTGTTTTTTTTCAAGTAAGGATGTTGTTTGACCAGAAATGTTGTGTGGCTCTTGACATTTGTTCTGAACAATGTTTTTGTAGGGCAAAGCTCTAGTGATGGCCTAAGTCTGGACAGATGTGGCAGGTATGTGTGTTCTTAGATATGTGATTATGCTATTTGTTGACACAATGACTTTATCGTGTTGATTAAACAAACAGATTTCTACCTAATATCTCAAAATTGACAAGGGTGTGTGTAGTGGCCAATGCGTTACTTTGGACAGGTATTGCCTCTATACTGGTTTGACAAAATGGACACACATTATGAACCTAACAAATAACAGGACTTTTCTAATTAGCATATGCAACGTTGCCGCCACTCTCAGATGACGATTTGCCCCTTTCTGGCAGCCAGACACCTGTACTATTTGAGGAGGAGCACACTCAGGTACCATTGATGAATTGGTTATAGTTGTCCAACGGTTACATGTTTTTGTGACAATCAGGTTCCCCCATGTAACATACAACATACTTTGATCGTAGCAGGAATTGTTTGCGGCAACCCAGGATATGCCCTCCTCACAAGTCCCATGTGGCCAGGCTACAGGGGCAGAACCTACGGTACATGATAATGTAACCATAGATGTATGCGGTTTTGATTTATCTGCTAAATCCAATTTGGATAATAATATTTGGTTTTATGTTTTAGCCTGTGCAACAACCAACTGCCCCAGGTGCCCCCACAAGTGCCGACCTGTATGAACTAGGGGGCGGGATGCTGGAGGCCTACAGTCGCCAACAGACGCGTGATGGAACTCAGGAGCGCATTGGGGCGTTGGAAAACCAATCGCTGGTGGACCAACAACAAATTCGGGACCCGAGACAAGAAGTTAGAGATTTGAGAAACCACCAACAGTCTGAAATGATGCAAGCCATCAAACAAATGATGCATGGCATCCAACAATCTCTACAGCGCCAGGACCAAACTTTGTTGTTACATCAGCTAATACAGCAGCAGTCTATTTTTTTTACTGCACTGTTGTCCCCCAACACCGCCCCTAACAATGACTGAGGTACAGTTTGAGACTGCACCGGAACCTATAATTTTAAATATTAAGATAATAAATCAAAACGGTGTGCACAAGTGGGTGACCAATACTCTGAAAAGATTTATTAAGGCAAGTCCCACTACATGCCCAAAACACCCATTAAACCATGGCACTACCGCTGTTGTTATTTAAAAATAAATGTTTTTATTTGATAGAAAATGTGACATACATTGGACATAGTTAAAAAACACTAAAGACAATATACAAAAAGGAAGGGAGACATCTAGTGGGGGCAGTGGGAAGTGGTTCTAATAACAACTAATCATAATAAATACAAATGCAAAAAATACAACACCTCATTATCTAAAGGTCACTATATAGACCTCAAAGCACGTGCAATGAACAATTATCAAAAAATAATAATAACAATATGTGATGCTATCCTAACAACCTAATAACGCTACCTACCATACTGGAGCTAAATCAAGCAGACACAGCCAGGGAGAGCAAAAGAAAATAGTCCCCAAAGTGGAAAACAATAGACTTACATACACTAACGACCACCTGCCCACTGCCCCGCCCGTCTACGCGTTGCGTGACGCCAGGACGCGTCACTTCCTCAGGACAACAAATATCTAAACCTACCCCCTATTTAAGCACACTAACCTGTATGGACTCCACGCCCCGATGATGAAGCGAGTGCTGCACACCTGATCCCGATCAGCACCATCATGCCGCCCCCAGTATGTGCGGGCGCGCCCACAATGAATGTTCCGGCGCGTCCCGGCCGGAGGCGCGCCGGAACAAAAGACGGCGGCGGTACGTGCCGCGCCTGTCAGGAAGCTATCACCCAGCAAAAATGCACGCCCACCTAAACCAATGAGCAGCCCAATAGCAGAGTGACGCGCAAGGTGAAACAAGCTGGAAGCTATTGCGCGCGCATTCCCTCCACCTCTGTCATATCTCGCCAGTCCATAGCAGGGATGCGCGCGCACCCAGTAAACTGTAAAAGGCACAGGCCGCCCGGCACCCAATAGGGGACCAGACCCACTGTGCCACTAACCAGAAGGTAATGCGCTGCTCATTTAGAATAGGAAGGGCAGGGGGAAAATGTAAAGGAGCCAACACAGGTAATTGTGCACCCAAATCTAAACAACTACACAACACTAATAGTCTATCACCATATCTATTCTTCATCATTAATCTATACTCTTAAGTTTATACAAAACAGAAAAAAAGGCTGTATACAGTAAATAATTAACTAGTAATGATTAAATATGCCAGAGCTGGAACATTACAGCCCAATTTAAAGGGGAAGTTACTACTGCTCCTACTAATAATACTCAGGCAAGCGGGCCATTCTGCATGCAGAGGATGCAAAATAGGGCCATTCTGCATGCAGCAAGTGCAACTGCCCCCAAGCCGGACAAAAGGCACACAAACCTACCTAAGAAGAGAGTACAGGGGGAATCTAAATGTGCTATATAAAAAGTGGCACCAACGCATGCTTCTAAATAGTAACACTGGCCTCCAAAGGGAGCCCACCCAGTACACCTGACGTGTACTGACTGTTATTGCCAACAAAAGACATTTTTGGGGCAAGCCAAATTTCTATAGGGCACAAATCATAATATCGTTCACATTTTCATGACCCGGTGGGCCACGGATAAGTGGTTCTACTGCACTGCCAACTCAGCAGCCATCTCAAGTTGTCGTCGGGCTACCGGGAGGCTTAGAGGCACCGTCCCTGTGTTGATTCACATGGTTTCAGCTGTATTCTTCCCCAGGGCACAAATTTCCGGATTCAAACGGTCAGTGCTTTCTTCTGATGGAAATTCCGCCACATTCCTGACAGCCAGTCAACTCTGTTATGACCATAATGGGCTCAGTGCACAACACAAACCTGTTCAAGTGTTATCAAAAAATACAAAGCCAATTAATCACTTAAGCTAAAATGTGAATAAATCAAAAACCAGTGTAACCAAGTGCAAAAACACAAAGTAAAACATGACAACCGCAACTACACAGAGCCCCCCCCACCCCCCCCCCCCTCCTCACCCACCCACTCACATCCCCACTCAAAACCACCCCCACCCCAAACCTGAAGTGAAATGTCCCAAATAATGACAGATGTGCTAACCCTAACTGAATGCAACCCGAAAATCCCATAATAGTGATACCGCACCTGCCAACCTAGGGGTCATGTGCCCAAAAAGGGGGTGAAAGCTGTGTCTTCATTCAAACCCACAGGTGACTGCGTGTCAAGATTCCATATCCATCTAAGCTCCCTCTGTTGCAAGGCCCGTTTGATATCCCCACCCCGTGGGCCCACTTTGACCCGTTCCAGGCCGGTAACTTTGAGGCAGCTGAAGTCGCCCCCATGTAATTTAAGGAAGTGTAGCGCCACTGGTGGAATCTTCTGTCCTTGTTCTAAATTCCTACCCGCCAAGCGGATACTGGAAAAATGGGCTTGGACCCGCGCCTTAAGTGTATTGCGCGTTTCTCCCACATATGATTTTGGACAGTCACATGTAAGTGCATAGACCACCGCCGTGGACCTGCAGTTAATCATCTGTTTAATGGCAAAAGTCTGGCCCGTTTGCAGGTTTTTTACAGTCTTTTGTTTAACCATATGGGAACATATTGAACATGTGCCACATGGGAAATTACCAATCACTGTTTTTTCGGGGTCAAGCCAGTTCCCAGCAGGAAACAGATGACTACTGCATATCCTGTCTCTCAGATTGGGTGCCCTCCGCGCCGTCATTTTGGGGCCACCCCGTGTCCATCTCTCCAGCAGGGCATCAGATCTTAAGATGTCCCAATTATCCCTAAGAAGGTACCTGAGGCTCTGCCATTCCGTGTTATATTGCGTAATATACCTCACCTCTGGATCTTGTCGTCTCTTATGTCTGGGATTCAGGAGACTCCCTCTGACGGTACCCTTAGCGCGTGCATGTGCTCTCCTTATCACCCCTCTCGGGTAACCCCTCCGCAAGAAGCGCTCAGTGAGGTCGTCAGCTTGATGTACAAATTCTTCCTCACTGGAGCAGTTCCTCCGCAATCTGAGGAACTGCCCAGTTGGAATCCCACGTTTCAAGTTTGTCTGATGGAAACTCTCAAATCTCAGCAGGGAGTTAACGGCCGAATCCTTACGATATAACCCGGACTTTAGGGACCCGTCCTCTTGTACCGTGATCAGAAGATCAAGAAAACACACCTGCTTAGTGGATACCTGCGCAGTGAGAAATATATTCAAGTCATTTGTGTTAAGACAGTTCAAAAACTCAAAAAACTGTGGCTCAGAGCCCTGCCAGAGTACCATGATATCATCAATATACCTGTGCCACCCCAACACGTGCCGATGATGTTCACGCATAGCCTCGCTAAAGACAACCACTCTCTCCCACCACCCCAGGAATAAGTTTGCCACAGAGGGGGCACAACGCGCCCCCATGGCTACACCGCGTACTTGTCTGTAGTACATCGAGTCAAACATAAAGAAATTATGTGACAATATGAACTCGAGCAGTTGGAGTGTAAATTCCTGGAGTGGTGGGGGGTCTGCCGTACTCATTTCTAAAAAGTATCGGCACGTGTGGAGGGCACAGGTATGAGATATGTTTGAATATAGAGATTCAACATCTAATGTGACTAGAAGGATGCCATTAGGTACATAGATCTGTTCCAACTGCTTAAGTAAATGCATGGAGTCCCGCACATATGATGCCAAAGTTGTGACAAACGATTGTAAGCATTTGTCCACAAAGATACAAGCTTTTTCAGTTAATCCCCCGATGCCCGCCACTATTGGTCTTCCGGGGGGGCACCGGGGGTTTTTATGTATCTTGGGCAAAGTATAGAAAGTAGCCACAATAGGAAAGTCTACCAAAAGAAAATTCCGTTGTCTATCGTTAATAATTCGACTGGACCACGCCCCCTGTACTAATGCATCAAATTCTCTTTTGTACAGGGTTAAAGGATTACCCGTAAGCCTCTCGTAGAAGTCTGGATTCTCGACTGGACACCACGAGAATATGAAGCAGTGGATGATTTGACCTCACTCCTTGAAGAACAAGAGATGGAGGTAAACCCAATAGATCAACTCTTTAGACCTTCGAAATACACTCCGGCATGGACAATCAGTCCAGCTGTGCATACCTTCTTTAAGGTGGTTAGTAAGAAGATCTGGGCTTTACCAACTACCCGGTGTGTTACCAACTTGACCCAGGGGGAGCTGGAGGCTGTCTCGGGCCTCCGCACTCGCACGGAATTGGTCATCAAAGAGGCCGACAAGGGCGGCAATATTGTCGTAATGTCACGGGAGTACTATCGTGCGGAGGCCCTGAGACAGCTTCAAAATCCAGACTTCTACGATAGGCTTACGGGTAATCCTTTAACCCTGTACAAAAGAGAATTTGATGCATTAGTACAGGGGGCGTGGTCCAGTCGAATTATTAACGATAGACAACAGAATTTTCTTTTGGTAGACTTTCCTATTGTGGCTACTTTCTATACTTTGCCCAAGATACATAAAAACCCCCGGTGCCCCCCCGGGAAGACCAATAGTGGCGGGCATTGGGGGATTAACTGAAAAAGCTTGTATCTTTGTGGACAAATGCTTACAATCGTTTGTCACAACTTTGGCATCATATGTGCGGGACTCCATGCATTTACTTAAGCAGTTGGAACAGATCTATGTACCTAATGGCATCCTTCTAGTCACATTAGATGTTGAATCTCTATATTCAAACATATCTCATACCTGTGCCCTCCACACGTGCCGATACTTTTTAGAAATTAGTACGGCAGACCCCCCACCACTCCAGGAATTTACTCTCCAACTGCTCGAGTTCATATTGTCACATAATTTCTTTATGTTTGACTCGATGTACTACAGACAAGTACGCGGTGTAGCCATGGGGGCGCGTTGTGCCCCCTCTGTGGCAAACTTATTCCTGGGGTGGTGGGAGAGAGAGGTTGTTTTTAGCGAGGCTATGCGTGAACATCATCGGCACGTGTTGGGGTGGCACAGGTATATTGATGATATCATGGTACTCTGGCAGGGCTCTGAGCCACAGTTTTTTGAGTTTTTGAACTGTCTTAACACAAATGACTTGAATATATTTCTCACTGCGCAGGTATCCACTAAGCAGGTGTGTTTTCTTGATCTTCTGATCACGGTACAAGAGGACGGGTCCCTAAAGTCCGGGTTATATCGTAAGGAGACGGCCGTTAACTCCCTGCTGAGATTTGAGAGTTTCCATCAGACAAACTTGAAACGTGGGATTCCAACTGGGCAGTTCCTCAGATTGCGGAGGAACTGCTCCAGTGAGGAAGAATTTGTACATCAAGCTGACGACCTCACTGAGCGCTTCTTGCGGAGGGGTTACCCGAGAGGGGTGATAAGGAGAGCACATGCACGCGCTAAGGGTACCGTCAGAGGGAGTCTCCTGAATCCCAGACATAAGAGACGACAAGATCCAGAGGTGAGGTATATTACGCAATATAACACGGAATGGCAGAGCCTCAGGTACCTTCTTAGGGATAATTGGGACATCTTAAGATCTGATGCCCTGCTGGAGAGATGGACACGGGGTGGCCCCAAAATGACGGCGCGGAGGGCACCCAATCTGAGAGACAGGATATGCAGTAGTCATCTGTTTCCTGCTGGGAACTGGCTTGACCCCGAAAAAAAAGTGATTGGTAATTTCCCATGTGGCACATGTTCAATATGTTCCCATATGGTTAAACAAAAGACTGTAAAAAACCTGCAAACGGGCCAGACTTTTGCCATTAAACAGATGATTAACTGCAGGTCCACGGCGGTGGTCTATGCACTTACATGTGACTGTCCAAAATCATATGTGGGAGAAACGCGCAATACACTTAAGGCGCGGGTCCAAGCCCATTTTTCCAGTATCCGTTTGGCGGGTAGGAATTTACTGTGTAGTTGCGGTTGTCATGTTTCACTTTGTGTTTTTGCACTTGGTTACACTGGTTTTTGATTTATTCACATTTTAGCTTAAGTGATTAATTGGCTTTGTATTTTTTGATAACACTTGAACAGGTTTGTGTTGTGCACTGAGCCCATTATGGTCATAACAGAGTTGACTGGCTGTCAGGAATGTGGCGGAATTTCCATCAGAAGAAAGCACTGACCGTTTGAATCCGGAAATTTGTGCCCTGGGGAAGAATACAGCTGAAACCATGTGAATCAACACAGGGACGGTGCCTCTAAGCCTCCCGGTAGCCCGACGACAACTTGAGATGGCTGCTGAGTTGGCAGTGCAGTAGAACCACTTATCCGTGGCCCACCGGGTCATGAAAATGTGAACGATATTATGATTTGTGCCCTATAGAAATTTGGCTTGCCCCAAAAATGTCTTTTGTTGGCAATAACAGTCAGTACACGTCAGGTGTACTGGGTGGGCTCCCTTTGGATGCCAGTGTTACTATTTAGAAGCATGCGTTGGTGCCACTTTTTATATAGCACATTTAGATTCCCCCTGTACTCTCTTCTTAGGTAGGTTTGTGTGCCTTTTGTCCGGCTTGGGGGCAGTTGCACTTGCTGCATGCAGAATGGCCCTATTTTGCATCCTCTGCATGCAGAATGGCCCGCTTGCCTGAGTATTATTAGTAGGAGCAGTAGTAACTTCCCCTTTAAATTGGGCTGTAATGTTCCAGCTCTGGCATATTTAATCATTACTAGTTAATTATTTACTGTATAAAGCCTTTTTTTCTGTTTTGTATAAACTTTACATTTTCCCCCTGCCCTTCCTATTCTAAATGAGCAGCGCATTACCTTCTGGTTAGTGGCACAGTGGGTCTGGTCCCCTATTGGGTGCCGGGCGGCCTGTGCCTTTTACAGTTTACTGGGTGCGCGCGCATCCCTGCTATGGACTGGCGAGATATGACAGAGGTGGAGGGAATGCGCGCGCAATAGCTTCCAGCTTGTTTCACCTTGCGCGTCACTCTGCTATTGGGCTGCTCATTGGTTTAGGTGGGCGTGCATTTTTGCTGGGTGATAGCTTCCTGACAGGCGCGGCACGTACCGCCGCCGTCTTTTGTTCCGCCGGCCGGGGCGCGCCCGCACATACTGGGGGCGGCATGATGGTGCTGATCGGGATCAGGTGTGCAGCACTCGCTTCATCATCGGGGCGTGGAGTCCATACAGGTTAGTGTGCTTAAATAGGGGGTAGGTTTAGATATTTGTTGTCCTGAGGAAGTGACGCGTCCTGACGTCACGCAACGCGTAGACGGGCGGGGCAGTGGGCAGGTGGTCGTTCGTGTATGTAAGTCTATTGTTTTCCACTTTGGGGACTATTTTCTTTTGCTCTCCCTGGCTGTGTCTGCTTGATTTAGCTCCAGTATGGTAGGTAGCGTTATTAGGTTGTTAGGATAGCATCACATATTGTTATTTTTATTTTTTGATAACTGTTCATTGCACGTGCTTTGAGGTCTATATAGTGACCTTTAGATAATGAGGTGGATTAGGTTAGTTGGCACTTATGCACTTTAAAGTACAGCCAGGATTTATTCATTTGTATTTATTATGATTAGTTGTTATTAGAACCACTTCCCACTGCCCCCACTAGATGTCTCCCTTCCTTTTTGTATATTGTCTTTAGTGTTTTTTAACTATGTCCAATGTATGTCACATTTTCTATCAAATAAAACATTTATTTTTAAATAACAACAGCGGTAGTGCCATGGTTTAATGGGTGTTTTGGGCATGTAGTGGGACTTGCCTTAATAAATCTTTTCAGCCCCTAACAATGAGTCGGCACCACCCAGGCCACCAAGGGACTAATTATTATTTTTATGTGTCAAATCCAATGCTGTTACAATGTGGTTTTACATTTTGTGATGTAATAAATCTTTGAAAAAATACACTAATTTGTGTTTGGTAACTAATTACATAGCTAACAACCCACACATTAAGACCTCTCTATATCTAGAAATGTGAATGGTTGGCAAAAATTACTACTTTAATCATTTAGGAAACATTACAATGCTTTCAAAATTTAAGGCCTAACAATGTTTTACAGAATGAGCCAAATAATGGGTTGTTGTACACTTTAACTATGGTGTAAACGTCAAGACACACTTCAAGTTTGAAACGGATAACAATGTTTAATAATGTTAAAAAGGCCAACATGGCCAATATAAAAATCCGCACAGCGGATCAACCCATACCCCCCACCCTACGGCTGTTTCTTCTTCCCCAGCAGCAGATATCGGGTCCGCCGGACGTACTGCCACAGTCTGCGATGCTCATTAATACAAGCTGTAGTGCGAAAAACCTTCATTAGTGTGGTGAAATGGATCCAAACCTAAGAATATTAATTACAATGTATTAGTAGTGACTCATTATGTGGCCACATAATTCACATTAGACTAAACTATGGAATTATCAGGTTACATGACCTTCATTTTAGGGGCTTACATGTGCATTTTTCGGCACTACCCTATATATTGACATCCCCTCTTAAAAAATGTTGATGCCTACTTAAGATTGTGGACATTGTTTTTGCGGTTTGCCTAAAGTACTCATGTCCATAGTACTAAATAAACAAATCCTTATGCTATTCATATGATAGTTCATAAAATTAAGATTGAATGAGTTTGTTAGTGAACAAACACACTCACCGGTGAAATGTATTATGTGTTTACGTTTAAACAAAGGGGGGGCAACAATCTAGCATGCATACATGCATTTCTGATTGTGGGTGGCCCAAATTACACCTACATGTTTGCTAATTAACCACATAATGACCTTTCCCCTTAGGCGTGGTTATTTGTGAAGACATAAGTTTGAAAATTATGTCTTGCAAAAAAGTCATTGTACTCACCATCGCAGCTGTGGCTAGGGACCATGCTGCTGGGGGTTCCTGGACCTGGGGTGGGGAGTATGGTGACAGGGTCCGTCTGCGTGGAAACATCTGGGGAGACAAAAACAACACCACAAACGTCATAAGCTTGTGCCCTGAATATTATTCTTCTACATCCACGTGTTTTTTGTCTCCTCTAAATCATGTTAACATGGTTTCACACATGTTTCAAACATCTTAGCAGATTTATTGTTTCATAAGGTCAGCTGTATACATTGTTTAAGGCCACATGGATCAAACTATACCATTTTTGGCACGCATTACCAGTGCAATGCAAATTCAAGATTTTACATTGACATCAACATATTTATATTTGAGTCTGGCACATGTGTTAGCAAAAAAAGAAAACATTTGCTAACACATTTGCAATGCAGCATCATGCTGTAATGACTAAAATGTTAAATTTTTTGGGCTTGCATTTGTCTTGAACTGGAGTTGTGTTAATGAAGTTTATGAAATTTGCACTACAATATAATGCTATGTAGCATCAAACATGTCTATGTAGTTTAGAATATCATGACATACACCATGTGAGTGATAACAAAAAACACTTACCACGACTATGCCCGAGTGCAACGTCTGGCGCATAGCTGCTGGAGGCGCCGGCTCTATGCCCTGAAAAACAGATAATGATGGCACAGGATATTTAACAAAGCACATATTCAACCTGGAACAGACAAACGACAATTAGAAATGCACTCACCAGGGGATGAACTGCTGCTGGTAGCCCAGGGAGGACTCTGGGGAGGAGGCGTGGAGCCTCTACTCCTCACATTCGGACCAGAAGAGGCCAAAACCCATGGGCCACCCTCCTCCCTCTCACTTTCTGATCCTTGAGGGAGTGTGGGCAAGTCCATGTCTTCCTCCCCACTTGGACTCCCCACTTGAGAGTGGCCACTAGGGTTTAGAGACTCAACTGAGTCCGAATGTGAGGAGCTGAGGCTCCATACTGCCCTCCCCCCAGCAGCACGCTCGCTCCTCTGGGGCGTCATCCCCTTCCTCCCCTGGGTCCTCTAGATAGGACTGGCGAGAGGGACCCTCCCCGCGGACTCCCCATCCCAGCCCACCACTCTTGTGCGGGGGAGGATACCCTTCCCACGTTTGCCCAGGGGAGGATGCTTATCTGTGTTGAGGGGAGAAAAAAAAGGACACCTCAAAAAATATTCCAAAAAGCTACCACATTATACAACGACATTATTGTTAGGATTAACATGTTGTCAGGTCACACTTACCTGAAGCATAGGCATCATAGAGCCTATATAGGCCCTCATTGTCCCGGCGCTTGAAATCTGACCACTTCTGGATGATAGAACGCGCAGTCAGATGCGTCTTGTAGCGCCGGGACACAGTGGCTTTCACCTCCAACGGTATGCGCCTTTTTGCACCACGGGCATAGTCGTACTCAAACACACAATAATCCTAAAAAAAAAATAAAAATAAAAAAACATCAATACATGTATATATACGTGCAAAAACATATATGCAAAGCTAGATTATTGCATCTGACAAATAGAACCTATACTCACTTTCAGTACCTGCCTGTTAACCCGCGGATCCACCCTTTTCCGCGTAGCCTTTCTGCTTGCGGGGGGTACATGGGATGTTGATGGGCCAGGGGAGACAGGGGGGGAGGGGTGGGGGGGCTGAATCAGAGGAGTAGCTGGGGAGACGACGTGCAGGGCGTCTAGGCCGCATGACAAATCCTCGTAGGTGTAAACCGGAAGTTGAAAAAACGAAAGTGAAAGCAAAAAATATGACACTCCTCGCATTAATAATACGCTAATATATGCTTAAGAAATCGCAAGTATACGCTAACATCTCATCCGCTACGTGCACACACGCTAAAATGTATTTGACATATTTTGATTAATGCTGTGTAATTATTTTTAACAGCGTAAGAGCATCTATATATACATGTGTGAATGTGTACAAAATCAGACTCCAGATATAGCTTTAGATACATTGGAATGCTTCAATAATGGAAGGTGTCAAAATGTGTGGCACAATGTGATGCCTAATGGGTTCATATTTGCTTGAACTATGGTTTCCAGGTCATGCTAGTGCAGTCAGATGCGCGCAAATGTCTGCTGCGTATTCTACAACAGCGACTCTGGGCGTTACAAGGTATTTCTGCACAAAAAAAACAAATGCACGTGTATGAACAGCACAGCGCCGCAGCCAGCGACACGTAGCAACTCTGCATAGCGACTGGCCAACGCCGCAATAACCCCGATTCAACAAAGAAATTTCTAGGAAACAGCGTGGGCGCTGTTTTTGGCTGACTGCGGCATAGAGCGCCAGACATGGTTAGCAAAAAGTGATTATTTGTGTTGTTGTAAAAAATAAAAAACGCGAAAAATAACGGGAATGACATTGGGGTAGGGGTGTGAGTTTAACATTCCATTGACACATTACAAATTAACTTAGGAAAAAAAAACGATGGAAACATTACATACACTTCAGAAACAAACTATAACGCATTTGCATTTTAACAAAAAAAAAAACCCCAAAAAAGCCATTCGAGTGTCTGCCATAGAAATGTAACGCCAGGTAGCGAGAGGTAATACCTGGCGTTCGGCAAGGCTGAACACAGGAGCTGTTCGCTGTGGCTGGGAACATTTTGAATATTACGCTGCATGGCGTTCTCCCAGTCGCTAAACAGGATCGCCTTCATAAATGTGTGATTGCGTATTTGAGCCGGCGTTCTCGTGGCGATACCTCTCAGTACCTGTCGCTAAAGAGTCACTACCTGACGCTATCCCTTCATGAATAAGGGCCTTGGTCACAGTAGCAAGAGAACAGAAACACACCCATTCCACCCTACACACCCACCAAAAAAATCTAAATGACATAGCCATAAAACTTGATGATATAGAAAACAGATCACGTAGAAACAACCTAAAAATAAATGGAATTGATGTCTCAGTCCCCAAACTAGAAATAAAAAACATGGTTGAAAAGATTTTTCAACATATACTACAAACAGACCATACTGTCAAAATTGACAGGTGCCACCGCCAAGGCAGAGTTAAAACAACCCCAGCTGGACTGTCACAAGTTGTAATCTGTTTTATCCCGGATTACGCTGTTAAGGAAGAAATTTTGTACAAAGCCAGACAAGTTAGGGAACACAAAATTAATGGCATGACAGTGAATATATTCCAAGACTATTCACAACGAACACTAAATAAAAGATACCACCTTAAACCACTACTATCAGCATTAAGACAGAAAAACCTAAAATTCCGATGGATAGGCCCCTTAAACCTCCAAATTCAAAAAGGTGACAGACAACTTCTTCTAAAGGACGGCGATAATCTAAGGAAACTTATAGCACTCTAGAAATCGAAGTTCCTCCATTTAATGAATGGGAGGACACGGGCGACACTGACGGAACTTTACTGCCATCAAATCTATTGGTAGAATCCTGGTCTTTAAACCCATAAAGGAAACCTTAACCGGCAAAAGGAAATTGGAAGGAAGGGGGAGCAGAAATGGAAAAAGGGGGAAAGTAAGCAAAGAAAAAAAAAAAAAAAAAAAAAAATATATATATATATATATATACAAAAATAAAGAAAGAGATGAGAGGCAAAAAAGGAAAAAAAAACAAATAAATAAATTAACAAATATTAAAAAGGAAGAAAAAAAAATGTTCACATATTTGAGCGTGTGATGATCAGGGTGGCGGTAGAAGTTTGGGTTGACCGGAATTACAAGGTTGATTTGGGAATGAGAGAAAACCAGATTTCTCTGAAGCCCAAACTAGAGCAGGCAAAGGGAATGGGAGGGGGAGGGGAAAATCGGTTAATTCTATCTACGTGCATACTTTTAACCCTTTCAGTGCCAAGCACGTAGATTCTACGTGCTTGCATCCACTCCACCTAAGTGCCAAACACGTAGAATCTACGTGCTTGACTTTCCCCCTGCTACAGTAAAAGTAAAAAAAAAAAAACACTCCCCTGACCCCTTGTTCTATCCGGCCGGGTATCCTCTTCATCCGGGGGGGCTTCGATCCCCCACCCAGGCCCCCCCGGGTGCAGGGGAGAGCCCGGAATAGCCACCCCCCCCTTCAGCAGCCGCCGAAATACATGTTAAAAAAAAAAATATATAAAAATGACATTTACTTACCTTAGTGATCGATTGCTCCCGCCGGGTCTCCTCTTCACCAGGGGGGCCTCCGATCGCCCCCCCCCGGCTCTCCAGCTTCAGGGGAGGGCCTGAAAGGCCCTCTCCCTGTCCTGCTCGACGGGCGCCGCCATTTTGCCGTCACACCCCCGGGTGTCGTCCTGGCTCCGGGCTGCGATTCTCACCCTTGTCATCGCTGGCCACAGGAGGAGGAAGGCAGGTGATGATCTGATCACCTGCCTCCCTCCTCCACTGGACAGCGATGACAATAACTATCAGAGCTGCGAGGGACACAGAAGCTGAGGATCAGAGGTGAGTAAAGTAAAAAAAAAGTTTTTATTTTTTAATAAAGTTATTTTTTAATCTGTGTGGTGTTTTTTTTTTTTTTTTACTGTTAACCCCTTGTGAACTGGTAAGGGGTCCATGACCCCTATACCAGTTCACAAGGCTGGGGGGATGGCAAGCCACCTGCGCTAGCGGGTGGCTTGCCATTAACCCTTGGCACCCCCATTACCTGCCTCCCCAAAGGCCAGGGGGGGGCAGAAGAGCCCGGGCCCACATAGGGTATGTGGGCTCGTAGGCTGCAGGGTGGGGGGGCCACAAAAGCTGGCCCCCCCACTCTGTGCCTACAAGCCCCCATAGCTGGTCCCGGGCTGGTAATGCTGGGTAAGGGGGACCCCACGTCATTTTTTTTTTATTTTTAAGGGTTTTTAACCCTTAAAAATCAAAAGAAAAATGGGGTCCGCCCCCCCTGGGAGGGGGGACCCTATGTCATTTTTTTTTTTAATTAACCCCTTTTGTTCTGTCACCCAGCAGCTATAAAAGGCTTCCAGCAGATGAGCAGAAGCCAGTGATTGGGAGGGGAAGATGGATGGGAGGTAAGTATTAAAAAAAAAATAATAATAATAAAATATTTTTTTCTGCGTCTGTGTGGTGTTTTTTTTTTACATTTAACCCCTTGTGAACTGGTAAGGGGTCCACAAGACCCCTATATCAGTTCAAAAGGCTGGGGGATGGCAAGTCACCTGCACTAGCGGGTGACTTGCCATTAACCCTTGGCACCCCCATTACCTGCCTCCCCAAAGGCCAGGGGGGGGCAGAAGAGCCCAGGCCCACAGGCTATGCGGGCTTTGTAGCCTGCAGGGCCAGGGGCCACAAAAGCTGGCCCCTGTGCCCTGTTCCTACAAGCCCTGCATAGCTGGTCCTGGGCTGGTTACTTCGGGTAAGGGGGCCCCCATGTCATTTTTTGGGGGGATTTTTAAGGTTTTTTAACCCTTAAAAATCCCCCCAAAAAATGGGGTCCCCCCTCTGGAAGGGGGGACCCTATGTCATTTTTTTCCCCGATTTAACCCTTTGTAGTGTGGATGGTAGTTGTATTTTATTTGTAAATGTTATAAAGTACTTGTTTCAGTTAAGGGGGTTCTCCTGGGCAGGAACGGGGGGCTACCGATAAATATGTGGTACCGTTCTAATCTGTAGAAATGGGGCTTTCACATGCAGTATGGTTTTCTTTAATAAAATACATTTTTTATTTAAAATAAAGGAGGCAATTTTCTAAAAAAAATGTTTATTTATTTATTTATTTTTTACTTAATAATATTGTAAAAAACAGAATAAAATTTACAAACAAGACATTTCATGTTAAAGCCTAAACTCTGCTGCAAAAAAAATATATATATATAATTTTCCTGAAAATTCCAGCAAAAATGTCGCAAAACATGGCGCAAAATGGGGAAAAATGACCTGTCAACAGAGGGTGACAAAATCTCAAGTAGGCTGGCAATTAAAAGGATTAAAAGTAGCTATGCATGTTGGGTATTGTTCTGTTCGGGGGACCTTGCGCTTTCAGACTTAGCTTGTTTTTTCTGGTTTGCATATTTATATTTTAGGAAAAGGTGTTTTTTATTCAGCTTTTTTATAAATTTTTTAGGGAAACCCTGCGCAAGTAAAGAATCCTTTGAGGGATCAATTCCAGAAATATGAGCCCACTACAACAAGCTGGGTACGCTTAGAAAGCTTAACATGTGTACTTTTAGGGAATATATGGTTTATGGGGGATATTCCAAATTATAAAGGGTGCGCACCTTGTCTGCAGAGCTGAAATTTTCAAGAAAAATTACCGTTATGCGCATGCTTTACTTTGGGGTGTTTGGCAACTCTTCCCTTGACAGTAGCTATGCATGTTGGGTATCGTTCTGTTCGGGGGAGGTTGCTTTTTCAGATTATATTATTATTAGATATTATTTTTCTTGTTTGTATATAGTTTTTTTAGGAAAATGTTGCTTTGATTCTGCTTTTTTATCCTTTTTTTAGGGAAACTCTTTGCAACCAAAGAATACATTGAGGGATTACTTCCAGAAAACTGTGGCCACATCAACAAGCCTGGTACACCTAGAAAGCTTGAGGTGTGTACTTCCAGAGAATATATAGTTTGTTGGGGGTATTTCAAATGTAAAGGGTTATTTTTCTAGAAAAACTGCAAGGTGCGCATAGCGCATATCACAGTTGTATTTTTTTCTGAAAATCCCCTAAAGCGTTGTTTCCGTTTGGGGGAGTCTCCTGGGCAGGAAAGGGTGTCTACCTATACATATGGGGTACCACTGTAACCGGGAGAAATTGGGGTTTCACACGCAATAAGATTTTATTGACAAACTTACATTTTTTATTACAAAAAAACACTACAAATTGCAAAAAATAGATTTTTTTTAATTTTTTTGCACATATTTCACCCAAAAGTATTGAGAATACACAAAAAAAAGGCCAAACAAGACATCGCATGTTGAAGCCCAGACTCTGCTGAAAAAAACAATATATCATTTTCCTGGGAAATCCCTGGAAATCCCTTCAAAAATCACATTTGAACATGGGGAGCGCAAAATAGTGCAAAATGGTCTGGCACCAAGGGTGACAAAAACTCCAGGTAGGCTGGCAGCGAAAGGGTTAACCGCCTAAATAAAAACATACTCAGAAACAACCTCAAAGTACAACTTACAACATCCGCGGGGCAAATTCACCTTATAAAAGGAATAGAATAATGCAAGACCTCAAATATTATAAAACTGATATAGCTTTTCTCCAGGAAACTCACTTTAAACAAAACAAAAGCCCCCCGCTAGCTTTTAAAGAATTTGGGGCTATTATTAGTAATCAATATACCCAAAAATCTGGGAGAGTCGCCATTTTAATAAGTAAAAAGATAACGTTTGAGAAATTCACAGAATATAATGATAAGGAAGCACGCCTATTTATATGGATAGGCCGTTGAAACAGTTAAATCTGCACATTGGTCAACTCTTACACCCCAAACAGCCGTCAAAGGGACTACATTAAAAAAAACCATTAAAAAAATAGACAAAATAAAGAAGGGCACTATTATCTGGGCGGCAACCTAAACCTGGTCACTGATGCCTCTCTTGACACAACAGGGAAAACTGAAAGCAGACAAATCTCACTCAATGATCCCGCATTACAACTGGACTTTAGGAAACTACATCTAATAGACAGCTGGCGCACTATAAACACTAGAGAAAAGAACTTCACCTGTTATTACTCGGCCCACAAAATATATTCCAGAATAGACTATATTTTCATACAACAACACACAATCTCCAGGATACAAAAATGCAAGATTGGAAGAATGACCTGTAGCGACCACGTCCCTGTTATTCTAACTATTTCATGGGGAAAAACAAAACAAAGGAAAAACAATTGGTCCTTAGATACAGAGATTTTACAACAAAAACCAATAGCAGAAAAGCTTAAAAACTCCTTACAATAATACTTTATATTTAATGATACGCCCGATGTGAACCTCAACACTATTTGGGAATGCCACAAGTGTTTTTTAGAGGAATAGCCCAAGCCGCATAAATAAACATCAGGAAAGAACACAAAGCAGAAACAGTATCTATTATAGAACAAATTGCCAAACTAGAACAGACACATAAACAAAAACAAACAGAGAGGACGCATAAAAAACTAACTAAATTAAGACATGAACTAAAATAACCGACGCCACTACCAAAGGCAATATAAAGAAGCAATGAGAACAGAAACTAAAACTGGGCACAGGAGGGAAAGCATAAGCAATATACCTAAACGACAGAAGGGCCACTAACTTCATAGAATAATAATAACCAAGGATGGCGAAAGGAAATACAAAACCGAAGATATTGTAAACAAATTTGTAACATTCTACAAACAAATATATAACATAAATAAGGAAGACCAAGACCACACAGAATATTTAGAGGAAGCTAACAAGACCAAAATCAACAATCACTTAGTAAAGGAATTGGACAATCCATTCACCCTAAAAGAATTAACTGATGTTATCTCCAAACTAAAAGAAAAGATATCATCAGGTGAAGATGGCTTACCGGCCGAATATTATAAGACCTTTGAAAAGCAACTAGCACCCTTTATGCTTAAATGGTTAAACAATATAGACCGCCTGCACCCCTCGAGTGCAACAATGAATAAAGCCATCATAAAGGTCATTCCAAAACCAGGGAAAGATGCAAGTCATTGTAACAATTACCGACCCATATCTTTAATCAATTGTGATCTGAAAATGTATGCCTCCTTTATAGCAAACAGACTAATTAAAGTAATACCCAATATCATATCAAGCTTCCAGGCCGGTTTTATCCTGAAAAGAGGCATAAACCAAAATATTTCTCTGGCGGTCTCTGCAATTAACTACATTAAGAAAACCAAAACTAAAGCCATCATGCTAGCCCTAGATGCCCAGAAAGCTTTCGATCGTGTGTCCTGGCCCTACCTGGAAGCTACACTACACCGAACAGGATTGGGTCCAGGAATTATAGATAAAATTATGGCCTTATACACCAACCAAAGAGCTAAAATAGAAATAAATGGAGTCCTATCAGAACCATTCGAATTAGCTAATGGAACTCTCCAAGGCTGCCCATTATCCCCACTACTTTTTAATCTGCACTTAGAGCTCTTATTAACCCGGATAGAATCAGATCAGCAACTTAGGAGTTAAGATAGGACCTACCGAAATTAAACATCTAACATATGCAGATGACATTCTACTGCTTTTAAGAGATCCCACAGTAAACTCAATCACCAGAATAATGGAAATCTTTGATCAATTCAAGATACATTCCAATTTTTCACTAAACATAGAAAAATCTGTATTACTTCCCCTTGGACTGAATGATATAGAAACAGAAATAATCAGGAGAGAGCACGGATTTCCCATAAGCCCAACCCACATAACTTACCTTGGCATCAACCAAACGACTGACGCGGAAAAACTCTACTCGGCCAATGTCCCACCATTACTGCAAACACTGAAGGACTAAATAGCTAAATGGTCAAAACTCCCCCTAAACATTCTGGCACGTATCGTATCGATCAAAATGTACTTCTTACCGCCATTTATTTTTAAAATTTAGAATATCCCTATCCGCATACCAAAGACATTCATAGAAACTATAGACAAACTGCTGGCTAACTTCTACTTGAATCACCGGAGACATAAGGGTCGATTCAAAGAAACATGTAACAGCTTTGATTTTGGTGCCGATCATCATATTTTTCCCGTACGCTCGTGCGTTCGTATGAACTTGCGAGTGATTCTATAAGCAAATACGTTTCTATCCTAAAATGTACGTCCGTTCGTATGGCAGTTCGGGAATCAGACCTATGTCAGTTTCCATCCTGAATTTTCCGTTTCATTTCTCAGGTTGCAACATTGGTTTTTCCCTTTTTCCTTTTTTGTCTGGACGTAAATCCTTCTGATCTTGTGGCTGTGCACTACAAACTTACCTCATTAAAGTGCATTCTAAATATTTGGTCTTTTATTTTTCTTTATTTCATTCATTTTGTAGTAACCAACCATTAATGAATGCATTTGCATAAGTAAATCTTACTTTGTTTAATTTTTAGTTAACTTGCATTTTTTACTTGTGGATTTAATTTTAATATTTTGGCTTCAAATGGTACAACTTAAAATTTTGGGTGTGGTTACCCACACCCTCTACATACAGATTTGCTCTCAAAAATTAAAAAAACCCCTGCAACTTCAGCATGTTATGAGCCTAGAAACAGCCAAGATGGCGGCTCTCGGTATTCTCGGGCAGCCTGCAAACAGAAAGGGCCTTGTGACTGTGTTGCTCTGCATTCTTTGATTTCTGACCTTTCCGTGCCCCCAGCTCTGCTGTGTCTGTGCAAAATACAGCAGTAACCCACATCCTGCACTTTATCCCGCTCTCCTCTCCTCAGTAAGTGTGATGCATCTGACCAAAGATGAGCTAAAATAATTAAACAAAGCAAAGGTAAACAACTACACCAATAAATGCAATCTAAAAATATTATTCTAGTACATCAATTTAAAAATAAATAACAAAGGACATAAGTTTCTTTAATTAACGCAAATATATTGCAAAATAAAGGTTTACATGCAAAGGACTAATTAAGGTCCACATTAAAATGCTTTTATAAGGCATCGATTGAATCGAGGGGATAGAGTAGCATACAGCCCACTAATAAAAAAGATACCCCATGGGGGTTGGGGGGCACCAAACTTTGGACGCTGCATTATGGCCTCCCATTTACAACGCCTTGTTAAATGGACTTGCACAGATAAAGAAGCACCATGGGTAAAAGCTGAACTATACCCACTTAACCCCTACCAAATTCTAACACTAGAGCCCTATTCAAGCCATCCTTTCAAGCAGCAAACTAAACACCCAATTGTTTTTTCCGTACTAGAAACTTTGAGGAAACTAACAGGGAAAAATGAGCACTTCCCATTCCCGGACTTAATGAAACTCCGACAAAATTTGTTTCGGTCCGAATTTATTTGCGACAAATCGCTATTAAAAACAGCTATTTCTGAGCTTCCTAGAGCCTCAATAGGGTTGTAAACCATTCTGCCTTGCTGTAACACGCATAGGATGTGTGCTGGGTTAGTGAAATAATACTGTAAATAATTATGACATGCAGATCAGAGGCATCGCTATTAGAATCGCAGAGCGGCACAATTGCAGAGAGTTGAGGTGGCATCACTATGAGGGGCCCCTATATTGCCTGAAAAACACACCCTGGAGCTGGCAGCAGCAGGAGCCCAAATATTGGCTGAAAGACATCCTGGAGTTGCAAGCAGCAGCAGCAGCAGGAGCCCAAACATAGCTTGAAAGAGACACTGGAGTTGGCAGCAGGAGCCCAAAAATTGGCTGAATGACACCCTGGAGTTGTAAGCAGCAGCAGCAGCAGCAGCCCAAACATAGCTTGAAAGAGACACTGGAGTTGGCAGCAGGAACCCAACAATTGGCTGAATGACACCCTGGCGTCGCAAGCAGCAGCCCAAACCTAGCTTGAAAGACACACTGGAGTTGGCAGCAGGAGCCCAAAAATTGGCTGAATGACACCCTGGAGTTGCAAGCAGCAGCAGCCCAAACATAGCTTGAAAGACACACTGGAGTTGGCAGCAGGAGCCCATAAATTGGCTGAATGACACCCTGGAGTTGCAAGCAGCAGCAGCAGGAGCCCAAACTTAGCTTGAAAGAGACACTGGAGTTGGCAGCAGGAGCCCAAAAATTGGCTGAATGACACCCCGGAGTTGCAAGCAGCAGCAGCCCAAACCTAGCTTGAAAGACACACTGGAGTTGGCAGCAGGAGCCCAACAATTGGCTGAATGACACCCTGGAGTTGCAAGCAGCAGCAGCCCAAACATAGCTTGAAAGAGACACGAGTTGGCAGCAGGAGCCCAAAAATTGGCTGAATGACACCCTGGAGTTGCAAGCAGCAGCAGCAGCCCAAACATAGCTTGAAAGACACACTGGAGTTGGCAGCAGGAGCCCAAAAACTGTCTGAATGACACCCTGGATTTGCAAGCAGCAGCAGCAGGAGCCCAAACATAGCTAGAAAGAGACACTGGAGTTGGCAGCAGGAACCCAAAAATTGGCCTAAAGACACACTGCAGTTGGCAGCAGCAGAAGGCCAAAATTTGGCTGAAAGGCACACCCTGAAGTTGGCATCAGCAGGAGCCCAAAAATTGGCCTAAAGACATAAAAATGTTTTGCACCATTTGGAAAGTGTAAAACGTGGCACCATGCTGAATCTAGTCGCATGCATCAGCCATTGGTGGGTGGAAATCCTGGATGATCCATCTCTGATTCATTTTCACAAAGGTGAGTCTCTCCACATTTTTAGTTGACAGACGAGTTCTCCTCACCGTAACTATGGCATGCTACTTGTCGGGCAGGACAGCTTTTCCAGGGCAAACTAGCTGCGGCCACAAGTCAAGTTTGGCTGCCCAGAAGTCCAGCGGATCCTCAAGGTGTGTTGGCATGGTCATGTCAAGGTATGACATGACCTGCTGGTTCAGGTCCTGCTCCAGGTCTTCCTGCTGCTCATGGGTAGACTCACTATGCGGGTGTAGAAAGTTACTCATTAGCGACTGAAGACTGAGGCTGCTGCTGATGGAGCTGCTGCTGCTGCTCCTGTCACCCCCCCAGCAGCCATGGCAGTGGAAGGTGAGCGCAGAGGTCCCCCCGAGTCAGACGTGCGAGAGTATGGACCATGGTGCAGATAGGCATCGGCCAACTGACTACGTAGAATGTCTTTGTAGTAGGTCAGTTTGTCCGCCCTCTCGGCGGGTTTAAGAAATGCCCCCATTTTGTGCCGGAAGCGAGGGTCCAATAAGGTGGAGAGCCAGAAGTCATCCCGCTGACAAATGGAAACAATTCTGGGGTCACTACGCAAGCACGTGAGCATGCTTCCTGCCATTTGCGCAAGTGACTTGGAGGGACTACCTGTCTCAACCTCCACTGCATACTGCCACGGTGTGTCTGGGTCCTCTGTCTCGCCTTCCTCACAACCCTCTAGCTCCTCTGGCTGCTCCTGCTCCTCCTCTCCTGTCCGCTGACTAGATAAACCAGCCATTTCGCCAAACCTAAACTGTGCACTGTGCCACTCCTCCTCCTCCAGTTCAGCTCCAACCGGGTTCATGTGGCCGTAAGATGTAGACGCCATGTCTCCAGTGCCCTGACCAGCCATGGTTTCCAACATGTGCTGTAGTACATGAAGCAGTGGAATCACGTCGTTCATCCCGTAATCCTGCCGACTCACAAATAAAGTGGCTTCCTCAAAGGGCCTGAGCAAACGGCAGGTGTCACGTATAAGCTGCCACTGGTTGACATTGAAGTTACACAGGGGAGTCCCCCTATCCGCTTGGATCATCAAGAAATCTGTGATGGCTTTTCTCTGTTCGTATAGTCTGTCCAACATATGCAGGGTGGAATTCCAACGGGTGGAAACATCGCAAATCAGACTATGTTTGGGGCTACCGTTCTGACGCTGTAGCTCAAGAAGGGTGTGCTTGGCGGTGTATGAGTGGCTGAAGTGCATGCAAAGTTTCCTTGAAGTTGTTAGGATGTCTTGCAGATGGGGGGAAGCCTTCAGAAACCGCTTCACAACCAGATTGAAGACGTGAGCCATGCAGGGCGCATGGGTCAGCCTTCCTTGTTGCAGCGCAGACAAAATGTTCTTCCCATTGTGGGTAACCATGGTTCCCATTTTCAGTTTTCTTGGAGTAAGCCATGTTTGGATTTTTTGATGAATACATTTAAGCAGTTCCTCCCCTGTGTGACTCCGTTCGCCAAGACAAACCATGTGAAGCACAGCATGACACATCCGTGCCCTGCACACATGGTAGGCTGGAGGGGCACTGAGACTTGAGCCTACAGTGGAGGGTGAGGAGATGGCGGAGGATGAGGAGGACGAGTCACACGGTGTCACAGGCACAAAGGCCAGGGAGCGTGGAGGCCGAAGCGGCGTGACCTGTCCAAGTTGCTGCTGCTGCAAAGGGACCGCATTCACCCAGTGGGCCGTAAACGACATGTACTGTCCCTGACCGTAGTTACAGCTCCAGACGTCGGCGCTGCCATGCTACACACCGACAGGCTCAAGGACTGACCCACCTTCTGTTCAACAAAAGTGTGCGATGCTGGTACTGCCTTCTTGGCAAAGAAATGACGGCTTGGGACTCTCCACCTCAGCTCGGCACAAGCTATCAGTTCTCTGAAAGGTGCAGAGTTCACCACCTGAAAAGGAAGCAACTGCAGCACCAGCAACTTGGACAGGAGCACATTCAGCTTCTGCGCCGTAGGATGAGTTGGTGCATACTGCTGTCTCTTGGACATGGCTTTGCTGATGGATTGCTGGCGGGATGCATGACTTGGAGGAGGAGGAGCATCAGGAGGAGCGACAGAGGATGGGTATGATGCACAGCTGCCATCGGCTGAGGTGCTGGAGCCTTGGCTGGCAGAAATTGGGAGCGGCGTGCCACTTAGTGAGGAAGCAGCCTGGACCACCTCTTTGGAGCCTCGGTTCTCCCAGGCCACTTTATGGTGACGCATCATATGTTGACGCAGGGCCGTGGTGCCAACATTTGGGCCCTGGCCACGCTTCACCTTCTGCCTACATATCTTGCATGTGGCCATGTTACCCTCCTGCGGATGCTTGATGAAAAACTGCCACACTGCCGAGTAGCTACTTTTCCCACCAACAGCCCGCACTGATTCACTGCTACTGTCGCCAACTCCAGGAACCCCTGCTCCACTACCTCCCGATAAGGTAGCCTGCCGCGCAGCAGGTGCTCTACCCCGGCCCCGTTTGGCTCCAGGCTTTACAATTCTGCCCCCATGCTGACTGCCAACCATGCTGCAAACACCTTGCTGCCTAGGCTGCTGACTCTGGGGCAACCTGCGCCCCTCTTCTCCTGATCATGAGGATGAAGCCCCTTCTGCACCCGGCTCCCAAGTGCGATCGGCTTCATCATCATCATCATACTATGAAAATTGCGGCCTGGTGTTTTTACAGGATGCACAAAACCAATTTAAAATGCAATTTATTAATAAAACAGAGTCGGTAGAAGCTGCTTTAATATAACAGATAGGGTGAAATGTGCTGGTTTGGGATACCCTGCAGCCTGGTGTTTTTACAGGACGCACAAAACCAATTCAAAATGCAATATATTAATAAAACAGAGCCTTTAGAAGCTGATTTAGTATAACAGATAGGGTGAAATGTGCCGGTTTGGGATACCCTGCGGCCTAGTGTTTTTAAAGGACGCACAAAACCAATTCAAAATGCAATATATTAATAAAACAGAGCCTTTAGAATCTGATTTAGTATAACAGATAGGGCCAAATGTGCTGAAATAGTATGCCCAAGTGGGCTGGGGTTTTTACAGCATACAAAAAAAATTAAAACTAATCGAGTTATAAGAAATGCTTGTGTGTAACAGATAGGGTTAAATATGCCACTGCCAAGTTGTGGCTGCACGTCACTGATGTTCTTGGTTTCCTCAACAGTGTCTGGTGCAGGAGCTGGAACGCTCGCAACAACACCCACACCACTCTCCACATCACTATTTGTCTGCCTAGCGAAGGAAACCACCTCCATTTCTTGGCTGGGCAGTAGCTGCTGACTGTCCTCTATCTGATCCTCCTCCTCACTAAAGAGTGGAGCTGAACCCAAAGCATAGGATACGTCGCTGGGGGAGGGAACGGCGTAGGACAGAGGCAATGGGAGGACAGGGACTGCTCTCGGGCCATGCCAACTCAGGGTTCTGTCAGAGGAACCTACCGACCCTAGACTGGGGGTGTCAGATGTAACTTATGATGTGGATGACCGCGTTAACCCATCTACCACGGCAGATGCGTTACTGGTGGAGACACGACCGCTAGCAGATACTGGCAGGTCAGGTCTCTCACTGCGACTGCTGCAGCCACTCGCCCCTAGTCTGCTGCGACCTCTGCCTGCTGAATCTTGGCCTCTGCCACTCCTCTTTGAACATCCTGGCACTTGTCTGCCTGACATTTTTATGTATTTGAAATGCGCAATAGGCACTTAAAAAAATGTGTTTACTTTAAAAAGCAGAAGTTAAATAAAGTGAGATACTGCTTCTCTGCACCAGATACTATGAAAATTGCGGCCTGGTGTTTTTACAGGATGCACAAAACCAATTTAAAATGCAATATATTAATAAAACAGAGTCGGTAGAAGCTGCTTTAATATAACAAATAGGGTGAAATGTGCTGGTTTGGGATACCCTGCAGCCTGGTGTTTTTACAGGACGCACAAAACCAATTCAAAATGCAATATATTAATAAAACAGAGCCTTTAGAAGCTGATGTCGAATAACAGATAGGGTGAAATGTGCTGGTTTGGGATACCCTGCGGCCTGGTGTTTTTACAGGACGCACAAAACCAATTCAAAATGCAATATATTAATAAAACAGAGCCTTTAGAAGCTGATTTAGTATAACAGATACGGTGAAATGTGCCGGTTTGGGATACCCTGCGGCCTAGTGTTTTTAAAGGACGCACAAAACCAATTCAAAATGCAATATATTAATAAAACAGAGCCTTTAGAAGCTGATTTAGTATAACAGATAGGGCCAAATGTGCTGAAATAGTATGCCCAGGTGGGCTGGGGTTTTTACAGCATACAAAAAAAATTAAAACTAATCGAGTTATAAGAAATGCTTGTGTGTAACAGATAGGGTTAAATATGCCACTGCCAAGATGGGATGCAAAGTGGCCAGGAATATTTACAGCACAAAATAAAGCAATTTAAAACTGATCTGGCAAATGTAGTGAAGTGAAAATAAAAAAAAAAGTTTCCCTGTCACTTTCTCTGCTGTCCCTGCCTGGATCGTTCCCAATTTTTCCCTATCTTCCCCTGGCTCTCCCTGGCACTGTGTGGGTCTCCCTGACTCCCCATGCCTGTCTGTAAGTCTCTCCCTGTCTGCAGCAACCTCCTTTCTGTCTGCAATGCAAAGCTGAAATGCGCACAAGCAAGATGGCCGCAGTTTATATAGCACTGTGACGTCACCGGGCTTCCTGGGTGCTGATAGGCTGCATGTGACCTTCCCATGATAACTTGCCCCAGGGGACATGTCCATCCACCATGTAATTGAAATAAATGGAGTTTAAAGGAAAACTTTGATCGATCGAATCGCGGGGAAATTCGGATTCATTCAGAATCGAATTTTTTCTAAAATTCGGAACGAATTTGGGTTCGTCCGAATCGATTCGCTCATCTCTATTTACCACCTATAGAAAACTACTCAAACCAAAACAAAGCCTACGATACTAGAGCAGATGAAAAACAAAAACAAAACATACATAAAAGCCTTGCAAGCTCAGTATCTCCTAAAAAACCTCATCTTACCTGAGATATCTTTCATTCCTACCGAATTTCAACAAATTTTCCTAAGAACACTCTCATATTACTATTCCCTCCTAAACCTATCCATTAAAATGCAGGAAACTAGACACATAAAAAAATGGGAAAACAACTCGGGATCAGTGATCAGACAAAAAGAAAATATATTCAGTTCTATTAACAACATCAAATCTCCAGCTTTAAAAATATTTAGTTTAAAATACTGGCATAGATATTATTATACCTCCGACTACAACCAAAGCTTCAGGAAATATGATTGCTGGTGGTGTAAAGAACACCAGGCGACGGTTAGGCACCTATGGTGGGACTGCAAACACATAAAACCACTCTGGAACATCACTAAACAAACTATACAAACAATAAAAAAGCAGAAATAACCATTACAGCAAAGGAGGCTCTACTCACTACTCCATATGTTCGCAGTAGCCAGAGTAACGTTAACACTCCATCCAATATAGAAGAAAGATTGATTTTACTAATCACATGGATCACAAGAAAGAGCATAGTAATCGGATGGCCAGAACCCGTATATCTAGACCTCGCACAATGGAAAAAACATATGACCCCGCAAATAAAGAATGAAATTAGCTTAGCAACTGACCTGAGGTACAGACAGGCTCTAACAGGATTGAAAATAACCCAGGAAGTTAAAGTTTAATACAGCTAAATGAACAAGGTACATCTACACGACACATCCCTCACAATTACGAATAAAAAAAAAAGAAGAGAGGAGGGGACTAGACCCGATAAAAATAAGGTTGTTAGCAAGGTCTAAATTAGGTTAACATATGCACGTAGACCTCTGAGTAATAATAATAAAAAAAAAGGGGGGACAGGAGGGTGGGTGGGTTTCGAGCATAGGGTAAATCATGAGAGAAACATATAGAAAAACACCCGTAGTACTTAAGATATAAATGAACTAATTCGTATTTACCATAGATAAGATTTATCATTACATATATTAACATGATGCAAACTAAACTCTAAACATCATAAAAGATCATTATGATGAAACATCCTAGCGATGTACTGCTGACTGTGTGAAAAAAAAAATCTAAATCTGAAAGCGCAAGGTTTCTTGAACAGCACAATACCCAATATGCATAGGAACCTTTAACCCCTTTACTGCCAGCGTACCTGAGATTTTGTCATTCTCTGTTGCCATGCCATTTTTCACCATCTTGTGCTAGGTTTAACTGTGATTTTTACACGAATTTCCAAGTATTTCCAGGAAAATTACATATTGTTTTTTTTTTCTGCAGAGTCTGTAACGTGTAATTTTGTCAGTGATTTCAAAATATTTTTGGGTGAAATGTGTGAAAAAAATAAAAAATATATATATATTTTAAAATGCTGTCGCTTTTTTTAAATATCATATTGTAATATCATAAAGCCCCATTTCTGAATTTCAGAATCACCCACTCCTTAGCCAATCAGATGACTAGCAAGCTAGAGTGAGTAAGTCTATTATATGTACTCAAAATCACCACTTAGGTGTACATAGCTAAGGCAAACACATTGTTGCTATGGAAAACTGTTGCAAACAAATAAAAATTAAAAAATTACAGATACGCTTAGCACATTGAAGACATCATTTTGCCACACAATAATTGAAATTTTTAAAAATGCCATCGAAAGTGGAATTACTCTTTAAATGCAACTGTTCACAATAGAAAACTTTAGCCTTATGTTTTGTTGCCAGTGTTTTAAAGCACAATGGTCGCCAAGATCAAGCACCACTCAGAGCTGCCCCTCCACATTCCCACTCCGCAGCAGAGCATGCTCAAGACCCACTTAGCCACACCCAGAAATAAAAGCATAGGCATATAAAATATACAAAAATCAGAAACAGTTTTGAAAAACTTTCATGTGTAAGAAGTTGGACAATTCCACTGTTTTGCTACGAATTTTAGAGCATACTTTTTCACCTGTCTAGAGCAGATCTAAAAAGTAAGCGTCACAATCCTGCATGCTTTTTTTCAGCTGGCACAGCTGGCTTGCCTTGTTTGCCCTTCGGCACTGTTCTGCACCCCTGGCACCCAAGAAGGCAGCAGTACCAAGTGACCTGTCAGTTTTGACAGGTTTGCTGGCCCCCTTACCAGTTCAGAAACAGTTAAAAAGACACTGCACAACAAATGTGTTAATTCTATTCTATTCTAAATGTGACAGTACTATCCTGTGGGCATTTGCTCTATGCTGTTCCTCAGCAAGTGGTGTCTTTCTTCTGGTTCACCAGGTTGGCGGCTCCCTCTTGGTCCAGCCGCTGGGATCTTCTGATGCCAGCACTGGAGATGCTTTAGCAGCCACACCACCACCATCGTTATATCAGGAGGCGTAAGTTCCCCTTCCTTCCTGGCATGGAGCCAGCCAGGAGTAATACCAGCTGCTGGGGAAGGAAGTATTCATGCTACAGAGGTGGCATCTCTGTGGAATCTTCCCCTAGTGACTTTAATATCACTGGAGGGGAATACCCCAGACAAGCAGCAATCTTTACCCCGGGATGGATGTTATGGTGGATGGAAGCTTCCCCCTGATCCAAAGTTGCCTGCAGAGCAGTTGCTAATGCTTTTTTTATAGGCACTGCCCAGTAAACAGCCAGAATTTGCATGATGTCTTACATTTTATGCTGGCACATGACAGTGTACAATGAAAAACTTTCATGCAAGTCTAGAAATCTCTTCTGCTGTCTTGTACGGGCAAAAACTGCACATGGGTTTCTTTGAATCGCCCAAAACCTGCATATTCTTTGGATGCAAAGCATGAGGAAGCATGAGTTTAGGATACATTTTTTTAGGCCCGAGGAAGGCATCCAGGCCACTTTTGAACTCTCTTAGTGTATTCTTCATGACTACCTCCTCTGGCAGAGTTCCATCGTCTCACTGCTCCTAGCGTAAAGAATCCCCTCCTATGCTGGTGTAAGAATTGTCTTCCCTCTAACCTTAGTGGATGTCCCTGAGTTTTACTTACAGTCCTGGCTTTAAATAGTTTGTGGGACAAATCTTTGTATTGGACCCGGATATATTTATACATAATTATTCGGTCACCCCTCGGGAGTATCTTTTCCAAATGAAATAAAACTAACCCTGACAATATTTCAGGGTACTCTAGTTCCCTCAGTCCATTTATTAATTTAGTGGCTTGCCTTTGAAAGCGCTCAAGTTCTGATATGTCTTTTTTATGCACTGGTTCCCAGAACTGTACACAATATACCATATGGGATCTGACCGGTGACTAATAGAGCTTAGGTTAAAATCATGCTCTAGTCATGGGCACCTAAACCCTTCTTGATGCACCCCATGATCCTGTTTGCCTTGGCAGTTTCTGCCTGCCATTGATCACTACAGTTTAGTTTATTTTTTTCTAAAACCCGAAGTTTTACCCAGAGTTTCCCTATTTAGTGTTTAATTATGGCACCAATTTCTCCTGCCCATGTGCATAACCTTACATGTATCTGTATTAAATGTAATTTGCCATTTTTCTGCCCAAAAATCAAATTTATTTAGATTTGTTTGTAGTTGCATGTAGTTGCATAGGTTCTCAACCTGTTGACACTAAGTACCCCCTAGCAAAAATCAGTAACAGTCAAGTACCCCTAAGGATGAGATCAATTACTTATGTTTCCAAAATAAGTAGGTCATGGGCCTTGTAGCACTTTTTGAAGCAAGAAAGAATAAGGTTTTACTGTTTCAAAAATATACCAGAACTCCAAGACCTCTTGGTGCATCCTTGAACATTGCCAAATAATCCCTGGGGTACACTTATTGCAGGTTGAGAAACGGTTTGAGAATGTTTCAGGCATAGTTTATTGGAACAGTCTGTTACAGGCAGCACATAGAGATCAGTAACTTCAATCTTCTAACATTTTATTAAGACTTAAAGTAATTATTATTTTAGGTTTAAAAGCATTTCTAGAAAGAACAATCACATTGAAAACATAATAACATGCTGTTATAATTACTACTCTACCGTGTCCGCAGCTGCGAGCAACAAGAACTATACATAAAAAAAACAGTTGTGAATATGGAAGACAAGTCGTCCTCCATAATTCTCATGGGAACACTCTAAAGAATATATTAACAAACTAAAAAAAAGCACACTGTCCTATTCCTTTTGTGATAAAACCTTTTATTTTAAATACATCAAGTTGCATAATACAATACAATACAATACAATGTTACTGGCCTGAAGACTGATCCAAGCACTTTAAATGCTTTGTCTACACAAAAAACTCTATCCTCATCTTCTGTCATTGTAGCCCTTCCACCTGGCATCAGTGTTTTAAAATGCATTGGTCGCGTTAAGAAGAAATATATTCAAACCAAATGGTGTGCTAAAATACCCCTCCCCCAGAACCTTATAACAGAAAATGGCATAATCCCCCCTGAACAGGCAGGAGCAGCAGGATCCCCTCAATCATCCTATAATAGGCAGTGTGGCAGAATCACCCCAATACCCTATAATAGGCAATGTGATAGATCCCCCCGACCCCCTACAACAAGCAGTGGGGCAGAATCCCCCAATCCCCTATAATAGGCAGTATATTAGAATCCCACCCAATCCCCCTATAACAGGCAGTGTAGCAGAGACCCCCAATCACCCCATAAGAGGCTGTGTGGCTAAACCCTCCCCCCAATACCTCTATAACAGGAAATGTGGCAGAATCCCCCAAGCCCCCCTATAACATGCAGTGTGGCAGAATCCCCCCAATCGCCCCATAACAGGTAGCAGCAGAATCCCTCCCAATCCCCTATAATAGGCAGTGTGGCAGAATCCTCCATTCCTTTATAACAGACAGTGTGGCAGAGCCCCCCAATCCC
This sequence comes from Gastrophryne carolinensis, assembly GCA_027917425.1. NCBI lineage: Eukaryota > Metazoa > Chordata > Amphibia > Anura > Microhylidae > Gastrophryne > Gastrophryne carolinensis. The sequence continues at coordinate 41,763,089 of CM051237.1, read as the reverse complement.
CCTAACAGGCAGTATGCAGAATCCCCCCCACATAGTAACATAGTACTTAAGACTGAAAAAATACTTCAGCCAATCTAGTTCAGCCTGTTTATTAGTGGTCTAGTATCCACAGCTGGTAATGTTATATGCAAAGAAGGCAATCAGGCCACTTTTGAACATGGCCTGGCCTCCAGGCCATATACCGTAGATAACCAATCGTTTTCTATCATTAAGCCAATTAATCACCCATGTACACACATTTTCCCCCAGTCCAAGCATTCTCATCTTGTGAACCAGTCTGTAATGTGACAAAGTATTTAATGCTTTTGAAAAGTCAAGATATATTATATCAAATAAATCACCCTGATCCAGTCTTGAACCTACTTCCTCATAACACATGAGGATGAATGCCATCTAGTCCTGGGGATTTGTCTATTTTAATCTGTTTATGGCTGTGCCACACTCCTTCCTTGGTCAGACCGGTGACATTTAATAGGAAGTTTGGGATATTGCTCCACATTTCACATGGCAAATAATGTTCCTCTATGAATATGGAAACAAAGAAGAAGTTTTATACATTGGCTTTTTCTGCGTCCCCCTCTATAGTTGCTCCCTCTTTTAGGTTTGTATAATTTACTGTTTATATAGCTGTAAAACATTTTGGGGTTAGTTTTACTCTCTTCGGCAATCTGTCGTCCCGTCTCCTGCTTTGCCGCCCTTAACTGTTGTTTACATTGTTTATTTATTTCTTTAAATTCCTTAAAACAGGCAGTGTGGAAGAATCCCCCAACCCCCTATAACAAGCAGTGTGTCAGAATCTACCCCAATTCTCCTAAAACAGGCAGTGTGGCTGTGAAGCTATGATATGTTTTATATATTGTGTTCCCATAGAAATTGTAAAAAAATCTTATACAATCAATCACTGTATATAGGATAATCCCTTTTGTTGCAGCATGGTGGGAAAACCCCCGTTGTTTTTTGAAGACTGGTTAGTTACAGGTGTGCATTTGCATGCAAATTAAGCTGGCTACCTGGGCCATGAGCTTTGCCTGGGCCAATCAGAGATGACCTTATTTCAAAATGGAACAAAGGGTCTGTCTGATAAAAAACAGTAGACTAGAGAGAGAGGGAAGATTCTTTTGGAGGGCAGCTGGAAAAAGGATGTGATGAAGAAACTGACCAGATGACGGACAGACAGACGATGATGGGATTTTTGCCTTGGGTAGAGAGCCCTGCATTGTGAAGCCAAGTACAGCAGCCATTTTGTTTGGAGATTGGACGTGGCCTGTTGATATCTGATTGGAACCAATTAAAACAGATGAGTAATCCTTTTTAATATATATATATATATATATGCTTTTGCCCTGTTAGGTTTTCTATGTTGTAACACGGATTGTAGTATTTTTGTTTTGTACATTTTGCAAGGTGTATAAAATAACTTTAAATTGCATCATCTTCCTTGGAGATTACTGGCAAATGAACTTATTAGACAAACGAGGCATAATTTTTAGAGATATACATGTATTTGAGCTCTTAGGTTTCCTTATATATTTGAGGGCTGCAAATATACTTGTAACATTTTAGATAAATTACGCCCAAGCAAGACAGTGGCAGAACCCCCCCCTTAATCACCTATAACAGGCAGTGGGGCAGAATCCCCCCAATCCCCTATAACAAGTAATGTGGCAGAATCCCCCCAATTCTCTATAACAGACAGTGTGGCAGATACCTCTCCACTGTGGTGGTGGGGAGGATTCTGTGGACTTTTCTTTTCCATTTGCTCCATAAGACACACCGACATTTTACCCACACTTTAATGGTATTTCTCACATTAAATCTGTCTTTGTAAACACAAAGAATCCATAAAAAACCCTCCTAATACATTGTTTTAAATATAGTTACTGCCTTGATTTAACAAAGCCTTTGCGCACTTCAATGTGCCATTTAGCAGCCCACCTGGCGTGAGCGTATCCGAGCGCGGTGATTGGATGAGAGGCCGAGCATGCGCCATAGGACAGGAAGAGGTGGGTTAGACTGGGTGACCTGGGGAATAGTAAAAATTCCCGCTTTTGGTCCACTTTAATACCAGCTGTAATCCCCTTTATCTTTGGTGGGTTCTTTTCCACAGGTGCCCCCTTCTTGCTTGACCTCAGCTTTAAGCAGTGTGTATGTTTGTTTGTTTGAGCAAAGTCAGCTATCTGCTGGTATGCAAAGCCAGTGGAGCATAGCCCCCTTCTCTCTTAGCCTTGCCTAGCCTAGAATTTGGAATGCCATGGCACACAGAGTTTTATAGACTGCTGGAGGTGTTAAACTGGGGTTCCCCTAATGCCAAAGTGACCTCAACAAAACACTGTCGAAGAGGACATTAGACGGCATGCATTTGCGAAGCGTGGTTTTTATATAGGCAATCCTCTACTTTGGAGTCTGGACTGGGGGGGCGGGGTAATCTCTGACTGAATTTGATAAACTGACTTCACATTTGATCTCGTAAAATAACTTTATTCTGGTGTCCACAATCTAAGGGTTATATTAGTGCCGTAGGACTGCCGTAGGACCAGGGAAAGATGAGTTTTTCTGGGTGATCTGGGGGTTTCACACAGGGGTCAAGGACCAAAATCAGGGGTAATCAAAATCACGGATTTTGGTCAACTTTAAGATGACGGTACATATACCTCACTGGTATAAAAAGATTGTCCCTTTCCCCTTCTGACATTTGCTGGAGGTGGCAATCGGAACCAGGCATTTGGTGGGCTTGTCCACAAGTTTTAACATTTTGGGACATTTTGCAAATCACAGTAATAATAATAATTTAAATTGTGCTGCTGTCCGTGGTACTTGGCCCAGTTTCTTAGGTTATAATTTTTATTTTGGTTCATTTCTGCAACTCATACAAATATCCAGCGGCACTGGAACTCCCAGGTTGCTCCCACATGCATCTAGTTTAAAAGAATAAACACATTAGAAGTGTATTTTGGACCAGGAAAATGTTCCGATTGTCCCTGCTTAACGTGCATCCTGCCCTGTCAAATGTGTGCTGTCTACTTCTTTGCCAAGCCTTCTTGCTGACCTTGCCACATCTGACTACATTTTGTGCCCTGCCCTGTTGCTGACCCTACCATGTCTGAAAATGTCTATCTGCTGCTACTGGGAGGAAAGAAAGTCCTTCTATAAATAGGATATATAGAATATATAAGAATAGGATATGATATAACATAAGATCATTTAAAGTGAAAGTAAAGAACTTGCAAGGTACTTGTAATCCCAAGAGAGGTTTGTATACTTGGGACCTCATTTATGAAGCCTCTGCATCATTTAGCACTGGTTAGCACCAATAGTTGGACCAATGTGGCCTAATTTAAGAAGTCAGCACGGCGAGGATGAATGGGTTCTTCGTTAATGAGAAACTGTCTAGTATTTTGACAGACTCATGATAGATTTCTCTCAGTATGGGAGCCCTGGAGGTGGTTTTCTTGGCCCAATGCCCCCTCGGGGGCACTGAATTATTAGGTCTGGTGTGAAGGCGGAGTGCGAGGGACCCCCCTTCCCCTTTCCTTCTTATCTATATTTCTTTTTGTTTTTCCATGCTTTAGTTCTCCCCTCTTGTTCCCGCTCATTCTCTTCACTAAACTTTTCAAGCTTCCATCCCTTGTTGCCATCTACACGCAACAATGGTGTGTGAATGCTAAGCTCCCTGTACAGGCTAGTATTCCTAACAACCCCCGTGTTCAATAAAATGTGAAACAGAGCAAATGACCTAGTATACAATTATATAATACATCCCTTTATTTTCTGTGTCTTGTTGCTGAAACATGATATGAGTCAAGATTTATAATGCTGTTTGTAAGATGCAAAATGTTTGTCGGGTCTGAAGCTCCCCTGTGCGGGAGGGTTGCTTCATTCATAAAGTTGATAATGCCTGTATTAATGTCAAATCAAATAAAAATATTGTAACAGAAGTCAGCAACAGTTAGCTGTATGCCTTATCTCAACAAATCTGTGGCTCTGTCCTTATCCACAGTGCAGTGTGGCACAGTCCCAAGTGGCGCTGAAGCTTAAAATACCATAGCGTACAATGGCAGGAAATGTCTATAAGTGTTTTTTTGTTTTTTTTGAAATAAAAATAAAAGACAACATACACATATTACAAAGAAACACGTGTTCATACATTCACGCATGTCATTTATGATAAAGCAGTTATCAGCTGGCACCCCTGACCTGTCCCAAAGTGAATGGTGGTCGGCGGGCCGGCGTATGGCCTCTAAGCCCAGAGTTGCCAGCCTCTATAAAAAGTATGCACAACAATTAGTACTACTTTTTACACCTTTTTACACCTGCTAAATAGTTTGAATTGATACACATGCATGCTTTTCCGGAGCATTTTTTGTGCATTTATGCAAATAAAATATGCAAAATAAGGCTTTTCTTAATCCCTTTAAAGTACAAAAAGGCTTATAAGCAAACTTTTATTGCCAAAAAACTTGCGAGAAACTGTGCAGAATTGATCCTATTGTTTAAGCGACATCGCATGATTCAATTGCCCAGGCCAGGAAAATATGTGGGGGCACCCAGAATGTCGCCTGAAAGCTGGGTATAAGAAACCTTCATATTTTTTCAGCCCTAGTTGTTCTTCCCTGCGTCAAGTTTGCCTGCAAAATCCAACCCTGCAATTGGCCACCACCAGTCACTTGGTTCAACGGACAAAAGCAGTTTGGACCAAAACTGCCGGTGGTAAATCACAAGGGCTGATTTCACCAGGGGGGAATGGGGAGCAGGTAAGGATACCAGGTCTTTTGGGGTTTATGTGCAAGGGTCTACTTTAATGTAAATTTATAGAGCACCAACAGCTCCCATACTAGGTTTGATGGTAATTTTTTAGGAGGGGCAGGATAGGTGAGCACATATATCTTGTGTTATGGTTTTACATAGATTTCATTTGACATGAAGAAGCTTTAATGGATAAATTAAGTTCTTGGACCTGTGCATCATCTTAAAGTGGACCAACACCCACGGGTGATCGGCCCGGGAATCTATAAGATTCCTGGGCCGATCACCCCCCACCCCGCGGGACATCCGAGATCGGGATGTCCCGCGGGGTGAAACCCCCCCCAAACACCCCAACTCACCTACCTTATCTTCGGCGGCGGCCGGCCGCCGCCGCCTCCCTCGCGCCCCTGTAGGCGTGCGCGCCTCCGCGCCGGCCGTCTGCGAATGGCCGGCGCGGGCGCGCGCGCGCGTCAAAAGTGACGCGAGGGAGGCGGCGGCGGCCGCCGCCGCTTAGACGTTCCAGATCTTCCCTTGTACGTCGGCGCTGGGAGCGGGGAGAGGTGAGTTTTTCGGGGGGTTAGGGGGGGTTTCACACAGCGGGGCACCCCGATCGGGGGTGCCCCACCGAAGTGGACCAAGACCCAGGATAGTCAAAATCCTGGGTGTTGGTCCACTTTAAGGTTTCTATAAAGAGTTCTACAACAGGCACTTTTTAGACATGTATTTTTACATGTATTTGTTTATTTCCAAAATTGCCCTCAGCTGCCTCAGCAGGTCTAGGCTTGCCACATTTTTTCTATCTCTCACTTTCTTTTCCACATTACCTTAACCATTTTCTCTTCCTCTTTTCTTCCCACAGTATGAAGGTCCTCCACATAATGCAGATGGGAAATGGCTTCTGCATTCCCCAGCAGGCGGAGTGCGGAACATTGGGATGTAACTGCTGCTGGATGGGTATTTTGTATGATTTTCTGGGTGCTCCTTCTCCTCTTGAACTCTTTATGGACAGGAACCCACTGCCTGCTCAACTTAAACTGTCACACCCTGCTCCTCCCACTTTCTGAGATGTGGCGTGAGCTCCATGAACATGCAGCTTCCATGCTCTCTCTCTCTCTCACCTCCTCCTTCCTTTTGCCTTTGAGTGCGCTGTCACTTGTTACATATTCACGGCCTGGCTGCTCATTGTCTATGAGTATCCCCCAATTTATATAGCAGCCATGCTGTGTTTGAGTGTTACAAAAGTCAACTGCAGCTGCAGTGTGCTCCACCAGGACCAAGGGATCTAGACCCCAGGACCACCTACGTGTGTGTTCCTCTGCCTCCACATGGTATCCATAACTAGCAGACCATCATTTCTTTTTATAAAACCTGTTTAACAAATCAGATCAATGCTGTTTAAAAGATCAATTTTTATAGCACTGATTTCACATATATAGTTATGAGCCAAACGTTTTTGCACCCCTAGTCAAATGCACTGCTATTGTGAACATTAAGCTGAAAATAGTCTCCCAAAGGCATACCATTAAAGATGACACACTTTAAACTATATCAGTATATTTTGTACACGTACAATTCTAGAATGCAAAAAGGAAGAGGGAATTGTGTAAAATCATGGGAAACCAAGGAGATTTACGATCTCAGAAACCTTTGCTCCAGGTCCCAGTCCTTTATTAGCCTGTTAGTGTTGAGGAAAGGCCAGGTGATAAAAACATCAAAGCTTTATAAATATCCAGACTTCTCTAGCCTTGTCTTGGGTTCTTTTAAAGTGGACCAAAACCCAGGATTTTGACTAACCTGGTTCTTTCCCCAGGGGCATTTGTTAATGGCTGGCGTGGGCACTCCCCTGTTAGAGGGAGGCGGAGGATGTGGCCATCAGAGCCTCTGCTCTTAGAGGTGCCGGGGGACCAGGAAGTCAAAACTATTGACTATCCTGGGTTTTGGTCCACTTTAAGCAGCGTCCTAACAGACAGATTGTTGAGGCCCACAAAGCAGATTAAGGCTATAAGACAATAACACAGCAGCTTCCTCAGTTGTTAAATGTAATTAGGAAATGTCAGTTAACAACAACAGGGGACAGCTGCTCATAGGATTGATAGAAAGGCTAACCAGAACCCTCCCTTGACAGCAAAAGACCTTCAGACAGATTAAACAGAGTCTGTTATTGTGATACATTGTTCTGCTGTTCAGCAATACATGTTCAGCAATGTGGGCCAATGAGTTTAAAATAGAACATTTTGGCCACAAAGGTATATTTGGAGTAAAAAAAAGCAACCATTAAACATGAGGATGGATTAACCATGCTTTGGGGTTGTGTTGCAGCAAATGGTAAGTGCGGCATTTCCCAAGTAGAGAGAAGAATTTATACAATTTCTGCAAATTCGGAAAACAAATTGATAATGATCCTAAAACCACCCCAAAATCCCCAATAGACTACCTAGGGACAAGATGAAGGTTAAACCCTGGGCCTTATAGTCCCTTGATATGGATAATTGGAAATCCGAGTAAAGCATGCAATGGTAATAAAACTGAATTCATTAACCTGGATGACAACTTAGTGTATGTTCACAAATGATGTCTGGCAGGTAAAGTGGGGGAGATTGAGGCCCTGGTACTAGAAGAAAACATTGATGTTATTGGTGTGGCTGGACATGAGTGAATTCGACACATGATTGGGCTGTTCTTCAAGGGTTTACCCCGTTCGGAAAGACATAGCAAATACTGTAGGAAAGGGGAGGAGTGTGTCTTTATATAAAACAAGAACTCAAAGCATATGTTAATGAGGAGATTCTAGCTGAAGATTATGGTGATAAAGAATCCTTGTGGGTAGAAGTGTGAGGTGATGAAAACCATATTTAACCATATTAAAATAAATGTCGGTGTTGTCAGCACAGGCAGGTACAATGGTGATAATGGAGAATTTCATCTACCCAAATATTGACTGAAACCATGGATCTGTTTCAGCTGCAAGGTGGAGAGCATTCCTCAGCTTGCTACAAGATAACTTTATGAGCCAGTAGGTGATACTGGGGGTGATGCTCTACTGTATATGGTAATATCAAATAAAGATGATATGGTAGGGACTGTAACAGTCCATGAAAATCTTGGTAACAGTGACCACAATATAGTTGTATTCAGCATATAAACTGTAAAAAACATTCTCTTGCTGGGAGAGCAAAAACATTATGTTTTAGAAAGTCCAACTTCCTCATGTTCAACTGTACTCCAAGACATAGACAGGGAGCATTTGTTAATGAATAAGAATACAGATGCCAAATGGTAGTGCTTTAAATCAAATGTGAGTACCAACATTTCAAAATGTATTTCTTCCCTCCTGGCTGAACACCTGTGGTTAAGTGGGCAATATGCTTTAAGCTGTAACCTTCGAAAAGTATAAAGCAGTAAATAAAGCATTTAAACAAGCAATAAAGCTGGCAAAATGAAAGCTGTGGCTAAAGAAAGCAAAATTAAAAAAAAAACTAAATCAGAACAGGTAGGTGCCCTAATTAATGGTAATGGGGAATTCGTCACTGGGGATCAAGAGAGGAAGGAGCTGCAAAATGGGCTCTTTAGCTCTGTGTACACAAAAGAGGAGCAAGGCACCAGCATAGGCGATGCCACTGCAAACAATACCACAAGCATAATTCTTAACTTGCTAAACATGAATATAATCCAAGAAAGACAATATCATTTAAATGTGAATAACACTTCTGTAGAATAGCCTCCCACAGAAGCTTGTTACAGCATCAACAGCTGACAGCTTCAACAAAGGATTAGATGCTTTCAGTTACTATTCACTGTTATTCATAATAAAAATTAAAATTAATTTCCCCAACCCCATCTCTTGTTTGAAGTTGATGAAGATTCAGATGTAGCAGTTGTCAAATGACCCATCACAGCTCAGCCAATTGTTATATCTCACCCAGAAGCCACTGAAAGTATTTACGATTTCAAGATAGCACGATGCACCAGTGTACCAAGTTGAGTTTTAAAAAAAGCTACATCTGTACGTCTGTTTTCAACCATACTAACTATGTAACTATGTAAAGCAAGCCAGGAATCTCTCAAAAGCCATTTACAAAAAGAATGGATCAAAAGCTCTGAAACAAGAATTGAAAAACTCTGGGCTGGCTACAAAAAGTGTTTACAATACGTGATATTTACTAGGTACTAACAAAGTTTATCTTCATCCCATTTTTCTCTTTTTTTAAAATGTGAAATAATATAAAAATGTTTTTGCTTAAAATACAAAGGGAATGTGTCATCTTTAATGTAATGCCTGATGGAGATCATTTCATTTTCAACTTGCTTAAAAGTTCAGAGTAACAAACATTTTTACACGGGTGCAAAACCTTACACATACAACTGTATGGGTTTTTTTATTCGTATTATTTAAAAGCTTTTCTTTGGATCAGTTTTGGCTTCACATTAAGTTCAGGCTTCATTAGAATGATGTAACATTTTGGAATGAAGATACAGCCCAAGAGTCCACCACTGGAAGCCAAAATGGCGAAGACTTCCACAGCCACCATGCTTTTCCCTTTGGTGCTAAGGTAAGCTGGAATGAAGGAGATCCAAACGCTGCAGAAGATCAACATGCTGAATGTAATGAACTGAGCTTCATTGAACACATCTGGAAGTTTCCTGGCAAGAAATGCGACAACAAAGCTTAACACAGCCAGACATCCCATGTAGCCAATCACTAGGTAAAACGCAGTGGCAGATCCCTCGTTACATTGTATTATTGTCTTTCCAGCTTCCACCTGGCTGTTAAAATCAGGATATGGTGGGAAGAAGATAACCCAAATGACACATATCACAACCACTATAAAAGTGCAGAGAATTACAAGGGATATTGAGAGATATTTATTCAGCCATTTTCTCTGTTTCCTGTTGGGTTTGGTGGCATTAAACGCCATAACAACAGTAACTGTTTTGGCCAAAACTGATGAAATGGCAACAGAAAAGGTAATCCCAAAAACAGCTTGTTGGAGGAGACAGACCATCTCTGTGGGGCGTCCAATAAACAGCAAAGGGCATAGAAAACACAAGACAAGGGAGAGCAGTAGTATTAGGGTGAGGGTCTGGTTGTTGGCTTTCACAATTGGAGTTTCTCTGAGCTTCAGAAATATACCAAACAAGATAACTGTTCCGAAGCAGAAAAATAAAGACACTGCTGTAAGGGAAAATCCTAATTCATCCTCAAAAGACAGAAAGTCAATGGTTCTCTGTATACAGTTGTCTCTTTTCTCACTGGAGCTATGGTTTTCTGAACATTTTAAGCACTGTTTCATGTCTGAAAGAGGGATGAAACTTTCATATAAATTATTGTGTTTTTCAGATTTTGTACATATGGCTGATTGGTTTTCAGCTTCAGTAAATGTTAAATGCGGTCAAAACTATTGGCCCATCAATTTTATTTCTGTTAGGCTGTGCACCACTCATTACTGTGGCGAGGGGGGTAATCGTGTAGGGTGTTAATCCCCCACCCTCTAAACCCTGTGTAGGGGTCCTTGAGACTACTTACCAAATCACAAGTAGTGTTAGGGTGGAAAAAAAAACACTAACCCTTGTAAAATATAAAGCATTTTACTCACCGCCAGTTACTTCTGGCTTAACATAAATTGGGATGCCCTGATGTGTGAAACTCCCTGGGCTCACTGTAAACTCACTTTCCTCGGTGGCTGGCAGCTGCAACACTAGCATCCCAGTAGCTGTGCACACTCCCAAGCACAGCCATTTGGATAGGTTGGGGGCAGGATCGAGAACTCTAAGAAAGAAAACCGAGCATGTGGCCAGCCAGCTGACCAACGTCAACCAGCGCTCTTGAGATATCAAGGAAAGTAGCTTCGGCCATACTCAAGCAGGGAAGGGTGGGTGGGGGGTTCATGGGTGTTCAGGAAGTGTTTTGCTCCGCTTTAAATTAGGACACATAGAACAAGAATCTATAGTGTTAAGCTAGTAAGCATGTCAAACTTATTGGCAATTTCAATGCAATTTCAAGTGCGTTTGATGGCCCATTGTGCTACTGTATGGGCCTTGGTAACAACCTTGCAGAGCCAGCAAAACAAACAGTAATTTATGCTCAAATATTTGCCATTTTAGTTTAATAAAAGGCTTGTACACTTAGGGCCTGATTCGGAGCCTGCGCATGAATGCTTGTTTTTGTTTGGGAACTGATTTCGGAAACCGGGAAATTGCGAACACTCATATCATTCACAGCTTCATTCTGAGAAAAGTAAGTTCATGCATAAGCAGGGGGATACAGTTTAGCCGAGCATTTACATTATTTGCAGCCAAAGTAGTCTCTGTGCCGTGTCCTTCAGTGGCTTTCCGGCATACGCCTTTTTTAGTTTTTCCCAGCTTCCCCCTTTCCCCCCTGCCAGTGTACCCATGGTGGTCTTCATGTCCCTGTACCTTTGTCCCCCCTGCTGGCATCTAGGGCATCCCATGTAGTCTTCCATGTCCTTGCATATATCTCATGCATACATACATGCATCCTTACCTTTGTACCTTGTTACTATGTCAACTGCTTGTACCCACTGTTACTCACCTCCTACTTCAGTTTTTGGTGTTCTGTTTTACACTGCTGTTTGTTTGGTCTCCGTCTGTTTTATGTAGTTGCATAGAAAACACACCACCTTGCAGTATATAAATGTAAAACTCTTTGTTTATTAAAAACTTTTTTTAATTGACTTTGTTTTTATAAAAATGTATTTACATACAAAAATACAAATAAATACATTATTTTTAAAATTGTTAGCGGGACCAACGTGGCACCTACAAAGAGAAAAAAATATAATTATCCCTTGTTTGTCCACATGTGTGCCTGTACATGCACGCACATTTTTACATACTTGTTGAAGCATATCTTTAGGGGGCCACACTCCTCTGTGGCGCCATCCCTTCTTCCGGGTCTGTAGAGGGAAAGAACCTGAGTTAGTATTTCTGGGCATGTGTTGTTTGTGTAATGCTTGGGTATTGATTTGCTTCACTGGCTGGACACCCACCTGAGTCTTGCGCATCGGGTGGCCCCTACCGTCGCATAATCACCCTCTGATAATTCTGTAGGGCCAGAGAAGCATACTACACCAGCACTTAGCAAACATGTTATTAGACTTTTCATGCACCCCAACCTGTATGTTTTTGGGTATTGACCTACCGGAGTGTGCAGAAGCTGTGGGCGACTCCAAGCCCAACACAGTCTCCTCTCTGTGGCTCTTGGTGATGCTGATTCAGAGGAGGAAGAGGACATTGGCAGGGTTTGGGACTGACACCTTATACCCACACCCTGTCTTCTGGGCCCTGCTGGTTGGAACCCTCACCTCAGGGTGGGCTTGATCCGCATCCAGAACTCCCCAGCTTAAAAATAATATAGAATTTTGTAAAACATGTAACTCATAACCCTGATACCTCACCCTCCCTGTTGTACATCCACTTCCCGGGGAAGTTCTGGCTATAGAACCTCTGCACCCAGGGCCACTTTTGCCATTTGAGGTCTGACCAGTGCTGCATTATTTGGGTGAATGTCTAAGGGGACGTCTCCTCGCCATTCACATGGGCTGCCATTTCCTCTGCCTTTTTTCATGTGTGTTGGGCTTGAAGTCATACCTTTGCTCTATGAATGTATGCAAAGAACAAACAGATGTGCATTGTTAACTTACGTCCTCTGTTTGGTTCTCATTTAGCTCCACATGCATGCCTCTGCCCCTTTAGGTCATTTTCTGGGACAGTACAAGCACCCAAGCCTCATATACGCTAGTGTATGCCAATGTTAATCCGGCGGTCCCATTCCACAGTAGTAGTAGGTTGCAAGCGCAGATGCACTTAGGCCAAAGGGCACTCCTAACTCTCCACTCTGCTACTACTGTTGGATAGGGCTCGCTGACCACAGCCAGCAACAAGGCGAAGCCAGCTCTCCCATCCCACAGTAATAGCAGATTGCATAGAACTGTTAAAAATAAATCACTTAGGCACTCCTGTGTCATATACAAACATGCCTGAGTGGTCCATATGACAGTGGCAAAGTACCATGAGCTTATAACATTGGAAGGCCAGGCCCCCACCATTACTATGGCACCATGTGTCTTCACTCGTATTTCGGGGACACTGTCACCTGTTTGCACCTTGGAAGGAGTGTAAGCGCACACATGTGTAGGTGATTGGCATGACAGTGTGACTTACCATCATAATTTCCTCCTGCTGCTCATGGTTGAACATGGGGGGTGCCATGTTAGACCTGCGGATGTCATCTGTATGATGCACCCCTGCACTGACCCACCTTGGTGGACCCCAGAAGTGTGCTTGCGTCCATCGACCCATGTAGCCTTTAGGCTTGGTTTATTTAACAGGTTGTTAAATAATGTGTTTCCACCATAATTTACCATTCAATTAGGTATAAAACACAGCTGAGGCTCAGATATTCCAAGTATGTCACACACCCCTGCTTCCAATTTTCATGACATATGGGTTATAACCAGTAGAGGGCGAACTTCTGCAGAGATGACAGGAAAAAAGAAGCCCCTCCCGGTCCATAAATACCTGGGACCTCCCACACATTCCCCAGTTTTCATCTCTGCAGTTGGCAAGCAAGTCAGAAGATGGCTGCGTCTCTTCCTTGCAGGTAAGCTGGGTTTACACCCGGCCATTTTGTCTTTATTTCTGTCCGGACCTTGTTTGTTTTAGTCCCCATGCCTCCCAGCCTTGGCTGTAGGTCCGGGCGACGGTAGACTACACCTTTAGAGGTGTATTAGGGAGCCATGCTCCCCCGTGAGACCCCATATTTAGGGGTAGGCGGTATCCAGGTTGGTGATCCTGGTTTGGGATGCCCTGTCCCTGAAATCCCATTACACCGGGATTCTCCCCCCCTTCCGGGTCTCCCTGTTCCCCTCTGCGCTGGGGGGGGGCTTCCTTCTCTCCTTATTTTCCTTTATTATTGGTATGCCTCGTCGCTTGTGGTGAATGGGCTGCTGGCCGCATGTGAAGGCCTTCTTGGGGGAACTTCTTCCCCTCATGTTGCTCGGATAGGGGGCGGGGCCGGGCGCTCAGCGTGCTCGCCGCGGCCCGCCCCCTCTGTCTTTGGCGCTGTTGTGGTGCCCAGCTATTTGCTGGGATCCGCGTCTTGCTGAAGGGAGGGGGCGGGGCCAGGGGCCGCGCGCGATCCGCGCTGGCCCGTCCTTCCTCTCTTTCTCTCTCTGTCTCTCCAGTCACGCTGCTGGCAGGATGCCATTATCGATCCGTGAGTGCCCTATTGGGCCCTTCTCATTTTTATAGTCATACTGGCTGCGTGCCCCATTTTAGCGCGTTGGGGCAGCGGGGCTCATGTTTTCCATGTGTCTATATATCTATATATATATCTTTGTATGTATGGTTTTTTGTGCATGATTGTGTGCCTTTCTTATGGCCCCCTTCACATTGTATCTTTCAGGAGGAATCCCTATCTATTATATTAAAAGGGTGTTTCTCCCGGTCCTAGGGTCCCTTGGAGAAAAATTTGGGGTCCTACAAAAATACTCCCACTTGGGACTTAAAGGGGCATCCCGGGTAGCTTAATTGGCGTAATTCCCTCTGGTCCTTGCGACTACCATTAAAATCACCATATGGAGGCTCCCCAGGATACCGGGCTCGGGCTCCCTTCGGGGCAATCCCGGCAATGTGTGGGTTGTGGGGTATCCCTTACGGGGGATAATGTGCTGATTTGCATACCATGTGCTCAGCAGGCCATAACGCGGCAGTCGGGGTCCCAGGCGTCTGGGTCCGCACCGCCGGCCTCATCATCTACTCCACCCCGCCTGATCCGTACCCTAAGTGACACTGTCATTGAGGAGGGGGAATTGTTTGATGAGTCTGATGGCTCTGAGGATCAGCAGTTTTTGGATGCTGATGCTGGGCAGGAGCATGGGGATGCCGTGGATACCCCCAGGATTCTGGCCCATTTGTTTGAGGTGCTGGCTATTTCTCCTCCGGTGGAGTCCCCTCCGCAGAAGGGGGAATTTTTTGGGACCTCTAAGCCTCGTTTGGAGTTCCCAAATCGGAAGCATTTTGAAAATCTGATTCTTAAAGAATGGGAAAGACCTAGCCGGCTTCCTGGTGTTCCTCAGGGATGGGATAAGAAGTATCCCTTTCCGGTGGACGTGGTGAAGCGCTGGTCGTCCCCTCCCGAGGTCCATGCACCCGTCCTGGGATTGTCCAACACATCTGTTGTGCACTCTCCAGACGCCACCACAATTAAGGATGGTGAGGACAGACGTATTGACCAAATGGCTTGTCATGCCTTCGCTAGCGTGGGTTCAGCCTTGCGGCCTGTGTGTGCTTCTGCGCTCATGGCTGTGGTTAGGGGCCTGTTGAGTGGTTCCCAGCTTAACCCGGCCAGTGATGAATTTGCAGCGCTTACGCGGCGTGATTTATTCATGTCCTTTGTCTTATCTGCCTTGGATGACACAATATGTATATGTAGCAGAACCTCGGCGTTGCTGGTGGCTATTCGCCGATCGGTCTGGTTGCGCCAGTGGGCGGCTGACATTGCGGCTAAGAAGTCACTTACAGGGCTACCCTTCCTGGGTATGCGGCTGTTTGGAGATAAATTGGATTCAGTTGCAAAAGGAGGAAGGCTACCGCAGCACAAGAAGCAGCGTCGCTCCTTTAGGGGGGCAGGCTCCTTTAATCCTTCCTTTCGCGGTGCCAGAGCAGGCAGAGGAGCTGCCTTCTCTACCTTCAGAGGGGATTCCTGGAACAGAGGCAGAGGACGGGCCCGTCCGGGACCTGTCTGGGGTTCCAAGACCAAGCCCGCTGCCAAGCCAGCTCAGCAATGAGGGGGCACCTCATCCTTGTGGGTGGGGGGACGGCTGCGGCACTTCTTCCGGGTCTGGGCCCGGGAGGTCACAGACAAGTGGATCTTGGAAGTGGTCTCTTCTGGGTACAAACTGGAGTTCGAGGACCGGCCTCCTCCCAGATTTCTCAGGTCTCGGGTCCCCTCGGATCCCCGGGCTGCGCAGGGGCTCCTGTTGGCAGTGCAGTCTTCTGGACATGGAAGTCATCTGCCCGGTGCCTCTATTAGAGAGAGGCTGGGGCTATTATTCCAACCTTTTCACGGTGCCCAAAAAGGATGGATCCATAAGACCCATTCTGGATTTGAAGCTTCTCAACAGGTTCATCAGAACCAGGAAGTTCCGCATGGAGACTTTGCGCTCAGCAATCCTTTCTTTTCGTCAGGGGGACTTCATGACGTCCATAGACATCAAGGATGCTTACCTTCATGTACCGATCTTCCCAGCACACCAGAGATTTCTCAGGTTTGTGGTGGGAGATCGGCATTTTCAGTTTGTGGCCCTCCCGTTCGGGCTGACCTCGGCACCAAGGGGGTTCACCAAGGGGGTATAATGGCCCTTCTCAGAGCCCAGGGCATTCGCATTGTGCCGTATCTGGGCAACCTCCTCATTACGGCATCCTCTCTCAGACAGGCGGAGCTAGACACCAGGACGGTGGTGTCAACGCTGGAGAGGTTCGGCTGGGTGATCAACCACCCCAAGTCTTCTCTCTCCCCGTCAAGGGAGATTGCATTTCTGGGCATGAATCTGGATACCATTCAGACCAGGGTGTTTCTACCTCAGTCAAAGGTGCAGATGGTTCAAGATCTGATACGTCTTCTTTTGTCAATCCCTCGCCCGTCTATCCGGCTAGGGATGAGACTGGTGGAGTTGATGGTGGCTTCCTTCGAGGCAGTCCCCTTTGCTCAGTTCCACATGAGGTCGCTCCAGCTCCATCTACTGTCGATTTGGGACAGATGTCCGCTGTCATTGGATCAGTCATTTCTGATGTCTCCCCTGGTTCGGCAGTCTCTTCAGTGGTGGCTGGAACCAAGGAATCTTCTGAGGGGCAGGTCTTTTCTGACCCCTTGTTGGGAGACGGTCACCACGGATGCCAGCCTGTCGGGCTGGGGGGGTTTCTGGAAGGAACATCAGTTCCAGGGGCTGTGGGGTCCTCGGGAGGCCCATACCCCCATCAATGTCTTGGAGCTGAGAGCTATTTGGTTGGTGCTGTCACGCTTGACGCATCACCTCCAGGGTCTACCGGTTCAGGTTCGATCAGACAATCGGACTGCGGTCGCTTACATCAATCACCAAGGAGGGACTCGCAGCAGGAGTGCCCTCAGGGAAGTTTCTCTGATTCTTGCATGGGCGGAGAGCAATGTCCCATGCATTTCAGCGGTGTACATTCCGGGAGGCGGACTCCCTGAGCAGGGGATTCTCTTGCCGAGGGGAATGGTCGCTCAACCACAATGTGTTCCGGTCCCTCTGTCACAAGTGGGGGATTCCGGAGGTGGATCTCTTTGCCTCACATCACAATCACAAGCTTCCGGCATTTGTGTCTCTGTCTCAGGATCCTCTGGCCCTGGCAGTGGACGCCTTGTCTCTTGCCTGGAGGGATCTGGGGTTTCTGTACCTGTTTCCCCCCTTCTCGATGTTGGGCAAAGTGGTGCGCAAGCTGGCTCTAGAGGGTGTGCCAGCAATTCTGGTGGCCCCAAGGTGGCCAAGACAGGTTTGGTTCGCAGACGCCGTGCGGCTGGTGGTAGATCAGTACAGGTTGCCCCTGTTTCCCGATCTGATCACTCAAGGTCAACTTCGTTACCCCAATTTACAAACGCTGGCTTTGACGGCATGGCTGCTGAAATCTCCATCGTAAAGGAGGCTGGGTTGTCTGATGCTGTGATTCAGACACTTGTTAGAGCTAGGAAGAGATCTTCCTCTATCATCTACTACAGGACTTGGAGGTCCTATATTGACTGGTGTGAGGCTAGGACATTGCCTTGCAGGGTGTTTTCGATTCCTAGGATTTTGGATTTTCTTCAACACGGTCTGGACCTGGGGCTCCAGCTTAGTACCTTGAAAGGGCAGGTTTCTGCCCTGGCGGTCTTCTTTCAAAGGTCCTTTGCTCTGCCTCTCTTGGTTAGGACTTTTTTCCAGGGGGTCACTCATGTGCGGCCCCCTAGAAAGTCCTGGTTGCCCGTTTGGGATTTGAATTTGGTTCTGTCGGCCCTCCAGGGGCCTCCCTTTGAGCCGATGCAGGATGTTGCACTTTCTATGCTTACACAAAAGATTGCCTTTTTGGTGGCTATTACCTCTGTTCGACGTGTCTCTGAGTTGGCGGCTCTGTCCATTCAGGCCCCTTACTTTGAGAGACACAAGGACAAGGTGGTCTTTCGCTTTAAGCCAGATTTCCTTCCTAAGGTGGTTTCTGCCTTCCATCTCAATCAGGATGTGGTTCTTCCTTCCTTGTGTCCTAAGCCTAGCAATGACAAGGAGAGGGTCCTGCACTCTTTTGATGTAGTTCGTTGTGTGAAGTACTAATTGGTGGCTACTTCTCCCTTTCGTAAGACGGACGCCTTGTTCGTGGTGCCCTCCGGGCCCAGGAAGGGTTTGGCGCCCGCCAAGTCTACCATTAGCAAATGGATACGTCAGGCCATTGTTGGGGCCTATTCTGTCAAGGGGAAGGTTCCCCCTTTTCATATCACTGCTCATTCTACTCGTGCTGTTGGGGCTTCCTGGGCTTTTCAGCACCAGGCCTCTGTTGAACAAGTTTGTAAGGCTGCTACTTGGTCTTCATACTTTTTCCAAGTTTATGTGCGGGCCTCAGCGGATGCTGTTTTTGCCCGAAGGTTCTGCAAGCTGCAGTGGTTTAAATTTGTGCATTATTGCCTTTTTGGGATCCCCACCCATGTTGGACACTGCTATTGGATGTCCCATATGTCATGAAAATTGGAAGCGGGGTGTGTGACATACTTGGAATAATACCATTTTGTGATTACTCACCTGTAAAATGGGTATTATAAGTATGTCACACACCCTGCTTCATCTTGCCCTTATTGTATTCTGGATCCTTTATATGGTGAACCTTTTATTGTTAAGATTTTTGGATTTGGCTCTTCCTGGTCCCCTTACTGCTTTCCTATACTGTGTAATGTGTGGGAGGTCCCAGGTATTTATGAACCGGGAGGGGCTTCTTTTTTCCTGTCATCTCTGCAGAAGTTCGCCCTCTACTGTGTGACAGAGTGTCTGGACAAGTCATAGAGGGTGTGTATATCTGGCCAAGAATTCTTGTATCTGTCAGGTAAAAGCAACCAGGAAGTTAGAAACTAGAGATCTAGGATCTCTAGTTTAGGGTTTGGGAAAAAACCCGTTTACAGGGCCTGTGTTGCTGGAGTGGGGAAGAGAGGGTGGGCCCCACTCCACCCGGACAGTCCGGGTCTTGGGCTGTCTGATTAGTCCAAGCTGTGCTTGCCTGATAGAAGGAGGGAGTTCACACACACTCAGGCTCTCTCATCCTGGGAGCAGGACATCTGCTAGGAGCCTGTGGGAGCATTGCCAGTGGTATGTCATGATCTGATATGTTTTGGTGCCCGGTACTAGGCCGGCACTGGGTTAGTCAGGAGCACCTAATGTTTAGTTAGAGCCGGACAGGCATAGGACTTATTTTGTTTAGTTATGTTTTACTTTGTACCACAATCTGGCATTAAAACTGTCTGAGGTCAGTTAAATGATTCTTCCTTGTTCTGTGGACTTTGTGCCTGCTGAAAGTGTGCCCGTCTACCCAGGAGACGACTAACCCGCTACCTAACCCCTTACAACTGGTTATAACCCATATGTCATGAATATTGGAAGCGGGGTGTGTTTTTACAGGTGAGTAATCACAAAATGGTATTTTTCTTGCCACTGCTGCCACTGAAAACCAGAGCTCACGGCACAGCTCACCAAAGACCAACCAATGGTCAGGACAGCAGAGCACTATGCAGTTCTGCTGGATGCTGTAGCCAAAAATTATGATCGACTGGCTGGGTCCCAGTCCCGCTTGACCCTCAAAGCTTTGTGGGAGCAACATGACGGAGGCTGGGCCCAGGCCAAGAAAAAGTGAGATAACCTGAAGGTGGTGGTTCTGTGGAAACTCAGCACCAGATGGGCTGAGGGGAAAGTGCTCACCAACCAGAGGGCTGCTTGTACAGGAAACTTTGGACAACACACTAAAACCACCCTTTCTTTTCTTTGAATCTAGCTTGGTGGTGGCTCCCTATGCTGAGGAGCGGGTATTGGGGATGCTTCACCTACCAGGGGTAGTCAGGCACTATGGACACCAATAGGCAGCATGTGCCCACCAGTGGTAAGGTTGTAAATTGGAGCTTGGCATAGGGGGGAGTAGGACAACCAAACAACACACCCACCAGCATGAGTGTCCACATGCACAGCCAACTTTGAGAGCTTGCCTGCGCAACATATGTTGTACAACAACACACACCAAGGGTATTAGGCAACCTTTACATGTAACCCCTAACATGGATTTGAGCAGACAAAAATTTGGGGGCCTACGTCGATGTGGTGCACAGTGTGTAGCCATTGTAGGGATTTTGAGGGGGTACATATACCAACACCCCAGCCAGCAGCACCTTGCCCACAAGACCTGCCACATGCAGCCACAGCTGGCCCATCTAGTGATGAAGTGGATGAGTGAGCTTAATAAGCAAAGATCAAGGGGCAGGGTGGAGGGGGAGGTTTGAACCCAGGGTAAAGTTTTGGGCCCTTGAGGCTTTCTGGTAACTTTTTGGAAAACTAATGCTGACCTTTATCCATACAGATGGCACCTCTCCTGGCTGAAATTAATGAGCATGAGGAAGGGCATTCTGAACATCTGGCTGAGACCCCCATTATCATCTGGACACCTCCACCAGCTACTGGCACCACAGACACAACTCCTTCCTGCAGCTACAGCTTCATTCTGCCAGTAGCAGACCCACCAGCTCAAAACAATTTTTCAATAGACCAATCCACATGGGTATTTAATTAAGTAAGTAAACACAAGCCCATAATGTAACTATAGACTCCCCCAATTTTAAATTGCTGTCCTGTATGGGGTGGGAGAATTCTGACTCCAGAATGATTGAATTGCAGACACTGCAGTTGTTGCACCAGAATCATCCGGTCCTATTAGACAATTTTATCAGTGCCTTCAAGTATTTCTCCACAGAGTCTGATTATTATTATTATTATTATAGAACGTAATTAGCAGTCTTTTGATGATTGCAGTTTATTACATAGCAGGAGAGACATGGTTGTAGGTTTGTAAAAATGGGACCCATTCATCCCTGCTCATGATTTTAAAGGATTGGCCTTTCCATATCTCCTCAAATTTGTTTTTGGCATTAAAAAAGACCAGTTTAAAGATTGACCAGTATTTCAAATGTTTGATACATGGTGTCTGTCATGCCCAAGGCCTGATTTTAGAATAACTATATGAATATAGACCTTAGCTGACCACTCTGCCGGCATAACTTTCCCTCCTGCGTCATAACCCCCCCCCCCCCTACAGGAACACAGGGTGTCTGCGCATTCCAGTTTAATTAAGAAGTCAAATGTCTCTGAAGCAGCAGGATGTGTCTCTGCACTAACCATAAACCAGAATCAGATAAGGGGACCTGGGAGAGGAATCCCCCCTCCCTATGGAATCCCAGAACAGATTGGGGATTTTCCCTCCTAAACTGTTTCCCTCCAAATTTAGCTAAATAAATGCTAAGGGGATGCTTTTGAATATAACCTAAGAAGGAACCTGAGACAGAACATCGCCTCAAGCAATATAATCAACCGCTGGAAACTCACTCAAAAGGACTGCGTAAGAACTCTATTTTTTGTGAACTGCTCTTTGGCTGTACTCTCTTTCTGTATTTTTGTATGTCATCTTATTATTGTAAATTACATCCAGCACTGTGATACCTTTTTATCAGATTAAATGTTTAATTAATCAGCTCTAGCCTTTGATCTCTAAATATATGAGCTCACCTTCCTGAAGGAAGCTCTGGTGAAACACATTTATTAGGGTTAATTGATGACTTGCTGGGACTAGTAGTGCATACTCAGGGGTCTGGTGGCGTTTAACCCTTGTACCATCACACTCTCTCTAGCGTATTGGCTGGGCTGATAGAGTGTGATCGTGACAGTGTCTAATTGTACCTTTCTTTTGTGTGGGTCAGAGTTAATTCATCTAAGAAATTGGAAAATTGGAAGGCTGTCAATCAGCCGTTTTAGATGCGCCTTTTGATATCTCAACAGAGTATTCCTGTCCGTGGGCTCTGAGAATAGTCCTGTAGTGATTGATCCATCAGGGTTTTTTCGATGGTTATGTTGAGGAATGTCACATAGGTCTCTGACACCTTGGGATTAAACATGATTGTAGGAAAGATAGAGTTGATAAAATTAACAAATGTATGGAAGTCCTCTTGTTCCCCATGCCAAATGACCACATTCTCTGTGTACATAGATGAGGAGCATATATACCTTTCCTCCTGGAATCCCACAAACAGGTTCACGAAAGTGAGTGCTGCTGCACTCCCCATGGCAGTGCCAAGGATCTGTTCATAGTAAGTTGTTTCAAATTTAAAGAAATTGTTATACAATACAACCTCTAAACCTGCCAGGTTGAATTCTAGGGGTTTATCTGGGGGTTCTTGGATGAGTAAATGTTCTACAGATTTAATCCCTTGTTCGTTAGGTATATTGGTGTACAGGGATGAGATGTTCATGATGGCCTATAGATCCTTAATGTCTGTTAGCTATTTATGTTATTTATTTCCAGCAAGAAGTCATCTTGCAGTACCGTATGCATGCACATACGGTTGCAAATAAAAGGTCCACACATAATGCCAATGGTTGTGTTGTGAAATTGGTACCGGCTACTATTGGCCTATATTTTACCGGGTTGAGACCCATGTGGACTTTTGGTAGGCTGTACATCACCAGGGTGACCGGGTGGTCAATTTCAATATATTTGTCCGTGTCCTCATTGATCCATCCATTTTTCAGACCCATAGATACATACTATTTCAGACGCCCCACATTGGGTTCCCAGAGACCATATCATAACTCTTAACATGTCCAGTATGACATGTGCCATAGTCTAGGATAACTAGGTTTAATAATTATGCTATTATTACTTCTTAAGTTCCTGATTGCTAGGGTTTCCCCTCTGCCCAAGTTACTATAGCACCTCCTCTTGCTGGATGGTATCAGCCCTAACAGTTTTGATAAAACTGTCAATGGAGCCAAACTCTCCAAGTTTAAACCTGCTGAGGTCTCCCTAAGGTTTCTGTTTACTGCCACGTTTAGGTCATCTTCTGGTGCTTTTCACTGTCGGCTCCATGAAACATTGGACGTTAAGAGAGTGGCCCATTTTGCGGTTGCTGAAAAGTAACCACAAATAAAAAAGTCACTAAACTGGCAACAACAAATGTTAGTAAAACAAGGCCCCAATGGGACATAGGGAAGCTAGGCTAGCCTCAAAAGAGGAGAGTGGGCTACAAGGAGGGGCAATCTGGACCTAAACAGATTGATAGACAGGGAATCTGTTTCTGTTTGGGGGGGGGGAGTAGGCTAGCCTCAAGAGAGGAGAGTGGGCTACAAGGAGGAGTAATGTGGACCTAAAGATACCAAAACATATACTCCTGAGCAGCTGGGAGTACCAGGGCCACATACATACAATCGATGGTGCCCATGACACTTGCCATATTCGCTATTCAAAAAAGCCCAACCTCACTGCGTTTCAGGCTGCAATGCTGTCAGGAAAGGAGATGTATTTCTCCAACAGGACAGCCATGCCACTGAGAAATTTAGTCAGGGCGCGGCTCAGTGAAGGCTGGGACTTGCCAACTGACCATACCTCTAGCCTCTGGAAGGAGCCATTCGCTAAAAATTGTAGGCGCCAACCCATTTGGTCATACCTCCAATTGCATGCCCCTTTCTTGTGGCGGGGCTAACTATGGCCACAACTCTAAGTAAAGCTTCTCAAGAGAAAGGTGGTTCAAGTGGGTCACTTCGAACACCTGCTGATTGGTCATCTGATTGATATCTGGGAGATCGCAGGTATGCATAAGCTCTGGAAGGTACATAGTTAACAGCCCCACTGCTACAGATGCTCGTACTCTTCACAGAACTCAAGGGGCTCCATCATAGGTGTGGAGTATGTAGGCTGTATTTTCACTAGCAAAAAGATGGTGTAAGTTTGCACCAGAACCCAACAGCTTTTATAGGTCCGAAAATACACAAATCAGGGCACTGAATCATGCACAAGCACAGGCTATGCCCGTAAAATTATGGACATGGATGCTTTGAGCCTTATGTATATGGAAAACACCTGGTTTGGTAATTTCTTGCAAAAAGGTCAACTTGGCCCAAAAACAAGGCTCTGAATCACACTCTACTGGAAAAGACTAAAGACCATCTAATGCAGTGAAAGGCCTTTACACTTTGCAATACACTGGATTAATTATAATCATTATGAGTAATTCATTTTAATTATTAATTAAAAATATATACAAGCCTTAACTAATGTGTTCTGTGCACATGGCAGTTGTTCAGCCTTTAATTAGCTTTGATTGATTCGTTTTTTTTCTTCTAACTTTTCCATAAAGGCATCTTAGCTTTGGCTCCCTAAAGTTTATCAATCTTGTTGGGGACTCACCTGTTTCATTGGTGATCTCATTCTCTGGGCAGGGCACACATTGGTGGCAACAGGAATGTCTCTCCCTGTGCCGAAGTTTGTAATATCCAGGGAAGCAGATCTCCGAGCACATA
This sequence comes from Gastrophryne carolinensis, assembly GCA_027917425.1. NCBI lineage: Eukaryota > Metazoa > Chordata > Amphibia > Anura > Microhylidae > Gastrophryne > Gastrophryne carolinensis. The sequence continues at coordinate 41,738,742 of CM051237.1, read as the reverse complement.
GAAATTGGAGTCTACAGAAACAAACAAACAAATGTTAGCCTTTTTTCTATAGTTTATCTTTCTTCTATGTTTGCTCAATGCATGATGTAGAGCCAGAATTAACTGGCACCACTAGAACCTGATTTAGAGGGACATTCTGGGCTAGAGAAAAGTGACTTCTCATCTTAAACACCCTACAGCAGCTGCCTCAGATACAAATGTAGCTGTCTTAAAAGTTAGGTCTTTTGGTATGCACCTGGCCAACGGACCTCTAACTCCATCTCCATCACTGCCAGGCACTGCATCGCCATGCTCACTATGTATCATCACCAGCACATAAATGGGCCCAAAATCCAATATCAGTTTACATTTGTAAAGCGGCATCATCTTCCATTGTGCGTGCAATTCCGTGGTAATTACAGATGGGTAAAACAGAGCTTTGAGGATGCTTTAATAAAGAGTTCTCAATCAGAGAGGAAACATACTCATATATCATATATGTCATATAAACATAATGGTAATTCATCCAAATTTGAAGAGGTTCTTCAAATCCTTTCCAGGATCCTCTGCCATGAAAACTTACACCTTGTTCTCCAGCAACGTACATGCACACACTGTGTTAACAGTTGATTGGCTGCCAGTGGTCAGGTGGGGCACAAGAGTGTGGATCCTTTTGGCCTTCCAAATGCTTGTTGAGAAGCGGGACATCCAAAATAAGGATGTACATTTTTACCCACAACGGAGTTGATTCTGCCAGTAAAAATGTGTTATAAGCTTTCATTATCGATTGTTGATTTAGCACTGGCAGTAAAAAAACACTAATTTAATTTTCACTTAAAGAAACTTAAAATCCACAAGACCGGGCCCTGGAATCTAAAATATTCTGGGCCTGGTAGCTAGCCTAACCTGTGTGATATTCCCTGGTGGCACTGGTAATCTTATCTGACGGTGGCCAAATCAGCAGCTTCCTTGCGGTTCCGCATGCTTCTATGCCCAGCCTTTCTAAATGGCCTTTCCACCGAGCCAACACCAGCACCTGGCTGCTTGGGCAGGGCCGGCAGTAGATGAGTGGTGGACCCATTTTTGGGTTTCCATCTGCTTTAAGGTGAACTTTTAAAAAATGGTAAAGTAATATAACAACAGTGAAACTATTGATACATAGGCCCGCGCTGACAGTTTTCAAAATAATTATTTAAATTAATAAATGTGATGAATAATGCTCAACGTGAAATGTCCTTATCCCCTAAAAGAACACAAATAAAATAATAATACAAACACAGAGCAAACAAAATTAATATGCAAAGGCAAACAGTCCCAATTCAATCATTTATGAATGCCACAGTGCATAATGCAACTATGTCCCACGGTGCATGCACTTCACACAGAATTGTGCAACAGAATCCTCCACCGATAGTGCAAACTCTTACCAGCTTTTAGTCAGCAAAACGCTTTGAAATGGTTTTACACAGCGTTGCTGCTAATTCTGATGAAATCCACTTCCAAAAAAACGTTCATAAAGCTAAGCTTCCACTCCTCAACTTTCCAATATATATAGATGTCCTCTAAGGCACTATTTCCATAGGACCATCCACTGCAGCTTATCTCCTTATTGGGCAAAGCTCAGAAGGTAGCATGGACAGAGAAACGAAAAGACCGAGATAGTGTAATATTGCAAGACTTGTGACTTTAATAAAAAAGATTCAAATACACTCACAAAACAAGTATAACAATCAGCTCTGAGATACAATGGCGGTCTCACCGATCCTGGAATCAGACGGTCACCACACACAGTCCAATGGAAGGACGATCCCGTTTAAGATAGGTTAAAATATCCAAAAGGTTGAAAACTTTTAAAAAACTTTTTAAAACATCCACCGCTCGCCACCGCCGACGCGTTTCGTCGCCACAAGGCAACTTTAACTAGGCTGGTGGCGCGGCAGAGCGGTGGAAACTAAATACCAATGGTCCGATCACATGACATAAGGTCCTCCAGCGGTATGAGAGAAAAAGAGCAAAAGGGCATTTTCACTCCACTTCAGCTTCCACTTCCCTGGCCAGAAGGAGACAGGCTATCGCTAGCTGCCTGCTCCAATATGCAATCCTGAAATGTGAAAAAGCCGATCCCCTATTTGTAGCGGCCAAAGGTTCCCCATTATAGAATATAGCGGTCCGAGCGTGCAGCTGAAGGACCTGTGACATCCTCCAGAGACAGCACAGGCACGTGGGCCGCATCGGCCAATCATCACTCTTTGTAAAAACTCACATACCGGCCGCTGTCAATACAGACTCCGCTGTCACAGTCTCCCGGAGCGCCGGAGACCCACAGCGTCATATGCAGCCAGTGAGCCACGTGAAATGCCACTGCCAATCACAAGACTAAATGAGACATTGCCTGGCAACATCTGACAGCCACATAATGCTAGGCTCCCATGTTACAGGAACTGCCAAGCTTAATAAACAACTACAGACCAGACTTAAAATATAACAGTCCTTTCAAGCATAAATAACATTAAAGCTGGAATCTATAACGCTTAGATTGGAATAAATCCTAGCCGACGATATCAGTTAGAAAGCGGCTGGCCAAATGGGACAAAAAATCCAAAGCCCAAATAAAAGGAACTTCCCAATATCCAACAACAGCAAAATACTAGACACAGTATCATATATGCCTAAAGCGGGACTAAACCAGCTACGCAATGGCCCAATCATCACAGCCCACCATAACCTAATTGTATAACAACATCCCCATAAGCCCAAACCCTAAAGGGGGCCCTATTTTTAAATAGGGGGATAGGAAATAATTTGGCAAAGGGCCGTCTGATTCCAGCATCTGCTTACAATACACATAAAAATGTATATGCTACATAAAATGATTACAAACAGAAGAGTATTAGATATCCACAAATTATTAAAAAATAAAAAACTAAGAAGAGATAAAACAATTCAGGTCAAAATCTATATTCAAACCTGCAGGATGTAAAGTGCCCAGCGTGTATATCCACCAACCTTCCTTTTTTGAGATGTCCTTCACTATGTCCGACCCCCGCCAGTTAGACTCTATGAGGTCAATCCCAGCGAAGGACATACAACTAGGGTCACAGTTGTGATGTTTTTTAAAATGTGCGGATAAGCTGTGGGATTCATAGCCGCGCTTAACATTATAAATATGTTCGCGGATACGAATCCTCAGCTCCCGAGTAGTGCGTCCCACATATAACAGGTGGCAGGGGCACCAGATCAAATAAATCACCCCCTTTGACCAACAGGAGATGAATTTAGAAATCTTAAACTCTTTACTCGTCTTTGAAATGAAGTTTTAGGTTTCTCTACCGGAGTGCAACACTTACAACCCACACATAAACCACATCTATAAAGCCCAACTGGTAAATTTTTTCCCATCGTTCTGGTTTGCGGTGGATCTACGTAGCTCCTTACCAAGCGATCCCTCAGGTTTGGAGCTTTCTTAAAAATAACCCTCGGATATTCAGGTAATGCAGGACCCAATATGGTATCTGTCTTTAAAATGTGCCAGTGTTTACTTAGTAGACTCCGAACCTCTTTGTGTTGTGTGTTAAACCCAGTGATAGAAGGGACGTCTTTTTCTACATTGATATTACCTCCTAACGCTCCCCCTTTTTCACGGTTGAGATAAGACGATCTAGAGCAATTCCGGACCATCCCCCGTTGTTCACTGACTATTTTTTTATCATAGCCTTTATCTGTGAAACGGCGCATAAGCATCGCAGATTGCTTATCATAATCCTCCAAGTATGTACAATTGCGCCTAAGACGGGTAAATTGTCCCCTAGGGATGGCTTGTAGCCATTTGGGATGGTGACAACTCCCTGAAGGCACATACCCATTTCGATCCGTACTCTTGAAATAGGTAGAGGTCACTAGAGTATGGGCATCCTTTCTAATCACTAAGTCTAAGAAATTCACTGATGTAGAACTGGACTATGCGGTGAATTCCAAATTAAAAGAATTCCGATTAATCTCTTGGCAGAACACATTAAGGTCATCTCGGGAACCTTCCCAGATAAAAAAAGACATCATCTATATAACGATGCCAACAACGCAAATATGGTGGGGTCTGACTAAAAATAAATTGCTCCTCCCACCAACCTACATAGAGGTTGGCCATACTGGGCGCAAACTCTGAAGATAAAAGTTGTCATTAAACCAAAAGTAATTGCGTTCGAGGGCAAACATAAGACACTTTATTATAAAATCAACCTGTTCACTAGGTAAAGAGGATTTCAAAGTAAGGTAATAGTGCACTGCTGCAATTCCCTTTTCGTGGGGTATCACTGTATACAGTGAAGTCACATCGGCAGTGACTAAAAAAGAGTCCTCTTTGACATTTATAGTATTGCAGATATCCAAAACCTGCGACGAATCCTTCAGGTAGGAAGGAAGGGACACAACAATATTCTGTAAAAACCCATCTATATATTCTCCCAATCGGCAAGAAATGGACCCCACCCCACTGACTATGGGCCGACCTGGGGGTCTCGTCAAACTTTTGTGAATTTTGGGTAAAATATATATAGTGGGGATCCTTGGTGTTAATGGATTCAGATAGTCAAATTCTTTTTAACTAAGTATACCCAACTCCAATCCTGATTCCAATAGCGAAATAAGCTCTTGTTTATACTCCAAGGTGGGGTCTTTCCTCAAAGGGAGATAGGTTTCGGTATCCGCCAAAAGTCTATTAACCTCAGCTACATAATCAATTTTATTGAGTATAACCAACCCACCCCCCTTGTCTGCTGGCTTGATAACCACATCCTTTTTGGCCTCCAATTCCCTAATTCCATTTTTAATGTCAGCAGGCCATATTTTTTTCTTTATTTTCATGGCCTCCAAATCCCTAAGAACAACACTCTTAAAGGTCTCTATGTGTGAGTTAGTTGGGCCAGGCGGGTTAAAAAGAGATTTATTTCTCAAGCCAGAGTGTTGGAAAGGAGGATCCATTCCAACAACATCATCAGAAGTCCCCAACTTATTAGGCTCATCCTTATTAAGGAAAAACCTTTTGACACTTAACTTCCGAGTAAATTTCTGTACATCAACAAAGACCTCAAACTTATCAAAGGCCTTGGGAGGAGCATATTTCAGATCTTTGTCCAACAATTTTTTTAAAAAACATCACAACTGTGACCCTAGTTGTATGTCCTTCGCTGGCATTGACCTCATAGAGTCTAACTGGCGGGGGTCGGACATAGTGAAGGACATCTCAAAAAAGGAAGGTTGGTGGATATACACGCTGGGCACTTTACATCCTGCAGGTTTGAATATAGATTTTGACCTGAATTGTTTTATCTCTTCTTAGTTTTTTATTTTTTAATAATTTGTGGATATCTAATACTCTTCTGTTTGTAATCATTTTATGTAGCATATACATTTTTATGTGTATTGTAAGCAGATGCTGGAATCAGACGGCCCTTTGCCAAATTATTTCCTATCCCCCTATTTAAAATTTAGGGTTTGGGCTTATGGGGATGTTGTTATACAATTAGGTTATGGTGGGCTGTGATGACTGGGCCATTGCGTAGCCGGTTTAGTCCCGCTTTAGGCATATATGATACTGTGTCTAGTATTTTGCTGTTGTTGGATATTGGGAAGTTCCTTTTATTTGGGCTTTGGATTTTTTGTCCCATTTGGCCAGCCGCTTTCTAACTGATATCGTCGGCTAGGATTTATTCCAATCTAAGCGTTATAGATTCCAGTTTTAATGTTATTTATGCTTGAAAGGACTGTTATATTTTAAGTCTGGTCTGTAGTTGTTTATTAAGCTTGGCAGTTCCTGTAACATGGGAGCCTAGCATTATGTGGCTGTCAGATGTTGCCAGGCAATGTCTCATTTAGTCTTGTGATTGGCAGTGGCATTTCACGTGGCTCACTGGCTGCATATGACGCTGTGGGTCTCCGGCGCTCCGGGAGACTGTGACAGCGGAGTCTGTATTGACAGCGGCCGGTATGTGAGTTTTTACAAAGAGTGATGATTGGCCGATGCGGCCCACGTGCCTGTGCTGTCTCTGGAGGATGTCACAGGTCCTTCAGCTGCACGCTCGGACCGCTATATTCTATAATGGGGAACCTTTGGCCGCTACAAATAGGGGATTGGCTTTTTCACATTTCAGGATTGCATATTGGAGCAGGCAGCTAGCGATAGCCTGTCTCCTTATGGCCAGGGAAGTGGGTGCTGAAGTGGAGTGAAAATGCCCTTTTGCTCTTTTTCTCTCATACCGCTGGAGGACCTTATGTCATGTGATCGGACCATTGGTATTTAGTTTCCACCGCTCTGCCGCGCCACCAGCCTAGTTAAAGTTGCCTTGTGGCGACGAAACGCGTCGGCGGTGGCGAGCGGTGGATGTTTTTAAAAGTTTTCAACCTTTTGGATATTTTAACCTATCTTAAACGGGATCGTCCTTCCATTGGACTGTGTGTGGTGACCGTCTGATTCCAGGATCGGTGAGACCGCCATTGTATCTCAGAGCTGATTGTTATACTTGTTTTGTGAGTGTATTTGGATCTTTTTTATTAAAGTCACAAGTCTTGCAATATTACACTATCTCGGTCTTTTCGTTTCTCTGTCCATGCTACCTTCTGAGCTTTGCCCAATAAGGAGATAAGCTGCAGTGGATGGTCCTATGGAAATAGTGCCTTAGAGGACATCTATATATATTGGAAAGTTGAGGAGTGGAAGCTTAGCTTTATGAGCGTTTTTTTGGAAGTGGATTTCATCAGAATTAGCAGCAACGCTGTGTAAAACCATTTCAAAGCGTTTTGCTGACTAAAAGCTGGTAAGAGTTTGCACTATCGGTGGAGGATTCTGTTGCACAATTCTGTGTGAAGTGCATGCACCGTGGGACATAGTTGCATTATGCACTGTGGCATTCATAAATGATTAAATTGGGACCGTTTGCCTTTGCATATTAATTTTGTTTGCTCTGTGTTTGTATTATTATTTTAAAAAATGGTGCCGAATCAACCTCTTTGTTTGAGCACCTCTTTGTTTTGTTTGGGCGTGACTGCAACAAAATTTAACAAAGGTATCTACAAATGGCAGCCAAATATATTGTGGATAGTACAAACTAAACTCCTAAATGTCAAATTTCTAGATACCTGTTGAAATTTTGGGTTCCATTGGATGGTATCCCTGTCAATTTGGAGTTTCAGTTTGCTCCGATCCTGGTAAAAATATCCAACTGTTTTTATTAAAAATGAACTGTTAGGTGTTAAAATTGTGTTGGCCAGATCAAAACTGGCAGCAGGTTTTCCTTCAATAATCTGTATCTCTTCTCCTCCTTTGGTTGTAATATTCAGACTCCTCAGAAATCTGTTAATCTAAAAATAAGAAAATCTGCTGAAAAAACATTCTAAAAATGTAGTTTTATTAAAACAAATCAACATATTGTCTTTGTTACTGTATATCAGCTGGGTGAGCAGCCTTAAATGCTTATGTATATACAGCCATTGCAAGGTAAATTATAAAAGTTATGAGATGGTCACACAATCTGATTAGAGACATGATCACAATCTTTTTTTGGTCCCAAACAGTACGTAGTGGCAAAATGAGTGCGAGGAATGGTATAAGGAAATAACAACAGCAAAGCAGAGAATTTACAGAAACAGAGCAAAAACGGTGGCATAGATAATTTGATAAATGGTAAGTAACATTACCAAACAAATTCAATCATCCTCTAACCTTCCTAAAGTGTCAGCAAAGTCTTTAGACTATACACGGTATCTGGATTTGGAGTCCACACACCATGGACTGCCATCTGCATAGATTAAGTAACTGCAAATCCAAGCCCAGTCTTGCATTGTTGCCTCTGCCCATAGAAAATGCTGTGGGACAGCTCATCTGGTCACCCTCTTACAGCATCTATGTTACCTTACAGGCACTAAGGATAAAGAGAGGCAATATGGAGAGCCTAATTTATTATGAGCGCTAGTCAGTGCATCTTGGCCCCTGTAGAGTTGTGCTGACAGAGCTGAGAGCATCCAAGCAGCAGGCTGAAGTGGCACTGTACTTTGTGTTGTTTGACTGACAAATGTAATGAGCTATTGGCGCTCATGTGCCCAGATCCCTGATTTCCACTGTGTGATTGTTTTTAGTCAATCTTTCTATATTTTATTCATGTCACACCAGCATGCATTCTTTAACCTAAGAAAAGAGAATCCAGCACAGACAAATCTGTTCAACTTAATTTACTGAAATATTTTCCAAAAATAAGCAAAACACAAACAAAATCATTTACTGATTAAATGCAGGTTTTGCAAAATAATGTCTGAATATTTTGAGCCCAAAGCCAAACTCCCTGGAGGCAAGTCTTGTAACTTCTTTACTGTACCTACAAAGGGTCAAATAAAAAATGTTAGTTTCTCTAAAGTGTTTATTTCTCAATTACTTTCACTGTCTATGGCTCTGCTCAAACTATGTTGGCCTGCTATTATTTTACGATTGTCAACACATTTTTTTGCATTTGCAGAACATTTTAATTATGCTTTAACTCTTAGCATAATTCTTAGCACAATTCTTGCCACTTAGCGCCAAGAATGAAGCAATCATCTATGTCTACAGGGCAAACCTAGTCTTTGGGTCCTCAGCAATGTCTGTGGGCATGTCTGGAACTTTGGGCATCAATTGCATTTCATCTGGCTCTTCCATCCGATGTAGTGTGCAGAGATTGTGTAGAGCACAGCAAGCAAGGATGATATTTGACACCTTCTCTGGCCTGTCTAGCATCAACCCCAATTTTAGGCCTCATTGAGCTTCCCCCTATTGTAAAGTATTGTTGTACCTTACAGTTTTCATCCTTACTTACCTAGTAGCCAACCCATTGGCATTTATTGATTCTCAAATTTCCTGTACAGGGCTGATTGTTGGCACACATAGGCCTTATGGCATTAACCCTCACTGCACACAGCCATATCTCGTAATTGCAAACAACCATCACATTCATAGAATGGAAGCTTTTACTGTTACAGAAGTGCAGTTCCTGGGCTCAAGGGGTTGGTGGAATGGAATATGAGTTCCTTCAATGTCAAGCTTGATGCGTTGCACCTCTTCTTCTTCCTCATCGGATGTAAATTTGATGTAGGCAGGTATTAGATCACATATCAGTATCACATATGGCCAGCGTGACCTCCTGCAAGATTCGGCACAAGGTGGGCTGACCTATGCCGCTTAATAGAGCTGCAGAGGCCTAAAATGTGCCCCTTGCAAGTATGTTTAAGGAGGCACAAAGTTGCAGTATGTTCCTGCTGCGCCTAGTGGTAGGGTCAATTCTGTAGTGAATTTACTGGTAGAAGGGCATAAATGTGGCTCTTTTGAGGCAGAAATGGATATGGATCTGTTCGTTATTTAAATCAGCAACAGACAGCCTGGAGGTAAACACTCTGTCAGCCCTGATTCACACCACTCTGGCTTCCTCCACCTCCTTCTCATCCTCTGCAGCTGCAACACAACAACACAATCTTGTTCTGCACAGCACTGCATTGGCACATCGCAAAGAAACAAACAAACACAAACACTTTTCCAAACACACACACACACAAAGCCCAGCAAAGCCAAAACAGCACTCACATCCACTATAACACGCAGAAGTGCAAGTCAATGCAGTTCACCAAAAACAGATACATTGTGGAAACAACCATTAGACTTCTGAAAGAAGTCCAGACAAGGTGTCAAATACAACCCTGGCTTGCTGTGTGCTACTCAATCTTACCTTAGTACACCGGATGTCAGAGCCAGAGGAAATGCAATTGATGTAACAAAGGCTAGCAGATAGCATACAGACTGCCTTTGTCTTTTGCAAATAGAACAGATAGTTTAGTGTGGCTTTACAGAATCCTTTTATACTTAGCTGCAGCCATTAATTGAGTGCACATGTTTGCCAGAATCCTGTGGGTTTGCTCAGGGGGGAACACTAAACCACAGGCAACCACAGACAGTTGAGTCATGTTTGTTTCGTCTGTCCTCTAGAGGCTCCATTAGGTAATCAACTGGAACTGGAAAGGTGCCTCAGTTGCGCCCAGCATTACCAATTGGGGGAACAGACACTGGTGGCCTACAATCAGTACTCCTGCTGGAACATAATCTATATGAAGTGTGGTAAGGTGTATGGAAAAGTATTAAATGGTGTCTATTTTTCCCCTGCTATGCTCTATCAGGCACGATCCATTCCAGGTTTTCAGGACCCAGTTCACATTCCCCAGTCCTCTACAGGTTTGTTCCCTGATTCCAGGCCTCGCACAGGTGATGAGGCTGATTGCAGGGGAAGCCTAAATAAAAGGAGCCACTGAGCCTGTCAGTTGGCTGTTGACCAGCCTGCAGTAAGGAGCCCCAGGCCGTACTGCTCAATGTGAATGAGAGAACTGTACTAAAGCCGAAGGACTTTACTTCTGTCACCCCAAACTTGGACTTGTGGGGGACTAACAGTGTGGGCTTGTATGCCCTGGAAGTGGACCTTGTACAATAAGGACTTTTTCAGCTTGCTGCATTTATCCTAACCTGGACTAAGAGTCGGTGAGTTAACCGCTTATACTTCGTTTTGTGCTGCAACCATCTCTGATGTTAAGAGATGCTTTGGCTGTGGAATTCTTATTTTCAATAAACTACATTTGATTTGAAGGAGAACTGTCGGCTGAGCTTTCTTACAGATAGATTCCAAATAGTTAGACTTGACCCATTACGGTCCAGTGTCAGGCACACTAACACCGGTGCCCCTCAAGGCTGCGTTCTGTCACTTCTCCTGTTTTCCATCTACACCAATGACTGCACCTCCTTGGGCAACTACAGAGGAGTAGTGGAGGAGCTAGTCAGTTGGTATACCAGACACAATCTGGTAATATACCCATCAAAAACCCTGGAGATGGTAGTGGATTTCAGGAGGAATCTGGCACCCATGTCACCCCTATCGATCAATGGGGTCGAAATCAAAAGGGCGAGAGAGACAAAAGTTTCTTGGCGTGATCATCTCCGACAACCTCGGCTGGGAGAAGAACACCTTGGCTGTACTGAGGAAAGCACAACAGAGACTGTATTTCCTGCTGAAGAAGACAGGACTGTCAAAAAGGCTGTTAGTGCTCTTCTTTAATGCAGTGATAGATTCCATTCTATGCTTTTCCTTTTCTGTCTGGTTTGAGGGAGCAACAAAAAGAGACAAGTGTAGACTCCAAAAAATGATCAACAGCAGAAAGATTAATTGGAGGAACTGCATAGACGCAGAACAATGTCACGGGCAGAAAAAGATCCTTCGAGACCCCTCCCACCCTGGGCACTCCCTATTCCAGTATCTACTATCTGGGAAATGTCTTGCAGTACCAGCCTGCAGGACTTCTAGGTCTAGGAATGGTTTATTTCCTTTGGCTGTCCGCACCCTTAACAAGGGGCCAGGTGTCATAAGCCCAAGCTCAAAGGCCTTGTACTACATGGTATCACTTGCACTATGTAAGAAGCCCTGTATCTCTTGTTCATGACTATTCCCAATGAAGTTTGTATCTCTGTTTCAATGCCAAAAAGAATTCCTTGTTCATCTCACAATGTACTTGGCGAACAATAAATTGAATTTAATTGAATTGCTATGAGAAGCGTCCTTTCTGTTTTATATTTGCACTAGAGCAGCTTATTGGCGGTATTTCACTTGGTAGCAGCAGATGGCGCTTCCACACCACTCGCCCTGAAGCTGCTTTTCTGGGCTGCCACACGTGTTGAAGTGATGGCAGCCTGTCAGACATTCCAGGGACCCCATTTTTTGGGCGTGTCATTGATTAATCGTTATGTGGTTTTGTTTAATATTTTATTGATAACTGCATGACTAACATTCCTTCTTAGTTTCTGCTTATGAGGCTCGATTCAGAGGCACATTCGTCTGGACTTCCATAGCTGTCTGTGAAAGTTTTTGTGTGTGTTTGTCATTTTTTTGTTTTTTTTCGTTCATTTTTCATTCGTATGAACGTTCGGGCAAATGCGTATATGCGATTTCAATGAAGGAATGCAAATCGGAACATTTGCGTTAGTTCGGGTAATTTTCCCAACCAAATCTGATATTTTTCATTCGTTCACATAACTTACGTTATTGCTATGGGCTTGCGTCTCATTCAGAGAGCAGATTGCCGACGGACCACCACCCTATAAATCCGTTTCCTTTGCGATCCCCTGACGGGACCATTTTGACCTCGAGACTAGCAGCTATGGACGACTCTAGTGCATTTGAGGAGCATGAGGATCTGCAGCTCATGGGCATTGAAATTGTCCGGAGGGCTGAGACCAGATTGCACTGACGACGAATGCACATCGATGGCATGCATGATGTTGAGCTGTTCGAGCTCACCAGACTTAATCGCGCTTCCCTCCATAAATTTTATAGTGAGCTGCGGCCATGGTTAGCCAGCACCACAAGGAAGGGGCAAGCAATTTCAGGTATGACCAAGATGCTTGGCTGCCTGCAATTTTTGGCGAACAGCTCGTTCCAGAGGCGGGGTGCCCTCTCCGTGGGGATCTCCCAGCCTTCGCTGAGCCGCGTGCTATCCAAGTTTTTGGAAGGCATGGCTACCATTACTCGGAAATATATTTGTTTTCCTGACGACATGGTAGCCAGAAACGCGATTAAGCTGGCATTTTATAACATCGCCGACATGCCCAACGTCATGGGTGCCATTGACTGCACCCACGTTGCCCTGGTGCCTCCGGCAGCCGCCGAGTATATCTACAGGCAAGTACAATCTGTCTTTTTTTTTGTATTTATATGGTTTTTTTTGTTTTTTTATGAATTAAAAATTTTAAAAAGTCCCTCCGTAATAAATGTTCCTCCTTATTATTATTCCCTCCTTGTAATTAATCCCTCCTTGTAAGTTATCCATCCTTTAAAATAATCCATCCTTGTAATTTATCCCTCCTTTTAAAGTATCCCTCCTTTTAAATAATCCCTCATTGTAATGTATCCCTCCTTTTATTTATTCCCTCCTATTAATTATTCCCTCCTTGTAAAGAGTCCCTGTGGAACCATGGACCGTATTTAGTTGCATATAAATTTCACATGTGTTCACGAGGAAACATTTTAATGTGTACCTGAAATAGACACTTGAAAGTTAATCTTTCCTTTTTCAAACATACATATTCTTTTTTGGCTAAACAAAATACTTATGTACTTGTTTATTGCTATTTTTATTGGGCCACAGGTTTTGCTTAGGGTGTGATTAGTTAGTGTTTCCCTAGTTTTCCTTGCCTTGCTAATGTTTTTTTTTTTCCCAGGAACCGCAAAATGGGCCACTCAATGAATGTCCAAGCAGTGGTCGCCCCGGACATGCGGTTCCTTAGTCTGCTTGCCGGGTCCCCAGGCTCATCCCATGATGCCTACATTCTTCGAAGATCTGGATTGTTCGGTCGGTTTGAGTCTGGGAAATTTTCCGGTGGATGGCTCCTTGGTAAGTTGACGCCAATAACGTACTTTTTTTTTATATGTATGGCTATGAATTTAGTTTGTGTCCCACGTATGAAACTATGTCTATTTGAACACCTTGTTTACATGTCAAACACCACCTTAACCATTAGATTTTTCAAACAACAAAGCTTTGCCAAATGTTAGTCCTGCATTAGCAAAATGTTAAAATTTAATTTAGAGTAAAGTAAGAATTAGTCTTCCCCACACTCTGCTTAAATGATGTCCTTGAATTTATAATAGGGTCTGCGCCATCTTTGATTAGATGCATTACACTTACTGAGTAGAGGAGAGCGGGATAAAGTGCAGGGGGCGGGTCAGAGCTGTTTTGGACTCATACAAAGCAGATACAGGGTCCTGAAAAGTTAAGACATCCAAGAATGCTGAGCAGCACAGTCCGAAACCAATACCTGTTAGCAGTCTGGCTGAATGGCCCTCATCCGCCATCTTGGATGTTTAATTTGTTCTCACATCTATTTGATGTTTTTTGGCTTTTTTGGCCTGTGCACTATGTATGCTCATGCTGTGTAGCAAATGTGACCTAGCCTCTTAGTCATGTTGATGGCCCCTTTTGGGGATTCCATTTATTGAGTAATGTGTAATTTATGTTTTTTATAATACATTTTGGCAGGTGATTCCGGCTATCCACTCCTTCCGTGGCTGTTAACGCCCGTCCTCCGGCCCCAGAATGCAGCTGAGGAGGCATATAATAGGGCGCACAGGAAGACCAGGGCTGTGGTGGAGAGGGCGTTTGGCCAATTGAAGATCAGCTTCCGATGCTTGAACCATACCGGGGGAGCACTTCAGTATGACCCCAAAAAGGTCATAGATATTATAATGGCCTGTGCAGTGTTGCATAATTTTGCTATATTGCAGCGTGTCCCCCGGTGTGGATTTGCCCCCCTCTCCACCCACAGATGACCCAGACGAGGACTATCGTGGCCCACCAAGTGCATCTGCCCAAACCGTGCGGTCTAATTTAATAGAGACACATTTTGCTTAATTTGGTGTTCTTTGTTTGTTTTGTCCCTTTATTTTTTGTTAATTGTGTTTTTGTACCTTTGTGTTTGTATGTTTGTTTCTTACTTTTACAAACAGTAACTAAATAATTACATAGAACCTCACACATGACTTTAGACTCTTTTTTTTGGTTGTTCCAAATTTAGTATAATCAATTTTTATTGGTTTTCAAACAACAATTGAATACAACACAAAAAAAAAAGGGGGGAGAAGAGGGATACAGAAGGCAAGGGGTCGGGGGGAAGGAGGGCATCATGAGGAATACTACAAACAATGCTTATCAGTTCGGTGAATGGAATATACAACATTTAACTTCTATTTTACATCAGTACAGCACATAACACTTTAAGATCACGTGTACATTCCTGACTGAACCTCTGTAACCTATAGGGGCTGCAGGGGCACCTTGCGGAGGGGGGGGGGGAAGGTCTGTTGAGTGTGGGATGGTAGGCCACTGGCTCGTGGTGCCATTGTTAGCTATTGGAAAATGGGTGTATCAAGTGTCTCCTATTTTGTCAACACGGGTCGTAACGTAAGTGCAGTTAGAACGCGTGATTCGGGGGGGCCCGGCGGATGCTACCTGGCCCTTGTAGGGGTCCGTCCGATAATTACCTGGCCGCCCGCAACATCGCTGGCACGCGGGTGTCCCGGTATTCCAACCAGCTCGCCCAGGTCAACACATACCTGCTGTTAGACTCCGCGTCGACGGAGGATAAGCTCTCCATCTAGCGGATAGCTTCCAATTCCATCACCCATTCTGCCAGTGTGGGAGAGTCTGTTTTTTTCCAGTGTCTTGGAATGATTGCTCTCATGGCCGCTAGGAAGAAGCGAAGTACATCTTTCTTAGCGCTGGTTAAGGAATTGGGAAGCAGCGACAAGAGCGCCAGCTGGGGTGTGTTCGTAATGACTCTGCCTGAGACATGCCCATAGATGTTGATGATTTCGTCCCATAAGGGTTTAATACTTGGGCAGCCCCACCAAATATGGGTCATGTTCCCCTCTTCTTTCTGACACCTCCAGCATGTGTTGGGGGTTGTTTTGTCAAATCTATGGATATCAGCAGGGCACCTGTACCAGCGGGTAAGGTTTTTAAAATTACGCTCGTTAATGGATGTGGCTATAGATGAGCTGAGGGTGCAGATATACATTTTTGTCACCTCGTTTTCAGAGAACTTGAGGCCTAGCTCTTTTTCCCACTTCTCCATGTATCTGGGGGTCCCCGAGTGGAGGGCCTTGGTGAGGATGTTATAGAGCTTGGAAATCGTGTGAGTAGGGGGGGCGTCCTGCAGGATCAGTGATTCCAGTTTCGTGGGGGGGGTCTGAGCTTTATCAATCATGTTGTTGGAGGTTAGGAAGGTATGAAGCTGTCTATGTAGCAACCATGAGATACGTTTAGCCCCTGCTTTAGTTTTCAAGTCGTCCAAAGAGGGAATGGCCCCGTTTCGCATCACCTGGCCCACCGTAGTTCCCTCGGATGCCTCCCAAAGAAGGAAGCTCCTAGATAGTAAGCCTGGTCCGAATGCTGGGTTGTCGAAGATAGATGTGAGTGGGCCAGGTCTGCGGACCAGGTTGTGTTTGTGTTGTAGGGGGTCCCAAATGTCTAGGAAATGCTTCATGAGGAAGGGTAGAGCTCCTTTCTGGGTTTTGACAACGGGGCAGCCCATGCTATTGTGGAGGGGTTGAACCGAGAAAGCGACCTTTCCAATTGTACCCAAAGTTTTTCCTCCCCTCTGCAAGTCCAGTCTACTAGCCTCTGCAGGACCGCTGACGCATGATAGGTCGAGAGGCTAACCCTTGGTTTGGATGACCCCCACACAAATTTTGAGAAAATTGATCTCAGTCTTCTAAAGAAGCTGCTGGGGAGTCCTATCGGGGCCGCCTGAAAAACATACAAAAGTTTCGGGAGTATGTCCATCTTTAGACTGTTGACCCTACCGAACCATGTGATCGGTCTCTTTACATAAGCCTCTAGTTCCTGTCCTATTTTAGTTAGGAGGGGGGAGTAGTTCAGCTCATATATTTTGGATAGGTCCGCCGGTATTTGAATACCTAAATACTTGATGGTTTGCGGTTTCCATTTAAATGGAAAGTTTGTTTCTAGAAGGCGTACCTCCTGGCCGGGGAGGGAAAGGTTGAGCGCCTCGGTTTTGGAGAGGTTGATTTTGAAATTGCTTACCGCACTGAAGCGCTCAAACTCTTTTAGGAGAGCCGGGAATGATATATGTGGGGATGTGATGTGTAACATCAAATCGTCTGCGAACAGGGATGCTTTGTATTGGCAATCAGCGACTTGTATGCCCTTAATGTCCGGATTATTGCGTATGGCTGTGGCTAAGTGCTCCATCGTTAAGACATATAGAAGAGGGGAGAGGGGGCAACCCTGTCTCGTGCCATTGCTTATGGTGAATGGGGCGGATTGCAATCCATTAACTCTAACCCTGGCAGCCGGACTAGTGTACAGGGCCAAAATCTTGGAGAGGAGGCCAGGGCCAAGACCAATCTGTCTCAACGTGGCTGACATGAAGGCCCAGTTCACCCTGTCGAACGCCTTCTCGGCGTCACAAGCGAGGAGACAGGCTTGGGTTTTGGAAGAAGCTATGTGTGAGATCAGGGTGAACAGTTTGTTAGTATTGTCCCTGGCCTCCCTCCCCGGCACAAACCCCACCTGGTCTAAGTGGATCCTGCCCGGGAGTAATCCCTGTAACCTTAGGGCTATGATCTTTGCATAAAGTTTAAGATCGATGTTGATGAGCGAGATCGGCCTGTAGTTCCCACAGATCGAGGTGTCTTTTCCTGGTTTTGGGATAACCGAGATCGTGGCCTCTAGGGCTTGCTTAGGAAAGGGGCAGTCCCCACCTATGGAGTTAAAGACTCTTGTCAGGAAAGGGGTCCTCCGGCCCCAGAATGCAGCTGAGGAGGCATATAATAGGGCGCACAGGAAGACCAGGGCTGTGGTGGAGAGGGCGTTTGGCCAATTGAAGATCAGCTTCCCATGCTTGAACCATACCGGGGGAGCACTTCAGTATGACCCCAAAAAGGTCATAGATATTATAATGGCCTGTGCAGTGTTGCATAATTTTGCTATATTGCAGCGTGTCCCCCGGTGTGGATTTGCCCCCCTCTCCACCCACAGATGACCCAGACGAGGACTATCGTGGCCCACCAAGTGCATCTGCCCAAACCGTGCGGTCTAATTTAATAGAGACACATTTTGCTTAATTTGGTGTTCTTTGTTTGTTTTGTCCCTTTATTTTTTGTTAATTGTGTTTTTGGACCTTTGTGTTTGTATGTTTGTTTCTTACTTTTACAAACAGTAACTAAATAATTACATAGAACCTCACACATGACTTTAGACTCTTTTTTTTGGTTGTTCCAAATTTAGTATAATCAATTTTTATTGGTTTTCAAACAACAATTGAATACAACACAAAAAAAAAAGGGGGGAGAAGAGGGATACAGAAGGCAAGGGGTCGGGGGGAAGGAGGGCATCATGAGGAATACTACAAACAATGCTTATCAGTTCGGTGAATGGAATATACAACATTTAACTTCTATTTTACATCAGTACAGCACATAACACTTTAAGATCACGTGTACATTCCTGACTGAACCTCTGTAACCTATAGGGGCTGCAGGGGCACCTTGCGGAGGGGGGGGGGAAGGTCTGTTGAGTGTGGGATGGTAGGCCACTGGCTCGTGGTGCCATTGTTAGCTATTGGAAAATGGGTGTATCAAGTGTCTCCTATTTTGTCAACACGGGTCGTAACGTAAGTGCAGTTAGAACGCGTGATTCGGGGGGGCCCGGCGGATGCTACCTGGCCCTTGTAGGGGTCCGTCCGATAATTACCTGGCCGCCCGCAACATCGCTGGCACGCGGGTGTCCCGGTATTCCAACCAGCTCGCCCAGGTCAACACATACCTGCTGTTAGACTCCGCGTCGACGGAGGATAAGCTCTCCATCTAGCGGATAGCTTCCAATTCCATCACCCATTCTGCCAGTGTGGGAGAGTCTGTTTTTTTCCAGTGTCTTGGAATGATTGCTCTCATGGCCGCTAGGAAGAAGCGAAGTACATCTTTCTTAGCGCTGGTTAAGGAATTGGGAAGCAGCGACAAGAGCGCCAGCTGGGGTGTGTTCGTAATGACTCTGCCTGAGACATGCCCATAGATGTTGATGATTTCGTCCCATAAGGGTTTAATACTTGGGCAGCCCCACCAAATATGGGTCATGTTCCCCTCTTCTTTCTGACACCTCCAGCATGTGTTGGGGGTTGTTTTGTCAAATCTATGGATATCAGCAGGGCACCTGTACCAGCGGGTAAGGATTTTAAAATTACGCTCGTTAATGGATGTGGCTATAGATGAGCTGAGGGTGCAGATATACATTTTTGTCACCTCGTTTTCAGAGAACTTGAGGCCTAGCTCTTTTTCCCACTTCTCCATGTATCTGGGGGTCCCCGAGTGGAGGGCCTTGGTGAGGATGTTATAGAGCTTGGAAATCGTGTGAGTAGGGGGGGCGTCCTGCAGGATCAGTGATTCCAGTTTCGTGGGGGGGGTCTGAGCTTTATCAATCATGTTGTTGGAGGTTAGGAAGGTATGAAGCTGTCTATGTAGCAACCATGAGATACGTTTAGCCCCTGCTTTAGTTTTCAAGTCGTCCAAAGAGGGAATGGCCCCGTTTCGCATCACCTGGCCCACCGTAGTTCCCTCGGATGCCTCCCAAAGAAGGAAGCTCCTAGATAGTAAGCCTGGTCCGAATGCTGGGTTGTCGAAGATAGATGTGAGTGGGCCAGGTCTGCGGACCAGGTTGTGTTTGTGTTGTAGGGGGTCCCAAATGTCTAGGAAATGCTTCATGAGGAAGGGTAGAGCTCCTTTCTGGGTTTTTGACAACGGGGCAGCCCATGCTATTGTGGAGGGGTTGAACCGAGAAAGCGACCTTTCCAATTGTACCCAAAGTTTTTCCTCCCCTCTGCAAGTCCAGTCTACTAGCCTCTGCAGGACCGCTGACGCATGATAGGTCGAGAGGCTAACCCTTGGTTTGGATGACCCCCACACAAATTTTGAGAAAATTGATCTCAGTCTTCTAAAGAAGCTGCTGGGGAGTCCTATCGGGGCCGCCTGAAAAACATACAAAAGTTTCGGGAGTATGTCCATCTTTAGACTGTTGACCCTACCGAACCATGTGATCGGTCTCTTTACATAAGCCTCTAGTTCCTGTCCTATTTTAGTTAGGAGGGGGGAGTAGTTCAGCTCATATATTTTGGATAGGTCCGCCGGTATTTGAATACCTAAATACTTGATGGTTTGCGGTTTCCATTTAAATGGAAAGTTTGTTTCTAGAAGGCGTACCTCCTGGCCGGGGAGGGAAAGGTTGAGCGCCTCGGTTTTGGAGAGGTTGATTTTGAAATTGCTTACCGCACTGAAGCGCTCAAACTCTTTTAGGAGAGCCGGGAATGATATATGTGGGGATGTGATGTGTAACATCAAATCGTCTGCGAACAGGGATGCTTTGTATTGGCAATCAGCGACTTGTATGCCCTTAATGTCCGGATTATTGCGTATGGCTGTGGCTAAGTGCTCCATCGTTAAGACATATAGAAGAGGGGAGAGGGGGCAACCCTGTCTCGTGCCATTGCTTATGGTGAATGGGGCGGATTGCAATCCATTAACTCTAACCCTGGCAGCCGGACTAGTGTACAGGGCCAAAATCTTGGAGAGGAGGCCAGGGCCAAGACCAATCTGTCTCAACGTGGCTGACATGAAGGCCCAGTTCACCCTGTCGAACGCCTTCTCGGCGTCACAAGCGAGGAGACAGGCTTGGGTTTTGGAAGAAGCTATGTGTGAGATCAGGGTGAACAGTTTGTTAGTATTGTCCCTGGCCTCCCTCCCCGGCACAAATCCCACCTGGTCTAAGTGGATCCTGCCCGGGAGTAATCCCTGTAACCTTAGGGCTATGATCTTTGCATAAAGTTTAAGATCGATGTTGATGAGCGAGATCGGCCTGTAGTTCCCACAGATCGAGGTGTCTTTTCCTGGTTTTGGGATAACCGAGATCGTGGCCTCTAGGGCTTGCTTAGGAAAGGGGCAGTCCCCACCTATGGAGTTAAAGACTCTTGTCAGGAAAGGGGTCAGCTGAGACCCAAATCGTTTGTAGAATTTGGGGGTATATCCGTCTGGTCCCGGGCACCTGCCGGCTGGCGAGTCTTTGATTGCTTGGGCAACCTCCTGGTCAGAGAAGGGCAGCTCCAAGGACTCCGCTTCTTCTGGGGAGATTGTGGGCAAAGGGGTGCTAGAAATGTAGTCTCCTATCGCTGTGGAGGAGGCCCCCCGCCCCGGGGGTGAGCTGGAGGGGTTATGGATATTGTAAAGGGAGTTGTAGTATTCTCTGAAAGTGGCTGCTATGTCTGAGGGGGATTGTGCCAATGAACCGTCGGGCTTCCGGAGAGCAGGGATATAAGAGGCTGTTGGCCGGGGATGGAGGGTTCTGGCCAGCATACGACCGCATTTATTCGCCAGCCTATAGAGCTGTGCTCTGCCCCTATCCCTGTAGCCTAGATAGGATCGGTTGTATAGGGTCTGCAGTTTCTCTCTAGTCTCCTGCAGTTTCAGAAGCCCAAGGTTAGTGGGGTTGGCTTTGTGTGTAGTTTCTAGGGAATAAATGTCATTCAATGTTCTCTTGATTAGGTCCGCTTTTTCCCTTTTAATTCTGGAACCTTGTTTAATGAGCTCTCCCCTGAGAACACATTTCAGGGCCTCCCATTGGGTGGGCAGGGGGGTTGGATCGGCTCTATGGTCCTCGAGGAAGTGTTGGATCGCCTGTTCTACCGCAGAGGAGTATACCGTGTCGTCAAGCAGATTGTCGTTGAGTCTCCACGACCAACAAAGAGGGGAGAGGCCGGGGAAAGCCAGCGAGATAAAGATCGGGGCATGGTCGGACCACAAGATAGGTCCTATCCACGCTTTGGGGTCCCAATCTAATGCATGGTGGCTCGTAAACAGGTAGTCAATCCTGCTGTATGGGCCTGCGGCATGTGAGAAAAAAGAGTAATCTCTTCTTTGGCCGTGGATAACCCTCCAGGTGTCAACGAGCTGGAGATTTACTAGAGCTTTCTTCAGGCTATTAATTTTACCCAACGACACGGACGCCCTCCCGGAGGAGGTGTCGATCGAGGGATTAAGAGGGACGTTCAAGTCCCCTCCGGTGATAATCACCCCCTCTGCAAACTCCTCTAACATTTTGAGAGTCTGGATGGAGAACCTGGTCTGGTCTGTATTGGGGGCGTACAAGTTTGCAAATGTGTAAATCTTGTTGAATATCCTGACTTTAAGAAAGAGGAATCTACCCCGGGGGTCAACTTGAACATCTAGGGTCTCGTGGGGGAGTGATTTGTGGAGGGCTACCGATACCCCCTTTGTTTTCCCTTCCGGATTGGAGCAGTGGTGCCAGGTTGTATAGTGCCTATCACGAATATCAGGTACATGGCCTGTCTTGAAGTGGGTTTCTTGGAAGAGGACTACTTTAACTTTCTGTTTGTGGAGGTTATGCAGAATCTTGGACCTTTTCTCGGGGATATTAAGACCCTTCACATTAAACGAGCTAATCACTATCTCACCCATCTCGGGGGAGCCCTGGGTGCCCGGAGGTCACTCACCGCTTCCCCTGGGAGTCGGGGGGCGGGAGGCTCCGGCAGGGAGGGGGGGGGGCGATAGATGGACACGGGGGGGTCCTAGCAGTGAGGGATTAGGGTTCAAGAGTGGGAATACTGGGGTGGGGAGGGAGGCAAAGACAAAGCAATAAGATAATAAACAGTGCAAACAGTGCAAAAGCCAAATCTGGCGCGGGGGGAACACTAAAGAGCTACTGCTCTGGGGGATCAGCGCTCCTCCTATCGGAGGGGGGCTGATGCCAACCTAGGTGGGGGTCTGAGGCTAGCTACGAGACTGGGGCAGCCGTTAACCAGACCCACCGGGCTTCAAAAAAAAAAAGAGGGAGATAACCAGCATATAAAATACGCGGGTAATACCTGAGCAATCAGATCTAGTAACCTGGGCAGTAAATCAGTAACTTAAAACTCTATAATGTAGTCAAATATCACCACAATTCTTGCATGTCCAGGGCGAAGGAGGTCATGGCTCACTGTCCACAGGTCCAGCGCGTCTTTCATATCCCGACCGGGGTCTGGACACTCTCGGTCTGCGAGGAGGCGCTCCGCGAGGCACCCGCGTGGTTGGTTCCGCGTTTGGAAGAAGCCAGTTTGGAGCTTGGATCGGGTCACAGCCCAGGAATGAGAAAAGTCCCTCCAGGTCCCGGTGTGTTTTGAGAAGGAATGTCTCACGATTTCTGTGCACTATCAGGTGGAAGGGGAAGCCCCAGCGATAAGAGGCTCCCGCACTCCTAACAGCTTCTAGCACCGGCCGCAGCATCTTCCTCATTTGCAAAGTACGCCTGGAGAGGTCTGGTAGGATTTGTATATTAGCGCCATCCATGTCCATGTCGCCAGGCTCTGCGGGCTATTTCCTCTTTGATTTTGTAAAAGTGGACCCTACACACCACATCTCGTGGCGCGACGGGTCGGGATTGCGAGGGCCCAGGGCCCTATGAGCTCTGTCGATCTCAATCGGGGTCTCGGCGTCTCTGTCTAATAACTTGTTGAAGATAGTGGTGATGATCTGCTTCACATCTTCTCCCGCCGAGGCCTCCGGTATGCCCCGGAGCCGCAGATTGTTTCTCCTGTGCCTGTTCTCCAGGTCGTCGTGCTGTAACTGAAGCTGGAGAATCTGCACGTTTTGGGCCTCCACTCATTGTGCTAGATCTGCGATAGCGGCTTCAGTAGCTGATTGCTGGGATGTCACCCTGGTGTCGAGGGCCTGGAGGTGGCCCTTTACCTCCGCGATATCTCTTTTGTATGCTGTCTCATACTTAGAAATGAATGCCTCAAAATCCGCCCTGGTGGGGATGGACCTTAAAAATGAGAGGGTTTCTCTGTGTATATTGCCTGCGTGAGCTGGGGTTTCCTCAATATCTCTCGAGATTTGCTGCGGGGACTGCAGGAGTGAAGCAGCTGGGGAAGGGAGCGCAACCTCCCCCGGGGTGGAAAATTCCTCCATAGGGCGGAGAGGTTCCTCACGGGAGCAAGACATCAGAATCGGGGAGCCCGGGATGGCTGCGTCCCCCTGGGATGACCATGCCTCAGAAATATCAGGGTGGGGGCTGGATGGCAGCGGGCTGGATGTTCTCATCCCACTAGCAGCCCAGTCGTGGTCTTGACTGGGGCTCCTGTTGCGCCCCGGCTTGGATCTGCTTCTGGACCTCGGGGTCCTCTGTGGGAGGAAGGCCCCCCCTTGTTGCGCTTGGGGTGAATATGGCGCCCCTCCTGTAACAGTGGTGGGTGGCAGTTTTTCCGGTTCCTTCCCGTCCGGGAGGAAGGCATACCTCCCCAGTCTATTCAGGGCAGTCTCCCTCCATTTGGCCACTTGTAATGGCTGGGGCTCTGTGGTAGGAGCTTCCTGTCCCCATTCCCCCTGTGGGTTAGGGAATGGCTGGTCTTCTCTCACCTTTGCCCCAGAGGCCAGGGCCTCTCGGGCCTCAGCTGCGGCCGGCTGTCTAATGTCCCCGCTTCCCGGCCGCCATCTTGATTGCGCATAAGTGGGGCCATCTCCCCGCTGTTGAGGGGCGCAGGCCCTGCACTGCGGCTGCCCCCTGCTGTGTGGTTATGGGGCCTACGATGTCGAGGCGTGTAGGGTCTCCCGACGCTGCCGTCTGTGTGTGGGATCGGGTGGGGGGAGAGGGGGACAACCTCCCTACCTCGCTCGCTCGCCGCCGCCATCTTGCGTGCTGTCCTCTCCACGCTGGACACAGCAGGGGCTGGCTGTGTGTCTCCCGGCGCCCGCCACACCGCTCCCCGGGCTGCTCTGTGATCCTCCGCCCGCCCGGATCTCTCTCCTCCAGCCGACGTCTCCGACGAGGAAGCCGGTGATGATGACGCCGTCGACGCAGGCTGCACAAGCCGCTCACCGCTCTCAGTGCCGATGAGACGAGGTAAGGCGGCCGCCGGTCCTCTCATCGGCCCGTTTCCGGATCGGGGCGCGCCTCTGCCTCTTTCCTTCCTCTTGCCCCTTCTGCCTGGCATGCCACAGGGTGTTTTAAAAGTCTGGTTGCCTCGTAAATTGTAATAGAAGCCCGGATGGGGTCAGGAGCTTGGATTAGTGCGGCCACTCCATTAGCGCGCCAGGCCACGCCCCTCCGGTTGTTCCAAATTTGTTAGTGCCTACTTTAAGTCTTCTTTATTCCCCAAAAACATAAAGGCATAAACTTAGTCAATAACAGGTTAATTACAATTTTATGTAGTTTATTTCAAAAGCAAACATTGGAGTTGATGGTCACTCCCATAGTTGCATAAAATAAGTGGCCAAACCACAAATGAAAGTTTAGGCAAATCAGGCCACATAGCAAATGGCCAGCGGCAGGAGTTTTAAAGTAAGGCACTCCTGTCCAAAGTTTCAGACAAATGAAAATTAGAAAAACATATGTGACAAGCATTGCCATGTCCACATTGGTCAGCAAACAAATAGGCCCACAGACACACCCTCACCTGCTTGGCCACATTTGCCACAGGCACATGTGTAAAGCAGCCAAACCTATGCCACATCTACACCTGTTACTCAGTGGGCCACCCAAACAAGAACCCCCAGTCCCAATCCAAGTCCAGTTCAATCTCAGCCAGGGGTCAAGGTAGTAGTTTGCCAGGCCAGAATGTCCCCCAATCATGCCTACAAACAGGAGGAGCCAGAACCAATGAAATTCGTCACAAGCATGCAGCGCAACAGCTTGAGTGGCAGGTTCATTGAGGCTTCACCTTCGGCATTGGCTAGTGGGCTACCTCAGCACTCTAATGAGCTATATGGGCGCAAATCCAAAGCAAACAAGCAAAGCCATACCAAAAGGGTATATTGGTAGGGCTCACCAGACAGGTCAATACAGTGGGGATGTAGAGCAAAGATGTGGAGCAGATACAGGCCAAATAGGCCTTAAAATGGGGGATGCCCATAAAACCGAGGTTGGGGGCCTTGGAGGTGGGCCCTCACCTGGGCCTGTGTGGCATTCAGAATCTGCAACTGTTCCAACATGTTTCTATTTGAAGTTCGAAATTCAGCCATCATGGCACTGAGATTGTTAGTTAAGGTGGCCATGTGGCTGTTGCTATTTCGAACTTCCTCAAGCATGGCACTGTAATAATTGGATAAGGTGGCCATGTGGCTGTTGTTGGACCTAAATTCAGTCAGCATTGAGTTTAAGGTGTTGTTTAGTGTTTCTAATTGGCCATGAAGATGCTTGTGGTTTCGTTGATTTTGGAGGCGAAATAGCCGCCTCTCATGGTGCCATGCTGACTCCATCATCGGCGCGCCCCTCCCCTGGGAAACTCGGCGACGTATTCGACTACGACTCCCAATTCCCCGGGTTGGGGGGTGTGCAGATGATGTGCCTCTAGGTCCACCAACAGCCACAGGTCTGCTTGGCAAATCCTCAGCAGTAGAGCTAACACTGGGGACTGTCGGCTCAGTCTCTGCATGCTGCCCACGATGGGCTGGCAGCATGCAGCCAGCTTCACTCTGCTGCTGAGGATTTGGTGTAGAAACATGTTGGGACAGTTGCAGATTCTGTCCCAGGGGGAGCTGTTCAGAAGGTCCAATTAAGGGTCCATCCTCCTCCAGCTCCTGGATTCCCTCCATCAGTGTGTGGGTCTGTTGGGACATGTAAATAAAAAAGGTTCAGTTTGTGGAATACATATGTAATTCAGCACAAAGAAATATGGCAAGTCACATGCATAAGCAACATCAGAAAAAGACACTTACCGTATATATCGGATCCTGGGTCCGAGGCAGCACGGAAGTAGACGGCAGGGTAAAACTGGCTGCAGATTCCCCACTAGCTGAGGGATGATGCTGGGCTGCATTGTGGAAAGAAGGCATGTTAACACATAACTAGGCATTGCTGATGTGTCATAACACATATGGTTCACTAAAACACGGGCCCATGCATGAATGGCAACTCCCCCAACGGACCAAGTTTAACTTGACTATGAATGCCATTATGTGTTAGATGTATTAGTCAACAAGTACATACACATTGATCTCACTAACTGGCGGTTCTGAGGCTTCACACATCCCTAAAAGCCCATTATGGGACCACACTCAGCTTGCAAATATCATTTGCCATTAGATTAGGCTGGTTGCCATTCTTTCTAGGTCAAACTTTCAAACACCCCAGATCAAGTATTTCTGAGCAAAGCACAGCTCAAACCCAAATTGGCTACAGATAAAGATGGAAGTGTTGTATGTAATTGACTCTAAATACATAACAGGCAGTCCTTTGCTAATCTCAATAGTGTTCCTCTAGACTCATGTATGGCCAAGGAAAAAAGCAAATGATGAGTCGCCACACATAACACACCCTGTTTAAATTGTTACCTCCACTACAAGGCACACCCTAGGGACATGTGTTAATCTATGGCTTGGTGCCTCATTTTACACGTAGATCACATTTCACATACACACTAACATTACTAACCGGCAGGAATAGTAGGAATGTTCGTGTCCTGTCGTGCAGAGTGTCCCTCTAAGGCCACAGGATGTAGCAGGCCCAGCACCATCGCCTCAGCTCGGGAAAATTGCAGTTTTGTGGGGAATCCGCCGCCAGTTTGTAAGCTGAAAAAGAAAGTGGGACACATTTAGCTAAATGTTGCCAATACAAGACGAAGACAAATCCACAAAGTATATATGTACCTGTAATGACGCCATTTATTTTCTTTCTTCCGTGCTGCATACTTTAAGTCATATATTTTCCTTTGTATCTGCTCCACATCTTTGAGCTCTTCCCCCGCTGCATTGACCTGTCTGGTGAGCTCCTCCAAAATCTCGGCTTTGTGCTGCTTGCTTGTAGCTTTGGATCTGCGCCCATATAGCTCATCATAATACAAGGTGAGGCCACTAGCCAATGCCAGAGTTTGTGCCTCACCAAACCTGCCACTCAACTGGCCTCTGCGCAATGTGCGTCCTGTTGTTTGTGGTTCTGGCTCCTCAGTGTTTGGCGCAAATTCAGGGGACATTCTGGCCTGGCTTTGTGGGTGTGAAATTGCTGACTGCTGGCTGGCTGCAGATTGAACCAGACTTGGGAAGGGACTGGGTGAGCGTGGATGGGTGGCCACTGAAGTTGCAGGTGTAGATGTGGCATATTCAGCCTGCCTTGACACCTGTGCCGGTGTAGAATGTAGCAGAGGAGGAGAGGGTGTTGTGGATGAAGTCGTGCTTGGGGCCCTGTGCCTCTGTGGGCCCTTAGAATACCCATGCCCCTTGGAGGTAGACGGCCGGTCCAGGGTTGACCCAGAGCTTGTGCCTTGCCCTCTTGTCCGCTGATTTTGACACCCATTCGGGTGGGGAGGGCGAACTCGGACTTCTGGCCCTGTGCCTTGCCCTCTTGGCCGCTGATTTTGACACCCGTGTGGGTGGGGAGGACGAACTCGGACTTCTGGGGCTGTGCCTTGCCCTCTTGGCATGAGCCTTGTGGCCCCGTGTGGGTGGTGTTGATGGGGAGGTTGAGCTGCTGGGGCTTCTTTCCCGGTATCTCCTTTTTGTTGGCTTGCCATGGTAGCCACGTGGGTGGGGTCCCTTTTTTCCCCTCCGTTGGGGTTGGCTTTCTGGCCTGTGGCTTCCTTTTTCCAGCGGCCTCCTTTTTTTTGGGGTAGTTGTGGTGGGTGCCTTTGGCTGGGCAATGCGGGTTGGCCGCAACTTCGTTTTGGTCATCTGTGACCGAGTCTTGGGCCCTTCAGCAGGCTCCTGCCGTTTGGCTGGCTGTTTGCTGGTGCCCTCCTTTGCTGATTTTTGTTGAGCTTTTTTAGGTGCCATTGCTCATGTACTCTGAAAGAGAATGAGCTGTGTGTCCAGGACCATTTAAATAAGATTAGCGGGGTCTCACGCTACGCGTACGCGTGCGTACGGCCGTTCGTCCGGCCGTGCGGAACCCGGAAACCGCAGGGGCATAGCTTATCTGCTGCAGACAAGAGGCAAGATGGCGCCCACAATCTTCACCCGCCAACAAGAAGAGGTCATCATGCTTGTAAGTGTCTTTTAATGCCTTTGATTTGCCATCTAAATGCATGCCTAGCCCTTAAGGAAGCGCAGGAAGAAACGGTTTGTTTAAAAAGTGTCTAAAACTACGTACCAAACCGAAGTGAGGGCCCACACGTGCGAACCAACACCGATGCCAGCTTCAAGGATTGTATTAGGCTACAAATGTGTCTGTTAAAGTCATTTAGTCAAATGATCAATTGTTGACAGATATTTTTATGCAGTTTGAATTAAAACCTAGCTTTATTTTGTGTTTTGTAGACCATGCTGGAGCCCAGGTACGACTACCTGCCCAACTCTTTTGAGAAGCGCACCGTCACCCTGGAGATCATTGCCAAAATCCAACATCAGACGGACACCACCTTCACCCACACGCAGATCATGCAGCATTGGTCGGACCTGAAACGGCTGCACATGCCCCGGATGCGACGTTTTTTCTGAATCCATTTCCCTAGTAAGTACATAGCGATTGCATGCCAGATGTAACTCATGCAGACGGTAGGCATTTATCTATAATTGTTTTTCTTTTCTAGTGTTGGAAATGGATTACCGAATCCGCCGCACCCGGAGGCGCACAGGCCGACCAGTGCTGCATGAATCTGCAGCTGGAAGTGAAGGTGGTGGATCTCCAGGGCGACGGTCCTACCCCTCCTCTGTTGGGTCCCCCGACCAGCCCCTGGACCTTTCCACAGAGGAGAGGTGGCACGGCGTGGGCAGGGAGTCGTACCCAGTGACGCAGGCGAGAGCCTCTGGTATGTGACTCTTCATGTAACCACACACACATATACATGCTATTTCCACCCAAGCTGATTCCTTTAATCTGTCTTTATAGATGCTTCTGGAGCGGGTGAAGATGCAGAGTCTGCAGCAGATCTCACCCCGGAGGCACAGGGAGAAGGTGAGTGATGTGACACACACATTGAAAATGACATTTGATTACTGTTGACTAAGACATTATAAGTGACCCTATTTGCCATGTGTCGACAGCCTCTACTTCACAACAGTGGCAGGGCCCAGGATGTAGGGTTGTCGCCAACGAGGCCTCTGTCTGCCACCAACCAAGTAAGTTCTAATGTAATTCTTTGCAGTATGTAGTAATTGACATGATCACCCAGATACCTCAAGCCATTGTCAATGGCATTAGCAGACTGACCTGTGCCCACTTGCTTAGAGTAATTACTTAGAAGACTGACCTGTGCCCACTTGCTTAGAGTAATTACTTAGCAGACTGACATATGTTGTCCTGATTTATGTTGCCAACTAAAAAACATTCCATCCACAGGTGAGAAACATGTATTTGTCTGTAAGTAATATTTTCAGAAAAATTTGATACAGGGACCACACGGGCAAGAGTGGAAGAAATGAATCGAAGGGTCCTTGAGTGGGTGGCC
Organism: Gastrophryne carolinensis; assembly: GCA_027917425.1. Lineage (NCBI taxonomy): Eukaryota > Metazoa > Chordata > Amphibia > Anura > Microhylidae > Gastrophryne > Gastrophryne carolinensis. The sequence goes on along the minus strand of CM051237.1, from coordinate 41,708,777 downwards.
GATATGCAGCAGCTGGTTGACTCGTTGGGGACAACAGAAGAATAGTGTTCTGGGTCCTGTCACTGTTTTTTTTTTCTGTAAATAGTTTTTAATATTTTAAATTTTTACCCATTTTAAAGTTTATTCCCTTTAAAGAAAATGTAAATTTTTTAAAAAAACAAAATTTTCAAATGGCCCAAAAAAATGGCCTTCTAATTAAAAAAAAAAAAAAATCTAAGTTTCAGTGTCATTTTTTAATACAAATACATTAACACCAAACGGAGGGTGAAATAAATATTTAGAGATGGAGATTCAGATGACCGGCAAGTGGTTTGGGGTCTAAAATGGAAGAAGAACCTAACCGGGAAGTGGTTTTGGTAAGTTTTAGGGGCCTAAAATGGAAGAAGAACCTAACCGGGAAGTGGTTTGGGTAAGCTTTAGGGGCTTAAATTGGAAGAAGAACCTAACCGGGAAGTGGTTTGGGTAAGTTTTAGGGGCCTAAAATGGAAGAAGAACCTAACCGGGAAGTGGTTGGGGTAAGTTTTAGGGGCCTAAAATGGAAGAAGAACCTAACCAGGAAGTGGTTGGGGTGAGCTTTAAGGGTCCAAAAGGGAAGATGGAGGATAGCACTAAGTGATTTAGCTAAACATTGTATTAGAAGTGAGGGTGGCAAATATGTAGGCGAGGACTTTAATGAGTTAAGTTTGTAGTGCGCAGGCGTAAGATCGTAAGGAGTTCCGTCTGGACGATTATTTATTGAAAATGGGATACAGAATCTATCGGGAAACGTAAGCGATTCGTGGGAGGAGACGATGGGAAAAGGGCAAAAACGAAAGCCGACGTAACATGAGAAAATGAAATGGAAAAGTCACATTGGAAAATGACATCCTCGTACTCTGCCGTACGAAGGGACAGAAACTTTGACATCCTCGTACTCTGCCGTACGAAGGGACAGAAACTTTACAGAAGGATTGCAATGCATGCATAGAATCGCTCGCACACTCATACGAGAGCGGGAAAATTTCAAAAAAAGAACAGATCGGCACTAAAACGAAAGTCTTTTTTTGTCTCTCTGAATCGAGCCTATGGTCTCAATTGTATTGCTCCTAGGTTGGGGTTGCATTGTCTAGATTTCTTTCTTGCTCACATTGTTGTATTCATTTGGATAGGTCTTGTATTGGTATATTTAACATTTTGGGGATTGACATTATTAATATCTTGTACCCTTTCATTTCCCTGGGTACGCTTGTCACGCATTTGGGCTGCCGGGGTCCTTCTGGACTCTTAAGTGTTCTGACATTTTTGTGTGCCATAGACATGAATAGGCATTAATAAAGACATATATATTTATTTAAATTGAATTACTTGTGATATTTATATAGGGTCCTCTAAAGATCTTCCTCCACCATCTTGGTGCCTCAGTTACCTATTTAAGGGCCTTGCACATGCACACTTGTCTTCATGTCACACGCGATAGTTTGCACATTTGAATTAATTAAAGAGGAACATCGATGAAGGTTAAAACCTCCCCCAAACCTCACCAGTCTGTTTCCCCCCACCCTCCGCTTTCACAATTGGGCAATTTTTACTCACCTCACCAGGGCATCCATCTTCTGGGTCCCTCGACCTCCTAAAGGGCAACACTAGCTGCGTGTCCCCCAATGTGCAGTGCCCATGTATGGGATGCCAGGGGAGGCACTGAAAAGCAGTGAGAATTTGCAAAGCAGTGTGGGACTTTGAAGACCACACCTAAAGCTGTCATTTACTGTTGGCTAAGCCGGAGGGGAGGCAGAGGATTGAGCCCTGGAGCAACCTCAGACGGCAACATCCAAAAGGTAAGCCCGATGCGGGGATATCGGCCATAGTTGTGCTTGGGTCTGATGTTCCTCTTTAAGTTAAGTTAATGCATGCACATTGCACTCTCTCCAGAGCGTTAACAGACAGATGTCCCTGACAGTTCCATCAGATCCAAATGTAATAGCTGAAAAACAGCCAAGATGCAGTTACAAAGTAAGCCAAAGTTACAAGAGCAGAAATTAGCATAAACTGAAATTAGGGAACTGTTAGGGCCAATATCCACTGGCTCATTCAAATTTCATGAAACTTATTGGCCAGGCTGCTTTTGCATGTTTTGCCTGTTTTTTTTTGTCAGAAAGTAATTCCATGGGGTTCAGATCTGTGTAGATTAGTCAAGTTCTCCCATTCAAGTCTCAGGAAACCATGTTGGAGCTGACCTTGTGCCATATTGAAATAAATGAAGATGATATTTGTACAGTGTCAGCGGGCTTCGGTAGAGGACATGTGTTAATCTGGGAAATAAGATACTATTGTCATAATGCCCCTGGACCTTATCAGGGTGTTTTTATGTCATTATGACTGAAACCCCTGCTCTACATCAAGAGCAGCCATGTATGGATCTCTAAAGCCTGCCTATGAAGCTAATAACCCAGCTTGCCTCTTTATCACCAGCCCTGCCACCAGGGAGCAGGGAGTGGGCAGTACATAGAGTGAAGGAGAGCCCCCACCACACAAAGACAGCAAATTCAGGACAAGAGATAACAAACACATTTTCTATACCTGCCATTTTTGCCAGCTTATAGTATTGCTATCATTGGCCTCTTTATGGAGTAAATATATTTCATGAAGGGCATGTGCCAAAGCATTAACTGCAGAATACACACTGTAAGAAAATCGGAAATTTTCGGTATCATAAAGAAATGGATCCAGAGAGCGGAAACTTTCCATGCCTCCACAGGCTTTATATGGGATCTCTGAACTATTCATAAAAACTTCAGGCAAGCAATCAAACGCTTTTCTCCAAGCCAAGAGCAGCATCGGGTTCCCAGGGTATCTCTCAGGGTTCACATCCAACAGGTAATTCTTCAACCCTGGAATTTCCCCTCTGGGTAAATGGACCAACAAAGACCCATTTAAATTATCTAGATATTCATAGGGAAAAAATAATAGAAATGTTCCAAAAAACACAAATGTTTTCCTGACATTTGTAATATTCTCGATTACATAAAAAAAAGCCAGTCCATGTGAATTGTTATAAAGTAATATAACATTGCAAGTTGATTGAGCAATTGTCTTCATTGTATTCAGGTTATGCTCTGTTGCTAAATTATTGGTTACAGTGACAGAGAACTCAACACACACCTCGTTTTGTATTAGTAAGCTTTTCAGCTCTGTGACAACCCTTTGACTGTTCTCATCATTTGAAGACACAATGCCCACCCAGCTCCAGCCAAAATGATTCAGTATGAGGACAGTGGCGGTGAGCTGATCCCTCTCGTCTGGAACCGTGCGATAAAAGAAAGGGAATTTGAACTTGTTATTAAATACTGGATCCATAGCACCATAGCTGATCTGTAATACATTAAAGGGAGTAAATCTTTGTTAATAAAACCACTTAAGAATATGTCTGAAGACAAATGTGCTAGCATAATGTCAAATAATTGGGAAAGAGTTTCACCTCAGTTGGCTGTTACTCGCTATTAATGAGTGTACTAATTTGGGATAAACTATGGATCATCGAGATCACAATTACGCTGTCTTGTTTTTAAAGTAAAGAAAATTAAACAAATTAGGTAATGAATTAAGCAACACCCTATTTAAAAATAACCCATAAAAATATTTACCAGCCCAGTTGAATTAAGATTAGCACTGTAAAGTAAACAACATTATTAGCCCTGGGTGAGGATGGTGAAAGCCTAGGTCACTAGTCCCCAGCTAATGCAGAGGACGCTGCTGTGCCAAAAAACATGGCAGGTGTTCACATAGTACTTGACAGTGTTAGGGCTGTATGTGGGGTGGAACTAGCAGGCCAAATTTCCTCTGGGATTAAATAGACACTGAGGCCCCTATGGTTCCCGTGGTACTGCACAACAGCAGAATTACTCATTTATGTGGTTATAAGAGGGTTGTTTATTTGAAGTTGTAGGCTGAGATGGGGGAATAGAGATTTAGGGCCTTATTTATGAATTGCGGCGTTTAGCATCTGGTGGCTATAGCTCCACATTCAGAGCACCAGGGTCTTTTTCTTTTTTGGAGCGGCTATCATGTCTACAAATGCACTGTAAGTCACTTCGCCCAATGCTAATTTGCTCTGATTGTTGCAGAAGGTATTGGACAGCCTCTGTCAGTGCCTGTTGGACCCGACTGCCGATCAGACCAGCGCCAGTGAGCACCACTTTTTACCACCATCTTTTCTGTGCTGCACATCTTATTTTGGAATTTTTTAACCCAGAAAAGTTTGAGAAAAGTCTGTATTTTTACTGTTTAGTTATCATTACATTTATAGGAAATCATTGTTAGGGGCAAATTTTCAGGGTAGGGTGCTTAGGCTGCATTTTAGTTGTTGTTGTCTAAATTGCATATTTCTAACAAAAAGAAGCCATTAAAAATGAATTTACTAATAGAAAAATACCATTTTGTGAGTACTCACCTGAAAAATGGATATTGTCAGTGTGCCACACACCCCGCTTCCCCTTTAATTCTTACTCCACCGCCAGAGAGAAGTCTTGAAAACGAGCCCCCTTCCGGCCTATATATACCTGGGACCTCCCACTTAACACCAGTGATTTAAAAAGCAGAAAGACAAGGTACCAGGAAATCCAATGGTAACCTCAAAATAAAGAAAAAGCTTCACCATATAAAGGAACCGGGATACCGAAAAGGGCGGGTGAAGCGGGGTGTGTGGCACACTGACAATATCCATTTTTCAGGTGAGTACTCACAAAATGCTATTATTCTCAGTGTGCCACACACCCCGCTTCCCCTTTAATTCTTACGATCGGGACATCCAAAAGCAGTGTCCACAAGGGATGGGTATCCGAAGGCAAAGTGAAGCATAACTTAAATGACTGCGGTCTGCAGAACTTTGCGGCCAAACACAGCATCCGCTGAGGCCCGCACATCAACCTTGTAAAACTTAGAAAAAGTATGAACAGAAGACCAAGTGGCGGCCTTACAAACTTGTTCAACAGAAGCTTGGTGCTGAAAAGCCCAAGACGCTCCAACGGCGCGAGTAGAATGAGCAGTGATACGAAGAGGGGGAACTTTCCCCTTAGAAGAATAGGCCGCAATAATGGCCTGACGTATCCATTTGCTAATGGAAGATTTGGCCGGCGCCAAACCCTTCCTAGGCCCACAGGGCACAACAAAAAAGGCATCAGTTTTACGAAAAGGAGAAGTAATAATCAAATAGTACTTAACACAGTGTACTACATCCAAACAATGCAAAACCCTCTCCTTGTCATTCTTAGGCTTAGGACACAAGGAGGGAAGAACAATATCCTGATTCCAATGAAAAGCAGAAACAACCTTAGGAAGAAAGTCCGGTTTGAACCAAAAGACCACTTTATCCTGATGCCTCTCAAAGTAGGGCGCCTGAATAGACAAGGCCGCCAACTCCGAGACACGCCGAACCGAAGTGACAGCTACCAAGAAGACAATCTTCTGAGTCAGGGTAGACAAAGCAATATCTTGCAAAGGCTCAAAGGGAGGAGCCTGAAGAGCGGAAAGAACCAAATTCAAGTCCCAAGCAGGGAGTAATGGTTTCCTGGGAGGTGGCACATGCGTAACCCCCTGGAAAAAAGTTTTAACTAAAGGATGAAGCGCAAAACGCTTCTGAAAAAAGATAGATAAGGCAGAAACTTGCCCCTTCAAAGTACTCAGCTGAAGACCAGAGTCCAGCCCTGATTGCAAAAACTCCAGAATCCTGGAGACCGAAAAGACCCTACAAGGCAAAGATCTAATCTCACACCAAGCGATATAGGCTTTCCAAGTCCTATAGTAGATGATAGAAGAAGACCTCTTCCGGGCACTGATCAGAGTCTTAATGACCGAGTCAGAAAGACCCTCCTCCTTCAAGATGGAGGTTTCAGCAGCCAAGCCGTCAAACCCAGCGTTGGTAAACTGGGGTAACACAGCCAACCCCGAGTGAGCAGATCGGGCTGAAGAGGCAGAACGAGCTGGTCCACTGCCAGCCGAACGATGTCTGCGAACCATACTCGCCTTGGCCACCTTGGGGCCACGAGAATGGCGGACACCTTCTCCAGAGCCAGCTTCCGTACCACCCTGCCCAGCATGGGTATCGGAGGAAACAGGTACAGAAACCCCAGATTCCCCCAGCTCAGGGACATGGCGTCCACTGCCAGAGGATCCTGGGAGAGCGACACGAAGTTCGGGAGCCTGCAATTGTGATGAGAGGCAAACAGGTCCACCTCTGGCGTCCCCCACCGGAGACACAGTGACCGAAAAACCTGAGGATGGAGAGCCCATTCTCCCAGACGGGAAGAGCCCCTGCTCAACAGGTCCGCTTCCTGGTTTTCCACCCCTGGGATGTAAACCGCCGAGAGACAAGGAACATGGGCCTCCGCCCAGGTCAGGATCAGGGACACCTCTCTGAGAGCACCCAGACTGCGAGTCCCTCCCTGATGATTGATGTAAGCAACCGATGTTCGATTGTCTGAACGGACCTGGACCGGAAGGCCCAGAACATGTTGAGTCAGAAGAGCAAGAACCAGACGGATGGCTCTCAGTTCCAGAATATCGATGGGTAAGTGTGCCTCTTGAGGTCCCCACTGCCCCAGGAACTGAAGATCCTTCCAGAATCTCCCCCATCCCGAAAGACTGGCGTCCGTGGTGACAATTTCCCAAAGAGGAGTCAGGAAAGACCTGCCCCTCGAGAGATTGGTCGAGACCAAGGGGGACTGCCGGACCCGGGAGGACAACTGGAAGGGCCGATCCAACGACCGTGGTCGCCGGTCCCAGGACGCCAACAGATGAAGCTGCAGCGTCCTCGTGTGAAATTGAGCGAAAGGAACCATCCTTTCGGCAACCATCAACCCTACCAGCCTCATCCCCAGATGGATGGACAGCCGAGGACTGGAAAGAAGGACCCGAGCCAACTCCTGAATCAGATAAATTTTGGACTGAGGGAGAGAAAGCCTGTGTTGACAAGAGTCCAACTGCATTCCCAGAAAGGACACCACCCTGGCTGGAGCGAGGGAGGACTTGGGAAAGTTGATCACCCAACCGAAGCTTTCCAGCGTGGAGACCACCATCCTGGTGTCTGTCTCTGATTGATTGAGGGACGGAGCCATGATGAGAAGGTCGTCCAAATAAGGTACGACACGAATGCCCCAAGATCTGAAAATGGCCATCACCCCTGCCAGCACCTTGGTGAACACTCTTGGAGCCGAGGTCAGGCCAAACGGAAGTGCCACAAATTGAAAATGCTGGTCCTTCATCACGAACCGAAGAAAACGCTGATGAGCCCGGCAGATGGGAACATGAAGGTAAGCATCCTTGATATCTATGGACGTCATGAAGTCCCCCTGCCGAAGAGAACCGATGGCTGAACGCAAAGTTTCCATGCGAAACTTCGAGTACAGATGAACCTGTTGAGCAATTTCAGGTCCAGGACGGGACGAACCAACCCGTCCTTTTTGGGGACTGCGAAAAGATTGGAGTAGAAACCGAGGCCCACCTCTAAGCGCGGCACCGGCCGGATGACCGCCATTTCCAAAAGATTCCTTACCGACGCCAAGGAGCCCCTGTGCGGCCAAAGGATCGGTGGGCACCCGAGACCGAAAGAACCGTGAAGGAGGGCGAGACTCGAACTCCAGTTTGTAACCGGACGACACCACCTCCTGGATCCATCTGTCCGGAACCTCCTGGTCCCAGACCAGGGAAAAGTGTCGCAATCGTCCCCCCACCCGCACGGGTGAGGGCAGCCCCTCATTGCTGAGCGGGCTTACCAGTAGGTTTGGGCTTGGCGCCCCAGGACTGACCGGGACGGCCACGGCCCCTCCCCCGGGTCCATCCTGTACCTCTGGTAGCGGGAAAGGAAGCCCCCTTACCCGCTCTGACTCCCCGAAAGGAAGGATTAAAGGCACTGGCACCCCGAAAGAGGCAATTTACCACCTTTTGCAACTGAATCTATTTTATCACCAAACAGGCGCAAACCCAAAAAAGGGATCGCTGTAAGCACCTTTTTAGAGATAAAGTCCGCTGTCCACTGGCGCAGCCACACTGACCGACAAATTGCCACCAGCAGCGCCGCTATCCTGCTACTCATCGCCAGAGCATCGTCCTGAGCGGTCAAGACAAAGGAAATAAATGACTCACACCGTTTAAGAGAACAAAACTCATCACAAGCGGGATCAAGACCTGCGTACAGATCCCTAATCATGGACCTAACTGCCAACAGAAGAAGCGCCGAAGCACACACTGGCCGCAGTGTAGATTCGGCACTGATAAAACCATGGCGAGCAAATTGATCAATCCGACGATCCTCACTATCCTTAATGGCAGTGGTCTCAGAAGATTGTACCACAGCCGTGATAGACAGCCCTAACACAGGGGTATCGACGTCAGGGGAAACTGACCAAAGCTTCACCAAATCCTCTGGAAAGGGATAGCGTTTATCCCAACTAGGAGGAATTCCAGCCAGTCGCGTGGGTTGTTCCCATTCCTTAAGGACAACCCTCACAAAGTGTTGTTGCCTGGGAAAAACCAAACGCGGCTGGGGAACATCAAATAACTCACCCTTTGGCAGGGCGACTGCCTCAGGTGGATCCAAATTCAAAATTTCAAACATTTGAGCCAAAATGGAAGGGGTGTCAAAGGACACCCCCGTAGCCTGATCGCCAGCAGCGTCAAACCCTAACTGGTCTGCAGGCTCATCTGACTCCTCAAGGAGTTCCCCCTCCTCATCAGGGGGACAATCGGACCAATCCACTATTTCACACGTCTCATCCTCCGAAGCAGGTGCTGCTGGAGAAAGGTGCTTCCGCTTCGCTGTAGCCTTCTGAGCTACTTTGGCGGAAATTATTTTCTCGAGGTTGGCCAATCGTGCACACACCTCGGCTTGCGAATCCCCACCCTTGACAATGTCACATGGGGACCGGAATAAGGGAGGGGGGGTAGGAGATGACGGAAGTTGCGAGGAGCCAGAAGCCGGAGCGACAGACTGGCGCGCAATGTTCTGCTTTGCACATGGAATGCATAATATGACATCATCGCCTGGGAGCGGAACCCCACAGCCCCCACATAGCCTGGAAGGCCCCGAAGAGCCGTTTCCGGTATTGTCGGAAGCCTCCATATGGTGAATTTATGGTATTCGCAACAACCCAGGGTTTTACGCACTAAGCCACCCGGGATGCCCCTTTATAATTAATGTCCGGGAAAGGGAGGATATAAAAAATGTTTTTTTTTTTCCCAAAAAAAACCTTAGGACAAAACCCAATTTAGAGTACTAAGACTAGCCAGGTATAACAGAACCGGGAGAGCCACTGCAGTGAGGGGATCCCAGGATCTGTGGGGGAAAAGAGACAACAGTCAGACCCCCAGAAGAAAAGGCAGCATGCAGCATAGACATTGATTACAGAATAAAAGGCAGCATAAATATCAATAGCAAAGCCCCAAAGTGGCTTAAGAGTTAAACTGAAGCCAGCAAACATACACGTTTTTTTTTTTTTTTTTTAAACATGCTGAAGCAAACAAATAGTAAAAAGGACGGCCCCACATGCGAGGTGGGGACCGTTTACCTGAACAAGCACGAAGAGCAGCAGCAGCAGCCAGCTAGACAGCAACCTGCAGCCGAGTCCCCCGCACCTGACTCCTTGATTAGAAGGAGGAAGTGCGGCGGGGCCGAGCTGCGAGACAACCAGCTCAAGCCACGCCCCCGCCATTGCGTCATTGAAACGCGGGCCGAGGCCCCGCCCCCTCCATTTCAAACAGTGCGGCCCGCCAAATGGCGGTGCCACATGCAGAGAGGGCGCCCCGACGCCCTCGGAGTCAGTGGGGGGGGGGGGGAAACATGCCACTCATACACAGCCCTAGCAGTCCAGGCCACGTGAGCGCTACCCGCGGCGCTGAGCCTGAGACTGCCATCACTCTTCAATATGCACAGTAACGTTAAACACAACATGCACACAGTATAACAACCCCCCAAAACCACCCCCCCCCCCCATAGTGAAGGGAGAAGGGACCGTAACGGGAGAGAAATGGCCAAAGGGGAACCACGGGACAGGGGCATCCCAAATCCGGATCACCATGCCGGATAGCCGCATTGCCCCACGTGTGAGGTTGAGCGGAGGAGATAAGCTCCTAGGCACCTATAGTGCCATCTACCATTGCCCAGTGAGCAGCCTGGGCTGGGATGCTTCCATTAACCATCTAGGTAAACAAACAATCAAAACTGGGCAGAAATAGACCCAAAGGGGGTAAGACCCCGGCTACCTGCAAGCAGGAGACTTCTTTCTTCTGTCTTGTCGCCTCATGCAGAGAGAAAACACTGGTGTTAAGTGGGAGGTCCCAGGTATATATAGGCCGGAAGGGGGCTCGTTTTCAAGACTTCTCTCTGCCACCGTCGCCACCTGGCGGTCGAGTAAGAATTAAAGGGGAAGCGGGGTGTGTGGCACACTGAGAATAATTGCATTTGGCAACATCTAGGTCCTGTGGTTACATAATTGACAAGTCACAATGCAATTTCTGTACAAAGAAATGTATGTAATATAAATTATAGTGAAACAAAGACAAAAAGCCTGTAAATCCGCGCTTGCTGACTATTAAATAGCTTTTAAAATAACAATTTTATCATATGTCCATAGCGCAAGGAGAAAGACAGAGCTTGTCACATAAGCTCCCAACAAATATCACAAACAAAGCATACATGTATATGTATATATCTCCGCGGGACCAGTTATGTTGTAATCTTCTCTATTCACCACGTGAATAAATGAAATGCTTTCTGTGTGTTATTCACCACCTGCCACTTAATAAACGTACCAGATCACCACGTATCAGTGTCAAGCCTTTACAGATATAATGTTGATTTCCTTATGATTCCTCTCCTCAAATCCAGGTATAGGTTAAATATTCATATATTTGATCCCTTCTTAATAATAATCGGCCAATATATATTTTAAAATGAGGTGTTCCTCGTTTATTCAGATTACAAGCTTAATAGTGCGTTGCATCAAATGCTTTAAAACATAGAATGGAAGTTTCCCTCCTATCTATACCCCTCCACCGCATCTCGCGTCTTTAGCAGGAAACCGTATGCAACGCCGAATCCCAGGCCTCTGGACTCGGCAATCATCGGCTGCTTTCGGGGGTCACGTGATCGGTAATAGGCTCCGCCACAGGGACTTAATCATAGGCGCACGGAGCGCTACCACTGCATAGATTTATAATCTCATCTTCAAACAGTTTAACCATTTACACGCCGCTCAATAAAGCCGGCAGAAGGATTCCTTATATATTTTAGCCAGAAGGATAGAGAAATTGCACTCTCTTAACTAGAAGGATGGGAAACTTGCACTCTCGCTTCAGTGCACTTTACCAATGCCCAATAAATCTTTGTTAGAATTATATCTATATCACCAGCAATCATTTACTTATCATGCATACCATAAAAAAACAACATTACATCAAATATTTAAACCATTACTATTATTATTAAAAAAGGGGGAAAATTAGGTAATTATATATAACTAGAAATTATATACATATATAATATATTGCACATATTCTTTAAGAAACACTTGTTTAATTTGGTACTCAGCAGAAATATTATTTAAATCATTAAGTGGGTATAATTAATTTAAAACCCCGCAAATTAATTTAGAGAGGATTTTTTTTTCTTCTATAGAATTAAAATTAATCATTTAGCATATATAAAATTGCTAACACCAAAATTGCTTTAACTATATAAATTTATATCCATTCGTAGTTTAGTCTTTATATTAATACAAATTCATTAATAAAATCAATTATATAACAATAATATTTCTGTCATGATTACCTTATAATCAGAAAAGGGAAAGATTTAAAAGAAAATACCCTAATCCATGTATATATCAAGATGTCATATACAGGCTATTACAATTTTATATACGTATATTCAACAATTCATAAAACAATTATTATAAAAATTGTTTAAAAAAACAATATCAAATTCAACATTTAGACCCCCAGGTTGCATTGAGTCAATTGTATATATCCATTTTGACTCTAACTTTGATAATTGATTTATTAAATTTTTATTAAATTTTAGATTTAATTTTATTTGATCTATTATATAAAATTTTAAATCTGCAGGGTTACTATTATGCATGTTTTAAAGTGCAAAGATACACTATGTAAATCATAACTCCTTTTAATGTTGTACAGATGTTCTCTTAATCTTACTTTAAATTCCCTTCCAGTGCGGCCAATATATTGCAGCCCACATGGGCATTCCAACAAATAAATGAGATTTTTGCTTGAACAGGTTAAAAATTGTTTTATTTTAAATTCCTTTTTAGTAATATTTGACATACATTTTTTTATACATCTAGTATTTTTAAACAAGTTTTACACCCAGCACGTTTATTACAATAATAGAAGCCTTCTAATTTATTAATAAATCCCCTTTTTTCTTCCATAATGGGTTCAACATAACTTTTAATTAGGTGAGTAGAAAGTGTAGGTGGTCTCCTAAAAATCACCCTAGGTTTCACTGGTAAAGAAGGACCCAGTATCTCATAATTTTTAATTATTTTCCAGTGCTTATTTAGAATCTTTTAGTATCCAAAGTTTTAAAAAGGTTGGCTAAGCTAGGAGCATATTTCGCTCCCATCGCCACTCCTTTCATCTGGACGTAATATTTTTTATTGAACCAGAAATAGTTATGAGTCATGGCATAGTGGAAAAGGTCTAGTAGAAAATTAATTTGGATTAATAATATATCTGTGTGACCAGATAAAAAATATCTTATTATCATTAACCCCTTTTTTTTTAACCCCTTAATTTACCACATGAAAAGGGGTTAAGATATTTTTTATATGGTCACACAGATATGCTATTAATCCAAATTAATTTTCTACTACCTTTTCCACTATGCCATGACTCATAACTATTTCTGGTTCAATAAAAAATTGAAAGGAGTGGATGGGAGCGAAATATGTTCCTAGCTTAGCCAACCTTTTTATGGGTATGTGGGAGGAAGCAACAATATACACGGAGTGCCCCACACCATTAAAACTTTGGGGTCGCTACATAGATGACTGTATAGTAATTTGGGAGGGTAATCTATCATCCTTTGAAGAATTTTTATGTCCTTAAATAAAAATGATTGGGGAATAAAATTCACTAAAGAAGCAAGTTGTGAAAAAATCAACTTTTTAGATTTGGTCATAGAGAAAAAAGACACTGGACTTATTACAAGGACTTTTTTTAAAGAGACGGATAGAAATTCCTATATCCCAACAACAAGCTGTCACCATCCCAATTGGATTAATAATATCCCTAGAGGACAGTTTCACAGAATTAAGAGAAATTGCACAAATGAAGGTGATTACATGAAACAAGCACAAATAATAGGGAAGAGGTTTATTAATAAGGGATATGAAGCACAATTTATACAAGAAGAAATTGATAAAATTAATAAGATACAGAGGAAATGGATTTTAGGGGATCATAAAGATAAAAATGCAAAAAAGGAAAATATGGCAGAATTTGCCTTTATTACACAGTATGGAAATAATCACAGTAAATTAAAAAAGATACGAAATAAGCACTGGAAAATAATTAAAAATGATGAGATGCTAGGTCCTTCTTTACCAGAGAAACCTAGGGTGATTTTTAGGAGACCACCTTAAAAAATACTAGATGTATAAAAAAATTTATGTCAAACATTACTAAAAAGGAATTTAAAATAAAACAATTTTTAACCTGTTCAAGCAAAAATGTCATTTATTTTTTGGAATGCCCGTGTGGGCTGCAATATATTGGCCGCACTGGAAGGGAATTTAAAGTAAGATTAAGAGAACATCTGTACAATATTAAAAGGAGTTATGATTTACATAGTGTATCTTTGCACTTTAAAAACATGCATAATAGTAACCCTGCAGATTTAAAATTTTATATAATAGATCAAATAAAATTAAATCTAAAAGGAGGTGATTTAATAAATCAATTATCAAAGTGAGTCAAAATGGATATATACAATTGACTCAATGCAACCTGGGGGTCTAAATGTTGAATTTGATATTGTTTTTTTAAACAATTTTTATAATAATTGTTTTATGAATTGTTGAATATACATATATAAAATTGTAATAGCCTGTATATGAAATCTTGATATATACATGGATTAGGGTATTTTCTTTTAAATCTTTCCCTTTTCTGATTATAAGGTAATCATGACAGAAATATTATTGTTATATAATTGATTTTATTAATGAATTTGTATTAATATAAAGACTAAACTACGAATGGATATAAATTTATATAGTTAAAGCAATTTTGGTGTTAGCAATTTTATATATGCTAAATGGTTAATTTTAATTCTATAGAAGAAAAAAAAAATCCTCTCTAAATGAATTAGCGGGGTTTTAAATTAATTATACCCACTTAATGATTTAAATAATATTTCTGCTGAGTACCAAATTAAACAAGTGTTTCTTAAAGAATATGTGCAATATATTATATATGTATATAATTTCTAGTTATATATAATTATCTTATTTTCCCCCTTTTTTAACAATAATAGTAATGGTTTAAATATTTGATGTAATGGATAAAGTTGTTGTTTTTTTATGGTATACATGATAAGTAAATGATTGCTGGTGATATAGATATAATTCTAACAAAGATTTATTGGGCACTGGTAAAGTGCAATGAAGCAGGGGTGCAAGTTTCCCATCCTTCTAGTTAAGAGAGTGCAATTTCTCTATCCTTCTGCTAAAATAAGTGCAATGAAGCAGGGGTGCAAGTTTCCCATCCTTCTAGTTAAGAGAGTGCAATTTCTCTATCCTTCTGCTAAAATATAAAAGGAATCCTTCTGCCGGCTTTATTGAGCGGCGTGTAAATGGTTAAACTGTTTGAAGATGAGATTATAAATCTATGCAGTGGTAGCGCTCCGTGCGCCTATGATTAAGTCCCTGTGACGAAACGCGTTGGGCGGAGCCTATTACCGAATACGTGACCCCCGAAAGCAGCCGATGATTGCCGAGTCCAGAGGCCTGGGATTCGGCGTTGCATACGGTTTCCTGCTAAAGACGCGAGACGCAGTGGAGGGGTATAGATAGGAGGGAAACATCCATTCTACGTTTTAAAGCATTTGATGCAACGCACTATTAAGCTTGTAATCTGAATAAACGAGGAACACCTCATTTTAAAATATATATTGGCTTATTATTATTAAGAAGGGATCAAATATATGAATATTTAACCTATACCTGGATTTGAAGAGAGGAATCATAAGGAAATCAACATTATATCTCTAAAGGCTTGACATTGATTGAAATCTGGTACGTTTATTAAGTGGCAGGTGGTGGATAACACACAGAAAGAATTTCATTTATTCATGTGGTGAATAGAGAAGATTACAACATAACTGGTCCCGCGGAGATATATACATATACAAATATGCTTTGTTTGTAACATTAATTATAAGCTTAAAACTCTGCAATCCAGTTTTGCTCATTGTGCTCTATGGTATCTTGACATACAGCCTCAACCAGAGTGCTTGGTGCTGCGACCTATATGGCGCTAGTGTTAAATAAGATGCTAGCTGTGGGACACATCGACACACCCTGTTGTTGGTGTCTTAATTCGCACACTGTGTGGCCAAAAAAGTGACGCTGAGTGGTGCTGATGCTTCATACATTTTTTTGGGGGAATATATAATTTTATATTATATAGGAGGGATATTTCAATCTTTCTATACGGGAACAATAATTTCATGTTCCTAGGGGTTGGGGGAATGTGGGTGGAATTTTATGTTCCTTGAGTTGGTGGGCGGGGGGGGGCAATTAACCTTTTTTCCCAGCAGATGCTCCGGGCGTTTTCAATACCTTTGAGAATGAGTCACATATTTACTTGGTCTCCAGGACCAAATCTCATTCTTTGGTCTTATAGACTTGTCAGTCTCCTCACTTACCTTGCCCTTTAAAGCATCGAATGCGTGCTAGGCCACTGTCTGCATGCAGCAGCAGACATGCTCACCTGGGTGTTTGTTGCAGAGCAGGCTGTTCACCTGTCGCATGCTCCACAGCGACACCTAGTGTTCAGCCCATTGGAAGTACACAAAAGCCTAGAGTGTAAGCTCTTGGTCTTGATTTCACTTCCTGGTCACCTGAGTCTGAATGGACAGGAGGTGACCTCACCCAGACTCTGACTCATCCCTGTTCTAATTGATAGCCCTATTTAAGAAGACTGCTGGCCTGCAGCCATTGCTGTGTTATCAGCTTACTTCCTGGACTCTGTTTCCCTGACTCCTGAATATCTGATCTGAATACCTGGATTTACACTTGTTTTGACGCGAATTTCTCAGTGGACTTTGCTTGTTTTCTGCCAGCCTCTGACCTTGGATTCATCCTTGAACTTTTTATTTGCTCTTGGGATTATTTTTCTTCATTTCGCCCCACACCTGGAGCTCAGCTCAGCTCTTCCCATGGTTATAGCCAGGAGGCGTGACAAGACTCCAGGGCCTCTGATGTTCCTCTTTAAATAAATGGCCACAATGGAACTCTCATTAATAAAAGAAAGGTGGTCTCCTCTCTCCTCCTGAGAAAAAAAAAATCACTGCCTACCTTCCAATGCGACCAAATACCCTTACTCACCCTCTAAATAGCAGTCTGGCAAAGTCTAAGTGGAGCAATTGGTGCCTCCTGTACTCTTGCCCCTATCCAAAGCAAACCTGTATAAACCTTAGTTCAAAACTGGAAATGTAACATTCAAAAAGTTTGGGAACCCACCAGGGGCTTTCTGGTTTCTATTTGTACCTATTTTTGTTGTTTGTAACCACACGTTGCTGGCTGAGATTGGGTGAAACTGAGCAAAAGGGACTGCTTCGAAGGAGGCTACCATCAGCCCCACCAGTCTCATCCCTAGCCGGATGGTCGGACGAGGAGTGGATATGAACAACTGAATCAACTCCTGAATCAAAAGAACCTTGAACTGAGGAAGGAACACCCTGGCCTGAGTCGTATCCAAAGACATTCCCAGAAAAGACACGATCCTGGACGGGGAAAGGGAGGACTTGGGGTAGTTGATCACCCAACCGAACCTCTCCAGAGTGGATATCACCGTCCTTGTGTCCAATTCCGCTTGGCTGAAAGACGATGCAATGATGCAGAGGACCGTCCAGATATGGCACTATGCGAATTCCCTGTGCTCTGAGGAGAGCCATGACCCCTGCAAGCACCTTTGTGAACACCCTTGGAGCTGAAGTGAGACCAAAAGCGAGAGCCACAAACTGAAAATGCCGATCCTCCACCACGAACCTGAGAAATCTCTGGTGCGCGGGAAAAATCGGAACATGGAGGTACGCGTCCTTGATGTCTCTGGACGTCATAAAGTCGCCCTGATGAAGAGAGCAGATAGCTGAACGCAGTGTTTCCATGCGGAATTTTCGCAATCTGACAAATCTGTTGAGAATCTTCAGATCCAGTATGGGCCGAATAGAACCATCCTTTTTGGGAACCGTGAACAGATTTGAATAAAAGACTCGACCCCGGTCTGAAGGAGGCACTGGACAAATGACCGCTATATCCAGAAGACTTGATACCGCCGCCCGGAGCCCCTGCGCGGCCAGTGCGTCCGGGGGCACCAGAGACCTGAAGAAACGCGGGGGGGGGGGGGGGGCGGGACTCGAACTCCAGCTTGTGGCCGGAAGACACCACTTCCTGGATCCATTTGTCCGAAACCTCTCGAATCCAGATCTGAGAGAACTGTCGCAGCCGTCCCCCCACCCGCCCGGGTGAGGGTGTCCCCTCATTGCTGAGCAGGTTTGGCCGCGGGTTTAGGCTTAGAGCCCCAAATGTATCCTGAATGGGCACGTCCTCTGCCCCTGTTCCAGGAATCTCCTCTTGTGGATGGGAAGGCAAATCCTCTTCCCGCTCTGGAACCCCGAAAGGAAGGAGTGAAGGAAGCCGCTCCCCGAAAAGGACGTCATCGCCTCTTTCGTTGCCCACTGGCGCAACCAAATAGAACGTCTAATAGTCACCAGCAGAACAGAAGTTCTGCTACACATCATCAAAGAATCATCCAAAGCGGCTAGTACGAAAGACAAAAACATCTAACATCGTTTAAGTCCAAGAAATTCTCCACTGACCGGATCCAAATCGGAGGAGGTTAACAGATTCCTGACCACCGACCTGGTAGCCACCACCGCAGCGCTGAGGCACAAACAGACCACATGGCTGACCCAACGCTAGCAAAACCGTGGCAAGCCATCTGGTCAATACGCTTATCCTCACCATCTTGAAGTGTGGAACAATCAGGGTTATTCAAAACAGCTGACAGTCCCAGAATTGGTGCGTCCACTACTACTTCATCATATTCAAATGCCGGAGTGACCGGTGACACATTTTTCAAGATTGGCCAATCTGGTACACACATCAGACTGCGACTCCCCACTCATGACAACGTCACACACGGGGCACGGGTCAAGACGGGAGGGGATGAAGACGGCGGTGCTGACCCAGATGCCTGGGGTCCGGACTGCCGTGTAATAGTCTGCTGCGCACAAGGAATACATAGAAATACATCATCCCCTGTTAGGGATACCCCACAACCCATACACTTCCGGGATTGCCCCAAGGGGAGCCCGATATCCGGGGATGCCTCAACTTTTGGGTAGTCGCAATGACCGAGGGAATTACGCTTATAAGCAACCCGGGATGCCCTTTTAAAGTCCCAAGTGGGAGGATTTGTATAAGAATATTGAAAACCCAGGGACCCTAGGACCGGGAGAGACCCCCTAAACCCCTATGTAGGTCTACCTGGAAGACATAATAAAGACACTAAATAAGCATATGAAAAATCAATAGAATAGTAGAGTTATGAAGGGGGCCCAGAGGGCCACTCACTGTGCCTTCCAGTCAGGAGGAGGTTAATGGCGTCCTCACGCCACGAGCGAGGCAGCAGCAGCAGTAGGAGGAAAGAGAGGAGAAGAGGGGGGCGTGGCCAGAGCGGAGCGCGATGTCCCTACTCCGCCCCCCCTTCACAGCCCAGCCAAATGATTGAAAAGAAGCCCAGGCTCCGCAGCAGACCCTGCCGAACGGGGGCGGGCCGTGGCGTCCTTGCCGAAAGCCCGGCCCCGCCCCCCGCTACAGCGCGTGAGGGGAGAAGCTCCCCTCCGCCATACACAGCTGACAACAAAAAGGCCAGCACCAGCGTCCAGTAAATATAAAATAAAGCCAGCGCCAGGCCCCACCCCCCGCTGCCAGTGACTGAGGAGAGAAGCTCCCCTCAGCCTGTCATGAGGTAAAAAAGGCAGAAAAACTGCTGAATGATCTCTAGCGGCTGCACAATTTAACGTGACAAACACAAGTTATACACATGGTTATAATAAAGAAGAAAGAAAAGCCTGTACACAGAGGAAAGGACCCCAGGTCCCCCCCCCTGCCCCCCCGCTGCCAGTGACTGAGGAGAGAAGCTCCCCTCAGCCTGTCATGAGGTAAAAAAGGCAGAAAAACTGCTGAATGATCTCTAGCGGCTGCACAATTTAACGTGACAAACACAAGTTATACACACGGTTATAATAAAGAAGAAAGAAAAGCCTGTACACAGAGGAAAGGACCCCAGGTCCCCCCCCCCGCTGCCAGTGACTGAGGAGAGAAGCTCCCCTCAGCCTGTCATGAGGTAAAAAAGGCAGAAAAACTGCTGAATGATCTCTAGCGGCTGCACAATTTAACGTGACAAACACAAGTTATACACACGGTTATAATAAAGAAGAAAGAAAAGCCTGTACACAGAGAAAGGACCCCAGGTCCCCCCCCCCCTCTAAGGAGAAGGGTATCCGGAGAGGGGTTTTTAACACCAGCTAGGGTGAAATGGCCAAGGGACAGGGCATCCCAAACCGGGGTCACCAACCCGGATAGCCGCCTACCCTCTTGTATAGGGTCTCGCGGTGGAGCTTTGCTCCTAAGCACCTAAGGTGCTTTTCTACCTTCACCCGGAACGCAGCCTAAGGCTGGGAGGCATGTGTATGTGGGAAATATAAAGGAATCCGGGCGGAAATAGATAAAAAACAGGCCGGGAGTTATCCCGGCTACCTGAAATCCCCCTGTGCAAGGAGGAGACACCATCTTCTGACTTGCTCGCCGACTGCAGAGATGAAGACTGGGTAATGAGTGGGAGGTCCCAGGTATTTGTGGACCGGGAGGGGCTTCTTTTTTCCTATCATCTCTGCAGTTCGCCCTCTACAGGTCAGTATTACCCACAGGTTATGAATATCTTGAAGCGGGGTGTGTGACATACTTAGAATAAAGGTGGATAGTCTTCTCTCCCCCCCCCAGTGGAGAACTGACATCAACAGTGGCATACAGTGGCACAGGGGCCCTTTGAGCAGTGGATGAGACCATGTCACATACCATTAGTGGATCAGATGAAAGATAAACACAACCACCACCAGTGGCACTTCCTGAGGAAATGGACAGGGAGAAATCCACAGCAGAAGAAGCCGGGGAGTTTGGGAGCAGGCTGGAACTGGTGAGTACTGGAGCAGGCTGGAATGGGGGAGAACAGGAACAGGCTGGAACAGGTTGGAACCGGTGAGTACCGAAACAAGCTGGAACTGGTGAGTACTGCAAAAGTCTGGAGCTAGTTACCACTGGAACATGCTGGAACTGGTGAGTACAGAAATAGACTGGAACCAGTGAGTACTGGAACAGGCTGGAACTGATGAGTACAGGAACAGGCTGGAACCGGTGAGTACTGGAACAGGCTGGCGCTTGATCATATACCAGCTCTCTAGTGGGGAGTCTACTGACAGGCCTGGTATTCAATGGAGCCCCCCACAAGGGAGGACACACTAGACTGTGGGCACTGCCAGGGTCTCTCAACCATTACAAGTGTAGGCAAGTGGAGATAAGAGTGGTCAGGCAAAGCCAATAGGCCAGGAGCCAGACCGGGTAGTCAGACAAAGCCAAAGATCAGAAACCAAAGCAGATAGTAAGACAAAGCCAAGGAACAGGAACCAGAGCTGGTAATCAGACAAAGCCAAGGATCAGGAACAAGAGCAGGTAGTCAGACAAAGCACGGGTCAGAACCTGAATGCTATAAAGGAACAAGCGAGGCTGGTGTCACACGAAGAAGATCTGCTGGCAACTTGTTATGACCACTGGCCTTCCTTAAATGCACCATTTGGTTTCCCATGCATATGCATGAATGTGTGCATGGGGACCACAGCAGGCACCCCCACAAGCTTATAACGCACCACGCACGCGCAAACTGCTGCACCCGTGCATGCACAACCTAGGTGCCCACAAATGCATGAGCAAGTTAGCAAACGCAAATACCAAATGAGTGTGAACAAGCATACCTAGGATCACAATTGTGACACATGTAGCTATATACAAAAATGGCTGCAGAAGAGGCATTACCATGGCAGACCAAAAGGTTTTCTGGCATGTCTGACATGCTTTCCATGGGATAACATTACTGCCCAACAAATAAATGAGAATCTGCTGTAATAGACTTCAGTTCTCTACACAAGGGTTCAAATCGAAGATAAAAGACACTGTCGACCATTACTAGAACTATAACTGTACATCCCCCAGTGCACTCAATAAAGTAGAGCTGCTATGGTCATGCAGTGTGCTGGTCAAATTGGACCCTGCTACTGAACATACGGACACTTATTTCTTAAAGGGTGACACCATTTACCTTCAATCCTTATGTGTGAGCTGTTTTTCCTCCACAGTGCTGAGGCAGATGCAAGTATATTTATAATCTCAGTACATTACTCACTAACTGTATTAAAAAATCAAGGCCGGAAACAACTTCCAAAATCTCTTATGCATGATATGTACAAAAGTGGCACAGTTCCTAAATGATGCAGACAGGCTGACTTAAAAGCATAGTTTTATGTAGACCAAAGACTGGACTCAAAAGTGAGAAGCTTTTTGGGATGGTTTTAAAAATCTAAATACCTGGACCAAATTACTTTTCCCTGTTCTAAATGTTTAACCATCTCCATTACTTTGTTTATCAAAATGTAATGTACAAAAATTAAAATGAGGAACAGTGACACTTTTTAATATATTTACATTTAAAAATGAATATAATTAAGGTTACCTGAGGATAATGATACATTCCAGTCAGGCCTGCTGATACCAAAGATAGGGAAGCGGTCTTATGGCCTATGAACCCAACCACTTTACTCTTCTCATGACACTCATAGTTTGGAACCAGATTTTGTGGGCCAGATAAAATGCTCAGTACACTGTGTATAGCTTTGTATTCTCTATCACAGGCATCATAAATATGGAATCCCAGACTGGTGTTGGGCAACAGGTCCGATCTATTGTTAATTTCCTCTATGGCAAACATGAAGGTCAGAAAATGTCTCAAAAAGCCAAATGATAAACTAAAGGAAAACAATGCATGCTTAATTTGATGCAACAATTACCAGACATTTGAAGACATGTAACATGTAAAAAAGAATTTACAAATACAATATACTTTTATATTTACAAATGAAATACAATTATTTAAACCTTTGTCTAATCCTTTGTCTACCACATCCCTAATTATGTGATTACTACAAGCTGAACCTTTTGACAACATTCAGCAGCAGCACAAGAGTGATTGTGAGAACAAGGATAAAAGATCATAAGAGAAGTAAATCAAAACAGTTGTGGTTAAAGATGAGCTTCAGTTTCTTGTTAGATGTAAGTTCGAACACAAATAGTAGCAATATTTGGGTCAGTTAGTGTGGAGTGTCTGGTAATTGGGAACGGTATCGGCAAGCCCCCCTACCCTTTGTACTGGTATCCTTTGAACGTCTTACAATTTCACAACTCGTGCAAAGTAGAAAAAACACATGAACACAATGAAGTATATTTATTTTATTATTATTTTATTACACTGCATGGCAGTATAATAACTCCTGCATCTTTATTGTCAAAGTGACAAAGTTCTCTGCCAGCATATGGGTAAATTTCGATATGGAATTCTGGGCCAAGGGCAGGGAGCCTCTGGGGACACTCTCCATGTGAATGTGCATGATTGAGGGGCAGGGAGGGGATTCCCCAAGGTTTATCATCAGTTTCCTCTGGAGTATGAAAAGTTCCCTCTCCAGTAACCATGAATTCCCTTATGGCAGATTGCTAGTCTGTTAAGATGCTTCTCTTCCACTCAAGCTCCCTCTCCCCTCCTGCTTAAGAGCTGAGGGATCATACCACCAGACATCCTTGTTCAGCACTGTAGCTTGTAGCTTCAGCGCTGACCAGAATGAAAAACTTGTTCCTGGATCATTAAAGTGGACCAAAAGCGAGATTTCCTACCCATGTGACAATTGACCCAATATGCAAACCCCCAGGATTGCTTACCTTGCTGGTGGCATCCTTCAGGCTGCTGTGAAAGGCCTACCTGAATGTCTGGGGTCTGGTCTGGGGTCCCTGTTTGCTTTCTATCCTCCTACTTTGTTTACTGGGGGGATCAAATATATCAGAATACACAGAAAAAATGTTACTAAGGCAAATCGATAGACACTTATTTATGGGGGACCTTAACTGCCCAGATACAGGTGGGAAAGCTGAAATCTGTGGATGCAAGAAATCTAAAAGACTTCTATCAATAATTAAAAATGGAAATTTTTCCCAACCAGAGCAAGCTCCAACTAGGCAGAGGGCCTAATACGGGGAGGCCGATTCATTAATAGCGGCAGGTAGCGACAGTTGAACGACTGTAGCAGTATTTTCACAGCGCCCGCTAGTAGTCGCTGTGCTTGGCCATTGTTCGGTTGTTGATAGCGAGAGTCGGTGTGCAGTAATGTTGTATACGGGGGTGACGAGACGCTATTTGACAGGTTCCGCGATGTATGGGTGCGCATGATAGCGACTGGTCAGAGCGACCGGCTCCCACCATATTCATCAAAAAACCACGCTCTAAAAATTCTCGCGCTGTGAAATACATGTTTAAACCCCAGAGTGCTGGCAGCGATGTGTTAAAAGTAGTTTTTTAACCCCCAAACCACCATATTTTTGGAAACCAAAAAAATTTACTAATATGAATACAATAATATCAGACCTGTAATATCAATTCTGCACATTTTTTTATTTTTTACCTTAAAAAAATTATCTAACATAACAGAAGTGGTCACAGAATTTTTCACATTTAAAAAAAAAAAAAAAAACATTAATAACAATTAATTATGAATATTTAAAGATTGTTCCATTGAAATGCATTGGAGAGCGCCAGGTAGCGAGAGGTCATACCTGTCGCTGTTCAATGTCGGACGCTGGCGCTGTGGGCTGAGGCTGGAATAATGATGAATGAGTGGCTATCTGGCGCTATCTCAGTCGCTAAGCAGGATTGGCTTGATAAATGTGTGATTGTGGTGGGGAGCCGGCGTTCTCGTGGCGGTGCCCGTCATTACCGGTCGCTCACCAGTCGCTACCTGTCGCTATTCCTTCATAAATAAGGGCCTAAGTAACATACCAGACAAAATAACAAAGGAGCGGGTCAGGGGGTACCTTGGAAATAGTGATCAAAAATTTATTAATTACTACTTATTTGCCCCTAGGATTCCAGAACATCATAAAGGTAATATTTGACCAGCTTGGAGATGTCCTAAACCTCATTGACTGGGAAAATGTCCTAAAAAACAAATGCCCGGACACTAAATGTGATACTTTTAAAGAAATTCTTAATACTCAATGTGATAGCTATATACCTTACATGAATAAAAAGGATAGAAACAAAGGTAAACCTATGTTGCAAAAGAAGGGTTAAGGGGATGATAAATAACAAAAACAGCACATTTAAAGGAAGAAGGCACTGTGGAAGTGTTACAAAATTATAAATAAACAATGTAAGAAACAGATAAGGGTGGCAAAGCTGGAGGCGGAAAGATGGATTGCCAAAAAGATTAAAACTAACTCCAAAATGTTCTACAGCTATGTAAACAGTAAAATGTACAAACCTGATAGTGTGTCCCCCTGAAAAGCAAGGAGGGGGTAACTATAGAGGGGAATGCAGATGTGGTACCGATATTCAAAAAGGGGTCTAAAGGGTAACCTGGGAACTACAGACCAGTAAGTTTAACACCTGTGGTGAGCAAGCTTTTTGAAAGTTTTCTAAGAGATGCAATCGTGAAGTATCTCTGTGAAGGTGAGCTTATTACTCCTTATCAGCATGTATTCATGAAGAAACGCTCCTGCCAGACAAACCTCATAAGCTTTTATGAGAAAGTAATTTCTAATTAACAAACAATTAACAAAAAAGAGAATATGCAGCTACAAAATGATTTAGATAAATTAAATCATGCACATGGGCAGGAGTAATTTGTGCCACAATTACACACTAAATAGGGAAACACTGTGTAAAACATCAATGGAAAAAGACCTAGGGACTTTAATAAATTAAACTAATTTAATTAAACTTAACTGTAGTGATAATTGTCAGGCAGCAGCTGCCAAGGAAAACAAGGTCAGGGGTGCATCAATAGGAGCATAGGTGCCTATGACTGATCATCATTTTACCCCTGTATGAGTCACTGGTCAGACCCCATATGGTCTATTGTGTACAGTTCTGGGCACCAGTGTTTAAGACGACATAACAGAACTTGAGCGTGTTAAAAGGTGGGGAACTAAATTCAGAAATGGAATGAGGGAGCTCAATCTCATTAAGCATATGTTCAATTATATACATATATACATACATACATCAATAAATATTCAATATCTCTGATAGACTTATTCAGCAAGTGCTTGTTTTCACAGGTGACACAATAATATATTTATACTCCGTATGATGTTACAAATGGAGACATGATAGTGTACATACATTTATGTATGTGTGTATATTTGTATATAATTGAACATATGCTTAATGAGATTTTTTTTTTCTTACACATAGGGCACTGAGAAAGCCCGAACGGGTGAAACATGTCTGCCCTTATCCCAGAGACAAAAAACAAAGCATTGGAATGAAGAAATATAGTGTTAACTAGAAATTATATGACATATATTCTGCAAACTCTTGGCTATATATCATAACATGTGTATATATTGATTTTGCATAAGCACAGAGCTGAGTGTTCTTTTTTATGGAATTTATCAGATATTTAATAAAATGTTGAATTTTTAAATTACAATACTAGTATGGCCATACTCCAAAAGCCTTAAAAAACTTGGGTAGCGCCTAGCCCCAGGAAAAAATCTTATTCATAACATGTTAACATATGCAAATCAAATAAGAAAAGGACTCCATCTGAGAGGGAGGACAAGAAGAAAATAGAAAAGGGGTAAAGAAAAGGAAAAAAGGTGGGGGGGAAGGTAGAGTGCAGGGGAAAAATCATATCATAAATAGGTTAGCCTTAAAATCCGAATGAAGAAAATTCTGAACCCAAGGGTCCCACATTTCTCTAAACAGATCCAGTGTGCCATTGTGATTGGCGAACTTTTTTTTTCCATGGCCATGATGTAGTTGACCTTATTCTTAAATGCATTGAAACTTAGGTTGGGCGACTTCCATGCCCTAGCCCCAACTTTGCCCCTGTTAGGATGTGGTATGTCAGCGGTTTTTGCTGCTTGGTGCGGGGGATATCGGTATGTTAAGGAGGGCTATCCAGGGATCTCTTACTATAGTTCTTCTGCATACCTTACCAAGAACCCTAAAGACTTTTGACCAAAAGCTCCTGGCTACAGAGCAATCCCACCACACATGTTGGTATGACCCTGGAGAGAGGCACCCCTGGAAACAGTTCCCCTGAGAACCAGTGATGTAATGTTTTGTTCTCTCCGGGACCAAGTACCATTGTGTAATTAATTTTACGTTAGCCTCGATTGAGGCCACAGAAGACGAAGTGCCGAAAGAAGCACTCCACATCTGCAACCACCTCTTTTGGTCTAACTCACCATGTAGCTCATGGTGCCAGCTTTGGCGTGAGGGACACGAGTTTGCACAGCCTAAAATTAAACCTCCGAGATTGCTCCTCTGCCTTTGGGATCCCTGCAACAAAGCATCTCAAAAAAGTTTAGTTTATCAAACTACGACCAATTACCCACAATGGAGCCCACAAAATGCCAGACCTGCAGGTATCTAAAAAGTTCATTGGACAACCGGGATCGGCAGTTTATAGTCTGAGCCTAGCTACTAATACCAAGTGAGGTAATGATTTGTACTTTGAAACTTATACTGATTGGGTGTTCATATAGATAACATCTGAAAGCAACCTTCCCACATGGCAGTCAAGTGCCTCGCCATGGTAAAGGGGACCTTGGGGCCCCTCACCAGTTCACAATTAGTGAAAAGTTGGTTAAACACTTTTACAAAAATATCATCTCGTTTTAACTCACTCCCATGGTCTTCTCCAGGTCCAGTCTGTTGCTTGAAGATTTCTCCCCCTCTGGCATCTTGATTGAAGGGTTGGCGTAGTGCAACACTCCAAATAGACCATTTTTTACTTCAAAGACAGCATAGTTACATTGTTTACACCAGGTGCTAAATCAACCCCTATGTTTGATCATCATTGATATGCACCTAGTATTCAATGGGTTCTAGGGAGAGACCCTTAAGTAAAACAGCACCCACTTCAAATGGCTATTTATAGATGTGCTACCCTGAATCTATAAGGTCTTGCAAGAGACTGGAAGAACAAAAGCAGACCTCCAGTCAAATGTTTATTACATTTCTCCCCTAAACCCACTACCCCTCTAATGACCATTGTCATAAGACGGCATAACCCAATGCAGATGTTGTGGAATAGATGTGTTCCTTAACTACATGGGAGTGCCCATCTTTCTACACACCTTCTGCTTTCAAATAAGCATAAGTGGGAAGCTGTGCCAGCAACAATTCACACCTGGTAGAAATATATGCCCTAGAAACATGGGGAAGGTTGTCTATCATTTCACAGACACACTTAATAAACAGCTGCAGGAGGAATTCTGTGTGAGAGAGAAGCTGTTACATTGCCTCTTTATGTTATCTTAATCATGGGGCAGTCAGAGCATTCAGACAGGAAAATCAATGCATCTAAAATGTATCTACGAGCCTGCCCTTGCTGTGAGCAGAAAAGTGATTACAGCTGATGGCTCTTCTGGCTAGAGATAGGGGATGATTGCACAGAGACTAATGCAATTTTAAGATTTTTTTCAGGGCTCTCAGGTGTAAATTAGGATGGCCATGTTGTTCAGGAGCACAGAATCTGCATGCTATTCCACAACATCTGCATGGGGTGAAGAAGACTTCCATTCCAAAAATCAAAGATTAGTGAATTGTTCCCCTAAACAGCCCAGTGAGTATGTAAGAAATACAGGGTCCCATATCAAATATAAGCCAGGTACAATATAATTAAAATAAGGGAATACATATAATGATGCCAACCCTTCTGCTTTTTTACTTATGTTGTAATTGGGCTCCTCTAGTTGTTAATTTGGTACCTACAGAGAAACAAAAAGCTTGTCTGCGGTGGGGTTGGCAAAATTGCTTGGGGCCCTGTGAAGCTATGATATTTTTATGTATTTTATTCCCAAAGAAATTGTAAAAAAATTGTATAAATCAAAAAGTGCACTGTATATAGGATGACCCCGTTTGTTTAGCCAGCTTGGTTGATTTTTATAATTAATATGCAGCATGGTGGGAGACCTTCCTTTGTTCTGAAACCTGGGCTTGGTAGCTTTTGGCCCGAGTTAAGTTTCATGTGTGCATTCACATGCAAACTAAGGCCCTTATTTATGAAGGAATAGCGACAGGTAGCGACTGGTGAGCGGCCGGTAATGACGGGCCCCGCCACGAGAACGCCGGCTCCCCACCACAATCACACATTTATCAAGCCAATCCTGCTTAGCGACTGAGATAGCGCCATATAGCGACTTATTCATCATTATTCCAGCCTCAGCCCACAGCACCAGTGTCCGACCTTGAACAGTGACAGGTATGACCTCTCGCTACCTGGCGCTCTCCAATGCATTTCAATGGAACAATCTTTAAATATTAATAATTAATTGTTATTAATGTGTTTTTTTTTTTTAAATGTGAAAAATTCTGTGACCACTTCTGCCATTTTAGATAATTAAAAAAAAAAAAAAATTGTACATAATTGATATTACAGGTCTGATATTAATGTATTCATATTACTACATTATTTAAAATACTTTTTTTTTTGGTTTCCAAAAATATGGTGGTTTGGGGGTTAAAAAACTACTTTTTTTGTTAATACTCTTTATTTAAAGATTTTGCAGTTTTATACAAACATTGAGATATACAATGCAGAACACTACGGGGTAAAGGGACAAAGGTATGGGAAAACGGGCTCACGGTTCGCCAAGGCAAGAATGACACAGAACATCATCAACAGCAGTGGTCAGACTCTGATGGCAGTGTCTGCCACGCATGACCAAGTTGCTGACCCGGGGGGGGTGAACCTTAGGGGGAGAGAACGGATTGGGAAAAAAGGGGGGGGTGGAAGGGGAAAGGTATATGGCGTGTGGGGCGCTACACCCGGACCGACATCCATCTCCACGTATCCACAGGTGGCATCACGTCAGAAGCACTAATTTCCACCCGAGCCACAGTGAACAAGAGGGGCAAGAGGCACGGTGCCGCTCCCGGCTCCACTACTCAAACAAGCTCTTAAATTCAGCCGACTCCTCATACATTAGCCAGGGCAGCCAGGTAGTTCTGAACTGCTCATCCCTATCATGCAATGATAGTGTAAGGTCCTCCATTTCCTTAATGCTCACGACCTCCCTTGCCCAGTCTCCTACAGATGGAGCTCTTCTTTGTTTCCAGAACCTAGGTATTGTCTGTTTAGCTGCGTTCAGCAGATGGATCAACAAAGATTTTTTGTACTTCCCTATCGGGGTCTTCGTGGAGTGAAGCAGAATCTGGGCTGGGTCTTCCCCTAATTGTGCCCCAGTAAGCTGTGTGATGATAGGTAGGATCGCTCCCCAGTAATCTCGAATCCCGGGGCATGTCCACAGAATGTGAAACAGTGTCCCCCTCCTGTCACCACATCTCCAGCAGCCTGAGTCGGCCTGGTCAAACATTTTACTCAATCTATCAGGGGTGTAGTACCAGCGCGTCAGCAATTTGTAGTTGACCTCCTGTATTCTTGTGGCAATCGAGGACTTGTGGGCTAATGTCGCTATTTTGTTCCTTTCCTTATCCCCCAATGTTCTGCCTAGGTCAATCTCCCAATCTCTCCAAAATGCTGGGGGGGAGTCCTGCTCACCTACTAGAAGTGAATATAGCCTAGAGATCAGGTGTGGGTATGGTTGGCCCTCTAAACAAATCCTCTCAAATTCCGTGTGGCCCCTTAGACATTCCCTCCGAAGACCCATCCGGGCCAAGAGCAACTGAAAGCGAAGAAGTGTCCAAGGGTCCAAGTCACTATTCCCTAGTTTAGTCCTCAACTCACTTATAGGGACCCACCCTGCCACTGTAATCAGGTCACCACCCCTCAGCTGGCTCACCTTCCCCCAGTCCCTGAGGGCAGCCCTAGGGCAATCCAGAATAAAAAAACTACTTTTAACACATCACCTCCAGCGCTCTGGGGTTTAAACATGCATTTCACAGCGCTTGAATTTTTTGAGCGTGATTTTTTGATGAATATGGTGGAAGCCGGTCGCTCTGACCAGTCGCTATCATGCGCACCCCATACATTGCGGAACCTGTCAAATAGCGACTCGTAACGTTGTATTCAACATTACGCCACACCGACTGAGTCGCTGTCAACAACCGAACAACGGGCAAGCACAGCGACTACTAGCGGGCGCTGTGAAAATACCGCTACAGTCGCTCAACTGTCGCTACATGTCGCTATTAATAAATCAGCCTCTTAGTTGGCCGGCAGAAAATCACCTGTGAGCCAATCAGAGTATCACCTGGGTTAGTTTGTCTGGGCCAATCAGAGATCACCTGCACTATTTTAAATGAAAGAAATGGGTCAGCCTGGGAAAATACAATTCTGTGAAATACTCACCTGTAGAATTGGTATTATACGCATACAGTACGTCCTGCTCCATCTATAATACTTACACATGGGTAATCCTCCGCCAGAGGGCGCTGTTCACTGCAGACATGCAAAAACAGGCTCCTCCCGGCCCTTCATATACCCAGGGACCTCCCACAAATCCCCAGTATTGAAAAGCAGTGAGAAAAGAAGCCAGGAGAAACCAACCACCAACTGG
Source organism: Gastrophryne carolinensis (assembly GCA_027917425.1). Classification (NCBI taxonomy): domain Eukaryota; kingdom Metazoa; phylum Chordata; class Amphibia; order Anura; family Microhylidae; genus Gastrophryne; species Gastrophryne carolinensis. The sequence continues at coordinate 41,677,650 of CM051237.1, read as the reverse complement.
TAACAATAGTAATGATAACAATCACCATACAGGGGATCCAGAAAAATGTAAAACCAGGGTGGGGTGGAGCAGGACGTGCTGAATGCGTATAATACCAATTCTACAGGTGAGTATTTCACAGAATTGTATTATTCTAAGCATACAGCACGTCCTGCTCCATCTATAATACTTACACATGGGACATCCAATAGCAGAGTCCATAAAGTAGGGTGGGATCCCCCAAAAAAGGCACAGCAGACAGTAAAGGCGCTGTAACCTGCAAAACTTTGCTACCAAGTACGACATGAGCAAAGGCTCTAACGTCAATCCCATAACAAAACCTTTGAAAAGGTATGAACAGAGACAAGCAGCGGTCTAGCAACTTATTCAACAGAAAACCTGGTGCTAAAGGGCCAAAGGTACCCAAACACCAATATAACGGAATAAAACAAGAGAGGGAGATTCTTCCCCCTTAAAGGAATAGGCCAGGGTAACGGCCCAACCAGCCCACAGGCAACAGAAGCCTCGGTAAAACTTAGAACTCTCCCCAACGGGGAAATGAAAACTGGTCTCCCGTCGGACAGGCGGGGATACAGACCCCTTCACTAACAAGGATCAGCAAGAAGCCGAAACCTTTACTCAGGACCAGGAAGGCAACCATCCAAGTAAGAACAGTCCAAAGGGCGCATTGGCCCTGGAAGCAAACGAGATCAGGCGCATACATAAGGAGGCGCCTGCAGACCCCAAAGGGCATCAGTCCCCCTAAGGGACGAGAAACAACCATGAAAATTTCAACACCTGTTGAGGGAATGTAGACCCCTTACTTCAGCATTATTAAGAATAAGGCCCATAGGCAGACTAAAAGTACTTAAATAACGATCATAAAACACCACTTGGACGAAGGGGTCCGGCGTAAGGCGGAATACCACCACGTCATGGTGTGTATATATATATATATATATATATATATATATATATATATATATATATATATATAACGAGCGAAGGCTAAGTAAGCAGATCCACTTTCTCAGGCACACGTCTGACTGAAGCAAGAGCCCCCGGAGAAGCGACTTGGACTACAAAACAGCTCAGACAGCATCCAGAATAAGTCCCAAGGGAACAATCCGCAGGGCAAACAGAATGAAAATTGATCCCGACATGGACCATAGAACTACTTGGGAGATGCCCCTGAGCAATCCCCAAGAGAACTCCTCACAAGGAGGACTGAACCAGACTTCTACAGGAAGACAGACAGGACAGAACCTGAACCTTCAGAGTACCTAGATGGGGAGCCAACCCCAACCTATTCTGTAAAGACTCTAGAACCCTGGGAACCGAGAACGTCCAACAAGGAAGAGACCAAGACTCATGCCAATCAATATGGGTACACCATAACCCACAATAGACGGAGGAAGAGGAAGCCAAGGAAGCTTGCTCCTAGCCCCCCATATACCAAGTCACCCAGAAGATAAGCCCGTCTCCAAGGGGTGAATGAATCAGCTGTCAAGCCCCAGACTAGAGTCTGTAGATTGGGACGACATAAGAAGGGGCCTGACAAGGGCAGAACCGCACTCCTGAGAGAGCGTACAGGTCAGCTGACCTCAGCAGAAGCATCTGCGAACCACAGTTCACTAGGCCACCCAGGGGCCATCAATCTCACGGGTCTCTTTATCAGCACAACCGTGCGCAGAACCCCACATAGTAGGGTGAATGAAGAGAAGGCATATAAAATAGAAAGTCTATGCATAATTTTACTAAGCTCCCATAACCAGACTCAGAATATTCTGGGACAGTAAAAACAAGGGCAGTGCCCCTGTGGTATAAGCGAGACCCAACAGAGCCACCCTAGTTGGCTCTCAGAGTGACAGGATAGCATAACCTGGCACTGAAAGACATCCATTGGGGCGAATGCCGCTGAGGAGCAGGGGGCGCAGCCCCCCGCCCAGATCAGGAACCCTCCAGAGGGATCATCCTGCTTCAAGCTCCAGACCAATAATAAAACAGGCCATTGTCTTTCAACAGGCCAAGAGTCCCAAATAGACAGGTCCTAAAAGAGGAGAGTCCAGCCGTATAGAGTCAACGGAAGGCTCATTGTTTTAACAAACCAGTAGGTAAGATGGACCCTCTAAGGAACCCTACCCAGGAACTACAGGGGGTTTTGGAAGAAATCCCCCCCCCCCCCACCAACCTGCGAGACTTGGTACCCAAGGTGACCATTCACAGGAAGATGCAAGCAAGGAAGGGGGTGCCCCCTGACAGGGTCCTTGAATATAATCAGCTCAAGAGGAACCACCGTACCAAGGGGGAATGAGCACAGACCTAGCTCCAGGGGTGCTGGAACCCCATGTAGGATCAATAACCTACTGTGCCGAAGAGCCCAAGGGCTCGGTATATATAAGGGACATCATCTGATACGCCACCAACGGGCCCACCAGCTGCAATCCTGCCTGGTGAAAGTAAGATGTCAGCAAAGGGGGACAGAGCCCCCGTAACCAGGAGTCCACTTGTTGCCAAGGAAGAAGGCTCAAGCCTGAACCGAATCCAAGGAATGGAGCGGATAAGGGACCCTGAGGGATTGAGGTGACTGAGCACCCATCCAGTAACTCCCAGGGGACACCGCCGGCCGACTAATCCACTCGGCCTGACGTAGAGATTGGGGAGTAAGGAAAGACGACCAGGTAGGTCCTAATGCGGACGCCCCCCAGGCATGTCCGAGACATCACCCCCATTCGCGCCATGGCGAGTAGCCTGGGAGCGAAAGAGAGGCCAAAAACAATGCCTCAATCCGCAGGGTTGGTCCTGCAACACCGACTAGTAATGGTCTTGGTGTCCAGAAGACGCAGGGGGAAACAAATAAGATCTAGAACTTCACAGGAGGCCGGAAGCCCCCCTTGCACAGGGCGCCTGTGTCCCTAGACAGAGATGCCATATAGGGACTACCTGTGAGAGTAGAATTGCCAGGCCTACCATAGGCCAGCATGGCCCAGACTGCCTCATACTGTTGAGGCCATAGCCCCATTCTGTTAAGGGCAACCTGTAAGTAAGCCCAAACTCTGTAGGCCTAGTACGGCCTGCACCAATTCCTGAGGGGAAAACAGGGGCTAGAAGCACCCTGACAACATCTGAGAGGGACCGCCCAGCAAATGCTATCCTGTGTCCAGGGGAACTACCTCCTGGAACCAGCAGAAGGAGAAGATACATTCCTAGATAGGAGTCAGCTGCTGTAGCAGGACCCAGAAGGGCGAGGGCGTCCCTTCATGCTTGGGAAGTCTTGGCAGATTTGGACTTAGTCCTGCCAGAGGGCCCAGGGCGTTGCCTGCCCACCCCATGGTGGAAATCCACACCGAACAGTTGGAAGCACACCTCAGGTTCGCGTTTGACACTAACGTAGGGAGGGGTGTTCCTGCCCCGAGGAGGCCGGGATGGCCTTCTGCATAGGGGTGCCTTACCCTTTTTTCCAAAAAGGTCCAAACGGGCCCCAAATAGTCGCCGTCCTCTGAAGGAAAGGCCAGTGAGCGCCTTTTTTGTAGCATCGTCAGCACCCCACTGGCGCAGCCAGACCAGGCGGCGAATAGCTACCACAAGGGCAGAGGTTCTAGCACACATCTTAATGGTGTCATCCAGCGCTGAGAAGATGAACCTCACAAACACATCACAGTCTGTGCGCACAGGTCGGTGGTCAAGTACTTTTCTAACGAGAGTCCGGGCGCAGAGCTGTCCCTGCACACAAAAAGGCGTGGGAAGCCAGTCTGTCAATGCGCCGGTCCTCAGCATCCCGAAGGGTACGGTAATAAGGAGCCGTCATGAAGGGGGGGTTAGTAACCCCTATAATCGGTGCATCCACCACAAGAGGTGCTGACCAAAAGTTAACCACATCAGGAGGGAAAGGGTACTTCCAATCCCAGACCCCTGGGACCCCTTAAGTTTACAAGGCGATTCCCATTCTTGGGATATAAGATTCTGGAAATGTTCCTGTTCCAGGAATTCCAAGTGCGGTGGCGCTGTGTGGAAACTCTCCTTCTTAGGCTTGGAAGCCTCTCCAGGAGGGGAGATAGACAAAACCTCAAAGATCTTAATAAGAAGGTCATCTGTGTCAAAGAGGCCCCAAGAACCGGGCCCAGAATCATCACGGCTCCCGGGCATCTCATCCGAGGAGCCCGAATCTGAGAATAGCTCACCTTCCTCAGAAGGATCAAGGTCCTGCATAGCAGCAGAGTCATCAGTATCGTTAGGAACCGGAGAGCCAAGAGGCGTCAGGGGCCGCTTCTTTCCAGGGCCCATACGCTCCGCCAAACTAGACAGCACCTGCTCCGCCGTAGGCAGCCTGCGCGGCACGGCTTGCTGGTCATCCCCGCTCGAGTGAGACTCATCAGGAGTGAGATTTAGGTCCGGGGAGACGGGTGTATTGAAGGGAGGTGCAGCCACTGGCAAACCTGATTGCAGGGTCAGTGCCTGTTCAGCACACGGTCCGCAGACCCGTGCTCTGTCAGCATCAGCATGGGGCTGACCACACACTGCACACAGCCGGTCATGTCCCAGAGGGACCCCGGGTACATAATTCTGAGATGCCTCCATATGGTGATTATCTGAGCAGTATGCCCGCAGGGATTTACGCAATAGGCAAACCTGGATGCCCCAAGACCTGCTAGGAAGTGGGAGAATTTGTTATGTGGACACGCTATAATATATGTTAGGGAGGAGGCGGATCGCACCACGCGCGCGAAGACTGTCAAAATGGCGCCAAGCGAACCTCGAGGGGCGGGCCTGATCTGGCTGTGACGCGGAGCGCGTCATGCCGAGTCCCCGCCTCCCCCAAAGAGCGCGAAGCTCTAACCATCGAAACGTGAACGACAGTAGTGGATAGTACGCACATACATAATGTTGCTGTCACGCTAGACAATGATGCTGCCGTCTGGGCAGAACACTAATGTAATGAAAGGACAAACATGCGCGCAACCATAAGCTTATGTGGCAAGGAGTGCGACACTGACACCCAAGTTCAATGAAAGATCAAGGCCTTCAACGTGTTACATTACACTAGGACTGCCACACATACCCCCCCTTTCTTTTCCCCCGAGCTACGGGAGGAAGCGAGGGAGAAGCGGACCTGCATCCAAGGATTAACGCTGTGAGGGGCACGGGCAACAATGCGGGAGGGGCATCTAATGGAGGCTCACCATCGGCCTAAACCGCCTACCCTATGGTGGGGGATTGCGGTGGAGCTTAGTTCCGTAAGCACACACGGTGCTGCCTACCTTCACCCGACCAACGCAGCCCAGGCTAGGAGGCATATTCTTCACAAGGAGGATGGGTGGAAATAGTGCCGCAGGGCCTCGGGCTGTAAAGCCCCACTCGCCTGCAAGAGCGTGATACTTCATGTCTTCGCAGTGAGCACTGCAGAGAAATCTGGGGATTTGTGGGAGGTCCCTGGGTATATGAAGGGCCGGGAGGAGCCTGTTTTTGCATGTCTGCAGTGAACAGCGCCCTCTGGCGGAGGATTACCCATGTGTAAGTATTATAGATGGATCAGGACGTGCTGTATGCTTAGAATAAAGAGCGGGCTGTTGAGAGCCAGCATAGTAAAACCTTTAGTTAACTTTATGAAATGCTTTATGTTAACTGTTTAGTCCCTGTGTGATATCTGTACTCTCTAGGGGTTCAATTTAACTGTTTAGTCCCTAATTTTCTATATATTTTATGTTATTTTTACATGAGTATTAGCAACTATCCTGTAACATAAGTCTGTGCACAATATAATCTTTTATACACAGTCATTGGAGTGATTCATTTTGTCACCCACAACCTAGAACCTACAGTGAGCAGTTGTTGTTATATTAATCATTGATCTTTTTATGGATGTTTTTATAATAATAATTGTTTACACGTAATGTAAGCTATTTGAGAGAACTTAACTTCATGCAGATGTTATGGAAAAGCAGGCAGATTCTATACTCCTGAACATATGGGAGCGGCCATCTTGCCACAATTTTGACAGCCCTGCTTCTAAAAAAGTCAATGCCACAACAATCTACTTTTTGGCCACCAGAGGGCAGCCAAAGTAAAAAGAATTCTGTCTATCCCCTTAATATTATCACTTTGTAATACCATGCATTTCAATTTGTATATATCATCATCATTGCATCAGTAAATCCATTGTGAGTATTTTCAATCAAATTCTTTATTCTTGCATTGTACCTTGTGTATCTGTACACTGTGGATCTATAAATACAAATACATAAATTATATAATAACCAAGCATCAGAAAACATACAATGTACATTAAATTGCATCACATATTGATATAAAGTACTCACAATTTACTGTGATACATAAAGAGCTGAGTAATTCTGCTAAAAATCAGGCCTAGTGTAAAATAAGAGTCAGCATGCCCTCTCAACTGCAAAAGAAAAGGATTCTATTATATATAATATGTAATATTGAATGTGGTAAAGCCCTCTTTATTATAAGTGCTCACCTGTGAAGTTTCACGCTCTGCAGCCTGGGATAGCTCACTGAACTGCTAATTTTTACTTTCTACACAAAGAGTCATGTAAATCGGTCAATAATCCAGAAACAATCTTAAGAGATGCTCTTACTTTGAAGGGACTGACACCTGAACAGCCAGTTATAGTTTTTTTTACAAGGAACAGCGCTACAGGGAGCGAAAGGTAGCTCCAGCTCAGTGCGACCGACTCTCGGCACTCCACACCATACTTATCAAAAAAGGGCACACACAGCGTCAGTGCTCTAAAGCTGGGTGCTATAGCATAGAGCGCCAGACGCTGCATGATTAAAGTCTGTTTTTTAACACATATCCACCAGTAACAAAGCGAAAACACATGGAATGACATTGTATTAACAATGTGACATTAACACTTTAGTGCCAGACCTGTAATGACAATTCTGCTCAAAAATATAAAAAGTTTCTAAAAATGTTTTTTTGCAGCCAGAAGAGGTCACACAATGATTTGAGCAAAAAATAAAAAGTGTAAAACACGCTGTTTAAACACAAGCAAATGAACAGCCATTAAAATGTAAGGGAGAGCGACACTGTGCGAAAGGTAATGCCTGGTGCTCTGGAAGCTAGAGCATCGGCGCTATACGCTGAGCCGCCTGTAATAATACCTGTGACGCTACATGGCGCTGTTAGAGTCGCTCACCAGATTCGCTTTCATAAATGTGGTTTTGTGTACAGCGTCCTGCGCTCACCAGACGTTGCCCGACGCTACGAAGCACTACCTGGCGCTATCCCTTCTTAAATAACCCCCATAGTCACTCAGTGCTACACTGCACGCTGCGGTCCAAACAATTGGGAGTATCTCTCTTGGCCTGGGGGTGGCATGGTGCGCTGCTTAGCTGCGTAGCCTGCCTTCTTTCTATAAAGTCTGCCGGTGTCAGGTAAAGGTGCCATTGGGATTGGCCTTTGGGTGCTGGGGGCATCTATGGCGGACAGTTCTGGGGGGAACATTGGGATTAGATTAACTTCAGTACATTGCCCAATATGGACGGGTTCCTGGGGTGAGCTGAGGTTGTAGCGGCAATCCTCATCACGCCGTATGCACAGCTATGGGGTTTATTCATCAAGGGATAGCGCCAGGTAGTGCCTTGTAAGCGTCAGCCAGCGACTGGTGAATGCTGGGCACTGTACGCAATACCACATTTATGAAGCCGATTCTGGTGAGCGACTCTAACAGCGCCATGTGGCGTACGATTCATCATTACATCGTTCCAGAGCACCAGGTATTACCTGTCACTACCTGTCACTCTCCCATACATTTCAATGGACGTTCCTTCTCTGTTTTTTGTTTTTAATTAATTTATTTTTTTCTCAAATAATTGTGTGACCTCTTCTGGCCTAGAAAGTCATTTTTGATTATATTTTTTATATTTTTATGCAGAATTGTCATTATAGGTCTGGCATTAAATTATTAATGTCACAATGTTACAGCAATATCATTCCATGTGTTTTCGCTTTGTTACTGGTGGCTAAGTGATCAAAAACAGACTTTAATCACAAAGCATCTGGTGCTCTATGCTATAGCGACAAGATCAAGAGCACCAATGCTGTGTGTGTGTTTTTTTGTTGAATATGGTGTGAGTTGCTGAGAGTCAGTCTCAATGAGCTGGTACTACCTTTCGCTCCCTGCAGCGCTGTACTGGTGTTAGAATGCCCAACAAACATCGCATTCATCAATGCCGGCCAGGTTACTACAGCGACTGAGGAGCTCTGTTACAGAGCCCGATAGCCGATCACAGCGTCTACTAGCAGTTGCTCTAAGCGCCTCTGTACAGACGCTCATCTGCCGATACCTGGCGCTAGTAATGCATCAGCCTGTATGTCTCCAGCTGACCAGGCGGATGTCCCTGGGGCACCACAAGGACCAGCCAGTAGAAGCTGAGTGATTGAGCTATCCTGGGCCGCAGAGAATGAAACTCCACGGGTGAGCACTTAATAATAATACAGAGGGATTTACCACATTCAATATTAATTATCATCTATAATAGAATCCTTTTCTTTTGCCTAGAGCAATTGAGAGGGCATGCTGACTCTTATGGTACACTAGGCTTGATTTTTAGCAGAATTACCCAGCTCTATATGTATCACAGTACATTGTCAGTACTTTATATCAATATGTAATACAATTGAATGCACATTGTGTTTTTTCTGATGCTTGATTAGTATGTAATTTATGTACTTGTATTTATAGATACATTGTGTACAGATTAGGACCAATTAAGTTGAAACATGTTTTCACTGTGGTCTGCATCATGGAAAATATGCTGTGTGAACTGAAAACAAAAGTACAATGCAAGGATAAAGAATTTTATTGAAAATACTTACAGTGGATTTGATGTATACAAATTGAAATGCATGGTATTACAAAGTTAAAATATTAAACAATAAATAAACAATAATAATATTAAAGTGGACCAAAACCCATGAGATTGGCCCAGGAATCTCGATTCCCTTCCACCAGGGCATCCAAAATCGGGTTACCCCGCTGTGTGAAATCCCTCAGGTCGCCCCATACACTTACCTTCTTTCCCGGTCCAACGCCAGCCGCAACTTTATCCCCGCCATCCCTCTAAAAGGGCGCGTGCCCGTGCCAGGCATTTGTGAATGGCCAGCGTGGGCATGCTACCTGTAGTAGGGTAGAAGGGGATGCGGCCGCCAGGGCGTCATAGGATCGGGAAGAGGTGAGTTGGCTTTGGCAACCTGGGGGGTTTCACACACCCCCAATCGGGAGGGCCCTGGGGGCAAGGACCAAAACCCAGGATAGTCAAAATCCAGGGTTTTGGTCCACTTTAAGGGGATTAACTGAATTCTGACGACTTTGGCTGTTCTCTGGTGGCCAAAAAGTACATTGTTGTGGCATTGCACTTAATCCTTAACCCTGCTAAGAACAATAAATATATTCAGGCATAATTAATATTATTAATTCTAAAACATACCGTTTCACACTCAAAATTACTCTAAATCTCCTTGAAATAATGCTTTATTTCTAGCCAGAGGTAAAAAGCCAACAGCTGTAATGACTCATCACTGCTCAGAAAGCTATTAAAACATTGTTTCATTGTACATTGTAAGCAACTACTGTAATGCAAGGATGCAGCCGAGGTTGTAGACATACATTAATACACTCATGCCCCCCAGCACCTGTTGATTCAGCCTGTGAATGTGTGTAACATGACAGACATGCTGATCTCTGTTCTGAAGTAAATCTCTCTCTGAAGGCTGCTTACAGTAATTTGCTGCTGCCAGCCTGCATTGTGTGCAGAAACAATATCAGACTGGCACAACGCTGCCATGTTAATCTTCATAGTACATCAATGCAGCCAGCTTTTTTCCTTCTAACAATTTGTGTGGAAACATTTCTCTCTGGCTGGTTGGGCCTCTCAAATAGCTTACGTCACTGTTTGCCAGAGGGGGACTTTTTTGGGGGGGCATATATGACCACTGTATGCTTGCATACACATAAGATGTTTTCCTCCACATTTAAAAAATCTGTACAGAGACAAACACAAGCAGTGAGTGCCTGGAGACATGCGCTGCCCCTAACCATGGTGCCAGGTCCTCCAGGTGCCTATAGAACCTGCACTTCACTGCATAATGTGAAGCCATTGTGAGTCATAAGGTTTTCTCCAAAAGATTTAAATTAAAATATAAATGTAAATCATAATACTAATTTATATGGCAAATACTTGTTTATGGATCTGTCATGTTGCAGGAGCTGTGTCTTCCAACATTACTTACTTACTGTGTACAGTGATCAGACACATATTTACGGAAAGTAAATGTTGGGAGCTGAACTTCCTGGCCAGCTGCAGATACTTGCAGGATGCCTCCGATGATCATATCTCCATCTTTCATATAATAATCAGGTTCACTCTGGATGGTCTCCAAACTACATACCGGGTTTTGCACATAATTGTCCTTACATATGGGAATAATAGGCACAAGCAGAACCGGTCTCCATACTCTCTTATGCATTGTTACTAGCTGAGAAGCAAAAGAAGAACAGTATTTGGTATAGAATTGCCAAAGACAGTAAATCCATTAAAGTAAAGACATTATGAAACATTGTGTTCTGTGCAGTTTGGGTACACAGCACTTTAAAAACCCACTAGCACAACACCCATTTTGTTACAAATGCATGTTCTTCTGGTTTAGAGCTGGATCAAAACCTTGGTGGCACCACCCTGGAGTCTAAAAAAAATACCATTTTGTGAAATACTCACCTGTAAAATGGGTATTGTAAGTATGTCACACACCCCGCTTCAAGATATCCATAACATGTGGGTAATACCGACCTGAAGAGGGCGCTCCTGCAGAGATGATAGCAAAAAGAAAGCCCCTCCCTGACCCATAAATACCTGGGACCTTCCACTCATCACCCAGTATATAGAAGCAGTAAGGTAAGGGACCAGGAAGAGGCAAATATAAGTCATAACAACGCAAAGTTCACAATATAAAGGATCCAGAATACAAGAAGGGCGGGTGAAGCGGGGTGTGTGACATACTTACAATACCCATTTTACAGGTGAGTATTTCACAAAATGGTATTATTCTAAGTATGTCACACACCCCGCTTCAAGATATCCATAACATGTGGGACATCCAATAGCAGTGTCCATAAAAGGGCGGGGATCCAAAAACAAGGCACAACTTAAACCACAACAGCTTGCAGAACTTTGCGGCCAAAAACAGCATCCGCTGAGGCCCGAACATCAACCTTGTAAAACTTGGAAAAAGTGTGAACAGAGGACCAAGTAGCAGCCTTACAAACCTGCTCAACAGAGGCCTGGTGCTGAAAAGCCCAGGACACTCCAACCGCACGAGTAGAATGAGCAGTAACACGAAAAGGGGGACTCCTCCCCTTGGCAGAATAGGCCCCAATGATGGCCTGACGAATCCATTTACTAATGGAAGATTTGGCAGGAGCCAAACCTTTCCTAGGCCCAAAAGGCACCACAAAAAAGCATCAGTCTTACGAAAGGAAGACGTAACCACCAGATAATATTTCACAACACGAACTACATCCAAGGAATGCAGCGCCCTTTCCTTGTCGTTGCTGGGATTAGGACATAGAGAAGGCAGAACAATATCCTGATTCAGATGAAAGGCAGAGACCACCTTAGGAAGAAAATCCGGCTTGAAACGAAAGACAACCTTGTCCTGATGCCTTTCGAAGTACGGAGCTTTAATGGATAAAGCTGCCAACTCAGAAACACGCCTAACCGAAGTGATAGCCACCAAAAAAGCCACCTTTTGAGTAAGTGAAGACAAGGCAACCTCATTCAAGGGCTCAAACGGAGGACCCTGAAGAGCAGAAAGAACCAGGTTCAAATCCCAAACAGGAACAAAAGGCTTCCTCGGGGGCCGTACATGCGTAACTCCTTGGAAAAAGGTCTTGACTAAGGGATGAAGTGCAAAGGACCTTTGGAAGAACACCGCCAGGGCAGAAACCTGCCCCTTCAAGGTACTAAGTTGAAGCCCCAGATCCAGACCATGTTGAAGAAACTCCAAAATTCTGGAAATGGAGAACTCCCGACAAGAGAAAGACCTACTTTCACACCAGTCAATATAGGACCTCCAAGTCCTATAGTAAATAGTAGAGGAAGAGCGCTTCCTGGCGCTAATAAGAGTCTGAACCACCGCGTCAGAAAGACCTTCCTCCTTCAAGATGGCGGTTTCAGCAGCCACGCCGTCAAAGCCAGCGAAGGTAAATTGGGATAGCGCAGCCGACCCTGGGTGAGCAGGTCCGGCAGTAGAGGCAGAACGAACTGATCCTCTGCCAGTCTTACCAGGTCTGCGAACCAAACCTGCCTTGGCCACCTTGGTGCCACCAGAAACGCCGACGCGCCCTCCAGGGCCAGCTTGCGCACCACTCTGGCTACCATTGGAAACGGAGGGAACAGGTAAAGAAACCCCAGATCCCTCCAGTTCAGAGACATGGAGCCAGAGGATCCTGCGAGAGAGACACAAAGACCGGAAGCTTGTGATTGTGACGAGAGGCAAATAGGTCCACCGCTGGGAACCCCCACCTGAGACAGATCGAACGAAACACCTTGGGACTGAGAGACCACTCCCCCTGACGAGAGGAGGCCCTGCTCAGAGAGTCCGCCTCCGTGTTTCCACTCCCGGAATGTAGACTGCTGAGATACACGGGACGTGGCTCTCCGCCCAGTCCAGAATCAAAGACACTTCCTTGAGGGCACTCCTGCTGCGAGTCCCCCCCGGTGATTGATGTAAGCAACCGCCGTCCAGTTGTCCGACCTGACCTGAACTGGCAGGCCCCGCAACTGATGAGTCAAACGAAACAGAACCAACCTGATGGCTCTCAACTCCAGGATATTGATGGGCTCGTGAGCCTCCTGTGGGCCCCACAGACCCTGAAACTGGAGGTCCTTCCAAACACCCCCCCAACCTGACAGACTGGCATCCGTGGTGACTGTTTCCCAACGCGGAGCCAGAAAAGATCTGCCCTTCAACAGATTGACAGACCCCAGCCACCATTGCAGGGATCGACGAACTCGGGGAGTCATCAGGAAGGACTGATCCAACGATAGAGGAGACTTGTCCCAAACCGTCAACAGATGAAGCTGAAGCGTCCTTGTATGAAACTGCGCAAAGGGAACTGCCTCGAATGAGGCCACCATTAACCCCACCAGCCTCATCCCTAGCCGGATGGCCGGACGAGGGACCGACAAGAGAAGCCGAACTAACTCCTGAATCAAAAGAATCTTGGCCTGGGGCAGAAACACCCTGGCCTGCGAAGTGTCCAGAGACATTCCCAGAAAGGTCACTACTCTGGACGGAGAAAGAGAAGACTTGGGGTGGTTGACACCCAACCGAACCTCTCCAGAGTGGACACCACCACTCTGGTGTCCAACTCCGCTTGGTTGAAAGAGGAGGCCTGAACCCTTAGCAGAGCCATCACCCCCGCTAGCACCTTGGTGAATACCCGAGGAGCCGAGGTGAGACCGAAAGGGAGTGCCACAAACTGAAAATGCCGATCCTCCACCACGAACCTGAGAAACCTCTGGTGTGCTGGAAAAATTGGAACGTGTAGATAAGCATCCTTGATGTCTATGGACGTCAGAAAGTCTCCCTGACGAAGAGAGTGAATGGCCGAACGCAGCGTTTCCATGCGGAATTTCCGTGGCCGGATGAACCTGTTGAGAAACTTCAGATCCAAGATGGGTCGGACCGATCCGTCCTTCTTGGGTACCGTGAACAGATTGGAATAGAAACCCCTGCCCCGGTCCGAAGGGGGCACAGGGCAAATGACAGCCATGTCCAGAAGATTCTCTACTGCCAACAGGAGCCCCTGCGCCGCCAGAGGTTCCGAAGGCATCCGAGACCTGAAAAATCTGGAAGGGGGGCGGAGCTCGAACTCCAGCTTGTAACCGGAAGACACCACTTCCCGGATCCATCTGTCCGAGACCTCTTGATCCCAGATCTGGGAGAAGTGTCGCAGCCGTCCCCCCACCCGCATGGGTGAGGGCGCCCCCTCATTGCTGAGCCGGCTTAGTGGCCGGCTTGGGCTTAGAGCCCCAACTGTATCCTGGACGGGCACGACCTCTGCCCCTGCTCCTAGAATCTCCTCTGGAAGAGGGGAATGCAAACCCCCTGCCAGATCTGGCCCCACGAAAGGAGGGGGTAAAAGAAGGCGCCCCCCGAAAGGGACGGCGTTGTTTCTTGCGTTGAGGTAACCTACCACCCTTGGTGACAGAGTCCAATGTCTCTCCAAAGAGCCGTAATCCAACAAAAGGTAGAGCCGTCAGTGACTTCTTGGACATAAAATCGGCCGCCCACTGGCGCAGCCACACCGACCGCCGAATAGTCACCAGCAGCGCCGATGTCCTACCACACATCACATCGTTTAAGACTAAGGAACTCGGCACTACCAGGACGAAGCCCGGAAGAAGTCAGCAGGTCCCTGACCACGGACCTGGCAGCCAACACCATTAGCGCCGAAGCGCAAACAGGCCGCATGGCTGACCCAACGCTAGCAAAACCATGACAAGCCATCTGGTCAATACGTTTATCCTCTCCATCCTTGAGGGTGGAACAATCAGGTCTATTCAGAACCGAGGAGTTGGACAACCCCAAAACCGGTGCATCCACCTCGGGGGGAGATGCCCAACGCTTAACCGCCTCCGAAGGGAAGGGATATTTCTTATCCCACCCCTGAGGGATGCCAGGGAGCCGAGCCGGCCTATCCCATTCCTTAGCAATAATTTTGTCAAAATGCCTTTGTGTAATTCCAAGCGCGGCCTGGATTCCTCAAACAATTCACCCTTCTGCTGTGACGCCTCCTCGGGAGGGGAAATATTCAGAACCTCCAACATCAGAGCCAGAGCGTGAGGAGTATCCGAGGATCTCCCCAAGTCCCCAAGCTCGGCATCAGCGCCAAAGGACTGCTCATCGTCCGAAACATCAGAATCCTCATAAACCTCCCCTTCCTCTAGCGGGGAATAATCAGACCAATCCAGATTATTAACATCCTCATGGTCCTCCACCAGCGGAGCTGGCGACAAATGCTTCCTCTTAGTCGGAGCCTTACGGGCGACCGAGCTGGAGATAATTTTTTCAAGATTAGCCAATCTGGCGCACATCTCAGATTGCAGCTCCCTGCCCATGACAACGTCACACGGGGTGCGTGTCAAGACGGGAGGGGGAGATGAAGCGACCGGCGGTGCTGACCCAGGCGCCTGGGGTTCGGACTGCCGCGTAATAGTTTGCTGTGCACATGGTATACACAGAAGTACATCGTCCCCAGTAATGGATACCCCACACAACATGCACTTCCGGGGATGCCCCGAAGGGGCCCCGAGCCCAGTATCCGGGGATGCCTCCATAAGGTGAAATTTTAAAATGGTCGCTATGACCCAGGGAATTACGCCACTTAGACAACCCAGGATGCCCCTTTAATGTCCCGAGTGGGAGGATTTATGTGCAATAAATGAACCCAGAGATCAAGGATCGGGAGAGACCCCCTAATGCTACTGGAGAACCTCCTTGAAAACCTCCGCCTGAAAGACACAGAAAACGGGATATAAGGCGATATGAACGATATGACGACAAGCACCGCCCCCCCTCCTACGCCAGGCAAGAGCTCCTCAGCGGCGCCAGTGATAGATGGGGGCGGGCAGCGGTGACGCGCCGCAACACCGGCCCCGCCCCCAGGACAATCGTGAGGAGAATGTCTCCTCAGGAAGAAGCGCCAAAAACCGTCCGGCGCCGCAGCGTTATGAGCGGCCGCGGCGCCCGGCCGGTGGAACAATCACAAGTATGCACCAAGCACTCACCCCCGCTCGCAGTAGTCATACACAGAAGGGACGGACCCCGGCCCCGCGCCGACGGTCCGTCCCCGCCAACTAAATGGTCATCTTCACAGTGCGTGAGGTAACTACCTCCGCCATTTTATGAGGCAAAGGAGACACAGAGGTCTCCTCAAAAACGGCCGCGGCGGTGAAATCAAGACATTTAAAGTGAAACACACACACTAAAATCAGTAAAGGACAGAAAGGGTTAAAACATGCATGAAAATAGAAAAGAAGGGACCCACACCCCCCATCCCTACTGCGGAAAAGGGATCCTGGGAGGGCCGTTAAACTAAGGGACAGGGCATCCCAAACCGGGGTCACCAACCCGGTGTAACCGCCTACCCTCTTGTATAGGGTCTCACGGTGGAGCGTTGCTCCTGAGCACCTAAGGTGCTGAAATACCCTCGCCTGGACCCACAGCCAAAGCTGGGAGGCATATGGATTCTAGGAAAAAAGGGTCCAAACGGAAATAAATAAGTAGCGGGCCGGGAATCATCCCGGCTACCTTAAATCCCCCTGTGCAAGGAGGAGCCATCATCTTCTGACTTGCTCGCCGTCTGCAGAGATGGAAAACTGGGTGATGAGTGGGAGGTCCCAGGTATTTATGGATCAGGGAGGGGCTTTCTTTTTGCTATCATCTCTGCAGGAGCGCCCTCTTCAGGTCGGTATTACCCACATGTTATGGATATCTTGAAGCGGGGTGTGTGACATACTTAGAATATACAGGGCCTGCCGCTAACCTTCCCCCCTGGGTATCCAAAATCTGGATGCCTAGCTAAGTTAGCCCCCCCCCCCCCCCCAGGTCATCCACAAAACTTTCCTTTACTGGGGTATCTTCATCTGTCAGCAGAGGGCTTCAAACCCCTGTGGTCTGGACCTTCTTTAACCCGATGTCAAAATTGAGGTCATCTGTACCTCAAGGCAAGATTGTGTGCATGGGTATCCATATGACTGACTGCCACTCACTTGTCTGGAAAGTGCAAATGGCCCAAAGGCCATTCTCCTGCTATAGTATAGTACAATGGTTCTAAACCTTGTTTCACCAAGTACCCCCTAGCGACAAAAAGTTCCAGACAAGGACCCTAAAGGGGTTGATTAATTCTAAATAATACCAAAATAAGTAGGCCATGGGCCTCATGGCACTTTTAAAGCAAGAAGCAATTAAGTTTTGCTTGTAAAAATATACAAGACCAGTCAGACACCCACTGAAGTTTTGCCTCAGAACTGTTGTGTACCCCATGGTGTACGTGTACTGCAGGATGAGAAGCAGTGGTATAGTAAATAGTTGATATACTACCTCTCTTATCATGTGTTTGCCACACAGGTAGCCTATCCTGCCTCTATAGGGTGTATAAGGGTGTTAGGCCTAATATGTACCTCCAGTGGTAAGAAGTCACAGAGTTGGAGAGCCTGGAGACTGGAAGTGAATTAACCATCAACTTTCTCAACATTCCACACAAATTTTAAGTGTATCACGGTCAGTAGCCAGCCTTTTGCCCACTAGCTAGGCATCGTTTTCTTCTCCTTTCTAACAACACACCACCTTCCCTCCTCCTCCACAAAAAAATAATTATTAGGAAGTCCTTCCTGTACTATAGAGACCTAAATGACAATATGTGAATTTTATACATGTACATATATTATGTATTAGACAACATCTTTTGGTTTCTCTTTTGGTCAATGTGAGCAAAAGATAGCTAGGATTCTTCCTTAAATGTCTCCCTCTAATCAATTACATACAGCGTTTTCCTGAAAATCAGACAGGGTCATATTTTTCCATAAACAATCTATATTTTCTCTTCATATTCATTCCAAAATGGATAGAGCTACTGTAATATGACAGCCCCAGTCCCCTCCTCCATATTCCTGATGGGTGCTGCTCCATAAAAAAAAAATAATTCTGTGATTATCACTTGTAGAATTGCTTTCTCTTCTATTACCACTCCAGGGTATTTGTAAATCACAGTCATGACTGGGTTAATGCTGGACTGAAGGATATATATACTTCCAGCTGCACCTCTACAATCCACAAAGCAGTAGACGCAGCCGGGAGGATAAGGCATCCTTAGAAGGAGGTCACCTGTGTTGTTAAACACCTCAAGCCCTACCCCAACCCTAGTCTATGGGAACCCCTGCCAAAAATCAAGCACTGTAGTATCGACTCTATACTACTGTGTATCTGGTGCCACAGGGGGTTTTGGGTGATGCCCTTATGTCGTGGTGGCCTTGTAGTAGGAATAAAAAAAAGACCCCGATGCCTTTTCTTATTAAAAAGGATTTATGTGTGAAATGTCCAGTAACATATAAAATGTGTTGCTATTCCCACTTTGGTCACTAGATGGGTGTAAAAGACCACAAATTACAGTGGGTTTCACTCACTGGCAGCCCAATGGCCCCTCCCCTGACTCCCCTGGGAAATTTAGCATCCCAGCCTGGGATACGCCATTGATGGTCTCCACTACGAGGTACGCAGTTCAAAGTGGAGTGGTCCAAATCCCTCTATGGAAAAAAAATCCTACATTTGATTGGGAAATATAATACTGCCTGACCCCTATGCTGAAACGTTCTAATTACCAAGAGTAGGTTTGATGGACACAAGCCTATTTAACACTTTCACTGAAACATCCTTATAAAGCAAGTCTGCCTGTGTTTGCTTTTATACAAGATATTAAAGTTTATTGGTCTGTGGACCGTGTATTTGACAGTGATAAGGATTACATCGTTACTTTTATTTTCATGACCCTGCAATAATAAAACAAGCTGATGCTTTTACTTTTTCTGCTTGACATTGAATGTCTTTCTGCTGTGATACCATCTTGTTAACTCCCCATGCTGTGGTCCAATTAAGCCTTACCCTCAGCTACCATACCTGTGTGCTGTGATATTGCCTGAGATAAGTTAACAATGTAACATATGTTGGATTACAGCTTACCCCCTCTAGTGCCAGCTACGCGAGTGTCGCATAGCTGCCTCTCCAAGCGCTAAGTGCCATCTATGTGAGACTACTGTAGCTGACTTTAAATCCCCATAGCATAAAAAGTAAAAAAAGTAAAAACTCACCTGGTCCCTCAATCAAACCGGCCGGGTCTTTCCTTACCCGTGGACATCTGATCCTTCTGGGGCTGCTGGGGCTCTTCCGACTTCAGCAGAAGTTTCCGAAAGAGTCCCCCTCTGCTTCTGCCTCTGCCACTGACATCTGCTAAGATAGAAAATGACATTTACCCACCGGAGGCCGTGATCCCTCCTGCTGGGTCTTCTCTTCATCAGGTGGCCTCCGATCCCTGTGCACTTCCGTGGTAAGGAGAGGGCCTCTTCCCCACTTCATACTGGTTCCTGCACCCTGTTCTACAAGCCCTGCATAGCTGGTCTCAGGCTCACTGGGCTAAGGGTTTTGAACTCCAGGTTGGGAAGAGCCCGGGACCCCGATGGCTACGCGTAGTAGCCTGCAACAGTGAGCTACCAATACATATGTGGTACTGTTGTAATCGGGAGAAATAGGGCTTTCACATGCAATATTGTTTTCTTTAATAAAATCAATGCTTAATTTAAAATAAACAAGATCATTTTTTAAAGAATCATTTTTAACAAAAACATTACAAAAAACACAGCGGAAATTATAAACAAGACATTTCAAGTTAAAGCCTAAACTTAAAAAAAAAATATATATATATTATATATAATATATATATATATATATATATATATATATATATATATATATATATATATATATATATATATGTAAAGTGTATGGAAAAGTGGTGAATGGGGTCTATTTTTCCCATAAGTTGTTTTTCAGCCAGACACAATCCATGCCGGGATATCAGAGATCCAATCCACATCCCGGGTCCTCTACGGGATTTTCCCCTACTCACAGGTCTTCCCAGGTGAGGAGACTAATTGAAGGAATCCCTATAATTTCGGAGGCTTTCAGAGTGGAGTTGAAGGGGCTGGAATGAGGAGCCTGTGCCTTGCTGCTCCCAATATTGCCAGTGGTGAATTGCAGCCGAAGGATTTTATGTGTTATCTGTACTTGAAGCCTGTGGATTAACAGCCTGGTCTTAGAGAACCTGTTATATCAAGGACATTGCTAAAGTTGGTGAGGTAACCGCTTGCTATACTGCATTGTGTGCTGCATCATACTCTGAAGTTAAGAGATTCTGTCTGTTGGACTTCAATAAATTGCTTATTATTTGAATAAGAACTGTCTTCAGAGTCATTGTTGTTGGCCCCAGATCCTGAAAATTGGTGGAGGATGCGGGCATTTGACTGTTGCTAGGGGCAACGGAATGACGAAAAAATTATGCGGCTCCGTTTAACACTGGCTTGGGTGAAAGTGGCAACAAAGATGTCTCAGCAGTCGCAAATCGAGAAGGTGATAAAGCAGCTAATATGGGCTAATCTCCAGCAGCAGCAGGCCATGGCACAACAGCACCAAGCACAGCAGCAAGCCATGGCAAACCAGCAAGAAACAAACCGCCTGTTAATGGAGCAGACTGCTGCGCTCCGAGAGACTGTTATGGATATAATCTCACAACCGGAGAGAAGCCCAGTTGAGACTGGTGGTGCGAGGAGGGACATTCAGCAGGTCTTGCAAAAGATATATATATATATATATATATATATATGTAAATTAATTTTTACGTGTAAATTAATTTTTACGTGCAGCAATCTAAATTGCCCTGGGGAGGGATGCATATGAGCGCTGTTTGTTGTGTCGGTCTGGTTTAAGTCAAGTTTGACTGTATACGATGATGCTGTTTAAACTGAATTTAAGTCTCATTGAATTATGTTCTGCTTTAAGGTGATAGTGTGACAAAACCACACTATTGTTGTGGGGTGGTATGTAGTAGGAATTAAAAAAATATCCCCACTCCCTTGCTCATGAAAAAGGGATTTATGTGTGAATTGTCCAGTAAAATATACAATGTGTTGCTATTCCCACTTTGGTCACTAGATGGGGATATAAGACCACAAATGAGAGAAGCAGAGTTTTATTCAAGCTCAGAATGAGAGCTCAGAGTTGCCCTTTAGGATGACCCAGGTGACATAACACACAATTAGGAACAACGGGAAATTGTTGAGATTGGTCGGGAGCATTTTGGTGGGGAAACCTCAGGCTACAATGTATAGAGCAGAGGTTTGATATGGGGAAGCCAGAGGGACAAAAAAATAATTGATAACCATGCTAAGGGGGAGAATGGTGTAGGCTCCTGTGTAAGATGTCTTGCTGGGGCTACAACAGAAATGAGGCCTGGGTGCAGTTGGAAGAGAGTAAGAGGGCAAGGCTGAAGTGTAGCAGAGCCGCCTTGAATTGCAGAGAGAGAGAAAGAGAGAGAAGACTAAGGTGCAGTGAATTCCACTCGAAGAGAAGAGGGCCCTGGTGGAAGAAGCCCAGGGGGGTCCTGCCATATATGACGGAGGAGGCACCCCTTAAAAGTAGAGAGGATCCAAAAGAACCGATAGGCCCGCAAAGAGGAAGCCACTGCACCTGAGACTCTGGTAAGGTGTGGCTGCCCCTGTCTTAGGCCCCTGCCCTGCAGTCACTGTTGTGTGAGTTAGAAGCCTTTGTGTTGGGAAACGGTTGGAGTTCAGATGCTAAGGAGTAGAGGTTCTTTGTGTGTTTCACTTGCTGCCAGCCTGACTGCCCCTCTGCTGATGCTGGGAAATTCCGTGCCCCAGTCTGGGATACGCCATAGATGGTCTCCACTACGAGGGGGTGCTCAGTTAAAAGTAGGGTAGTGGCCGCCCTAATCCCCCTCTGGGATTAGCCTGCATTTAATTGGAAAATATTATACTACCTGGCCCCTAAGTGTAAACATTCTGTGCTTGATGAACACAGGCCTATTTAACCATTTAACCCTTTCACTGAAATGTCTGTATAAAGCAAGCCTGTGTGTGCTTGCTTTTATACAAGTTTATCGAACTGTGAACTGTGTATATGACCTTAAAATGAATTCAAATAGTAAACTTTCTTTTCATGCCCCTGCAGTAATAAAACAAGCTTATGCTTTCACTTTTTCTGCTTATTGTTGAGTGTCTGTCTGCAGTGATACCATCTTGTCAGCTCCCCATGCTGCAGTTCCATTAACGATTACCCTAGGCTACAATACCTGTGGGCTCTGACATTGCCTGAGATAAGTTAACAACGTGACATATGTTGAATTACAGTTTAAGGCAGACCGTTTTAAACCCAAATAACTAATGTTACAGCCTCAGCCAAAGATATTGTGCTTGGCCTCTGGCATGAGACAAGTCCGATCTCAAGGACCGTGTTAGTAATATTGGTATTTTAAAAACAGATACACTATAACACACCACAAGAACATCACATGGATGCCTTCACCTTACATTCAATGGGCATAGCAGGGTACAGGTGTAATCGCTAGTGCAATCATTGGTGCGTGGTATCTTTTTACGCAAAATATACATCATCTGTAATCATACCAGTTAGTTATACCTGGTGAGTATCCAGCATAAAGTAGTATAAAACATCAATGAGGTGCACTGGTAAAAAAAAAGCCTATGAACAAAATACGCTCTTTCTTTTGGCATCCTAAAATTCCCCATTAGGAACTCATAGCTTTATCTCTCTCTCTAAATCTTAAAATGTCCCACTAGAATCCTACATCTGCTTTTCTATCTACAGCCTAAAATCCTACATTAGAACCCCATAACGCTTCCTCTCTCTTCATACCGTACCTCCCTGCATGCATGCATCCTACAATTCCCCATACAATCCCCTCGATTCAAAGAGCAAAAGTTAATTGATTTCGTATCGAGAATCGTAAGTTTGGGTGGGTGTTAGTCATTTTTTCCTGTTTTTTTGGCCATTTACGACTCGCACGAGCCTACGTACGAATGTGTATATGCTCTTACGATCAGCGGAAGTTCGTTCCTAAATTTTAGGATCAAAACGTAAAACTTAGGATCAAAGCCTAAAACTTACGATCAAAACGTAAAACTTAGGTTAATTGGATGTGTTTAGGTGTGATTCAGAGAAATCTCTAAACGCGTTTTAAAAGAAAGCCACAGCCGACACCTTTTAGCAGCCGGATTGCTGTTCGTGAACAGGTTTTTTGGCTATGTGGAGGAGTCTGCGCGTCTTGTGCTCCAATGAACTGCATGTATCAGCATGGCCGAGGCCATAAATTGTATGGCAATGCATACCTGATTCATGTATGCCTTATAAAAGCATTTTAATGTGGACCTTAATTAGTCCTTTGCATGTAAACCTTTATTTTGCAATATATTTGCGTTAATTAAAGAAACTTATGTCCTTTGTTATTTATTTTAAAATTGAGGTACTAGAATAATATTTTTAGATTGCATTTATTGGTGTAGTTGTTTACCTTTGCTTTGTTTAATTTTTTAAGCACATCTTTGGTCAGATGCATCACACTTACTGAGGAGAGGAGAGCGGGATAAAGTGCAGGATGTGGGTTACTGCTGTATTTTGCACAGACACAGCAGAGCTGGGGGCATGGAAAGGTCAGAAATCAAAGAATCCAGAGCAACACAGTCACAAGGCCCTTTCTGTTTGCAGGCTGCCCGATAATACCTGAGCCGCCATCTTGGCTGTTTCTAGGCTCATAACATGCAGAAGTTGCTGGGTGTTTTTTAATATTTGTGAGCAATCTGTATGTAGAGGGTGTGGGTAACCACACTAAAAATTTAAAGTTGTACCATTTGAAGCATAAATATTAAAATTAAATCCACAAGTAAAAAATGCAAGTTAACTAAAAATTAAACAAAGTAAGATTTACTTATGCAAATGCATTCATTAATGGTTGGTTACTAAAAAATGAATGAAATAAAGAAAAATAAAAGACCAAATATTTAGAATGCACTTTAATGAGGTAAGTTTGTAGTGCGGAGCTGCAAGATCAGAAGGATTTACGTCCAGACAAAAAAGGAAAAAGGGCAAAACCAATGTTGCAACCTGAGAAATGAAACGGAAAATTCAGGATGGAAACTGACATAGGTCTGATTCCCGAACTGCCATACGAACGGACGTATATTTTAGGATAGAAACGTATTTGCTTATTGAATCACTCGCAAGTTCATACGAACGCACGAGCGGACGTGAAAAATAGGATGATCGTGAGCCAAATCCAAGCTGTTACATGTTTCTTTGAATCAACCCAAATATCATACCTTCCTGTCTATCAGCATCCCAAATCTCCATTACAACTCCAACTCTTCCCTTTTCCTGCAACCTAAAATTCCCATCCAGAAACACAGCCCTTCCCTTGTTCTCATCATCCCAAAGTTCCCCATTAGAAGCCCATAACTCATCATCTATCTCTATTCAAACATTTCAATTTAGAATCTCATACTCCCATCCCTCTCTGCATCCTAGAATTCCTCATAAGAATCTCTCACCATCCTCTTTATATGCATGGTAAAATTCCACACCTTTCTCTCTTTCTCCATCCTATAACTTACCTATAGAAGCCCATACCATCTCATCTCTTTGCATTCTAAAATTCCCCATTACAATCCCATAGCTCCCCCCCCCTTTCTGCATCCTGAAATCCATGACTTCCGTTCTAACTGTATCCTACAATCTCCCATTATAATACCATATCTTTCCCTCTATCTACTTCCTAAAACCAATACCTCCCCCTCTCTGTGCATCTTGAAATCACACATTAGAATCCTATATCCCCCCTTTATTAAGCTAAAATCCCCCATTAGAAACCCATATCTTCCTATCTTTCTCTGTATCTTCGCATTATTAGAATCCTATACCTTACTTTACCTTACTATACCTGGATTGGCCACAGAAAGACAAACACGTCAATCTGATAACATTGTCATAAACCCTATGAACAAAATACCCCCTGTCTCTTTCATGCCTAGACATAGATCAGTCTTTTTGTTGGACAATCTGATGAAAAGTCCTCTGTCTCTCAATCTTTAAAGTTCCCATTATAAACCCATACCTTACTCTTTTCTGCATCTCTGACTAGAGTAGAAGTAGAAATCTTCCTCCCTGTTAAAAATCACAATTAGAATCCCATACCATCATCCCTCTCTGCATCTTAAAATTCTCCAAAAAGACACTATGTTCTTCTTTATCTGCTTCCTAAACTTTCCCATTACAAGCCTATTCCTTCCCCTCTTTCTTCATGTTAAATTAGAAACCTATTTCCCACTACATTCTAAAATTTCTGTTTTGAATCCTATGCCTTTGTTTCTTTCTACATTCTAAATGTTTTGATTAGAATCCCCCTCTCTATGCATCTTAAAATCTCTAACAGTCCCTCCATCGGCATCCTAAAATTCCCTAAATTACAATACCTTCCTGTCTCTCTGCATCCTAAAATGGTGCCTTATTATTCCATACCTTGCTCTCTCTCTGCATCTTACTACATCTTAAAATGCCTTATTTGAATCCTATACTTCTGTCCCTCTGCATTTTAAAATGACTCATTATTCTCCCATAGCTTCCCTTCTCTCTGCATTCTAAAATCCATCATTTTTTTTAAATTTTTTTAATTTTAATGCATATATGGCCATTGTATGCTTGCGCACACATAGGAATTCGTCCTCCGCATTTAACCCATCCGTGCAGTGTGTGTACACGTGCCCGGAGCGGTGGGCTGCCCTAATTACGGCGCCCGGGGAGCAGTTGGGGGGTTAGGTGCCTTGCTCAAGAGCACTTCAGTCATGTCCCAGGACCGGGATTCAAACCTGCAACCCTCCAGTCACAAGTCCGCTCCCCTTACCTCTAGGCCACAACTGCCCCTTACACAACTGACCATCATCATGAGATTCCCATAAGTTTCCCTCTGCCTGCATCATAAAATTCCCAATTAAAACCTAACCCTATACTCCCCGGCTCCCTCTGTGCCTCTTAGAATTCCCAATTAAAATCCCACACCTTCCTTTTACCTCCTCTCCTCTCTGTATCTTAAAATGTGCCATTAGCAGCCTATACCTCCCCTTCTCTCTGCATCTTAAAATCCTCCATCTATAGATGGACAAACAAGCCAATGTAATGCCCTGTTCATAAACCCATATAAACAAAATAACCCCCCTCTGTCTGTTTTATGCCTAGACATAGAGCAGCCTTTTTTGTAGGACAATCTGATGAAAACACTTATAAGTACCTCTGTCTCTCTATCCTTAATGTTTCCATTATAAATCCATACCTTACTCTTTCTCTGTATCTCTGATTAGAAGTAGAAACCTTCCTCCCTATTTTGTAATTTACCATTAGAATCCCCAACTTCCCTTCTCTCAATTTGTTAAAATTCCTCATCAAAAACTCTTACCTTCTCCTCTTAGTGCACCTTAAAATTCCCAATTAGAATCCCATACCTTCACCCCTCTCTGCATCTTAAAACTTACTTATGTTCCTCTTAATCTGCATTATCTGCTAAACTTCCTCATTACAATCCTATTCTTTCTCCATGTTAAATAAGAAACCTATTACCCACTACATTATTATTATTATTTATTTATAAAGCACCTTCGAATTCTGTGGCACTGTACAAAGTCTCTACATTTTAAAATTCCAGTTTAGAATCCTATACCACTATCTCTTTCTACATTCAAAACGTTTTGCTTAGAATTCCATACATCCCCCTCTCTTTGCATCTTAAAATTCCCCATAAAAATCCCATACCTCTCCCTCTTATTTAGAATCTCTTACAATCCTCTCTTTGGAATCCTAAAATTCCCTCAATTAGAATCCTATACAATACCTTCCTGTCTCTCTGCATCCTAAAATGGTGCCTCAGTATCCATACCTTGCTCTCTCTGCATATTAAAATCCCTCTCTGAAATCCTATAAAGTACCTTCCCATATCTCTGAATCTTGAAATCTCCCATTAAAATCACATACCCTCCTAAATAGGTAACTTTAAATTTTAGAAACTAATACTGTATAGCATATATCTGCTGGTTAGTTTGTGGCTAATAGATATAGAGAGTTTCAGTGAGTTGCTCTCCCTCCCTCTCACACACAAGAGTGAAGATGATTCCACTTACATGTCAGTTTTCTGGCAGTGTTGGGCTTTCTCCTTCATAGGAATACACACAGCAGAATCTCCTCTCTTTATATAGGCAGTTGTTATGTCCAGAATGACACTGAGACCAACAGGGGAATATAGAAAGAGAAGATACATCTGACATGATAATAAGAGAGAATGTAATAATAATACATGTTATTGAAACCCAATATAGAGACATGAAAAACAAGTGATGCAATCTTTATTTCTCTAACTTTTATGAAAAGTTTTCTAATCATCACCAGGCATTTGTAAAGTTTCTCTGCCATCAAGCTCATGATGTATTTGCCTGTCCCCAACCTATAGTTGCCAGTCCTCAACCTGTCCCAACACAACATTCTCCTCCATGATTTGAGTGCCCAAAGAATTACACCTGAGGCCTCAAAGACTGATGGGCATCCTAGGTAACAGGTGTTGGTTTACATGGGAGAAGGCCAAGTAGGTCAAAATTCATAAGCCCAGTAAAATGTCAGCCCATGGGGGGGTTTAAGGTCAGCCAAGGTTTTGGAACAACATGGTCAGGTTTTGCAATGTGCAATTTGTGTTATTGCACACATCGTATCAGGAGGAACCAGGAGACACCATTTAGGCATACATTACTTTAAAGTGGACCAACACCCAGGATTTTGACTATCCTGGGTTTTGGTCCACTTCGGTGGGGCACCCCGATCGGGGGTGCCCCGCTGTGTGAAACCCCCCAAAAACTCACCTCTCCCCGCTCCCACGTGACCGCTCCAGCCAATCACAGCGCGCGTCCAAGGCCGCATGGACGCGCATAGCAGCTCAGCGGCCCTGAGCACTGGAGGCCGCGTCTCGCGCTTCCCTCTAACAGGGAGCGCGCCTGTGTCAGCCATTCACAAACGGCCGGCGCCCTGCTAGAGGGAAGCGCGAGACGCGGCTGCGGCTCGCGCATGCGCCGATGGAACGGGGCTGAGGTAAGGTTTGTGGGCCTCCTGGGGGACATCCCGATTTCGGATGCCCCGCAGGGAGGGATCTGATCGGTCCGGGAATCTTATAGATTCCCAGGCCGATCCCCCCTGGGTGTTGGTCCACTTTAAGTATCTGGGTTTCAGCCCTTGAAACAAGGATCAAAGCCTAGCAATGTGAAACCCTGCAGTTTGCTGAAAACTCACCTTGGTCTGGCGATCATACGGTCCATGTGCAGGCCTCCTCCAATAAGCATCCTATAGCAAGCATACAAGTTAACTGTAAAGATTGTTTATTGAAATCTATGACATATACCTGCTTACTCATTCCTTCTGTTTTCCTCTTTATTCCACTATAGGCTCGATTCAGCCTTGGGTGAGAAAACATACTATCTGATTACAAAAATGTTTGTACTGTCCACTGATTCAGCAAATGTTTTTTTTGTGTATTGTTGCTCTTATATTCTTGCACAAGTGTATAGAATCTGCACAAACCTGAAAATATACTTTCTTCAACACAAAAGTTTGTTGTTACATTTTTTTCAATGAGTATTTGAGTGTAGTAGAGTGAGAGGTGTAAAAGGTATGCTTCACCCCACATGGATCCTATCCTTGCAGCACTGAGGGCGGAGCTCAGAATCTTACCCACCAGGGAGGATCTTGAGTCCTTCATCCAGAAAGTGGAGGGCGCTTTTAAGAAGGATATCGCGGATCTGCGGCATTCGGTGGGGAACCTTGACACTAGAGTGGATTCGCTGGAACAGCTCCAGACTGCGACCACCCAGAGGTTGGAGGCTCTGGAGCGGGACCTGACCCATCAAAAAGCTGTTGCACAGGCGGCGGTCCTGCACTTGGACGACCTTGAAAACAGGAGCCGTCGCAATAACATCCGCGTCAGAGGCCTTCCGGAGGCGAGAGGCCCGGATCAACTTCGCCCTACCATCATCGGCATCTTTAACGACATACTCAGCCGTCCACCTGACACCGAGATTGTGGACGACCGCGTCCACCAGGCCCTTGGTCCTAGATCTTCTGATCCTTCTCGCCCACGCGATGTTATTTGTCGCCTACATTACTATGCCGTGAAGGAGGACATCCTGGCAAAGGCCTGGGCGCAAGGTCGAATATGCTTTGACGGCGCCCCTCTGCAGCTATTTCCAGATGTGTCACGTAGGTCTCTCATGATGAGGCGAGTTTTGAAACCTCTGCTGTCCAAGATACGGGACTGTGGGGGTTCCTACCGTTGGGGATACCCCTTCCATCTTGTGGTCCGGAGAAACCAACGTTCTTTCACTGTGAAAACCCATGCGGACCTGCCGGGTCTGTTCACCTTCCTGGATTCCTCTCCGATGGAGATCCCGGACTGGCGCGATGCCTCTCTTCCCCTGGGCCCTCCGCGGTTCCCGGGGGGACAACCGCAGAGGATTCGAAGTACGAGGGGCGGAGGCTCGGCTTGCGAGGGACTTGCCGGTGGTCCGGTGAGGGGCCCCCGCCGCCTGGCCAATGAAGATTAGGCGGTCTTCTTCGTCACTGATGATCTCCTCGCACGGCGCAATGTTTATGTTGCCTAGTTTTTTGATTGTGTAGGTTTGTTTACTGCGCTTCGGGCTCGTCGGGTTTGGACGGATGAGCGATATGGAGGCACGCACCGTGCGCGGCCTACTCCTCTGTGCGGCTGGCCCTCCGTCTGGGGGGCCTGCTTCAGTTGTGCTATGGGTCGCCCGATGGAGCGGGACCTGACAAGCCTCGAACCTGATCTTTAAATGCGAAATGTGTGCAATGTATCTCATGCTTAAATGTGTTCTTCCCTTTTTTATGAGGTTTTGCCTTACAGGTTCCTTCTGGAAAAACTTTTTTACAATGTTTGCATTCGCTTTATGTGTCTCGGGCTCGCCGTGCTGCTCTCATGCCTGCCCCCCCCCCCCCCCCCCCCCGGTTCACGGTGCAGGAGGTTTGGATATGAGCCCCTGGGCATCGTGTCCATCATATACTTCCTGATTGGCATGCCCCACTGGGAGCGGCTTCCAGGGGAGGTATGGTACGATCCATGTGGTCAGACCCGGCGAGTCTCGATTCAGGTGCCTTTGTATTTGTTTGCCTATGCCGAATTCTACCAAGGTATAAGAGGTCTTACTACATTCACCGCTTGAAAGGCCCTTTGGGTCTGCTATCGGTCCCTGACGTTGGTTGGTTTGGCATAGCTGATTATATTTAGCTATTGGTATCATGACGATGTGGGTTTTATCCTAGCTTTGGTTGGGGGCCGCCTCTGGCATTATTGCCGGTGGTGGCTCCCCCTTTGGGTTGGAAGTCGGGGCGGCCGGGGGGACCCCCCCTCTACCTCTCGGATCCGTCTCGCCCCCACTATAGGCCAGGACCCTGTGGCCCCTTGGGGTAGTGTTTTGCTCGCCTCTGGTGCCCGGGGTTCGATTTTTGGAAAGTGGGAATTCTTTCCTTGTTTAGGTTCCCCTTGATTTTTCTTTTTAGATAAGTTTTTGTTCTTTTCGTTTTGGTTGGGTGTTTACCTCCCCTTTGTGTGTTTCCCTTTGTCCTTCGTGCTTGTCAACCCCTATACCCTTAGTGTGCTCCTAGCCCTCCCCTTCATTTCCTCCCTAGCTTCCTTCTTTCCTCTTTCACCCGCTTTTCCTTCCTGGCCTGGGAACCCCGTTTTTCCTTGGTGCTCTGTGTCCCTGGGTTGGCAGCTCAGTTTCCTCTGATCTGACATGTCTAGAGTCCAATGTACCTCCTTGAACGTTAAGGGCTTGAACTCCCCTGTTAAGCGATCTTCCGTATTGAGCGAGCTGAAACGACTGGGTGCGGGAATCGCCTTTCTTCAGGAGACTCACCTCAGGGAGGGGAGGGTGCACAATTTGTCCAGCCGTTACTTTCGCCATCAATACCATGGCTTGTCCCCTGACTCTAAGTCGACGGGGGTGGTCATTGTTCTGGCGGGTCACCTCCCTTGGACACTGGAGGAGGAGATCCACGACTCTGAAGGCAGGTACCTTTTTGTAAGGGGTACTCTTTACACCCAGAGGGTGACGCTGGCGACTTGTTACTGTCCAAGCTCGAATCAATTGAAATTCATGAGATCCACCTTGGAGAGGCTGGCTGAGTTTTCCAATGGCATTCTTCTCTTGGGAGGTGATTTCAATTGTGTTCTGGACCCTCAGCTTGATACCTCTAAGGGGACTTCTAGTATGCCTTACTCAGCTTTGCGGAGGACTAAAGCCCTCTTGTTTGAACATCAACTCTTGGATGTTTGGCGGATTGTAAATCCCAGGGAAAGGGACTACACCTATTTCTCTCCCCCTCATAGCGCGTATTCGCGGATTGACTGGTTTTTGATCCCCCATAGATACGTACATCTCATATCGCGACCGTCAATAGGCTCAATCTCGGTCTCTGATCACGCTCCCATTTCCATCTTGCTGTCAGTCCCGGACTCCCCCCCTCCAGCGGGACACTGGAGGCTTAACGATTCCCTCCTTCAGGACCCTGAGTTCAAGGCAGAAATTAGATCGGCAATTTGAGTTTTTTTGAGTTAACAATACCCCTGAAGTTTCTCGGATGTCTCAGTGGGAGGCTCATAAGTGTGTGATCCAGGGCCTTTTGATTAGAAGGGGCGCTTACCTTAAAAAGGAGAGGGAGAAACAAACAGCCCACCTGCTGCAGGAGATTCAAACTTTGGAGACTCGACATAAACAATCTCTAGACCCTGCTTTGGGTGCGAAATTGGCTAAATTACGAGAAACCCTCAGGAATGTGAGCTTTGTTAAGGTGCGGGCCAGATTGCTAGGTGTCGTAGGCACTTCTATGAATTCAGCAATAAAAGCGGCAGGGCCCTTGCTAGAGCTTTGCGGGAGCAGCGGTCCAGAAACTTCATCCCTAGCATTGTTGACTCGGGAGGGAATAGACACTATAAAATAGGTGACATTGCTAAGACTTTTAGGGACTTTTATGAAGGCCTATATAATTTGCCGCAAAATAAGTCTCAGGCTCACCAGCAAAAAATCAGGGCTTATATTCAGAGGTCTGGTCTTCCCCGGCTGGAGCGGAGGGTGGTGGAGGCTCTGGAGGAGGAGATTGACGTGGGGGAGTTTTTGAAGGCCATCGGAGGTATGAAACCCGGAAAGGCTCCTGGCCCTGATGGCTTCAGCCTGGAATATTATAAGGAATTGGCGGGCACTTTGGGCCCCCACTTCGTTTCATCCTTTGGCTCTTTGAGCGATGGTCTTCCCCCTCCGCAGGACACTCTTCGGGCCAGCATTGCAGTTATTCCTAAACCGGGGAAGGACCCAGCGCACTGTGGTAGTTACAGGCCCATTTCCCTTTTGAATTGTGATCTCAAAATATATAACAAAATTTTGGAGGACAGAATTGCCCCCCTCCTCTCTGGGCTCATACATTGGGACCAGGTGGGTTTCGTCCCTGATCGCGAAGGGAGAGACAATACGACACGGGTTATGGGAGTGATTCATCACGCGCGACAGAGGGGGGAGACGGCGCTACTTCTATCCACGGATGCCGAGAAGGCTTTTGATAGGGTGAGTTGGGCTTTTCTGGAGGAGACCCTTAGGTACATTGGGCTGGGAGACAGGATGTTACACCGGGTCCTAGCTTCATACACCTGCCCCTCGGCATCCGTGGTGGTGAATGGCCTGTCCTCTCAGGCTTTCCATTTATTTAATGGGACGAGACAGGGTTGTCCACTTTCCCCGCTTATCTTCATTCTCTCCCTGGAGCCATTCCTTCGGCTGATTAGACAAAATATGGATGTGGCAGGTGTGAAGGTGGGTGGAACTGAACACAAGGTGGCAGCAAAGGTGGTGGATGAGCAAAGGTTAGCCATGATCCAGAAGGCGCATAAGAGCTCTATATCCTAAATATCAGGAGACTATGTTTAAAATTCTTTCTCGCTGGTACCGTGTCCCTGCGCTATTGGCTGCCATGTTCCCTTCCTCTTCCCCCCTCTGTTGGAGGTGCCTGCGTGACAGGGGAACTATGACGCATGTTTTTTGGGAGTGTGAGAAGTTGTCCGATTTTTGGAAGGGGTGCGGGAGGTTGTTAGGAAATTAACGGATGTTGACCTTGGTGAGGATCCTGCATGCTACCTGCTCAATGTGGCACCGGCGTCTATGAGGTTAAGACGCAGGTCCCTTCTTGCCCCGCTCCTGAGTGCTGCTAGAACATGCATCCCGGCTAAATGGAAGTCCACTGAGCCCCCCACTACAGCACAATGACTGGCTGTAGTACAGGATATATGTAGGATGGAGGAGCTCACTGCATCGTTGCGGGGGACTCTGGAAAAACATAGAAGGACCTGGCAGGAATGGGATCGGTTCACTTTCTCCTCCGACTTTCTCCTCTATACGTAATATGGACGGGGCAGGCTGCCAGTGGGCTGGTCTCATTGCCTCTCTTTGCCTCACTGTTCTTTCCTTCTTATCCCATACTGCTGTATCCCTCCCGCCCCCCTTCTCTTACAAGTGTCTGTCTTGTCTTCCCCCCTTTTTACCCCCTCTTGTTATTTGTTTCTGCTTAGGTTGGTTATTTGTCTTATTTTTCCCTTTAACTGAAAAGTTGGGGGCATGGATTGCAGAGGCTAAAGTAAATTACAAAATGGGTTCCGATGTTCAGCAATATAGACCGGGCTCGTACCGGCCCTGCATTTTATTTACATGTCTTTGGACTTTTGAACATTGGTTGTGAACAATTCTGTTTCTATGTGAACTGCTGCATGTACCTGTGCGGCACTGCGTTGTCAAGCTCTGTGATTTTTTTGCTTCCCTCAATAAAAACGTTTAATTAAAAAAAAAAAAAAAGGTATGCTTCACTTTTTTAAATGAAAAAGACGTGGGGATGCAACACGTTTTTTCTTTGTTACAAAAACTAGAGCGAGGCCTGTGCAACAGGCATAAGGACTGGTGGCTTATGGCTTAAAGGGCGAACAGCCAGCCCGTGTCCCAGCTGGTTTACCTGCTTCTATGGCCCAGTGCTTTTCCAGGGGTGCTGGGGGGAACTCCAAAAACAGAACTACCTAAAACAGAGGACTTTGTGAACAATTTAATGTTCAGCACCAAGTGCGCTCAGAGCAACGGATCCTCATCCAGACCCACAATATTGCTACATCCTCTGCTGGTCCACGTGAGACATTTGTCCCATATATCAATGGAATTGCTGAATGCCTGCGCACATAAAATACTGGCTAGCTAATGTTACCAGTTGGTCATTTCTGCATCTTGTGTGCCCTGAATTCCTGTTGATCCTTCCTGTGTATGGTTTGGCTTGTTACTCACCCTTGATCCTGAAATCTGTGACGAGAACATCCTGTTTCTTGACGATCCTGATCTGCCTGCCTATGACCTCGGACAGCCTCTTGACTATGATCCTGATTAGAGATGAGCGAACCGAACTGGTAGAACAAACAAGTGCACAAGGACACCAGGGGGTTGTTTTGCTGCTTGGGTTTACATACCCTTTAAAATAAATAGTACAATGTCTTCCATCCTCAGCATTTTGGATGGATTTTTAATGGATTGTATGTGCATATATGGATAGTTGTTATGGTTGATCCCAGCCCCCATTCATTGGAGGTGCGCAGTTTCAGCTGGCAATCCAATGTTCCCCCCGGGGATCCTGTATCCTGCTAGCTATAGATGGTGGATACAAAAAGAACTCACAGTGGTGGATAGGTTCTGCACGCCCAAGGGAATGAAGTCCAAGCCGGACCTCACTTCAGATGAGAACTTCCCGCCCCTAACAGATACAACATTTTAATAAGGGTCTATTAAGGAAAACCACCCCGCCATATAGGAAGACC
The DNA here is from genome assembly GCA_027917425.1 of Gastrophryne carolinensis. Classification (NCBI taxonomy): domain Eukaryota; kingdom Metazoa; phylum Chordata; class Amphibia; order Anura; family Microhylidae; genus Gastrophryne; species Gastrophryne carolinensis. Next base: position 41,643,064 of record CM051237.1, on the reverse strand, counting down.
GACTTTGAGATTAGGTGCGTCCAAGACCATTTTGAGAGGAATTTTATGTTAGGTTTTATAGGATCTGCAGCCCAAGGACGGAATATATAGAGCTGGGTAATTACCAGGTGGACCCAACATTTCCAGTGTAATAACCCCCCCCCCCCAAGGGAGAAGAGAACAAACCTCTGGGACCCGGACCAGCACTTCCCTCTCCCCCTCCCTCATCCCCTCTCCCTCCCTGCCATCTGTCCCTCCTTTCTTCATCTCCCCATTTTCCTTCTAAACTTTGCTTATCTTTCTTGTACCACAAAAGTTAACCATTTGTCTACAATATATTTAGGTTGCTGGAATTCCATAAACGATATATGATGGGAACTAAAAGAATGTGAACTATAAATGTTTACCTTTAATTTTGTAAGCAATATCAGTGTTATGCATTCCAATACACTTGTTTATGATCGTAAACTGTCTATCCTGTGCAAACCTCAATAAAAAAAAATTGTAAAAGAACCAGAAAAGCATGAGAAACAGAGGAGATGTCTACTAACAGCAGTCCTGTCAAATTCATGGTGCCATGCCTCACAAACCAGACCTACCAGTCCTGGAAATTCAAGGTCAATATGCTACTGATAGAAGGTATGTGGACATTTACTCAGAAAACTATGCCTAATCCATTACTAGATGATTGGCTGGAAAGGGATCAAAAAAGTACAGGTGACTATCTCAAATAGGAATTATAGGCACAAGCAGAACAAGGCTAAATAAATTCTTAGACATTTTCAGCTAGAAAGCCCAAAAAACACAGAATTTGGTAGAGAGAAACCAATTACAGAAGCATATGTAAGACAAGAAATACTGTAAACTGTGCAGTTTGGATACATGGTGGAGCCCACTAGTAGCCCATCTGCAGTGACAAAATATCCTGGCAACAGATCAGCGGCAATGGATGATAAATTGATTTCACTGCACTCAATGTGAAAAACAAACAATATATAGGGCTTTAATAAAGGAGCAGCCAAGTTTGGGTTATTCACTGGAGATGAGCGAACCACTTTGGGACAGTTTGAACTAAATTCCATACCAAACGATTTGTCTGAATCTGGATTCCTGGTGATTCCAGTAACATAGTAACAGTATGTAAGGCTGTATAAAGACTTTAGTCCATCCAGTTCAGCCTGTTTATCCTGTTCCAGTGGTCTCATAGCCATAGCTGGAAATGTTATTACATGCCTGGAAGGCCACTTTTGAACATGTTCACAAAATAGAGGACACATGCTCACAGGTGAAAGTAAAAAGGCTTGGAGTGCAACATTACCCATAAACCTCTGCACATAGTCAATCAGCAGGTAGCTAGTTCCATTGTGATGTCATGGCCCCTTAAAGTGGACCAACACCCAGGATTTTGACTATCCTGGGTCTTGGTCCACTTCGGTGGGGCACCCCCGATCGGGGTGCCCCGCTGTGTGAAACCCCCCCGATCACCCTAAAAACTCACCTCTCCCCGCGCCGACGGACAAGGGATTTGACAGCCGCGGACAAGCGGCTCCTCCGCCGCCGCCTCCCGCGCGTCCCTCTTGACGCGCGCGCGCCCGCGCCGGCCATTCACAGACGGCCGGCGCGGGCACGCGCACGCCTAGAGGGGCGCGAGGGGGTTTGGGGGGGTTTCACAGCCGCCGAAGATAAGGTAAGGGGGTTTGGGGGGGTTTCACCCCGCGGGACATCCCGATCTCGGATGTCCCGCGGGGAGGGAGGTGATCGGCCCGGGAATCTTATAGATTCCCGGGCCGATCACCCGAGGGTGATGGTCCACTTTAAAAGCAGAGGCGCACGTGATCTGGTGACAATGCAGTGACCATGGCTGGCTGGGAAGGGTAGGGCAGGCCATTTTAAGGATAACAGAGCTTTGTAGGCAGGGGTAGATCCGTTTAGAGCAGTGTAGGGAGTGGGATTGGTGACTAAATAAAAGGCAAACACCTTTTGCACTACACATGTTCTCTGCTAACTGAGGTGACTGACTGTGTCCTTATCATCTCACTCATGTTATTATCTGCCACACTCCACCAATGAGGCTGTTTCTGTTCTGGGACTCCACAAAGCACACTACACCACAAAGCACTGAAAACATTATTTACACTACATAAGCTTTAAAGAGGAACATCAGACCTTTTCTGATGTTCCTCTCTAAACATCCCTCCCCCCTCCCTCACTGGCTTTTGGATGTGGATACTCACCTGAGTCTGGATCGACTCCCATCTTGGGTGGCCCCATCGCTGCGTACTCGCCCTCAGATGAATCTGTAGGGACAGAGAAGCATAACACACCCACACTTAGCAAACATGTAATTTGACTTTCCATGTAGCATAACATGTGTGATAATGGTGGATTGCCCTACCTTAGTGGTCAGGAGTTGTTTGCAACTCCAAGCTCAACACACCCTCCTCTTCTGCAGGTTCAACGGCTGGTGGTGGGAAGAATGGAGAGGAGGAAGGGGACATTGGCATTGTTCAGGGCCATCATCTTACACCCACACCCTGTCGACTGGGCCCCACTGGTCGGACCCCCCGTTCGGGTGGGCTTGATGCACAGCCAGAACTCCCCTGCAAAAAATACCATTTTGTGAGTACTCACCTGAAAAATGGATATTGTTGGTGTGCCACACACCCCGCTTCACCTTTAATTCTTCACGATTGGATTACTCACCGCCAGGTGACGCTGTGCAGAGAGGAAGTCTTGTAACGAGCCCCCTTCCGGCCTATATATACCCGGTACCTCCCATTTATCACCAGTGTATTAAAATGCAGAAAGACAAGGTACCAGTATTTTAACGGTAACCTCAAAATAAATCAATATAAATAAAAGCTTCACCATATAAAGGATTCGGAATACCGAAAAGGGTGGGAGTGAAGCGGGGTGTGTGGCACACCAACAATATCCATTTTTCAGGTGAGTACTCACAAAATGGTATTATTCTTGGTGTGCCACACACCCCGCTTCACCTTTAATATTCTTCACGATTGGGACATCCAAAAGCAGTGTCCACAAGGGATGGGCATCTCAAGGCCAGGTGAAGCATAACTTAAATGACTGCAGTCTGCAGAACTTTGCGCCTAAAAACAGCATCCGCTGAGGCTCGCACATCAACTTTGTAAAACTTAGAAAAAGTATGAACAGAAGACCAAGTGGCGGCCTTACAAACTTGTTCAACAGAAGCTTGGTGCTGAAAAGCCCAAGACGCTCCAACGACGCGAGTAGAATGAGCAGTGATACGAAAAGGGGGAACTTTCCCCTTAGCAGAATAGGCCGCAGTAACGGCCTGACGTATCCATTTGCTAATGGCAGATTTGGCTGGTGCCAAACCCTTCTTAGGCCCACAGGGCACAACAAAAAAGGCATCCGTCTTACGAAAAGGAGACGTGATAATCAAGTAGTACTTAACACAGCGTACTACATCCAAACAATGCAAAACCCTCTCTTTGTCATTCTTAGGATTAGGACACAAGGAGGGAAGAACAATATCCTGATTCAAATGAAAAGCAGAAACAACCTTAGGAAGAAAGTCTGGCTTGAACCGAAAGACCACTTTATCCTGATGCCTCTCAAAGTAGGGCGCCTGGATAGACAAGGCCGCCAACTCTGAGACACGCCGGACCGAAGTGATAGCTACCAAGAAGACAATCTTCTGAGTCAGGGTAGACAAAGCAATATCTTGCAGAGGCTCAAAAGGAGGAGCCTGCAGAGCAGAAAGAACCTAATTCAAATCCCAAACCGGGAGTAATGGTTTCCTGGGAGGCCGCACATGCGTAACCCCCTGGAAAAAAGTTTTAACTAAAGAATGAAGCGCAAAACGCTTCTGAAAAAAGATAGATAAGGCAGAAACTTGCCCTTTCAAAGTACTTAGCTGAAGACCAGAGTCCAGCCCAGATTGTAAAAACTCCAGAATCCTGGAGACCGAGAAGACCCTACAAGGAAAGGATCTAATCTCACACCAAGCGATATAGGCCTTCCAAGTCCTATAATAGATGATAGAAGAAGGCCTCTTCCGGGCACTGATCAGAGTCTTAACGACTGAGTCAGAAAGACCCTCCTCCTTCAAGATGGAGGTTTCAGCAGCCAGGCCGTCAAACCCAGCGCTGGTAAATTGGGGTAACACAACCGACCCTGAGTGAGCAGATCGGGCCGAAGAGGCAGAACGAACTGGTCCACTGCCAGCCGAACGATGTCTGCGAACCACACTCGCCTTGGCCACCTTGGGGCCACGAGAACGGCAGACACCCTTTCCAGAGCCAACTTCCGAACCACTCTGCCCAGCATGGGTATCGGAGGAAACAGGTATAGAAATCCCAGATCCCCCCAACTCAGGGACATGGCGTCCACTGCCAGAGCCAGAGGATCCTGGGAGAGCGACACGAAGTTCGGGAGCCTGTGATTGTGACGAGAGGCAAACAGGTCCACCTCCGGTGTCCCCCATCGGAGACACAGTGAGCGAAAAACCTGAGGATGGAGAGCCCATTCTCCCAGACGGGGAGAGCCCCTGCTCAACCGGTCCGCTTCCTGGTTCTCCACTCCTGGAATGTATACCGCCGAGAGACAAGGAACATGGGCCTCTGGCCAGGTCAGGATCAGGGACACCTCTCTGAGAGCACTCAGACTGCGAGTCCCTCCCTGATGATTGATGTAAGCAACCGATGTTCGATTGTCTGAACGCACCTGGACCGGAAGGCCCAGAACGTGTTGAGTCAGGAGAGCAAGAACCCGACGGATGGCTCTCAGTTCCAGAATATTGATGGGTAAGTGGGCCTCTTGAGGCCCCCACTGCCCCTGGAACTGCAGCTCCTTCCAGAATCCGCCCCATCCCGACAGACTGGCGTCCGTGGTGACAATTTCCCAAAGAGGGGTCAGGAAAGACCTGCCCTTCACGAGATTGGTCGAGACCAACCACCACTGGAGGGACTGCCGGACCCGGGAGGACAATCGGACCCGGGAGGCTGCCGGTCCCAAGACGCCAACAGATAAAGCTGAAGCGTCCTTGTGTGAAATTGAGGAAAAGGAACTGCCTCGAAGGAGGCAACCATCAACCCTACCAGCCTCATCCCCAGACGGATGGACGGCCGAGGATTGGAAAGTAGGACCCGAGCCAACTCCTGAATCAGATGAATTTTGGACTGGGGGAGAAACACTCTGTGTTGATGAGAGTCCAACTGCATCCCCAGAAAGGACACCACCCTGGCCGGAGCGAGGGAGGACTTGGAGAAGTTGATCACCCAACCAAAGCTTTCCAGCGTGGAGACCACCATCCTGGTGTCTGTCTCCGATTGATTGAGTGACGGAGCCATGATGAGAAGGTCATCCAAATAAGGTACGACACGAATGCCCCGAGATCTGAAAATGGCCATCACCCCTGCCAGCACCTTGGTGAACACTCTTGGAGCCGAGGTAAGGCCAAACGGAAGTGCCACAAATTGAAAATGCTGATCTTCCATCACGAATCGAAGAAAACGTTGATGAGCGTGGCAGATGGGAACATGAAGATAAGCATCCTTGATGTCTATGGACGTCATGAAGTCCCCCTGCCGAAGGGAACCGACGGCCGTACGCAAAGTTTCCATGCGAAACTTCCGAAAACGGATGAACTTGTTGAGTAATTTCAGGTCCAGGACGGGACGAACAGACTCGTCCTTCTTGGGGACTGCGAAAAGATTGGAGTAGAAACCGAGGCCCATCTCTAAGCGCGGTACCGGCCGGATGACCGCCATCTCTAACAGATTCTTTACCGACGCCAGGAGCCCCTGTGCGGCCAAAGGATCGTTGGGCACCCGAGACCGAAAGAAGGAGGGCGAGACTCGAATTCCAGTTTGTAACCGGACGACACTATCTCCCGGATCCATCTGTCCGGAACCTTCTGGTTCCAAACCAGGGAGAAGTGTCGCAATCGTCCCCCCACCCGCAGGGTGAGGGCAGCCCCTCATTGCTGAGCGGGCTTATCAGCAGGTTTGGGCTTGGTGCCCCAGGACTGAGTGGGACGGCCACGGCCCCTCCCCCGAGTCCAACCTGCACCTCTGGTAGCGGGAAAGGAAGCCCCCCTACCCGCTCTGAATCCCCGAAAGGAAGGTCTACCAGGTCAATCCGACGATCCTCACCATCCTTAAGGGCAGTAGTCTCAGCAGACTGCACCATAGCCGTGCTGGAGAGCCCTAGTACAGGGGTATCGACGTCAGGAGAAACCGACCAAAGCTTCACCAATTCTGGCGGAAAGGGATAACGTTTCTCCCAACTGGAAGGAATTCCAGTTAACCGCGTGGGATGTTCCTATTCCTTGAGCATAACTTTCTAAAAGTGGTGTTTGTCTGGGAAAAACCAAAGGCGGCTGAGACACATTAAACAACTGACCCTTAGGCAGGTTGACGGCCTCAGGTGGATCTAAATTCAAAATTTCAAACATCTGAGCCAGAATGGAGGGGGTGTCACGAGAACCCCCCGCAGACAAATCGCCAATAGCATCAACCTCAAGCTGATCTGCAGGCTCATCTGACTCCACCAGAAATTCTCCCTCCTCGTCCAGGGAGCAATCGGACCAATCCACAGGCTCACCTACTTCATCCTGTGAAGCCGGAGGTACAGGAGTCAGGTACTTCCGTTTCGCAGTGGCTTTGAACCCTGCTTTAACGGAAATTATTTTCTCGAGGTTGGCCAACCGTGCCGCCACCTCGGATTGCGAATCCCCACCTTTGACAATGTCACATGGGGTCCGGAACGGGGATGGAGGGGTAGGCGATGATGGAAGTTGCGAAGAGTCAGCAGCCGGAGCAACGGACTGACGCACAATATTCTGCCTTGCACAAGGAATGCATACAAAAACATCATCGCCTGGGAGCGGAGTCCCACAGCCTCCACACACCCTAGATGGCCCAGAAGAAACATTTCCGGTAATATCGGAAGCCTCCATATGGTGATTTATGGTATTCGCTAAATTCTGGGTTTAAGGCATAAGCCACCGGGATGCCCCTTTATGTTAATGTCCCGGGAGGGAGGATTTAATTTATAATAAAGATCCCCTTAAATAAATATATATATATTTTTTTTCTCTTTTTTTTTTAATATATATACATATATATATATATATATATATATATATATATATATATGTCCCAATTTGGAGGGAAAGAAAGGACTAGCCAGGCAAAATAGAACCGGGAGGCCGCATGCACCCAATTGCATGCCCCTTTCTAGTGGCATGGACAACCATGGTCTCTCATGAGAAAAATTTGGTTCATGTCGGTCATTTGAAACATCTGATGATGGGATATCTGATCAATATCCAGGCGATGGCGTGTATGCCTTAGCTCTCAAAGGCACATGGTTAACAGTCCATGATGCTGCAGATGCTCCTACTCTTCACCCATTAAGGGGAAAGAACAGAAAAACATAGCGAAAGAAAAATAATTATCTTTGCATTGCATTCTTTCTGCATCTTAAATTCCATTAGAATCCCTAATTCATCCCATTTCTGTATCTAAAAATGATCTCTTCAAAACACATACCACTCTTTACATTTTTTTGATTGTTTTGAGAGGCAGTTGGGAGATTTCAGAGCGTCCATGAATGGATGCCGTTTGTTTGAATGATGAGAGGGGTGGGGCAGCACATGAGGCACTGGGAGCACCGTTCTCTGAAATCAGAGCATTCAAGACTCTCATACAGCCGCCTTGAGGTTGCGCCACTGAATATGTAGTTCCAGTGACCCTCCTCCCAGCATCCAGCAAATGTATATGGATTTTTATTAGTGGGCCATTTTTTGACGATAGTGCTTATTAAATATACATAATTAGAACTAAAAAATCTCCACTTTATGATCCCTCATCTCTATCTCTGGCTGTAATCTAAACTTCCCATTTAGATTCTAATACCTTCCCTCTGCAGTTTAAACTTCTCTCTCTGCATCCAACAATTCCTCTTCCATCTTAAAATTCTCCCCAGAATTATATATATATATATATATATATATATATATATATATATATATATATAAATAAATTAAATAACCTATAAATCTCCAATCTCAGCATTTTAAAATACCATGTTAGAATTCCATATCCTCTGCTTTCTGCCTTTATTCCTTTCTGAATCTTAGCTTTCCCATTAGAATTCTAAAAAATCGCACGTTAGAATTCCATGTCCTTTGCTTTCTGCCTTTTAAAATTTCCTATTAGAATACTGCATTTTCAATGCTCGCTCTGCATCTTAAAATGATTCATTAGAATCTTATATATTCCCCTCTATCTGCATCTTAGAATTACCAATTAGAAAACTTTGCTTTCCTGCTTCCCTGTTTTTAAACGTCCTCAGTCCACCTTTAGGGTTCTAAATCTCCTTCTCTGCATCCTTAAATCCCCCATTGGATTCTTACACCATCCTCTCTATTTTAACATTAATGTCCCTACTTGTTCATCTATACATTACACTCCATCTGTGCCCTAAAGTGAAGAGAGTCACAGGAAGACACAGAACCTGAACAGATAAAACTAGTGCTGCAAGTTTTATCTTACATGCCTTGCTGTTTGAACTGTAAATTACTTTACACAGAATGTGATTTCCCAGTGGAGTTCTCCAGCATACCGGTGCCCTGGGAAGACTACAAAATAACAGAGGCTAATAGAGTATGCCTAGGCCTTGGTCGGGTGGGTTGGCAACAAAGCAGATTTTTCCCTCCCTTCCTATTACTCAGTATACAGCAGTGAAGACAATTAAATTCAAACAGTTTTCTGATAGGAATACACTTAGTAGAATCTCATTTTTTCATATATGCAGTTGCTGTGTCCAGGAGGGTAATGGGAGGGCCAGGGGAATAAAGGAAGGGAAGATGCTTCTGACATAATAAAAAAAAAAATACATTACCTAAATACCAAATAAGCAAAAATACAATTCTGTGAAATACTCACCTGTAGAATTGGTATTATTTGTATACAGTATGTCCTGCTCCAGATATAATACTTACACTTGGGTTATCCTCCGCCAGATGGCGCTGCACTGCAGAGACATGCAAAAACAGGCTCGGGGGCGTGGCCGGATATGAGCGGCTGAGGCAGCATTCTCCGTGAGCTCCCTCCGGCCGGACCAATACTCCCAGCATTTTCAGGGGTCTAGTGACATCACATCAGCCCACCTAGCATGGCGAAGAAGAAGAGAGGGCAGAGGACCCCTCCAGCGCACCAGTGCAAGAAGATCAGCGCTTACCTGGCTGCTGGCGGGTCCGGCGAGTCGAGGGTGGCTGGATCCAAGATGGCGGCGACCAGGAGAGAAGAGCGGTTGTGGCGTGGCCGCAGGGGACGTGGAGCCAGCTTGCGGAGGCATGCCGCCCGTCGGGCGGGGGAAGGAAGAGGACTGCGCTCGGGGGCTGGGGGCTCCATACCCCTCCGACGACTTCAGCAGCGGGTGCAGCGAGAGGCGGCGGGCGGCCGCTCCCGCAGGCGGCGCGGGTGACGTCACCGCAGCTTCGTCCGGATCTCTGCAGACGGTGACAGCCGGGGAGAGGAGAGCGGAGAAGCCTCGTCACTCCGAGAGGCGGCTGACCGGCGCGGACCCCCCCCCCCGGGATCGGAGGGGGAGCTCTGCTGTGTGACGGGGCCAGAGGACAGTCTGGGCAGGAGCCCTTACCACCATCAGGTGAGACGCACATTCAGTCTCCGGGACGGGGGAGCAGGGAGGGCCCCCGGACTGACAAGTGCATTGAAACCCTGAGTGACGGAGGGGGGAGGGATGGAGCTGAGGAGCCCAGAGTCATGGAGGGGCCGTGCCGCACCCCACGCAGTGGGATCTCCCCTGATTCCCCCTGGAGGGGGGGGGGGTCCCCTGGCCCTTCGTTCCGGGACATTGATCCATGGGGGGGGGGGGGGGGGAGCCAGGCAACACGCTCCCAGCCCCTTCACTCGCCGAGGCTCCTGACTTCGGGGACGGACGGCCCCAGCACCGGCGAGGCCGAAGAACACCCCCAGCATCCAGTGCCCAGCCCGGACTCCCCACAGATGTTTCCCTCAAGCCCTGAATATGTGGCCTCCTCGGAAGCTTCCCCGAATCGGGTGACAGAATGGTTTTCCCCCGGTGGGGGCATCTCTATCGCTCCCACACCCCCCTGGTGTTCCACGCGTGGGGCAAAGGAGTGCTCTTGGCAGGCCGGCCCCGAACAAGTTTGTGAGCCTGGAGAACCCGGAGGGCCGTACATCATGACAGTGGGCCCCATAAACCTGAGACCTTCAAGGGCGGTGCCCGTGCCTTGGCAGATTTCAGCCCAGTCTTCGGAGAAACATCCAGTCTCTATGCCGGGGCTGATGTCGGACAGATGTCCCCCTCGTGTGGGAGTCCTCCCTCATGTGCTTCGAGGGATCTGCGGAGGAGTCCTGGGACCCCCCAGGCTGTCGAGATACACCCGTCCCGACCAGATTACAACAACTCGGTGCTTGCGGACATTAGAGCTGAAATCAAAGCCCGTCTAAAGCGGATCTAGAAGCCTTCATCACAAGAGTAGAAAATTCTTTTAAAAAGGAGATCTCGGACCTACAGAACTCAGTGGAGATCCTCGATACTAGGATGTCAGGGTTGGAACAATCTCATGGCTCAGCCCTTCAGAGAATAGAGGCCCTGGAGAAAACCATGGCTTACCAGCAATCCGTCTCCCAAGCGACAATTCTGCACCTGGACGATTTTGAAAACAGGAGCTGTCGGAACAATATCTGGGTTCGGGGCCTCCCCGAGGCAACAGGCCCGGAGCAACTCCGCCATACAGTCACGGGCATCTTTAATGGTATCCTGAACCGTCCGCCGGATTCCGAGATCGTGATGGACCGTATCCATAGGGCCCTGGGCCCCAAACCGACTGTCCCTGGTCGTCCGCGAGACGTAGTTTGCCGCCTCCATTACTTCACCGTCAAGGAGGAGATTATCAAAATGGCGTGGGAGAAAGGCCGGCTCTGCTTTGACGGGGCCGAAATCCAGATTTTTCCAGATGTCTCCAGGAGATCTTGCTTAGACCCCTTTTGGAAAGATACAGGAGAGCGGAGCGTCTTACCGCTGGGGCTACCCCTTCCATCTCCTCGTGCACAGGAACCAACAAGTCTTTGCTCTGAGGACCCCGGCGGATCTTCCTGATCTTTTTGCCTTCCTGGACTCGGGGCCTATTGATGTCCCTAATTGGTTGGACTTGCCGCCACTCCCGCTACCCCAGCAACCTAGAAGATGGCAGACGGCTGGACCCCGCCGGGCCAGGAGGGGCGCAGCACCCAATAGAGGAAGGGGTGGAGGATACCCGTCGGCCCCTGGACAATGAATTCTAGACATCCTGCTGCCAGAGCGGACACTCGTTATTCTTGGGCTAGACTTTTGCATTTCTGTTAGCGAACTTTCTCTCCTTCGCCTTGCCTTGCTGAGTTAAGTCCTGGCCACTTTATGAGTCGTCCCGCTGTATTCTCCCGCGCTCAGACCGTGCGGAAGCGGTCCATGCAGGGAGACTCTCCCCGGGGCCTCCGGCCTCTTGGATGGACCCATTGATCCTCTTGCTCCGCGGCGGTCGGGGCGCGGGAGACCGCGGGATGGTCTATCTGCACATCTGTGCTCACTTTAGTTTGATGGTGGGTGGCCCCCCACACTATTCTCTTCGGCGATTCTGGGGTCGCGGTGGACCACTTGACCGGGGTTGCGGCTGGCCGGAGGGGTCTCTGCTTCCCCCTCTGCTCCGCCTCGTTCCCACAATAGGTCGGGTCTCCCTCTTCTCCAGCTTCGTACAGGGGGAGGGGGGTACCTAGTTTTTTGGAAAGTTTCTCTTTCCGCTTAGTTGGAACGTTAAATTTTTGTCTGTTTTCCATTTCTGCCCTTTTTTACGTACTACTTGTTTGTCTGTCTTCTCCTCCAGCCTTCTGTCCTATTTTCTGACCTTGTACCCCCCCTTTTTTTTTTCTCCCCTTCGTGTTCCTCCCTAGTCTCCCCTGTCACCCCCCTTGCCCCGTGGGTGACTCTCTGCGTCGATATATTCCAGTGGCCCTCCGTAGATTTGCGCTCAAGCGCTCAGTATGTCCGCGGTTAGGTGCACATCCCTCAACGTCAAGGGCCTGAACTCCCCAATTAAGAGAACCTCCATTCTCAGGGATCTGAGACGCCTGAACTCTCATATTGCCTTCTTACAGGAGACCCATCTGAAGAAGGGGCGTTCTCACACCCTCACCAATCAGACCTTTAGGTCCCAGTATCATAGTCTTTCCCCAGACTCCAAATCGCGGGGGGTGGTGATCCTGGTGGCCGGATCCCTGCCCTGGTCCCATCTTTATTCTCTCCAGGATGCCGAAGGGAGGTTCCTTTTCGTTAAGGGAACTCTCTTTTCTCAGAAGATGACCTTGGCTACCTGTTATTGCCCCAATGACAGTCAATACAAATTTCTACAGTCGACCCTAGATAAATTGGCTGCTTTCACGGAAGGGATCTTAGTGTTGGGAGGGGATTTCAACCTGACCTTAGATCCGTCCCCTGGACACGTCCAGGGGGTCCTCCCACGTCCCCTTTTCAACCCTCAAAAAAGTAAAGCACCTGCTCCTCAACAATCAGTTGATGGATGTTTGGCGGACCCTCAATCCTAGAGGTAGGGATTACACATTCTTCTCCAATCCACACAACTCGTACTCTCGCATAGATTTGTTCCTAGTCACCCACAAGTTTTTACACCTCATAGTGAACACGGACATAGGACATATTACTCTCTCGGACCATGCCCCGATTACCCTTACCTTGGACATACCAGATGCTCCCCTCTTTAGGGGCCAGTGGCGGCTTAATGATTCGCTGCTGCAGGATACCGTGGTCAGGGAGGAAGTCCAGAAGGCCATCAGGGAATATTTTGAATTTAATAGCAAGGGGGAGGTCTCGCTGATGTCCCTGTGGGAGGCTCACAAATGTGTGATCAGAGGGGTGCTAATCAAGCACGGAGCCCGACTGAAGAAGGAGAGAAATGAACAAATTCTTAAGACAACTCAAGAAATGATCAAATTAGAAACCCTCCATAAACAGACCCTGTCGGGGGAGGTGGGAGCCAAATTAACAAGCCTACATGACTCCCTCAGGGACATCTGCCTCGGGGAAGCAAGGGGCTTGGCAGTTAGATGCCGTAGATTTTTTTACGAATTTGGTAATAAATGTGGTAGGGCATTGGCCAGATCCCTCAGAGCTCAGCAAGGCAAGAACTTCATCCCACTCATTCTCGACGCTAGGGGTAACAGGAAATGCTTGACGGCAGACATAGAAACCTCATTCAGGGACTACTATGAGGCCCTCTATAATCTGCCACAGACCCGGACTGCTGACCATCAAGACAATATAGTTGCCTACATCCGTGGGTCGGGTCTCTCTATACTGAACCAGGAGGTGATAGACTCCCTCGATAGGGAGATCGAACTAGATGAATTTTTGAGAGTTATGAAGCACGCTAAGCCGGGCAGGGCACCAGGCCCTGGCGGCTTTGGCCTGAGCTATTATAAAGGATTTGCGGAGACCCTCGGCCCCCGGTTTGTAGCGGCCTTCAACTCCCTCAAAGACTGACTGGCCCCGCCCAGGGATACTCTCAGGGCTAGCATTACTGTCATCCCCAAGGAAGGCAAGGACCTGACGCAGTGCGGGAGTTACAGACCCATATCTCTGCTAAACTGTGACCTTAAAATCTTTAACAAAATAATCGCAGACAGATTGGCTCCTTTTATCCCCTCTCTGATTTATTGGGACCAGGTGGGCTTTGTCCCATCGAGGGAGGGTATAGATAATACCACGAGGGTGGTCAATCTAATACATTGGGCACACTCAAATAATATAGTGTCACTCCTCCTCTCGACAGATGCCGAAAAGGCATTCGACAGGGTCAGTTGGGACTTTGTGTTTGCAGTCCTCAGACACATTGGCCTATGGGAAAATATGTATCGGTGGATATCGGCCTCTTACTCGGGCCCCTCTGCGTCGATCAGGGTGAACGGTGTCCCTTCCGGGACCTTCGCCCTTGCCAACGGTACGAGGCAGGGCTGCCCACTCTCCCCTTTGATCTTTATTCTGTCACTGGAGCCGTTTCTCCGCCACCGTCAGGAATAACCCTGATATTGCGGGTATCCGTGCTGGGCGGGTGGAGCACAAGGTCGCAGCCTATGCGGATGACCTAATTTTCTTCTTGACAAAACCCGAGACAACATTCCCGGTCCTTCTAGCTGAATTCAAAACATACCAAACACTATCAAACTACAAAATAAACTACCATAAATCCTCGGCCCTCAATATCAATGTCCCGGGCAAAAGAATGGAGCGCATCAGAGAGAACTTCTCCTTCTCATGGGAAAGAGAGGCCATAACATACTTAGGTACACAAATTCCAGCACTTCCTCAAAAGATTTATAGTTCTAACTTCCCCCCGTTGCTGAAGAGGGTAGAGGAGGATCTGAGGAGATGGTCCCGGGGCACCTTCACCTGGTTTGGTAGAGCGAACGTCATAAAAATGAATATCCTGCCTAGAGTATTATATCTGTTCCAAGCCCTGCAGGTGGAGGTCCCACAGTCATTCTTTAAGAAGCTCTCGGGCCTGTGTTCGAGGTTTGTTTGGGCGGGGAAATCTCATCGTCTGGCAGTCTCCCTGTTAGCTCTTCAGAAGGGGGCGGGGGGCATCGGCCTTCCGAATTGGAAATTCTATCAGGCAGCGTCCCACCTGGTCCGCATCCTAGACTGGTGCAGGCACGCTAGCTATAAGCAATGGACCCTGATTGAGCAGGCCGAATCCCCTACTGTCCTTGCGGGTCTCCCATGGATCCCGATTAATCACTTCCTGGCACTGAATAGACACCCGACGATTGGCCCGACTAGGAAGATAGCTGCGAATTTCTTCTCGGGGTGGATATCTCACCCTCCCTCTCGCCCCTGACTCCGGTTATTGGCCACCCCGACTTCCCAGTTAGTCTCTCTAGTGCTCCTTTCCAGGCATGGGTGAAGCAAAACTGCTTTAGAATTCAACACTTGCGTGAGAGGGGGGAGTGGTGCGGGCTGGGGGAGCTGGCTGAGAGGTTTTCTTTACGGCCCCTCAGCGAGTGGCAGGCCTTCCAACTTTCCCACTATCAAAAATCTATCTTACGTCCATCACAGGTACCAAGAGCCTTAACTCCTTTTGAGAGAATCTGCACGGGGGTGGGTCATTTTAAAGGTGCCTTGTCCCGCACTTATGCAATGTTGGTAAACCCCCCTGACTCCTTTGTTCCGCCCTTCGTGGGGGGGGGGGGGGGTAGAAGAGGGAACTCGGAAGGACTTTTTCATCCGATCAGAGGCGAGCAATGTTCCAGCTTACTCACAAATCCTCCATATCTAATCGCTATCAAGAAGCCTCCTACAAAATTCTCTCCAGGTGGTACTGGACTCCATCCAAATTAGAGAGGATGTTTCCCTCTGCCTCCCCCCTGTGTTGGAGGTGCTCGCAGGATAGGGGTACTATGATCCATATCTTCTGGGACTGCCCGGGGCTAGCAAGGTTCTGGGCCAATGTGAGGGTGATAGTTGAGCGCCTCACAGATATTGATCTGGGGGTCGACCCGGCGTGTTACCTCTTGAATCTGGCGCCCACTTCCCTGCGTGTTAGGGGGAAATCCCTCTTGGCCCCTCTTCTACTTGCTGCCAAAACCTGCATCCCCACTTGCTGGAAGTCACCGGCGCCTCCCACTACAGCTATGTGGCTGTCACGGGTTGGGGATATCTGCAGGATGGAGGAGCTCACGGCCTCCCTCAGGGATGACCTTGGGAAGCATTGGGAGGCTTTGGCGTGCTTGGGCTCACATTATCTGCGGAATACCTTAAATTTCTCCAGGAGTGATCGGGGGGGTGACCGCGGGGGGGCCCCTTACCCTCCGCTTTGTCCGTTTCCTTCCCACCCCTCCCCCCCTTCCTTTTTCTCTTTACGCGCTTTCCTCCCTGACACACCATGGGTGTGTCTTCTTCTCTGTTCTTAGTTTTGCCTGTGTTGTTACCCTTTAAAAAATGTTATAGGGAGGGGCGGGACGTGACTGATGTCCGGAAAAGCTTTATTATCTATAAGTTGATGCTGCTCTGGGCATTTATTGTGAAGTATTTAATCGCCATATAATCTCATGCTAAGTCGCTTTTGATGCCGTACTGATTGTTTCCGATGATGTTGGCTCACGCCGTATGTCTTCCTTAATAAAAACTTACAATTTAAAAAAAAAAAAAAAAAAAAAACAGGCTCCTCCCGGCCCTTCAAATACCCAGGGACCTCCCACAAATCCCCAGCATTGAAAAGCAGTGAACAAGAAGCCGGGAGAATTAAACCACCCAGAACAACTGGTAACGATAACAATAACAATCACCATACAGGGGATCCAGAATAATGCAAAAACCAGGGTGGGGTGGAGCAGAACGTACTGTATACAAATAATACCAATTCTACAGGTGAGTATTTCACAGAATTGTATTATTCTTAGGCCCTTATTTAACAAGGGATAGCGCCAGGTAGCGAATGGTGAGCGAACGGTAATGACGGTCACCGCCACGAGTACGCCGGCTCCCCTCCGCAATCACACATTTATCAAGCCGATCCTGCTTAGTGACTGACAGAGCGCCAGATAGCGAATCATTCATCATTATTCCAGCCTCACCCCACAGCGCCAGCGAGCGACCTTGAACAGCGACAGGTATGACCTCTCGCTACCTGGCGCTCTCCAATGCATTTCAATGGAACAATCTTTAAATATTCATAATTAATTGCTATTAATGTTTTTTTTTTTTTTTAAATGTCAAAAATTCTGTGACCACTTCTGCAATGTTAGATATTTTTTTTAAGGTTAAAAAAAAAAAAAAAAAAAGTTGTGCAGAATTGATATTACAGGTCTGATATTAATGTATTCATATTACAAAATGTTTTGAAAAACATTTTTTTTTCTTCAAAACATATGGTTGTTTGGGGGTTAAAAAACTACTTTTAACCCATCGCCGCCAGCACTCTGGGGTTTAAACAAGCATTTCACAGCGCGAGAATTTTTTGAGCGTGATTTGTTAATGAATATGCTGGGAGCAGTTCGCTATGGCCATTCGCTGTCATGCGCTCCCATACAGGGCGGAACCTGTCAAACAGCGACTCCTAACCCCGTATTCAACATTACCGCACACCGACTGAGTCGCTGTCAACAGCCGAACAACGGCCAAGCACAGCGAATACTAGCGTGCGCTGTGAAAATAACGCTACTGTCGCTCATCTGTCGCTACCTGGCGCTATTAATGAATCGGCCTCTTAGTATACAGTACGTCCTGCTCCAGATAGATTACTTACACTTGGGACATCCAATAGCAGTATCCATAAAGTAGGGTGGGATCCCCCAACAAAAGGTGACATCAGGCAGTTTAAACCACTGCCGCCTGCAAAACCTTGCGGCCAAAAACGGCATCAGCTGAGGCCCTAACATCAACCTTGTAAAACTTCGAAAAGGTATGAACAGAAGACCAAGTAGCGGCCTTGCAAACTTGTTCAACAGAAGCCTGGTGCTGGACGGCCCAAGAGGCACCAATAGCACGAGTAGAATGAGCAGTAAGACGGAAGGGGGGACTCTTTCCCTTAGCAGAGTAGGCCTGAATCCCAGCGTGACAAATCCATTTGCTAATAGTAGACTTGGCTGGAGCCAAACCCTTCTGTAGGACCAGAAGGGACCACAAAAAGAAAACACAAAAGCATCAGTCTTCCTGAAGCCCGCAGTGACTACCAGGTAATACTTCAGACACCTGACCACATCCAAAGAATGCAGAACCCTTTCCTTAGCGTTGCTAGGATTAGGACACAATGAAGGAAGAACAATATCCTGATTTAAATGAAAAGCAGACACCACCTTTGGCAGAAAATCTGGCTTAAAGCGGAACACCACCTTGTCCTGGTGTCTCTCGTAGTATGGGGGCTGAATAGACAGAGCCGCCAGCTCAGACACACGCCTGACCGAAGTGATAGCCACCAGAAAAACCTTGAGAGTAAGAACAGCCAGAGTAGCATCCTGAATAGGCTCAAAGGGAGCACCCTGCAAGGCAGACAAAACCAAGTTCAAGTCCCAAACAGGGACCGTAGGCTTACGAGGGGGACACACGTGAGTGACCCCCTGAAAGAAGGTCTTAACCAAGGGATGCTGAGCAAAAGACTTCTGAAAGAAGACAGGGCAGAAACCTGACCCTTCAGAGTACTGAGTTTTAAACCTAACTCCAATCCATGTTGTAAAAACTCCAGAATCCTAGCGATTAAGAACTCCCTTCAGGGACGAGACCTAGACTCAAACCTGTCTATGTAGGAACGCCATACCCTATAATAGATGGCAGAAGAAGTTTTCTTCCTAGCCTGTACCATGGTATCCACCACTGAGGCAGACAAGCCTTTCTCCATCAAGATGGAGGTTTCAGCAGCCAGGCAGTCAAAGAGTTTGTAAACTGGGATGGCGCAGGGAGCCCTGAGTGAGCAGATCTGGCGCCTCTGGCAGGACGTACTGGTCTACTGCCATTTGTACCACGTCTGTGAAACACACTCTTCTTGGCCACCTTGGGGCCACCAGAATCACCGGCATCCTTTCCAGGGCAATCTTGCGCAGAACCCTGCCCAGCAGGGGGAAAGACATACAGGAGCCGAAATTTCTTCCATGACATTGACAGAGCGTCCGTGGCCAAGGCCAGAGGATCGTGAGACAGGGAGACAAAGGCCGGGAGCTTGTGATTGTGACGGGATGCAAACAGATCCACATCCGGTAGGCCCCACCGGTAACACAGGGACTGGAATACCCTGTTGCAGAGGGACCACTCCCCCTGACGGGAAGTCCCCCTGCTCAGAGAGTCTGCTAGAAGATTCTCTACCCCCGGGGATATAAACAGCCGAAATGCATTGAACATTGGCCTCCGCCCATGTCAGAATCCGCGACACTTCCTGGAGGGCACCCTTGCTCCGGGTCCCTCCCTGATGGTTGATGTAGGCAACCACCGTCCTGGAACCTCAGGGACTTCCAGAATCCCCCCCAACCTGATAGACTGGCATCCGTGGTGACCGTCTCCCAGGAGGGGGGCTAGCCACCACGAGAGGGACCTTCTGACCAACGGGGGAAGCACACAAAACCCGTCCAAGGATGCGGGGTTCTTGTCCCATACTGAGAGGAGGTGAAGCTGCAGAGGCCTTGAATGGAACTGAGCAAAGAGCACCGCCTCGGAGCTCGCCACCATCAGGCCCACCAGCTGCATTCCCTGCCTGAGGGAGAGCTGAGGACACGAGAGCAGGAACCTCACCTGCGCAGTCAGAGCTTCCACCTTCTGTTGAGGAAGGAATATTCGTGACTGAACCGTATCCAGAATCATCCCCAGGAATGGGGTCACCGACGAAAGGGACAGAGAGGACTTGGGATGATTGATCACCCAGCCGAAGGACTCCAGGGTGGACACCACCAGCTGAGTGTCCAGCTCCGCCTGCTGTAGAGGCCATGTGGCGATGAGGATGTCGTCCAGGTAGGGCAGCACTCGAATGCCCCCTGACCTTAGCAAAGACATCACCCCCGCCAGCACCTTGGTGAACACTCTGGGAGCTGAAGTGAGGCCAAACGTTAGGGCCACAAATTGGTAATGTTGATCTTTCAACGCGAATCTGAGAAACCTTTGATGTCCCGGGAACACAGGGATGTGAAGGTAAGCATCTTTTATGTCCACAGACGTCATAAAATCCCCTTGGCGCAGAGAGCCAACGGCCGAGCGCAGAGTTTCCATGCGAAAGCGCTTGTTCTTGACAAATTTGTTGAGGATCTTTAAATCCAGAATGGGCCTGACTGACCCATCTCTTTTGGGTACTGTGAAAAGGTTGGAGTAGAACCTCTCTCCCAATTCTCTCAAGGGAACCTTGCAAATAACTCCCAGATCCAGAAGTCCTTGGACTGCCTGCATCAGGACCTGAGCGATCCGGGACCTGATGAATCTTGAGGGGGGCCGCACAGCAAACTATCTTGTAGCCAGAGGACACTACCTCCTGAATCCACCGGTCTGAGACTTGGCGCCTCCAGACGTGCGCGAAGTGCTGTAGCCGTCCCCCCACCCTGGCGGGCGAGGGCTCTTCATCATGCCTGAGGGGTCTTGGGAGGGGCTTTGGGTTTGGTCCCCCAGGAGGAGTCAGGACGTCGCCCCCTGCTCCTATGCAAGGAGTCTGCGCAAGCCCCCGCGAAGGACACCCCTTTTTCCTGCTTAGCGCCTCTGTAGGGGGCTGAAAGGGGGCCCTGGCTACGAAAGGGCCGAGGCTGCCGCCTGCGCTGGGGTAACTTACCACCTTTAGCAAAGAGGTCTAGGCGGTCCCCAAACAGGCGTAGCGCCTTAAATGGAAGCCCAGTAAGGGCTTTCTTAGCAGCATTGTCGGCCACCCACTGGCGCAGCCATACCGCGCGGCGTATAGCCACCGCCAAGGTGGAAGATCTGGCACACAGCCTAATAGCATCATCTGATGCAGACAGGATAAAGTTCACAAATACATCACAGTTAGACAGTGCATTAATAGTATCAGTAGGCAACTCGTCTGGGCCGTCAAGTGCATTCCTGACCATAGCCCTGAGCGCTACAGCAGTAATGGCCAAAATGGCCCTAGAATAGGAGCATCGACCTCGGGGGGCAATGACCAGCACTTGACCATATCAGCAGGAAATGGATACTTCCTGTCCAAACTCTTAGGGATCCCGGGAAGTCTACTGGGATGTTCCCACTCCTTAAGCACGAGGTTATTGAAATGGGTTTGCTCAGGAAATTCCAATCGAGCCTTAGCAGTATGAAATAGCTCACCCCTTTGCCTGGGAGCCGCAACAGGGGGAGAGATGGACAAAACCTCAAAAATCTGAAGCAGTAATTTATCAGTATCATCCGGGGTCCAGTGATCAGAACCAGAATCGTCATGACCCCTAGACTTCTCATCAGATGACTCTGAGTCAGAGAACAGCTCCCCTTCGTCCGAAGGGCCATGGCCATATAGATGCGAAAACTCTTCAGACTCTGTAGGGAAAGGAGCAGAGTCAGGGATTATGTGCCGCTTTTTTGCAGTGGCCTTGCGCGCTAGAGTACTAGCAAGCAATTTTTCAACACTGGCCAGTCTAGTAGCCACAACAGTATGAGAATCCCCGCTTGTATTGGGGCGGGAAGTACCATTAGCGCCTGCTGTGCACAAGGGACGCAGACCCGTGCATTGTCACCGCTGATAGACGAGACCCCACAAGCTACACACAGCCGGGCTTGTCCCGAGGGAACCCCATTCACAATATCCTGGGATGCCTCCATATGGTGATTAATAGGCACAAGAGTCCAGTAGGGATTGACGCTATAAGCTACCCTGGATGCCCAAATGACCCGCTAGGGAAGTGGGAGTAATTATACTAGGTCCACTGGCAATTACACCGGGCCGGGAGAAGCCACTGGATTCGACCGTCTGAAAGACATAATGGGAATAGGGATGTCAGAGCCATGCGTAGTAAGCAAGGGAGATGAAAATCGCCCGCAAGGGAACTTACAGACCGAGGGAGGAGGAGGACCGCTACCGCGCGATGAGCATCTAAATGGCGCCAAGCGAACCTCGAAGGGCGGGCCAGAGCGGGCTGTGACGCGGAGCGCGCCAAGCCAGGTCCCCGCCCTCCCGAAGAGCGCGAAGCTCTGAGGCAGTAGTCAACGCAGACAAGAAACGCGAGTGTATGACACACTTAGAAAAAAAGAGAGGTTTGCCAATGAAGACGCCGCAGCGTGGCGTGAGTGGCGGCCGATAGACAATAAAAAGCAAACAGCGCAGCTCTGACACCAGGTGTATAAGCCAAGGACAATACTAAGGCCATAACGTGTACTCAAACACTAAGACCACCACACACACCCCCCCCCCCCGGGCTACGGGGGGAACGAGGGAGGATGGCAACCCTTTGTACAGGGCCCACCGCTACACGGGGCAATAGTGCGGGAGGGGCATCCCCTAGAGGCTCACCATCAGCCTAAACCGCCTACCCTTTGGTGGGGGACTGCGGTGGAGCATGGCTCCATGAGCACGCGTGGTGCTGCCTACCTTCACCCGACCAGCGCAGGCCAGGCTGGGAGGCACATCACGAAGAGGACGGGTGGGAGTAGTCCAACAGGGCCGCAGGCTTTAATAGCCCCGCTCACCTGCGAGAGAGTGATACTTCATGTCTTCGCAGTCAGCACTGCAGAGAAATCTGGGGATTTGTGGGAGGTCCCTGGGTATTTGAATGGCCGGGAGGAGCCTGTTTTTGCATGTCTCTGCAGTGCAGCGCCATCTGGCGGAGGATAACCCAAGTGTAAGTATTATATTTGGAGCAGGACGTACTGTATACTAAGAATAAAAGGCCTGGTCTACAGCACAAGGGACACTGGGTAATTACAAGCCAGAGGTATCAATCTAGCCAGAGCAGCAGGGCAGTAATAATCAACTGATAACAAATTACACCACTAGTTATGAACCATGGTTTGCAGTTCAGTAAAGCATAATGACATAAGGCGTCATCTGCAATGAAACTCTATGGAACTGATAGAAAGTCCATGTAAATGAATTAATATTAGGTTACTCAAAGTGGGACAGCTTAAACCAGTTTGTGGGTGATGGGTGTGGTAGGGGTGTGGCTTAATTAAGGGTAATTTGTTCTAGGAATATTTGGTCCATAAAAGATGTTGGTGATTAAGTCAATAGGCTCGATTCAGAGGCACATTCGTCTGGACTTTCGTAGCTGTCTGTGAAAGTTTTTGTGTGCGTTTGTCATTTTCTTTGTTTTTTTCGTTCATTTTTCATTCGTATGAACGTTCGGACTAATGCGTATATACGCTTTCGATGAACAAAAGCAAATCGGATCATTTGCGTTCGTTCGGATCATTTTCCAATAAAAATCTGATATTTTTGGTTCGTTCAGATAACTTACGTTATTGGTATGGGCTTGCGACTCATTCAGAGAGCGGATTGCCGAGGGAACGCCAACCTATAAACCCGTTTTTATTTGCTATCCCCTTACGGGACCATTTTGACCTTGGAAACAGCAGATATGAACCAGTCTAGTGCCTTTGTGGAGCATGAGGAACTCCAGCTAATGGGCACTGAAATTGTCCGGAGGGCCGAGACCACATTCCCACAGCGACGCATGCACATCGATGGCATGCATGACGTTGAGTTGTTCGAGCTCACCAGACTTAATCGCGCTTCCCTCCAAAAATTGTATAGTGAGCTACAACCATGGTTAGCCCGCACCACAAGGAAGGGGCAAGCAATTTCAGGTATGACCAAGATGCTTGGCTGCCTGCAATTTCTGGCGAACGGCTCGTTCCAGAGGCTGGGTGCCCTCTCCGTGGGGATCTCCCAGCCTACGCTGAGCCGCGTGCTATCCAAGTTTTTGGAAGGCATGGCTACCATTAGTCAGAAATATATTTGTTTTCCTGACGACATGGTAGCCAGGAACGCGATTAAGCTGGCATTTTATAACATCGCCGACATGCTCAACGTCATGGGTGCCATCGATTGCACCCACGTTGCCCTGGTGCCTCAGGCAGCCGACGAGTACATCTATAGGCAAGTACAATCTGTCATTTTTTAATATAGTTTATCTAAATGTTATTTTAAATATCTAATCCCTCCTTGTAAATAGTCCCTGTGAAATAGCATACAATGTATTTCTGTTAATCCCTCCTTGCAAATAGTCCCTGTGAAGTAGCATACAATAGTCCCCGTGAAATAGCATACAACGTATCTCTGGTAATCCCTCCTTGTAAAAAGTCCCTGTGAAATAGCATACAACGTATCTCTGGTAATCCCTCCTTGTAAATAGTCCCTGTGAAATAGCATACAATGTATCTCTGGTAATCCCTCCTTGTAAATAGTCCCTGTGAAATAGCATACAATGTATCTCTGGTAATCCAATTCCAATCAAATTACTTATTATTCTTCCCCACACTCGGCTGCAATTGTGTTCTTGACTTTATGATAGGGTCTGCACCATCTTTGCTTAGAAGCATGACACTTACTGAGTAGAGGAGAGCGGGATAAAGTGCAGGGGGCGGGTTAGAGCTGTACTTGGCTCAGACAAAGCAGATCTGGGGTCCGGAAAAGGTAACACATCCAAGAATGCTGAGCAGCACAGTCCTAAACCAATACCTGTTAGCAGTCTGCCTGATTTGCCCTCATCCGCCATCTTGGAGGTGTTAATGGTCCGAACATGCAGATGGTGTTAGGCTGTTTTTTTAGCAGAGCAATCTGTATGTTCAGGGTGTGGCTCAAATGTTACATAGCCTCTTAGACATGGTGAAGGACCGTTTTTTGGTTTCAATTTAGGGAGTAATGTGTAATTAATGTTATTTTTGTCTAATGTTTTCAGGGGATTCCGGCTATCCACTGCTTCCCTGGCTGCTGACGCCCGTCCTTCGGCCACAGAATGCGCAACAGGACGCCTACAATCGGGCCCACTGGAAGACCAGGGCTGTTGTTGAGAGGGCGTTTGGGCTATTAAAAATACAATTCTGTGAAATACTCACCTGTAGAATTGATATGAGTATACAGTACGTCCTGCTCCAGATAGATTACTTACACTTGGGGTTATCCTCCGCCAGATGGCGCTGCACTGCAGAGACATGTAAAACAGGCTCCTCCCGGCCCCTCAAATACCCAGGGACCTCCCACAAATCCCCAGCATTGAAAAGCAGTGAACAAGAAGCCGGGAGAATTTAACCACCAAAACTGGTAACTATAACAATGATAACAATCACCATACAGGGGATCCAGAATAATGCAAAAACCAGGGTGGGTGTAAGGATCTTACCTGCCTTCCGGCCCCGGTCCCGCGGCGCGTCACGGCCCCGTCCTGCTGCTGGTCCTCGGCGCCTCTCTGAGCCCGGCATGGCGGCGGCGGGTTGTGGCGGCCTCGCTGCGGGCTGTGCGGCGGGGGCAGGCGGCCCCAGGGATTCCCAGGCTGGCGCGGCTACGCTTCTCCCGGCCGGGAGCGCGCCCAGCCATTCACGTGCTCGAGCACGCTCTGTATATGCCCCCAGGCGGCGCTGCTCCCAGCGCATCCGCCGGGGGGCGAGTTCTAATTAGTGTTGCTCTGTCCTGGTGGGAGATGGGCCCAGAGACTGGATAACCCGTCTGGCCTGGGCAGGTCCAGTTCCTGGGACCATTCCCATTGGGTTTGTTGCACCAATCACCACACTTCCCTCTCCTTTCCTTTCCCCTCTTCCCATAGGCCAGTCCTCCCTTTATTACCCTGCTGCCCTATTGTCCAGTGCCCGTTATAGCCTCTGGTTAATAGGGTGTGCGTTCTAGTCTGCGTTTATTGTGTTCAACTCGGCTTTGTCTCTGACCATCCTTGTCTGCTGCCCGTCCTGACTCCGCTTGTGCCTGATCCCTCTGTTACCGCGTTTTGGTGCTCACCGGGTTTGACCTCGGCTCGTTTTGACTATTCTTCGCTTGACCCCTTGGATACCGCGCTCTGTGACCACCCGGCTTGACCTCGGCTTGTTTCTGGACCTCTCTGATAGACTCTCCGCTTGTAATCCCATTTACATCCCGGCATCCATATTCGGGATACCCCGCCGTTCACCCGTCTCCACCTTAAGCCGGTAATCTTTGCGCCAACTAAGTCCTGGGGGTAACCGAGTCTGGAGAGGCACAATCTGCGTCTCCTGCGAGCGGGGACTTGTCTAAAGGCAGAAGAGGCGGTGGAGATTGGGGATTATCTGGCTTAAGAGAGAAGGGTGTCCAGCGCCTAACAGTATAACGGGCCAGAAAAGAATGGACCAGATATTGGAGCAGGTGCAGGCCTTAACCGCGGCCGTTGAGCACCTGGCCCATCGCGTGGCGGCCCAGGAGAACCGTCCAGCTACGATTAACACCAGCCCTCAAGGGGCTTCGGCCGCATCATCAGTGGAACCCAAAATTCCACTTCCAGATAAGTTCTCTGGAGACAGAGCCAAATTTGCAAATTTTCGGGACTCGTGTAAGCTCTACTTTCATCTTCGACCAGCCTCATCCGGGTCACAGGAGCAGCGCGTGGGTCTCGTTATCTCCCTCCTCCAAGGGGATCCACAATCATGGGCCTTCAGTCTGTCACCCCAGGATCCGGCTCGTCTTTCTGTGGATAGTTTCTTCTCAGCTATGGAGATTTTATATGATGATCCTGACAGAGGGGCCACAGCAGACGCAAAGCTTCGTACCTTACGCCAAGGACGACGGCCAGCTGAAGAATACTGCTCAGAGTTTCGACGATGGGCGGTCGATTCACGTTGGAACGATCCGGCGCTATGCGGTCAGTTCAGGCTAGGCTTGTCTGACTCCATCAAGGACATTCTTGTGAACTATCCAGTTCCTCAGACATTGGACGAAACCATGCATTTGGCCATTCGCATTGACCGACGTCTGCGGGAGAGACGCTTGGAAAAAGGGTCACACCCCGACTCCAGCTTGAGAGCCGAAGTCCCAGCCTTGCCTTCCTCTGAGGAGGCCATGCAGCTGGGCGCCACCAGGCTCACTGAAGCTGAGAGACGTCGACGCTTGTCAGAAGGTCTCTGCCTTTACTGTGGCGGAATAGGTCACATGGTCAGAGCCTGCCCCAAGAAGCCGTCGGGAAACTTCAGAGCCTAGGGAGAATCGAGGGGACCCACCTAGGCTGTAAGGTATCTCCTCGTGTATTGTCTCCATTTATGATTCCGGTCCAGGTAAAACTTGACCTAGAATGTATCAGTCTGGAAGCTCTCTTAGATTGTGGTGCAGCGGGGAACTTCCTTGACTTTGATTTAGCTCAAAGCCTAGGAATTCCGCTCCAGTCCCTTCCCGTAGCCATTCGGGTCTCTGCCATTGATGACACACCAATTGCGGGGGGGCTCGTTCAATATAGAACCTCACCAGTCCTGCTTAGAGTGGGAGCGGGGCATTCTGAATTAATTTCCCTTTTAGTTCTAAAAATGCCTTCAACCCCTCTAGTTCTTGGGTTACCTTGGCTACAGAAACATAATCCCCAAATCGATTGGGTAACTAGGCAAATTGTTAAATGGGGCCCTCTATGCTTTCATTCCTGTCTGGAACTTCCAGTGCGAGCCACTCAGTTATCCCCTGAAGAAGTGCCTAGCCCATATCTAGATTTTTCTGATGTATTCTCTGAAAAAGCGGCTGATAAACTTCCCCCTCATAGACCTTGGGATTGCCCCATCGAGCTTCTCCCGGGTACTATGCCGCCTAGGGGGAAAATCTTCAATTTAACACGAGCCGAAAATCTTGCTATGCGGGAGTATATCGCTGAGAACCTCAAGAAGGGTTTCATACGGGCGTCCTCTTCTCCGGCAGGGGCAGGGTTTTTCTTTGTCGAGAAAAAAGATGGGGGACTCCGGCCCTGTATCGATTACCGGGGTTTGAACAAAATAACGGTTAAGAATAAGTATCCCCTGCCTTTAATTGATGGGCTGTTCACTCAGGTGGTTGGGGCCCAAGTGTTTTCCAAATTAGATCTCCGCGGGGCCTATAATCTTATTAGGATTCGGCAGGGAGATGAATGGAAAAATACCATTTTGTGAAATACTCACCTGTAAAATGGGTATTATAAGTATGTCACACACCCCGCTTCAAGATATCCATAACATGTGGGTAATACCGACCTGAAGTGGGCGTTCCTGCAGAGATGATAGCAAAAAAGAAAGCCCCTCCCTGATCCATAAATACCTGGGACCTCCCACTCATCACCCAGTATATAGAAGCAGTAAGGTAAGGGACCAGGAAGAGGCAAAAATAAGTCATAACCACTAGTGATGAGCGAGTAGTATTCGACCGAGCCGGTATTCGATCGAATACTACGCTGTTCGTCATACTCTATTTCGATCGAGTACAGCGGCGATGGCGCACTCACAATTCGTTTCCCCTCCCACCTTCCCTGGCGCGTTTTTTACACCAATCACCATGCAGGGGCGGTGGGACAGGCCCTGGGAGGACGCTGGCATCGCGAAAACGGCGTCTACACGCATTGGCTGGAAAAACCATGTGACCTCGAATATACAAAACTCAGCACTTCCTCTTCGTCAGCATTAGCAGCTTGAACTTAGTGAGGGACAGACGCTCACAGCAGGGAAAGACAGGCTGTCGCTGGCAGGGCCCCAGAAGCTCGGAATATCGCTTTTACCACCATCTATACCAGCTACCAGAAGACAAGAGAGTCATTAAGAGCTCTTATTAGGGCTACTACGCTGAACAGTATATGGCTCATATGTAGGCAGGCAGGGCCCCAGAAGCTCAGAATATAGCTTTTACCACCATATATACCAGCTACCAGAAGACAAGAGAGTCCTTAAGAGCCCTAATTAGGGCTACTACGCTGAACAGTATATAGCTCATATTCTATGTAGTCAGGCAGGGCCCCAGAAGCTCAGAATATAGCTTTTACCACCATATATACCAGCTACCAGAAGACAAGAGAGTCCTTAAGAGCCCTTATTAGGGCTACTACGCTGAACAGTATATAGCTCATATTCTATGTAGTCAGGCAGGGCCCCAGAAGCTCAGAATATAGCTTTTACCACCATATATACCAGCTACCAGAAGACAAGAGAGTCCTTAAGAGCCCTTATTAGGGCTACTACGCTGAACAGTATATAGCTCATTTTCTATGTAGTCAGGCAGGGCCCCAGAAGCTCAGAATATAGCTTTTACCACCATATATACCAGCTACCAGAAGACAAGAGAGTCCTTAAGAGCCCTTATTAGGGCTACTACGCTGAACAGTATATAGCTCATATTCTATGTAGTCAGGCAGGGCCCCAGAAGCGCAGAATATAGCTTTTACCACCATATATACCAGCTACCAGAAGACAAGAGAGTCCTTAAGAGCCCTTATTAGGGCTACTACGCTGAACAGTATATAGCTCATTTTCTATGTAGTCAGGCAGGGCCCCAGAAGCTCAGAATATAGCTTTTACCACCATATATACCAGCTACCAGAAGACAAGAGAGTCCTTAAGAGCCCTTATTAGGGCTACTACGCTGAACAGTATATAGCTCATATCCTATGTAGTCAGGCAGGGCCCCAGAAGCTCAGAATATAGCTTTTACCACCATATATACCAGCTACCAGAAGACAAGAGAGTCCTTAATCCCTTATTAGTGCTGCTATGTTGAACAGTATATAGCTCATATCCTATGTAGGCAGGCAGGGCCCCAGAAGCTCAGAATATAGCTTTTACCACCATATATACCAGCTACCAGAAGACAAGAGAGTCCTTAAGAGCCCTTATTAGGGCTACTATGCTGAACAGTATATAGCTCATTTTCTATGTAGTCAGGCAGGGCCCCAGAAGCTCAGAATATAGCTTTTACCACCATATATACCAGCTACCAGAAGACAAGAGAGTCCTTAAGAGCCCTTATTAGGGCTACTACGCTGAACAGTATATAGCTCATATTCTATGTAGTCAGGCAGGGCCCCAGAAGCTCAGAATATAGCTTTTACCACCATATATACCAGCTACCAGAAGACAAGAGAGTCCTTAAGAGCCCTTATTAGGGCTACTACGCTGAACAGTATATAGCTCATTTTCTATGTAGTCAGGCAGGGCCCCAGAAGCTCAGAATATAGCTTTTACCACCATATATACCAGCTACCAGAAGACAAGAGAGTCCTTAAGAGCCCTTATTAGGGCTACTACGCTGAACAGTATATAGCTCATATCCTATGTAGTCAGGCAGGGCCCCAGAAGCTCAGAATATAGCTTTTACCACCATATATACCAGCTACCAGAAGACAAGAGAGTCCTTAATCCCTTATTAGTGCTGCTATGTTGAACAGTATATAGCTCATATCCTATGTAGGCAGGCAGGGCCCCAGAAGCTCAGAATATAGCTTTTACCACCATATATACCAGCTACCAGAAGACAAGAGAGTCCTTAAGAGCCCTTATTAGGGCTACTACGCTGAACAGTATATAGCTCATTTTCTATGTAGTCAGGCAGGGCCCCAGAAGCTCAGAATATAGCTTTTACCACCATATATACCAGCTACCAGAAGACAAGAGAGTCCTTAAGAGCCCTTATTCGGGCTACTACGCTGAACAGTATATAGCTCATTTTCTATGTAGTCAGGCAGGGCCCCAGAAGCTCAGAATATAGCTTTTACCACCATATATACCAGCTACCAGAAGACAAGAGAGTCCTTAAGAGCCCTTATTAGGGCTACTACGCTGAACAGTATATAGCTCATATTCTATGTAGTCAGGCAGGGCCCCAGAAGCTCAGAATATAGCTTTTACCACCATATATACCAGCTACCAGAAGACAAGAGAGTCCTTAATCCCTTATTAGTGCTGCTATGTTGAACAGTATATAGCTCATATCCTATGTAGGCAGGCAGGGCCCCAGAAGCTCAGAATATAGCTTTTACCACCATATATACCAGCTACCAGAAGACAAGAGAGTCCTTAGGAGCCCTTATTAGGGCTAATACGCTGAACAGTATATAGCTCATATTCTATGTAGTCAGGCAGGGCCCCAGAAGCTCAGAATATAGCTTTTACCACCATATATACCAGCTACCAGAAGACAAGAGAGTCCTTAATCCCTTATTAGTGCTGCTATGTTGAACAGTATATAGCTCATATTCTATGTAGTCAGGCAGGGCCCCAGAAGCTCAGAATATAGCTTTTACCACCATATATACCAGCTACCAGAAGACAAGAGAGTCCTTAAGAGCCCTTATTAGGGCTACTACGCTGAACAGTATATAGCTCATATTCTATGTAGTCAGGCAGGGCCCCAGAAGCTCAGAATATAGCTTTTACCACCATATATACCAGCTACCAGAAGACAAGAGAGTCCTTAATCCCTTATTAGTGCTGCTATGTTGAACAGTATATAGCTCATATCCTATGTAGGCAGGCAGGGCCCCAGAAGCTCAGAATATAGCTTTTACCACCATATATACCAGCTACCAGAAGACAAGAGAGTCATTAAGAGCCCTTATTAGGGCTACTATGCTGAACAGTATATAGCTCTTATGTAGGCAGGCAGGGCCCCAGAAGCTCAGAATATAGCTTTTACCACCATATATACCAGCTACCAGAAGACAAGAGAGTCCTTAAGAGCCCTTATTAGGGCTACTACGCTGAACAGTATATAGCTCATTTTCTATGTAGTCAGGCAGGGCCCCAGAAGCTCAGAATATAGCTTTTACCACCATATATACCAGCTACCAGGAGAGTCCTTAATCCCTTATTAGTGCTGCTATGTTGAACAGTATATAGATCATATCCTATGTAGGCAGGCAGGGCCCCAGAAGCTCAGAATATAGCTTTTACCACCATATATACCAGCTACCAGAAGACAAGAGAGTCCTTAAGAGCCCTTATTAGGGCTACTACGCTGAACAGTATATAGCTCATTTTCTATGTAGGCAGGCAGGGCCCCAGAAGCTCAGAATATAGCTTTTACCACCATATATACCAGCTACCAGAAGACAAGAGAGTCCTTAATCCCTTATTAGTGCTGCTATGTTGAACAGTATACAGCTCATATCCTATGTAGGCAGGCAGGGCCCCAGAAGCTCAGAATATAGCTTTTACCACCATATATACCAGCTACCAGAAGACAAGAGAGTCCTTAAGAGCCCTTATTAGGGCTACTACGCTGAACAGTATATAGCTCATTTTCTATGTAGGCAGGCAGGGCCCCAGAAGCTCAGAATATAGCTTTTACCACCATATATACCAGCTACCAGAAGACAAGAGAGTCCTTAATCCCTTATTAGTGCTGCTATGTTGAACAGTATATAGCTCATATCCTATGTAGGCAGGCAGGGCCCCAGAAGCTCAGAATATAGCTTTTACCACCATATATACCAGCTACCAGAAGACAAGAGAGTCATTAAGAGCCCTTATTAGGGCTACTATGCTGAACAGTATATAGCTCTTATGTAGGCAGGCAGGGCCCCAGAAGCTCAGAATATAGCTTTTACCACCATATATACCAGCTACCAGAAGACAAGAGAGTCCTTAAGAGCCCTTATTAGGGCTACTACGCTGAACAGTATATAGCTCATTTTCTATGTAGTCAGGCAGGGCCCCAGAAGCTCAGAATATAGCTTTTACCACCATATATACCAGCTACCAGAAGACAAGAGAGTCCTTAATCCCTTATTAGTGCTGCTATGTTGAACAGTATATAGCTCATATCCTATGTAGGCAGGCAGGGCCCCAGAAGCTCAGAATATAGCTTTTACCACCATATATACCAGCTACCAGAAGACAAGAGAGTCCTTAAGAGCCCTTATTAGGGCTACTACGCTGAACAGTATATAGCTCATTTTCTATGTAGGCAGGCAGGGCCCCAGAAGCTCAGAATATAGCTTTTACCACCATATATACCAGCTACCAGAAGACAAGAGAGTCCTTAATCCCTTATTAGTGCTGCTATGTTGAACAGTATATAGCTCATATCCTATGTAGGCAGGCAGGGCCCCAGAAGCTCAGAATATAGCTTTTACCACCATATATACCAGCTACCAGAAGACAAGAGAGTCATTAAGAGCCCTTATTAGGGCTACTATGCTGAACAGTATATAGCTCTTATGTAGGCAGGCAGGGCCCCAGAAGCTCAGAATATAGCTTTTACCACCATATATACCAGCTACCAGAAGACAAGAGAGTCCTTAAGAGCCCTTATTAGGGCTACTACGCTGAACAGTATATAGCTCATTTTCTATGTAGTCAGGCAGGGCCCCAGAAGCTCAGAATATAGCTTTTACCACCATATATACCAGCTACCAGAAGACAAGAGAGTCCTTAATCCCTTATTAGTGCTGCTATGTTGAACAGTATATAGCTCATATCCTATGTAGGCAGGCAGGGCCCCAGAAGCTCAGAATATAGCTTTTACCACCATATATACCAGCTACCAGAAGACAAGAGAGTTCTTAAGAGCCCTTATTAGGGCTACTACGCTGAACAGTATATAGCTCATATTCTATGTAGGCAGGCAGGGCCCCAGAAGCGCAGAATATAGCTTTTACCACCATATATACCAGCTACCAGAAGACAAGAGAGTCATTAAGAGCCCTTATTAGGGCTACTATGCTGAACAGTATATAGCTCTTATGTAGGCAGGCAGGGCCCCAGAAGCTCAGAATATCGCATTTACCACCATATATACCAGCTACCAGAAGACAAGAGAGTCATTAAGAGCCCTTATTAGGGCTACTATGCTGAACAGTATATAGCTCTTATGTAGGCAGGCAGGGCCCCAGAAGCTCAGAATATCGCATTTACCACCATATATACCAGCTACCAGAAGACAAGAGAGTCATTGAGAGCCCTTATTAGGGCTGCTATGTTTTAAAAATTGTGTGGAGGCCCAAGAGCTGAGACCTTTTAAAAATTGTGTGGAGGCCCAAGAGCTGAGACCTTTTAAAAATTGTGTGGAGGCCCAAGAGCTGAGACCTTTTAAAAATTGTGTGGAGGCCCAAGAGCTGAGACCTCTCAAACATTGTGTGGAGTCCCACGAGCTGAGACCTCTTAAAAATTGTGTGGAGGCCCAAGAGCTGAGACCTTTTAAAAATTGTGTGGAGGCCCAAGAGCTGAGACCTTTTAAAAATTGTGTGGAGGCCCAAGAGCTGAGACCTTTTAAAAATTGTGTGGAGGCCCAAGAGCTGAGACCTTTTAAAAATTGTGTGGAGGCCCAAGAGCTGAGACCTTTTAAAAATTGTGTGGAGGCCCAAGAGCTGAGACCTTTTAAAAATTGTGTGGAGGCCCAAGAGCTGAGACCTCTTAAAAATTGTGTGGAGGCCCAAGAGCTGAGACCTCTTAAAAATTGTGTGGAGGCCCAAGAGCTGAGACCTCTTAAAAATTGATTGTATTAAGCCTAAGAGGTGAGCCATAATTTTTTTCATTAATACAGCAATTCTACGGCGGTTAAGGAGGAGGAGGAGGAGGAGGAGGAAATGGCACTTCATACAGATGGCACTTCACTCTTGGCTGCTTTCCACTGTTGTACAAGCAAAGTCCGGGTCAATCCACTTGCTGTTCATTTTGATTAGCGTCAGCCTGTCGGCACTGTCGGTTGACAGGCGGCTGCGCTTATCGGTTATAATGCCCCCGGCTGCGCTGAACACCCTTTCTGATAGCACGCTGGCGGCAGGGCAGGCAAGCACCTCCAAGGCGTACAGGGACAGTTCCAGCCACGTGTCCAACTTGGAGACCCAGTAAGTGTAGGTCGCCGAGGGATCGGGGAGGACAGGGGTGTGGTCTGCCAGGTAGTCCCGCAACATCCGCCGATACTTGTCCCTCCTGCTGATAGCGGGCCCCGCAGTGATGGAAGTTGCACGAGGGGGTGACATGAACGTGTCCCACACCTTGGAGAGTGTTCCCCTGGTGGCTGTGGGCCTGATCGATGTTGTCAGACTCTGGGAGACACTCTCCTCTCTGCTGCCAGCGATGCTGGGTGGGAAAATCTGCATCATGTTCTGCAAGAGTTCCCTCTGGTATTCCAGTAATCGATTCGTCCTCTCCTCTACCGGAATAAAAGAGGAGAAGTTATCTTTATACCGGGGGTCCAGGAGTGCGAAGACCCAGTATAGTTTGTTCTCCAATATCCGGACAACACGTATGTCCCGGGAAAAGCAGCCCAGCATGAAGTCAGCCATGTGTGCCAGACTCTGAGTAGGCATGACCTCACTGCCCCCACCAGAAGGATCATTTTCCATTTCCTCCTCCTCTCCGCCCCATCCGCGCTGAACCAATGGGACGCACACAGCCTGACTGCTACCCTCGCCGCCAGCATCCTCTTCCACAGCCACCTCCACGTTGTCCTCCTCCTCCTCATCCTGCAACTGCCACCGAGCAGCAGACAAAAGTGTGGTCTGACTGTCTACCTGCGTTGCGTCTCCTCCTACCCCCATCTCCTCTGTGTGCAATGCGTTCTCCCTTATTGCGATGAGCGATTCTTTAAGGACGCCTAGGAGCGGGATGGTTACGCTCACTATAGCGTCCTCGCTGCTGACCTTCTTAGTGGACTCCTCAAAGATACGCAATACATCGCATATGTCTGCCATCCATGGCCACTCGTGGTTGGCAAACTGAGGGAGCTGAGTTGGAGGCACGCATGGATGCATCATCTGGTACTCCATCAATGCTTTCTGCTGCTCACACACCCTGGCCAACATGCAATAGGTGGAATTCCAGCGAGTGGGCAGGTCGCACAACAGCCGATGTTGAGGCAAATGGAGGCGTTGCTGGATTTTTTTTTAAGCTAGCAGCAGCTACAGTTGACTTCCGAAAGTGAGCGCACAAGCGCCGCACTTTGACCAGTAGCTCTGCCAGGTTGGGGTAAGTCTTTAGAAACTTTTGTACTACCAAATTAAAAACGTGGGCCAGGCATGGTACGTGATTGAGTTCTGCAAGCTCCAGAGCCGCCACCAGGTTACGGCCGTTATCGCACACGACCATGCCTGGTCCTAGCTGCAGCGGCGACAGCCACATCTCTGTCTGCTGCAATATGGCGTGCCTCACCTCTGCGGCGCTGTGCTTCCTGTCGCCCAAGCTGATGAGCTTAAGCACCGCCTGCTGACGTCTCCCCGTGCCAGTGCTGCAACGCTTCCAGCTAGGGGCTGAGGGCGATGTTAAGGCAGAGGAGGAGGAGGAGGAGGAGGAGGAAGAGGAGGGGGGTCTATCAGAACCTGTGCTGGCAATCTTGGGCGGGGGTGGTATGTAGGCCGTCCCTGTTTGCGACCCCGTCCCCGCTTCCACAACATTCACCCAGTGTGCCGTCAAAGAGATGTAGCGTCCTTGGCCGCAAGCGCTTGTCCACGAGTCGGTGGTCAAGTGGACCTTTGCGCTGACTGCGTACCTCAGGGTCCGCCTGATGTTACGCGACACGTGCTGGTGCAGGGCGGGGACGCCACACCGGGAAAAATAGTGGCGGCTAGGGACGGAATAGCGAGGTGCGGCAGCCGCCATCAGGTCGCGGAAGGCCTGCGTCTCTACAAGCCAAAATGGCAACATCTCCAGGGCCAGCAGTTTGGAGATGAGGCAGGTTAAGGCTTGGGCTTGGGGGTGACTGGAGGCGTACTTCCGCCTGCGGTTGAACGCCTGCGAGATGGACAGTTGATGGGACGAGGAGATGGAAGGTGCAGACGAAGATGCGGGGGAAGGGGGGGCTGAAGGAGAAGGCCCCAAAGTAGCCGAGGCAGAGGCAGATGTGGAGGTGTCCTGGC
The DNA here is from genome assembly GCA_027917425.1 of Gastrophryne carolinensis. Classification (NCBI taxonomy): domain Eukaryota; kingdom Metazoa; phylum Chordata; class Amphibia; order Anura; family Microhylidae; genus Gastrophryne; species Gastrophryne carolinensis. The sequence goes on along the minus strand of CM051237.1, from coordinate 41,606,837 downwards.
TGGAGGTCTGGACCGCAGTGGCAGCACACAACAAAGGGGAAGAGGCAGTGGCAGCAAGACGGGGCGCAGGTTGTATTGCGTTTGCTCTCTCCCACTCAGCCCAGTGCTTGAATTCCAAGTGACGGCGCATGCCTGAGGTGGTCAGATTGCTCTTCTCAGAGCCCCTACTCAGTTTTGAGTGGCAGATTGCGCAAACCGCGCTCAGTTTGTCATCCGCGCAAACATTAAAAAATCTCCACACCACAGAAGTACGAGGCCTCGATGGGGGAGCTTCGCGCGACTGCCTGCTGCCGGGAAGAGCTTCGGCCCTGCTGGCTGTGGCCTGCCTTCTCTGTCTGGACTGTCCTCTGCCTCTGGACTGTCCTCTGCCTCTTGCTGCCTTATTCGGTGATGCGCAGACCGCATCTCCACTGCTTTCCCCGCTGGACATCACCCCTGTCCAAGTGGGGTCGGTCATTTCGTCGTCCACCACCTCCTCTTCCACTTCCTCTCTCTGCTCCTCCTCCTGCCCACTGGACATTCCAACAGCCTCCCTTGATGGCAACTGCGTCTCATCATCATCATCGCTCATGATAGCAGATGCTGGTTCCGGGTCCACATCACTAGCAGATGGCGGATACTCAAGTGTTTGGGCATCACTACAAACAAATTCCTCTGCTAGCTCCTGGGATTCTTGCAGCACATCTGGAAAAGGACCCGAAAAGAGGTCCTGGGAGGGGTCAAGGGTGGGCTGACTCTGTTGGCCAGGTTGGGAGGAAGGAGGGTCAGAGTGAGACTGTGTGGATGACTGGGTGGTGGACAAGTGACTGGAAGCGTTATCGGCCATCCATTGCACCACCTGTTCACGCTGCTCAGGCTTTAACAGAGGTGTACCCCGCCCCCCGCATAACTGTCCCATAAAGGCAGGGAAGCTGGATGAGCGTAATGCTGGCTGCCCCTCATCAGCACGCATTGTATCCCCACTGGCTTCAACGCGGTTTGTGCCCCCACCAGCATTTCCGCGCCCCCGTCCTCGTCCACGTCCCTTTGCGCTAGCCCTCCGCATTTCAGACGTTTTACTTTTTTGGCCACGCGTTATGCCAAATATAAAAATATTTTTAAGAAGAACACCTGGCTATACAGCCGTATACTGCCAGAAGGTGAAATGGTGCCTATACGCACCGGGTATATAACAAGGTTTTGTTGGTAAAGAGGACACAAAACAGTAGTGCCAAATATAAAAAATATTTTTAAGAAAAACACCTGGCTATACAGCCGTATACTGCCAGAAGGTGAAATGGTGCCTATACGCACCGTGTATAAAACAGTGTTTTGTTGGCACAGAGGACACAAAACAGTAGTGCAAAATATAGTTTTGTATATAGGTGCTAATACACCACTGAAGTCTTTCTGTCCCTATTCCAGCATCAGCAGCTACCCCTCACTAAAGCAGCCGTTTTGAGCAGAGTGTATATAGTTTTGTATATAGGTGGTAATACACCACTGAAGTCTTTCTGTCCCTATTCCAGCAGCAGCAGCTACCCCTCACTAAAGCAGCCGTAGCTGCAGCACTAATAAGTGCTCAGCTCTTGGGCCTCCACACAATGTTTGAGAGGTCTCAGCTCTTGGGCCTCCACACAATTTTTAAAAGGTCTCAGCTCTTGGGCCTCCACACAATTTTTAAAAGGTCTCAGCTCTTGGGCCTCCACACAATTTTTAAGAGGTCTCAGCTCGTGGGACTCCACACAATGTTTGAGAGGTCTCAGCTCTTGGGCCTCCACACAATTTTTAAGAGGTCTCAGCTCGTGGGACTCCACACAATGTTTGAGAGGTCTCAGCTCGTGGGACTCCACACAATGTTTGAGAGGTCTCAGCTCTTGGGCCTCCACACAATGTTTGAGAGGTCTCAGCTCTTGCGCCTCCACACAATTTTTAAAAGGTCTCAGCTCTTGGGCCTCCACACAATTTTTAAAAGGTCTCAGCTCTTGGGCCTCCACACAATTTTTAACAGGTCTCAGCTCGTGGGACTCCACACAATGTTTGAGAGGTCTCAGCTCTTGGGCCTCCACACAATTTTTAAGAGGTCTCAGCTCGTGGGACTCCACACAATGTTTGAGAGGTCTCAGCTCTTGGGCCTCCACACAATGTTTGAGAGGTCTCAGCTCTTGGGCCTCCACACAATGTTTGAGAGGTCTCAGCTCTTGGGCCTCCACACAATGTTTAAGAGGTCTCAGCTCGTGGGACTCCACACAATGTTTGAGAGGTCTCAGCTCTTGGGCCTCCACACAATTTTTAAAAGGTCTCAGCTCTTGGGCCTCCACACAATTTTTAAAAGGTCTCAGCTCTTGGGACTCCACACAATGTTTGAGAGGTCTCAGCTCTTGGGCCTCCACACAATTTTTAAAAGGTCTCAGCTCTTGGGCCTCCACACAATTTTTAAGAGGTCTCAGCTCCTGGGACTCCACACAATGTTTGAGAGGTCTCAGCTCTTGGGCCTCCACACAATTTTTAAGAGGTCTCAGCTCGTGGGACTCCACACAATGTTTGAGAGGTCTCAGCTCTTGGGCCTCCACACAATTTTTAAAAGGTCTCAGCTCTTGGGCCTCCACACAATGTTTGAGAGGTCTCAGCTCTTGGGCCTCCACACAATTTTTAAAAGGTCTCAGCTCTTGGGCCTCCACACAATTTTTAAAAGGTCTCAGCTCTTGGGCCTCCACACAATTTTTAAAAGGTCTCAGCTCTTGGGCCTCCACACAATTTTTAAAAGGTCTCAGCTCTTGGGCCTCCACACAATTTTTAAAAGGTCTCAGCTCTTGGGACTCCACACAATGTTTGAGAGGTCTCAGCTCTTGGGCCTTCACACAATTTTTAAGAGGTCTCAGATCTTGGGCCTCCACACAATTTTTAAGAGGTCTCAGCTCTAAGCTTCCCTTACTGCTGGGGTGACACACTGTAACAAACCTCCTCCTGTAAGCTTCCCTGACTGCTGGGGTGACACACTGTAACAAACCTCCTCCTGTAAGCTTCCCTTACTGCTGGGGTGACACACTGTAACAAACCTCATCCTTTAAGCTTCCCTTACTGCTGGGGTGACACAATGACACAAGAGGACATGTCTGACCACATCTCACACACACACACACACACACACACACACACACACACACACACACACACAATGACAATTAGGGGTGGGGTCTATCTATTTTCCCCCTTGCCTATGCCATCTGTGGTTGTCATTAGGCAACGTGATTTTAAGGGGTGCAGAATTTTGTTCTTTTTTGTACAGTTTGGCTTGGGGTCCATGGCAATGTAGAGGAAAGAAGGTTTCCTTGTCTTGTCTCACTTTACGTAGAAGTAATATTGTGTTTGGAGTGTATTGTTGAGAGGCTGTGATAGTGGCGTAATAGTGCGACTTGGGCGCGTTATATGCACCCAGACATGCTTCCCCTGCTGTCCCAGTTGCATTCCAGCAGTGTTGGCATCATTTTCTGATGTTTCAGGGTGGACTTGGTGACCTCCAAGTGGTCGAATTGAGATTTCCAAGTGTCGAGCATTTTTTTCCCATAGACTATAATGGGATTCAATATTCGGTCGAGTAGTCGAGTAACGCGGTCTATTCGAATCGAAATTTCGAATATTTCACTACTCGCTCATCTCTAATAACCACGCAAAGTTCACAAAATAAAGGATCCAGAATACAAGAAGGGCGGGTGAAGCGGGGTGTGTGACATACTTATAATACCCATTTTACAGGTGAGTATTTCACAAAATGGTATTATTCTAAGTATGTCACACACCCCGCTTCAAGATATCCATAACATGTGGGACATCCAATAGCAGTGTCCATAAAAAGGGCGGGGATCCAAAACAAGGCAACAATGCACAACTTAAACCACAACAGCTTGCAGAACTTTGCGGCCAAAAACAGCATCCGCTGGGGCCCGAACATCAACCTTGTAAAACTTGGAAAAAGTGTGAACAGAGGACCAAGTAGCGGCCTTACAAACTTGCTCAACAGAGGCCTGGTGCTGGAAAGCCCAGGACGCTCCAACCGCACGAGTAGAATGAGCAGTAACACGAAAAGGGGGACTCCTCCCCTTGGCAGAATAGGCCCCAATGATGGCCTGACGAATCCATTTACTAATGGAAGATTTGGCAGGAGCCAAACCTTTCCTAGGCCCAAAGGGCACCACAAAAAAAAGCATCAGTCTTACGAAAGGAAGACGTAACCACCAGATAATATTTCACAACACGAACCACATCCAAGGAATGCAGCGCCCTTTCCTTGTCGTTGCTGGGATTAGGACATAGAGAAGGCAGAACAATGTCCTGATTCAGATGAAAGGCAGAGACCACCTTAGGAAGAAAATCCGGCTTGAAACGAAAAACAACCTTGTCCTGATGCCTTTCGAAGTACGGAGCTTTAATGGATAAAGTTGCCAACTCAGAAACACGCCTAACTGAAGTGATAGCCACCAAAAAGGCCACCCTTTGAGTAAGTGAAGACAAAGCAATCTCATTCAAGGGCTCAAACGGAGGACCCTGAAGAGCAGAAAGAACCAGGTTCAAATCCCAAACTGGAACAAAAGGCTTCCTAGGAGGCCGAACATGCGTAACTCCTTGGAAAAAGGTCTTGACTAAGGGATGAAGTGCAAAGGACCTTTGAAAGAACACCGCCAGGGCAGAAACCTGCCCCTTCAAGGTACTAAGTTGAAGCCCCAGATCCAGACCATGTTGAAGAAACTCCAAGATTCTGGAAATGGAGAACTCCCGACAAGAGAAAGACCTACTTTCACACCAGTCAATATAGGACCTCCAAGTCCTATAGTAAATAGTAGAAGAAGAGCGCTTTCTGGCGCTAATAAGAGTCTGAACCACTGCGTCAGAAAGACCCTCCTCCTTCAAGATGGCGGTTTCAGCAGCCACGCCGTCAAAGCCAGCGAAGGTAAATTGGGATAACGCAGCCGACCCTGGGTGAGCAGGTCCGGCAGTAGAGGCAGAACGAACTGATCCTCTGCCAGTCTTACCAGGTCTGCGAACCAAACCTGCCTTGGCCACCTTGGTGCCACCAGAATCGCCGACGCGCCCTCCAGGGCCAGCTTGCGCACCACTCTGGCTACCATTGGAAACGGAGGGAACAGGTAAAGAAACCCCAGATCCCTCCAGTCCAGAGACATGGCATCCACTGCCAGAGCCAGAGGATCCTGCGAGAGAGACACAAAGACTGGAAGCTTGTGATTGTGACGAGAGGCAAAGAGGTCCACCGCTGGGAACCCCCACCTGAGACAGATCAAACGAAACACAGCGGGACTGAGAGACCACTCCCCCTGACGAGAGGAGGCTCTGCTCAGAGAGTCCGCCTCCGTGTTCTCCACTCCCGGAATGTAGACTGCTGAGATAAACGGGACGTGGCTCTCCACCCAGTCCAGAATCAAAGACACTTCCCTGAGGGCACTCCTGCTGCGAGTCCCTCCCTGGTGATTGATGTAAGCAACCGCCGTCCGGTTGTCCGACCGGACCTGGACAGGCAGGCCCCGCAACTGATGAGTCAAGCGAAACAGAACCAACCTGATGGCTCTCAACTCCAGAACATTGATGGGCTCGTGAGCCTCCTGCGGGCCCCACAGACCCTGAAACTGGAGGTCCTTCCAAACACCCCCCCAACCTGACAGACTGGCATCCGTGGTGACAGTTTCCCAACGTGGAGCCAGAACAGATCTGCCCTTCAACAGATTGATTGACCCCAGCCACCATTGCAGGGATCGACGAACTCGGGGAGTCATCAGGAAGTACTGATCCAACGATAGAGGAGACTTGTCCCAAACCTTCAACAGATGAAGCTGAAGCGTCCTTGTATGAAACTGCGCAAAAGGAACCGCCTCGAATGAGGCCACCATTAACCCCACCAGCCTCATCCCTAGACGGATGGCTGGACGAGGGGCCGACAAGAGAAGCCGAACTAACTCCTGAATCAAAAGAATCTTGGCCTGGGGCAGAAACACCCTGGCCTGCGAAGTGTCCAGAGACATTCCCAGAAAGGTCACTACTCTGGACGGAGAAAGAGAAGACTTGGGGTGGTTGACCACCCAACCGAACCTCTCCAGAGTGGACACCACCACTCTGGTGTCCAACTCCGCTTGGTTGAAAGAAGAGGCCATGATCAGAAGATCGTCCAAATAGGGCACAATGCGGATACCCTGAACCCTTAGCAGAGCCATCACCCCCGCTAGCACCTTGGTGAACACCCGAGGAGCCGAGGTGAGACCGAAAGGGAGTGCTACAAACTGAAAATGCCGATCCTCCACCACGAACCTGAGAAACCTCTGGTGTGCTGGAAAAATTGGAACGTGTAGATAAGCATCCTTGATGTCTATGGACGTCAGAAAGTCTCCCTGACGAAGAGAGTGAATGGCCGAACGTAGTGTTTCCATGCGGAATTTCCGTGGCCGGATGAACCTGTTGAGAAACTTCAGATCCAAGATGGGTCGGACCGATCCGTCCTTCTTGGGTACCGTGAACAGATTGGAATAAAAACCCCTGCCCTGATCCGAAGGGGGCACTGGGCAAATGACAGCCATATCCAGAAGGTTCTGTACTGCCAACAGGAGCCCCTGCGCCGCTAGGGGTTCCGAAGGCATCCGAGACCTAAAAAATCTGGAAGGGGGGCGGAGCTCGAACTCCAGCTTGTAACCGGAAGACACCACTTCCCGGATCCATCTGTCCGAGACCTCTTGATCCCAGATCTGGGAGAAGTGTCGCAGCCGTCCCCCCACCCGCATGGGTGAGGGCGCCCCCTCATTGCTGAGCCGGCTTAGCAGCCGGCTTGGGCTTAGAGCCCCAACTGTATCCTGGACGGGCACGTCCTCTGCCCCTGCTCCCAGAATCTCCTCTGGAAGAGGGGAATGCAAATCCCCTGCCAGATCTGGCCCCACGAAAGGAGGGGGTAAAGGAAGGCGCCCCTCGAAAGGGACGGCGTTGTTTCTTGCGTTGAGGTAACCTACCACCCTTGGTAACAGAGTCCAATGTCTCTCCAAAAAGCCGTAATCCAACAAAAGGCAGAGCCGTTAGTGACTTCTTGGTCATAAAATCTGCCGCCCACTGGCGCAGCCAAACCGAGCGCCGAATAGTGACCAGCAGAGCCGATGTCCTACCACACATCATCAAAGTGTCATCCAAGGCTGTCAACACAAAGGATAAAAACAACTCACACCGCTTAAGGCTAAGGAACTCAGCACTACCAGGACGCAGCCCGGAAGAAGTCAACAGGTCCCTGACCACGGACCTGGCAGCCAACACCGTTAGAGCCGAGGCGCAAACGGGCCGCATGGCTGACCCAACGCTAGCAAAACCATGACAAGCCATCTGGTCAATACGTTTATCCTCTCCATCCTTGAGAATGGAACAATCAGGTCTATTTAAAACCGAGGAATTGGACAACCCCAAAACCGGGGCATCCACCTCGGGGGGAGATGCCCAGCGCTTAATCGCCTCCGAAGGGAAGGGATATTTCCTATCCCACCCCTGAGGGATGCCAGGGAGCCGAGCCGGCCTGTCCCATTCCTTAGCAATAATTTTGTCAAAATGCCTTTGTGTAGGGAATTCCAAGCGCGGCCTGGATTCCTCAAACAATTCACCCTTCTGCTGTGACACCTCCTCAGGAGGAGAAATATTCAGAACCTCTAACATCAGAGCCAGAGCGTGAGGAGTATCGGAGGATCTCCCCAAGTCACCAAGCTCGGCATCAGCGCCAAAGGACTGCTCATCGTCCGAAATATCAGAATCCTCATAAACTTCCCCTTCCTCTAGCGGGGAATAATCAGACCAATCCAGATTATTAACATCCTCCTGGTCCTCCACCAGCGGAGCCGGCGACAAATGCTTTCTCTTAGTCGGGGCCTTACGAGCAACCGAGCTGGAGATAATTTTTTCAAGGTTAGCCAATCTTGCACACATCTCAGATTGCAGCTCCCGGCCCATGACAACGTCACACGGGGTGCGTGCCAAGGTGGGAGGAGGAGATGAAGCGACCGGCGGTGCAGACCCAGACGCCTGGGGTTCGGACTGCCGCGAGATAGTCTGCTGTGCACATGGAATACACAGAAGTACATCGTCCCCAGAAATGGATACCCCACACAACATACACTTTCGGGGATGCCCCGAAGGGGCCCTGAGCCCAGTATCCGGGGATGCCTCCATAAAGGTGAACTTTTATAGGAATAGTCGCAATGACCCAGGGAATTACGCCACTAGACAACCCGGGATGCCCCTTTAATGTCCCGAGTGGGAGGATTTATGAACAATAATGAACCCAGTGATTAAGGATCGGGAGAGACCCCCTAAATGCTACTGGAGAACCTCCTGAACCACCACCTGGAAGACAGAAAAAAAGGCTAATAAGGCTAATGAAGGCAACAGACACTCATACAATATAGAGGATGAGAAAGAGGGGATGGCCAGAGGCCACTTACAGAACCGCAACAGCAAGTAATGGCGACCGTGATCCACCTGAGCTTGCAGACAGAAGGGGAGAAGGGGGCGTGGTCAGCGCGGGACACGCGTGACGCCGAGCACCGCCCCCCCCTCCCCTCTCCCACACCAGGCAGAGCTCCGCCAGAGAAAGATGGGGGCGGGCAGCGGTGACGCGCCGCCACACCGGCCCCGCCCCCCCAGTCAAGCGTGAGGAGAATCTCCTCAGAAGAAAAGGCGCCAAGAGCCGGCGCCGCAGAGTGAAGTGCGGCCTCCGCGCCCGGCCCGGTTATAATACACGGTCACACACACACACACCAGTGTCAGAGACATTCTCCTCAAACATGCGAAACAGGAGGGACGGGCCCCGACCCCGCGGCGACGGTCCGGTCCCGCCCCCCCCCCCCCCCCCACCAGAAGGACAGTGTAACATGGCGTGAGGTAAATACCTCCGCCATTAATAAAAGTGAAAACACCAGCTGAGTGAAGATGGGGGGATAAGAGACAGGTCCAGCACCGCACAGGCCTCCTGTAAAACGGCTGCGGTGGTGAATACATTTAAAGAGACACACACTACACAACACCCAGAACGGAACATGTTAGGGACTAAATGAAGAAGGGACCCACACTCCCCAACCCCACCTGTGGAAAGGGGATCCTGGGAGGGCCATTGAATGTTAATTAAGGGACAGGGCATCCCAAACCGGGGTCACCAAGCCGGTGTAACCGCCTACCCTCTCATATAGGGTCTCACGGTGGAGCATAGCTCCTGAGCACCTAAGGTGCCGATATACCCTCGCCTGGACTCTCAGCCGAGGCTGGGAGGCATATGGAGTTCTGGGGAAAAAAGGTCCAAACGGAAATAAATGAATAGCGGGCCGGGAGTCATCCCGGCTACCTGAAATCCCCCTGTGCAAGGAGGAGCCATCATCTTCTGACTTGCTCGCCGTCTGCAGAGATGGAAAACTGGGTGATGAGTGGGAGGTCCCAGGTATTTATGGATCAGGGAGGGGCTTTCTTTTTTGCTATCATCTCTGCAGGAACGCCCACTTCAGGTCGGTATTACCCACATGTTATGGATATCTTGAAGCGGGGTGTGTGACATACTTAGAATACAGCTTTTAATACCCATGAAGGGCATTATGAGTACCTGGTAATGCCATTTGGCTTGTGTAATGCTCCCGCAGTCTTTCAGGATTTTGTGAATGAAATCTTTAGGGAATACTTGGGCCGTTTTGTTGTAGTGTATTTGGATGATATTCTGATTTTTTCTTCCTCGCTATCAGAACATCGTAAACATGTTCGTCTGGTTTTACAGAAACTCAGGGAGAATCATTTATTTGCCAAACTGAAAAAATGCCAATTTGAGGTTACTGAAGTTCCCTTCTTGAGTTACATCATTTCTAATACCGGCCTTTCCATGGACCAATCCAAGGTTAAAGCGGTACTAGAGTGGGAACAACCCAAAGATCTTAAGGGTTTACAAAGATTTTTGGGGTTTGCCAACTTCTATAGGAGATTCATTAAAAATGTTTCCACCCTGGTAGCCCCCCTCACTAATCTCACCAAGAAAGGGGAGTATCCTGCTGTTTGGCCAGAGCAATCCGTCTTGGCTTTCAGGGAATTAAAAGAAGTTTTTAGTTCCGCCCCTGTGTTAGTGCACCCGGACTGCCAATTACCCTTTATTGTGGAAGTGGATGCCTCCGAACTCGGTGTAGGAGCAGTGCTTTCGCAATATAGCGGTTCCCCTGAGCGCCTTCATCCCTGTGCCTTCTTCTCCAAAAAATTTACCTCTGCCGAGAGAAATTACGATATTGGGAATCGAGAACTATTGGCTATTAAATTGGCGTTTCAAGAATGGAGACATTGGCTGGAAGGGGCTCAATTTCCCGTTACTGTCTTTACTGACCATAAGAACTTAGAGTACATTCAATCCGCTAAAAGATTGACCCCAAGGCAGGCTCGCTGGTCTCTGTTCTTCTCCCGGCTCAATTTTTCTATTACTTATAAACCGGGATCCAAGAACGTGAAGGCTGATGCCTTGTCACGTAGTTTTTCCTCTTCTACTGTACCCGAAGGGAAAAACTTACCCATTTTGCCCCAGGCTCTGGTAGTAGCTGCTATCCAGCCAGAGCTTCCTGATTTAACCCAGTTCCAGTCTGAAGCCCCGCCCGAAAAACCCAGTCATGCCCAATTTGTGCCCGCTGCCTATCGGGCTGCGGTTTTGCATCAGTTCCATGACTCTAAGTTGGCAGGTCATCCTGGTGTCAAGAAAACCATCTCCTTGCTGTCTCGCCAGGTTTGGTGGCCGTCCCTTAGAAAAGACGCACAAGAGTACGTGCGAGCCTGTAAGATTTGTGCCCGGAGTAAATCATTAAGACACTCTCCTGAGGGTTCTCTACTTCCATTGCCCATTCCCTCCCGCCCCTGGACCCATCTGGCCATGGATTTTATCACCGATCTTCCACCTTCCCAAGGGTGCACTGTCGTCTGGGTGGTGGTAGATCGGTTTAGTAAGATGGCTCATTTCATCCCATTAAAAAAGCTACCTACTGCTCAGGTCCTGGCCCAACTTTTTGTGACACACATATTTAAAATCCATGGTATCCCGGAGGATGTTGTGTCAGATAGGGGGGTCCAGTTTGTTTCCCGTTTTTGGAGGGCTTTTTGTGTCAAGTTGGGCTTCACTGTCTCCCTATCATCTGCGTTTCATCCTCAGTCCAACGGGCAAACAGAAAGAACGAACCAATCCTTGGAGCAATATTTACGCTGTTTCATTTCTGATGTCCAGACGGATTGGGTCTTGTTTCTTCCATTTGCTGAATTTGCCCTTAACCCTTTAACCGCCAGCCTACCTTGAGATTTTGTCACCCTTTGTTGCCAGACCATTTTGCACTATTTTGCGCTCCCCTTGTTCAACTGTGATTTTTGAGGGGATTTCCAGGGATTTCCCAGGAAAATGATATATTGTTTTTTTCAGCATAGTCTGGGCTTTAACATGAAATGTCTTGTTTGTCATTTGTTAGGTGTATTCTTAATATTTTTGGGTGAAATATGTGCAAAAAAAAAAAATAAAAAAAAAATTTTTACATATTGTAGTTTTTTTTGGAATAAAAAATGTAAGTTTGTCAATAAAATCTTATTGCGTGTGAAATCCCAATTTCTCCCGGTTACAGCGGTACCACATATGTATAGGTAGACACCCTTTCCTGCCCAGGAGACTCCCCCAAACTGAAACAGCGCTTTAGGAGATTTTCAGATAAAATACAACTATGCTATGCAATATGCGCACCTTGCGGTTTTTCCAGAAAAACAACCCTTTACATTTAAAATACCCCCAACAAACTATATATTCTCTGGAAGTACACACCTCAGGCTTTCTAGGCGTACCAGGCTTGTGGATGTGGCCATAGTTTTCTGGAAGTAATCCCTCAACGTAATCTTTGGTTGCAAAGAGTTTCCCTAAAAAAAGGATAAAAAAGCAGAATCAAAGCCACATTTTCCTAAAAAAACTATATACAAACAAGAAAAATCAAGTTTAATCTGAAAAAGCAACATCTCCCGAACAGAACGATACCCAACATGCATAGGTTCTGTCAAGGGAAGAGTTGCCAAACACCCCAAAGTAAAGCATGTGCGTAACGGTAATTTTACTTGAAAATTTCAGCTCTGCAGACAAAGTGCGCACCTTGCGATTTTTCAACCAAAACAACCCTTTACATTTGGAATATCCCCCATAAACCATATATTCCCTGAAAGTACACACGTTAAGCTTTCTAAGGGTACCCAGCTTGCTGTAGTGGGCTCATCTTTCTGGAATTAATTCCTCAAAGAATTCTTTGGTTGCGCAGGGTTTCCCTAAAAAATTTATAAAAAAGCTGAATAAAAAACACCTTTTCCTAAAATATAAATATGCAAACCAGAAAAAACAAGCTAAGTCTGAAAGCGCAAGGTCCCCCGAACAGAACAATACCCAACATGCATAGGTACTATTAACCCTTTTAATTGCCAGCTTACTTGAGATTTTGTCACCCTCTGTTGACAGGCCATTTTTCCCCATTTTGCGTCATGTTTTGCGACATGTTTTGCGCCATTTTTGCTGGAACTTTCAGAAAAATTATATATATTTTTTTTTTGCAGCAGAGTTTAGACTTTAACATGAAATGTCTTGTTTGTAATTTTTTTTTTTTTTTTTTACAATATTATTAAGTGAAAAAAAAAATAAATAAATAAAATTTTTTTTTTAGAAAATTGACTCCTTTATTTTAAATAAAAAATGTATTTTATTAAGGAAAATCATATTGCATGTGAAAGCCCCATTTCTACCGATTAGAACGGTACCACATATTTATCGGTAGCCCCCGTTCCTGCCCAGGAGACCCCCCCTAACTGAAACAAGTATTTTATAACATTCACAAAAAAAAACACAAAAACCATCCACACTACAAAGGGTTAAATCGAGAAAAAAAATGACATAGGGTCCCCCCTCCCAGGGGAGGGAGACCCCATTTTTTTTTTGATTTTTAAGGGTTAAAAACCCTTAAAAATCAAAAAAAAAATGACGTGGGGTCCCCCTTACCCACAGTAACCAGCCCGGGACCAGCTATGGGGGCTTGTAGGCACAGAGTGGGGGGGCCAGCTTTTGTGGCCCCCCCACCCTGCAGCCTACGAGCCCACATAGCCCATGTGGGCCCGGGCTCTTCTGCCCCCCCCTGGCCTTTGGGGAGGCAGGTAATGGGGGTGCCGGGGGTTAATGGCAAGCCACCCGCTAGCGCAGGTGGCTTGCCATCCCCCCAGCCTTGTGAACTGGTATAGGGGTCATGGACCCCTTACCAGTTCACAAGAGGTTAAAAGTAAAAAATGACACAGACACACAAAAGAGAAAAAATATTTTATTAATTTTTTTTTTTTTTTTTTACACTGTACTCACCTCCCATCCATCCTGGAGCACTCTGTCCCTCGGCGATCACTGGCTTCTGCTCCCTTGCTAGAAGCCTTTTATAGCTGCTGGATGACAGAACACAAAGGGTTAATCAAAAAAAAAAAATGACATAGGGTCCCCCCTCCCAGGGGGGGTGGACCCCATTTTTTTTTTGACTTTTAAGGGTTAAAAACCCTTAAAAATCAAAAAAAAAATTGACGTGGGGTCCCCCTTACCCACAGTAACCAGCCCGGGACCAGCTATGGGGGCTTGTAGGCACAGAGTGGGGGGGCCAGCTTATGTGGCCCCCCCACCCTGCAGCCTACGAGCCCACATAGCCCATGTGGGCCCGGGCTCTTCTGCCCCCCCCTGGCCTTTGGGGAGGCAGGTAATGGGGGTGCCAGGGGTTAATGGCAAGCCACCCGCTAGCGCAGGTGGCTTGCCATCTCCCCAGCCTTGTGAACTGGTATAAGGGGTCACATGGACCCCTTACCAGTTCACAAAGGGTTAAATGGTAAAAAAAAAAAGACAAGACGTTTTTTTAAAAAAGTTTATTAAAAAAAAAAAAAAAACTTTTACTTTACTCACCTCCGATCTTCATCTTCTGTGTCCCGCGGCGATCTGCTGTCAGTGACAGCTGGGCAGAGAAGGGGGGAGGCAGGCGATCGGAGGATCGCCTACCTCCCTCCTTCCCCGCCCAGCCGTCACCGGCATCTGAGAAACGAACTGCCGGGTGCCCCGATGACACCCGGCGGTGACGTCATCTGGCCCCGCCCCGTGACGTCATCAAGATGGCGGCCGCCATCGGAAGGAAGCAAGGGAGGAGGGCTGTTATGCCCCCTCCAGAAGACAGAAGAGCGGGGGGGGGATCGGAGCCCCCCCCCGTGAAGAGGAGAGCCTGCGGGAGCCGGCGGGGACAAAGGTAGGTGACTGTTTTTTTTTTTTTTGTTTTTTTTTTAAAGTAAACCGGGCGGCTGCTGAAACGGGGGGGGGGGCACCCTGTTCCGGGCCCTCCCCTGCAGCCGGAGGGGCCCCGATGGGCGATCGGAGCCCCTCTGGCTGAAGAGGAGACCCGACCGGATCGAACGAGGGGTCAGGTAAGTGTCTTTTATTTTTACTTTTTTTTTTTTTACTGGGGAAAGTCAGGCACGTAAATTTTACGTGGCTGGCGTTTAACTGTTGGAGAGGCAGCCACGTAAAATTTACGTGGCTGGCGTTTAAAGGGTTAATAATGCCACACATTCCTCCACCGGGGTATCTCCGTTTCGTTGTGTTTACGGTAAAGATTTGAAATTTTCGACCTTGTCGGACCAGCCTTCTAGAGTGCCTTCTCTAGATGAATGGATGTCCCAGTGGCCAAAGTTATAGGATAAAATTCAGCAACACCTGTCTAAGGCTGTGATCCAACAAAAAAATTTTGCTGATCGTAGGCGATATAATAATCCTGATTATTTGGTCGGCAATTTGGTGTGGCTTTCGACCAAAAATCTGGCCTTACGCCAGCCATCTGCCAAGTTGGGTCCGAGATTTATTGGTCCTTTCCCCATACTGCAGAGAATCAATCGGGTTACCTATCGCCTGGATCTCCCGCCTTCTATGAGGATTTGTAACGCATTCCACGTCTCCCTTTTGAAACCTGCCAGAAACTTTGAACCTGATAATCTTCCGGATCCCATTCTAGTTGACGGGCAACAGGAATTTGAGGTTGCTCGGGTACTCTCGCTTTTTTCGTAACTCCCTTCAGTATTTGATTGATTGGAAGGGTTACGGTCCTGAGGAAAGGTCATGGGTTCCGGCTAGGGTAGTTCATGCACAGAGATTGGTGAGAAAATTCCATAAGGAGAATCCTCAGAAACCCAGCTTGGAGGGTCCGGTGGCCCCTCCTCGGGGGGGGTAATGTAAGGATCTTACCTGCCTTCCGGCCCCGGTCCCGCGGCGCGTCACGGCCCCGTCCTGCTGCTGGTCCTCGGCGCCTCTCTGAGCCTGGCATGGCGGTGGCGGGTTGTGGCGGCCTCGCTGCGGGCTGTGCGGCGGGGGCAGGCGGCCCCAGGGATTCCCAGGCTGGCACGGCTACGCTTCTCCCGGCCGGGAGCGCGCCCAGCCATTCACGTGCTCGCGCACGAGCACGCTCTGTATATGCCCCCAGGCGGCGCTGCTTCCAGCGCATCCGCCGGGGGGTGAGTTCTAATTAGTGTCGCTCTGTCCTGGTGGGAGATGGGCCCAGGGACTGGATAACCCATCTGGCCTGGGCAGGTCCAGTTCCTGGGACCATTCCCATTGGGTTTGTTGCACCAATCACCACACTTCCCTCTCCTTTCCCCTCTTCCCATAGGCCAGTCCTCCCTTTATTACCCTGCTGCCCTATTGTCCAGTGCCCGTTATAGCCTCTGGTTAATAGGGTGTGCGTTCTAGTCCGCGTTTATTGTGTTCAACTCGGCTTCGTCTCTGACCATCCTTGTCTGCTGCCCGTCCTGACCTTTTCGCCTGTCCTGACTCCGCTTGTGCCTGATCCCTCTGTTACCGCGTTTTGGTGCTCACCGGGTTTGACCTCGGCTCGTTTTGACTATTCTTCGCTTGACCCCTTGGATACCGCGCTCTGTGACCACCCGGCTTGACCTCGGCTTGTTTCTGGATCTCTCTGATAGACTCTCCGCTTGTAATCCCATTTACATCCCGGCATCCATATTCGGGATACCCCGCCGTTCACCCGTCTCCACCTTAAACCAGTAATCTTTGCGCCAACTAAGTCCTGGGGGTAACCGAGTCTGGAGAGGCACAATCCGCGTCTCCTGCGAGCGGGGACTTGTCTAAAGGCAGAAGAGGCGGTGGAGATTGGGGATTATCTGGCTTAAGAGAGAAGGGTGTCGGCGCCTAACAGTGGGGTGGAGCAGGACGTACTGTATACTCATAATATCAATTCTACAGGTGAGTATTTCACAGAATTGTATTATTCTTAGTATACAGTACGTCCTGCTCCAGATAGATTACTTACACTTGGGACATTCAATAGCAGTGTCCATAAGCAGGGTGGGATCCCCAACAAAAGGTAACAGCAGGCAGTTTAAACCAATGCCGCCTGAAAAACCTTGCGGCCAAAAACAGCATCAGCTGAGGCCCTAACATCAACCTTGTAAAACTTTGAAAAGGTATGAACAGAAGACCAAGTAGCGGCCTTGCAAACTTGTTCAACAGAAGCCTGGTGCTGGAAGGCACAAGAGGCACCAATAGCACGAGTAGAATGAGCAGTAAGGCGGAAGGGAGGACTCTTCCCCTTAGCAGAATAGGCCTGAATCACAGTCTGGCGAATCTATTTGCTAATAGTAGACTTGGCAGGAGCCAAACCCTTCCTAGGCCCAGAAGGGACCACAAACAGAGCATCAGTCTTCTTCCTGAAGGCCGCAGTGACAACCAGGTAATACTTCAGACACCTGACCACATCCAAGGAATGCAGAACCCTTTCCTTAGCGTTGTTAGGATTAGGACACAATGAAGGAAGAACAATATCTGGATTCAAATGAAAAGCAGACACCACCTTAGGCAGAAAGCCTGGCTTAAAGCGGAACACCACCTTGTCCTGGTGTCTCTCATAGTATGGGGGCTGAATAGACGGAGCCGCCAGCTCAGACACACACCTGACCGAAGTAATAGCCACCAGAAAGACAACCTTGAGGGTAAGTACAGCCAGAGCAGCATCCTGAATAGGCTCAAAGGGAGCACCCTGCAAGGCAGACAAAACCAAGTTCAAATCCCAAACAGGGACCATAGGTTTACGTGGGGGACGCACATGAGTGACCCCCTGAAAGAAGGTCTTAACCAAGGAATGCTGAGCAAAAGACCTCTGAAAGAAGACAGACAGGGCAGAAACCTGACCCTTCAGAGTACTGAGTTTTAGACCCAACTCCAATCCATGCTGTAAAAACTCCAGAACCCTAGGGATTAAGAACTCCCTACAGGGAAGAGACCTAGACTCACACCAATCAATGTAGGTACGCCATACCCTATAATAGATGGCAGAAGAAGTCTTCTTCCTAGCCTGCACCATGGTATCCACCACCGAGGCAGACAAGCCTTTCTCCACCAAGATGGAGGTTTCAGCAGCCAGGCCGTCAAAGCCAGAGTTTGTAAATTGGGATGGCGTAGGGAGCCCTGAGTGAGCAGATCTGGCGCCCCCGGCAGGACGTATTGGTCTACTGCCATTTGTACCACGTCTGCGAACCACACTCTTCTTGGCCACCTGGGAGCCACCAGAATCACTGGCACCCCTTCCAGAGCAATCTTGCGCAGGACATACAGGAGGAAAGACATACAGGAGCCGAAATTCCTTCCATGACATTGACAGAGCGTCCGTGGCCAAGGCCAGAGGATCCTGAGACAGGGAGACAAAGGCTGGGAGCTTGTGATTGTGACGGGATGCGAACAGATCCACATCCGGTAGACCCCAACGGTGACACAGGGACTGGAATACCCTGTTGCAGAGGGACCACTCCCCCTGACGGGAAGTCCCCCTGCTCAGAGTCTGCTAGAAGATTCTCTACCCCCGGGGATATAAACAGTCGAAATGCATTGAACATTGGCCTCCGCCCATGTCAGAATCCGCGACACTTCCTGGAGGGCACCTCTGCTCCGGGTCCCTCCCTGATGGTTGATGTAGGCAACCGCGTCCTGTTGTCTGAGCGCACATGCACAGACAGTCCCTGCAGGTGAACGGTCAACTGCTCCAGTACCAACCTGATTGCCTGTAGTTCCAGAATGTTGATGGGTAAGTGGGCCTCCTGAGGGCACCACTTCCTCTGGAACCGCAGGGACTTCCAGAATCCCCCCCAACCTGACAGACTGGCATCCGTGGTGACCGTCTCCCAGGAAGGGACCAGAAAGGACCTGCGCTTTAGCAAGTTCTTGTGGTCCAGCCACCACGAGAGGGACCCTCTGACCAAGGGGGGAAGCACACAAACCCCGTCCAAGGACGTGGGATCTTTGTCCCATACTGACAGAAGGTGAAGCTGCAGAGGCCTCAAATGGAACTGAGCAAAGGGTACCACCTCGAAGCTCGCCACCATCAGGCCCACTAGCTGCATTCCCTGCCGGAGGGAGGGCTGGGGGCACGAGAGCAGGAACCTCACCTGCGCAGTCAGAGCTTCCACCTTCTGTTGAGGAAGGAATATCCGTGACTGAACCGTATCCAGAATCATCCCCAGGAATGGGGTCACCGACGAAGGGGACAGAGAGGACTTGGGGTGATTGATCACCCAGCCGAAGGACTCCAAGGTGGACACCACCAGCTGAGCGTCCAGCTCTGCCTGCTGTAGGGACCGCGATGTGATGAGAATGTCGTCCAGGTAGGGCAGCACGCGTATGCCCCCTGACCTTATCATAGACATCATCCCCGCCAGCACCTTAGTGAACACTCTGGGAGCTGAAGTGAGGCCAAATCGTAAGGCCACAAATTGGTAATGTTGATCTTTCAACGCAAATCTGAGAAACCTTTGATGTCCCGGGAAAACAGGGATGTGAAGGTAAGCATCTTTGATGTCTACAGACGTCATAAAGTCCCCTGGGCGCAGAGAGACGATGGCCGAGCACAGAGTTTCCATGCGGAAGCGCCTGTTCTTGACAAACTTGTTGAGGATCTTTAAATCCAGAATGGGCCTGACTGAACCATCTTTTTTGGGCACCGTGAAAAGGTTGGAATAGAACCCCTTGCCCAATTCTCTTAAGGGGACCCTGCAAATGACCCTCAGATCCAGAAGTCCCTGCACGGCCTGCATCAAGACCTGAGCTGATACAGGGTCCTGGGGGACCCGGGACCTGATGAATCTTGTGGGGGGCCGCACAGCAAACTCCATCTTGTAACCAGAGGACACTACCTCCTGAATCCACCGGTCCAGACGTGCGCGAAGTGCTGTAGCCGTCCCCCCACCCTGACGGGCGAGGGCGCCCCATCATGCCTGAGGGGTCTTGGGAGGGGCTTTGCGTTTGGACCCCCAGGAGGAGCCAGGACGTCGTCCTCTACCCCTATGCCAGGAATCTGCGCGAGCCCCCGCGAAGGACACCCCTTTTCCCTGCTTAGCGCCTTGGTAGGGGACTGAAAGGGGGCCCTGGTTCCGAAAGGGCCGGGACTGCCGCCTGCACTAGGGTAACTTACCTCCTTTAGCAAAGAGGTCTAGGCGGTCCCCAAACAGGCGTAGCCCCTTAAATGGAAGCCCAGTAAGGGCTTTCTTAGCAGCATTGTCAGCAGCCCACTGGCGCAGCCATACCGCGCGGCGTATAGCTACCGCCAAGGCGGAAGATCTGGCACACATCCTAATAGCATCGTCCGATGCAGACAGGATAAAGTTTACAAACACATCACAGTTAGACAGTGCATTAATCGTATTAGGTGGCAATTCATCTGGGCCATCAAGTGCATTCCTAACCATGGCCCTGAGTGCCACCGAAGTAATGGGCAAGGCGCAAACCAGGCACAGCGCCGCCCCCCCCCCCAAATGCAAAGGCATGGCATGCCAATTGGTCAATGCGCCGGTCCTCAGAGTCCCGCAGCGTAGTAGTGTCGGGAGAGTGCATAATAGAGGTGTTAGACAGCCCTAGAATAGGAGCATCGACCTCGGGGGGCAATGACCAGCACTTGACCATATCAGCAGGAAAAGGATACTTCCTGTCCAAACTCCTAGGAATCCCGGGAAGTCTACTGGGATGTACCCACTCCTTAAACACGAGGTTATTGAAATGGGTTTGCTCAGGAATTCCAATCGAGCCTTAGCAGTATGAAATAGCTCACCCCTTTGCCTGGGAGCCGCAACAGGGGGAGAGATGGACAAAACCTCGAAAATCTGAACCAGCAGTTTGTGAGTATCATCCGGGGTCCAGTGATCAGAACCAGAATCGTCATGACCCCTTGACTTCTCGTCAGATGACCCTGAGTCAGAGAACAGCTCCCCTTCGTCCGAGGGGGTATAGCCATATAGATGCAACAACTCATCAGCCTCTGTAGGGAAAAGAGTGGCATCAGGGGTTAAGTGCCACTTTCTTGCGGTGGCCTCACGCGCTAAGGTATTAGCAAGCAATTTTTCAACACTGGCCAGTCTAGCAGCCACATCAGGATGAGAATCCCCGCTTGTATTGGGGGTTAGACTCAGGCTTGGGGGAGTAGGTGAAGTGAGGCGAGATGCAGGCCCAGTCACTGGAGGGGCGGGAAGTACCATTAGCGCCTGCTGTGCACAAGGAACACAGACCCGTGCATTGTCACCGCTGATAGGCGAGACCCCACAAGCTACACACAGCCGGAACCCAGGTCACAATATCCTGGGATGCCTCCATATGGTGATTAATAGGCACAATAGGCCAGTAGGGATTGACGCTGTAAGCTACCCTGGATGCCCCAATGAACCGCAGGGAAGTGGGAGTAATTATACTAGGCCCAACTGGCAAATACACGGGGCCCGTATACAAGTCCAAGGACATTACAAAGGCCTTATGCATGTAATCACAATACACTGGCACCAAACACACCCCCCCCCCTTTCTTTCCCCCCAAGCTACGGGGGGAACGAGGGAGGATGGCGACCCTTTGTACAGGGCCCACCGCTACACGGGGCATGGGGCAATAATGCGGAGGGGCATTCCATAAAGGCTCACCATCAGCCTATACCGCCTACCCTTTGGTGAGGGACTGCGGTGGAGCATGGCTCCCTAAGCACGCATGGTGCTGCCTACCTTCACCCGACCAGTGCAGCCCAGGCTGGGAGGCACATCATCACAAGGGACGGGTGGGAATAGTCCGACAGGGCCGCAGTCTTTAATAGCCCCGCTCAACTGCGAGAGTGTGATACTTCATGTCTTCGCAGTTAGCACTGCAGAGAAATCTGGGGATTTGTGGGAGGTCCCTGGGTATTTGAGGGGCCGGGAGGAGCCTGTTTTACATGTCTCTGCAGTGCAGCGCCATCTGGCGGACGATAACCCCAAGTGTAAGTAATCTATCTGGAGCAGGACGTACTGTATACTAAGAATAACCTGCTTCCATTGCTTGGACCATACCTGGGGGGCACTACAGTATGACCCCAAGAAGGTCATAGATATTCTTGCATGTGCTGTGTTACATAACTATGCCATCATGCAGCGTGTCCCCCCCTATTTGGATCTGCCCCCCTCTCCACCCAGCCAGGATACCGAAGATCACTACCGTGGCACACCTAGTGCCTCTGGCCAAGCAGTTCGGGCCAATTTGATTTGTACCCATTTTTCTTAATTTGTTGTGCGTGTGTTTGTTTTGTGCCTGATTTTTTAATTTCTTAATCTAATTTTGCTTTGTTTTTTTATTTATGTTTTGTACTGTGACAACTAGTAATGATTTAATTACTAAAAAATGCACACATGATCTGAGACTCATGACTTTTTTTTGCCCCAGTTTGTTTGGCCAAACCTTAAGTAATCTAAAAAACACCTAAACATTAAGGCATCAACTTAGTCAACAACAGGTCAAGTCACATTCATTTTCTTTAAATTGTAAAAGTAAAAATTGGAGTGGATGGTCACTCCCATACTTCATGTACCTACATGGTAAAACAACCAATTCAATTAGTGACAAATCATGGCACCTAGCAATTGGCCACAGGCAGGAGTTTAAAAGTAATGCACTCCAGGCCGAAGTTTACATCCCAAAGAAAATACACACACATATGGAGCAAGCATTGCCATGTCAATATTTTGGCTCAAAGAAATAGGGACACATATAGAGATGAGCGAATCGATTCTGACGAACCTGAATTTGTTACGAATTTCATGAAATATTCGATTAGTTACGATTTCGAATTTCGCCACGATTCGATCACTCGAATCCCTTCCTTAAAACTCCATTTACTGCTATACAGTCCATCTAAAATGGTGGATCCACATGTCAGGACATGTCCCATGGGGCAAGGAATGCTGGGTAGGTGTCACATGCTACCTATTAGCAGACAGGCTCACCGATGATGTCACAGCCCCATATAAACGGCGGCCATCTTGCGGAAGATCATTCTGACACTGTATTGCGGCCAGAGCAGATCAGGCAGGGAGAGAGCGAGGGATAGATAGACAGACTGATGGAACAGAAGAAGCGCGGGACAGATAGAGAAGGAGAGAGCCTGTGAAAGTGACAGATAAAGACAGGGACAGTTTAAACTGTTTGCATTAGCTTCCAGGCCTATTTAGTGTTAATAACACTCCTGCCTAGTTAGCTTTTCCTTTACCTGGTGTCATTCTTTAAAAAGCGTGCTAGCATTAATATTTCAAGGCTACCTGTGTAATAACTGCTTGCATTTTATGATTAACGTCACTTTTCCACAATCAAGGGAGGCCTGCTCTGTATGTGAGGAGGGGGCATCCCAAACACTAGCATAAATATTTCAAGACTACCAGTCTATTAACTGCTTGCATTTTATAATTAACGTCACTTTTCCACAATCAAGGGAGGCCTGCTCCGTATGTGAGGAGGGGGCATCCCAAACACTAGCATAAATATTTCACGACTACCTGTCTAATAACTGCTTGCATTTTATAAGCAAAGTCACTTTTCCACAATCAAGGGAGGCCTGCTCTGTATGTGAGGAGGGGGCATCCCAAACACTAGCATTAATATTTCAAGACTACCTGTCTATTAACTGCTTGCATTTTATAATCAATGTCACTTTACCACAATCAAGGGAGGCCTGCTCTGTATGTGATGAGGGGGTATCCCAAACACTAGCATAAATATTTCAAGACTACCTGTCTAATAACTGCTTGCATTTTATAAGCAAAGTCACTTTTCCAGAATCAAAGGAGGCCACCTCTGTACGTGAGAAGGGGGCATCCCAAATACTAGCATGTGTCTTTTAAGAGTACCTGCCTAACCTTTTGCCTTTTGTATAAAACAAGTCTGGTTTACAAGTTTAAAGCACCCATTGCCTTTCACCGGGGGCCATTGTCAGTGCTAAATGTGCTCCTGTCCAAGTTGCTAGTGCTGCAGTCCTTCCTTGTTCAGGTGGTGGACTTTGCACCTTTTAGAGAGCTGATGGCTTGTGTCATTTTTTTTGCAAAGAAGGCAGTACCAGCCCTGCCCAAATATGATGAGCAGAAGGTGGGCCAGTCCTTGAGCCTGTCGGTGTGCACCAAAGTGCACGGCAGTGCCGACATCTGGAGCTGTAACTACGGTCAGTTACAATACATGTCCTTTACGGCCCACTGGGTGAATGTGGTTCCTGCACAGCAACTTGGACAGGTCACACCACTTCGGCCTCCGCGATCCCAGGCCGTTTTGCCTGTCACAGTGTGCGACACTACCTCCTCATCCTCCGCCATCTCCTCAGCCTCCACTGTACGGTCAATTCTCAATGCCCCTTCAGCCTACCATGTGTGCAGGGTACGGCGGTGTCACGCTGTGCTTCACATGGTTTGCCTTGGCAAACGGAGTCACACAGGGGAGGAGCTCCTGAAATTCATTCAAGAAATCAAAACATGGCTTACTCCGCGAAAATTGGAAATGGGTACCATGGTGACTGACCATGGGAGTAACATCTTGTCTGCGCTGAGATAAGGAAGCCTGAGCCATGCGCCCTGTATGGCACACGTGTTCAACCTAGTTGTCAAGCGTTTTCTGAAGTCTTCCCCCCATCTGCAAGACATCCTAACAGGAAGGAAACGTTGTATGCACTTCAGCCACTCCTACACCACCAAGCACACCCTTCTTGAGCTACAGCGACAGAACGGTATCACGCAACATAGTCTGATTTGCGATGTTCCCACCCGTTGGAATCCCACCCTACATATGTTAGATCGACTATACGAACAGAGAAAAGCCATCACTGATTTCTTGATGATCCAAGCAGATAGGGGGACTCCCCTGTGTAACTTTAATGTGAACCAGTGGCAGCTCATACGCGACACCTGCCGTTTGCTCAGGCCCTTTGAGGAAGCCACTTTATTTGTCAGTTGCCAGGATTACGGCATGAACGACGTGATTCCGCTGCTTCATGTAATACAACACATTGGAAACCATGGCTGGTCAGGGCACTGGAGACATGTCGCATACATTTCACGGCCACATAAACCCCGTGGGAGCTGAGGAGGAGGAGCACAGTGAAGCGCAGTTTAGTTTTGGCGAAATGGGTGGTTTATCTAGTCATCTGACAGGAGAGGAGGAGCAGGAGCAGCCAGTGGAGCTAGAGGGTTGTGAGGAAGGCGAGACAGAGGACCCAGACACACCGTGGCAGTATGCTGTGGAGATGGAGACAGGTAGTCCCTCCGAGTCACTTGCACAAATGGCACAATGCATGCTCACGTGCTTGCGTAGTGACTGCAGAATTGTCTCCATTTTCCGCGGGATGACTACTGGCTCTCCACCTTATTGGACCCTCACTTCCGGCACAAAATGGGGGGCATTTTTTAAACCCGCCGAGAGGGAGGACAAACTGAACTACTACAAAGACATTCTACGTAGTCAGTTGGCCGATGCCCATCTGCGCCATGGTCCATGCTCTCGCAGGTCTGACTCGGGGGGACCTCTGCGCTCACCTACTGCCAGGAGCAGCAACTCCATCAGCAGCAGCCTCAGTCTTCAGTCGCTAATGAGTACCTTTCTGCTACCGCATAGTGAGGCTACTCATGTGCAGCAGGAAGACCTGGAGCAGGGCCTGAACCAGCAGGTCGTGTCATACCTTGAAATGACCATGCCAACGCACCTTGAGGATCCACTGGACTTCTGGGCAGCCAAACTTGACTTGTGGCCGCAACTGGCAGAGTTTTCCCTGGGAAAGCTGTCCTGCCCGGCCAGTAGTGTGCCATCTGAGAGGGTCTTTAGTGCTGCGGGGGCCATAGTAACGCCAAGGAGTCCACGAAAAATGTGGAGAGACTCACCTTTGTGAAGATGAATCAGGCATGGATCAGCCAGGATTTCCACCCACCAATAGCTGATGCATGCGAGTAGCTGATGCATGGTAGCTCCTTCTGCTGCTGCCATCTCCTGGGTGTGTCTTTCAGGCAATATATGAGCTCCTTCTGCTGCTGACAACTCCTGAGTGTGTCTTTCAGGCAATATATGAGCTCCCTATGCTTCTGCCAACTTCAATGTGTTTTTCAGGCAATATATGAGCTCCCTATGCTGCTGCCAACTCCAATGTGTTTATCAGGCAATATATGGGCTGCCAATGCTGCTGCCAACTCCTGGGTGTGTCTTTCAGGCAATATATGGGCTCCCTATGCTGCTGCCAACTCCAATGTGTTTTTCAGGCAATATATGGGCTCCTAATGCTGCTGCCAACTCCTGGGTGTGTCTTTCAGGCAATATATGAGCTCCCTATGCTGCTGCCAACTACAATGTGTTTTTCAGGCAATATATGGGATCCCTATGCTGCTGCCAAGTCCAGAGTGCGTCTTTCAGGCAATATTTGGGCTCCCTATGCTGCTGCCAAATTCAGGATGTGTTTTTTAGGCAATATATGGGCTCCCTATGCTGCTGCCAACTCCAATGTGTCTTTCAGGCAATATATGGGCTCCTAATGCTGCTGCCAACTCCAATGTGTTTTTCAGGCAATATAGGAGCTCCCTTTGCTGCTGCCAACGCCTGGGTGTGATTTTCATGCAATATATGTGCTCCCTATGCTGCTGCCAAGTCCAGAGTGTGTCTTTCAGGCAATATATGGGCTCCTAATGCTGCTGCTGCCAACTCCTGGGTGTGTTTTTCAGGCAATACATGGGCTCCTAATGCTGCTGCCAACTCCAATGTGTTTTTCAGGCAATATATGGGCTCCTAATGCTGCTGCCAACTCCAATGTGTTTTTCAGGCAATATATGGGCTCCTAATGCTGCTGCCAACTCCAATGTGTTTTTCAGGCAATATATGGGCTCCTAATGCTGCTGCTGCCAACTCCTGGGTGTGTCTTTCAGGCAATATTTGGGCTCCCTATGCTGCTGTCAAATTCAGGGTGTGTTTTTTAGGCAATATATGGGCTCCCTATGCTGCTGCCAACTCCACTGTGTGTTTTTCAGGCAATATATGGGCTCCTAATGCTGCTGCCAACTCCAATGTGTGTCTTTCAGGCAATATATGAGCTCCCTATGCTGCTGCTGCCCCCAACTCCTGGGTGTGTCTTTCATGCAATATATGGGCTCCTAATGCTGCTGCCAAATCCTGGGTGTGTCTTTCAGGCAATATATGAGCTCCCTATGCTGCTGCCAAATCCTGGGTGTGTCTTTCAGGCAATTTATGGGCTCCTAATGCTGCTGCCAACTCCAATGTGTGTCTTTCAGGCAATATATGGGCTCCTAATGCTGCTGCTGCTGCCAACTCCTGGGTGTGTCTTTCAGGCAATATATGAGCTCCCTATGCTGCTGCCAAGTCCAGAGTGTGTCTTTCAGGCAATATTTGGGCTCCCTATGCTGCTGCCAAATTCAGGGTGTGTTTTTAGGCAATATATGGGCTCCCTATGCTGCTGCCAACTCCACTGTGTGTCTTTCAGGCAAAATATGGGCTCATCATGCTGATGCCACCTCAAGGCTCTGTAATTGTGCCGCTCTGCGTCAGCCAATCTAATAGCGACGTCTCTGATCTGCATGTCATACTTCTTTACAATAGTA
Organism: Gastrophryne carolinensis; assembly: GCA_027917425.1. Classification (NCBI taxonomy): domain Eukaryota; kingdom Metazoa; phylum Chordata; class Amphibia; order Anura; family Microhylidae; genus Gastrophryne; species Gastrophryne carolinensis. The sequence goes on along the minus strand of CM051237.1, from coordinate 41,579,882 downwards.
TTTCACTAACCCAGCATGCATCCTATGCATGTTACAGCCAAGCAAAACGTTCTGCAACCCTATGGAGGCTCTCGGACGCCCAGAAATAGCCGTTTTTAATAAGGATTCGTCGCAAATAAATTCGGACCGAAGTGATTTTTCCCGGAAAATTCAGGGAATCAGCCGAATCGAATTTTTCAAAAGTTCGCTCATCTTTAGACACATACACACCCTCTCCTGCTTGGCCCCATTTGCCACAGGCACAGGTGGAAAGCAGCCATACCTATGCCACATCTACGCCTGTAAGTCAGTGGGCCACCAAAACAAGAAGCCCCAGTACAAATCCAAGTCCAGTCTCTGCCAGGGTTCAAGGTAGTAGTTTGCCAGGGCAGAATGTCCCCCAATCATGCCTACAAACAGGATGAGCCAGAAGCAATGTAATTAGGCCAAAGCCTGCAGCGCAACAGCTTGAGTGGCAGGTTCATTGAGGCTTCACCTCCGGCATTGGCTAGTGGGCTATCTCAGCACTCTAATGAGCTATATGGGCGCAAATACAAAGCATACAAGCAAATCCATACCAAAAGGGTATATTGGTAGGGCTCACCAGACAGGTCAATACAGTGGGGATGTCGAGCAAAGATGTGGAGCAGATACAGGCCAGATAGGGGTTAAAATGTTTGATGCCCATAAAACCCTGGTGGTGGGCCTTGGAGGTGGCCCATCACCTGGGCATGTGTGGCATTCCTAATCTGCAACTGTTCCAACATGTTTCTATTGGTTGTTCGAACTTCCTCAAGCATAGCACTGAAATTAGTACTTAAAGGAGCAGTATCGCGAAATTTGCATTAAAAAAATACCATTTTGTGAAATACTTACCTGTAAAATGGGTATTATAAGTATGTCACACACCCCGCTTCAAGATATCCATAACATGTGGGTAATACCGACCTGAAGTGGGCGTTCCTGCAGAGATGATGGCAAAAAAGAAAGCCCCTCCCTGATCCATAAATACCTGGGACCTCCCACTCATTACCCAGTATATATAAGCAGTAAGGTAAGGAACCAGGAAGAGGCAAATATAAGTCATAACAACGCAAAGTTCACAAAATAAAAGGATCCAGAATACAAGAAGGGCGGGTGAAGCGGGGTGTGTGACATACTTATAATACCCATTTTACAGGTGAGTATTTCACAAAATGGTATTATTCTAAGTATGTCACACACCCCGCTTCAAGATATCCATAACATGTGGGACATCCAATAGCAGTGTCCATAAAAAAGGGCGGGGATCCAAAACAAGGCAACAATGCACAAACTTAAACCACAACAGCTTGTAGAACTTTGCGGCCAAAAACAGCATCCGCTGAGGCACGAACATCAACCTTGTAAAACTTGGAAAAAGTGTGAACAGAGGACCAAGTAGCGGCCTTACAAACTTGCTCAACAGAGGCCTGGTGCTGAAAAGCCCAGGACGCTCCAACCGCACGAGTAGAATGAGCAGTAACACGAAAAGGGGGACTCCTCCCCTTGGCAGAATAGGCCCCAATGATGGCCTGACGAATCCATTTACTAATGGAAGATTTGGCAGGAGCCAAACCTTTCCTAGGCCCAAAAGGCACCACAAAAAAAGCATCAGTCTTACGAAAGGAAGACGTAACCACCAGATAATATTTCACAACACGAACCACATCCAAGGAATGCAGCGCCCTTTCCTTGTCGTTGCTGGGATTAGGACATAGAGAAGGCAGAACAATGTCCTGATTCAGATGAAAAGCAGAGACCACCTTAGGAAGAAAATCCGGCTTGAAACGAAAGACAACCTTTGATGCCTTTCAAAGTACGGAGCTTTAATGGATAAAGCTGCCAACTCAGAAACACGCCGAACTGAAGTGATAGCCACCAAAAAGGCCACCTTTTGAGTAAGAGAAGACAAAGCAACCTCATTCAAGGGCTCAAACGGAGGACCCTGAAGAGCAGAAAGAACCAGGTTCAAATCCCAAACTGGAACAAAAGGCTTCCTAGGAGGCCGTACATGCGTAACTCCTTGGAAAAAGGTCTTGACTAAGGGATGAAGTGCAAAGGACCTTTGAAAGAACACTGCCAGGGCAGAAACCTGCCCCTTCAAGGTACTAAGTTGAAGCCCCAAATCCAGACCATGTTGAAGAAACTCCAGGATTCTGGAAATGGAAAACTCCAGACAAGAGAAAGACCTACTTTCACACCAGTCAATATAGGACCTCCAAGTCCTATAGTAAATAGTAGAGGAAGAGCGCTTCCTGGCGCTAATAAGAGTCTGAACCACCGCGTCAGAAAGACCTTCTTCCTTCAAGATGGCGGTTTCAGCAGCCACGCCGTCAAAGCCAGCGAAGGTAAATTGGGATAGCGCAGCCGACCCTGGGTGAGCAAGTCCGGCAGAAGAGGCAGAACGAACTGATCCTCTGCCAGCCTTACCAGGTCTGCGAACCAAACCTGCCTTGGCCACCTTGGTGCCACTAGAATCGCCGACGCGCCCTCCAGAGTCAGCTTGCGCACCACTCTGGCTACCATTGGAAACTGAGGGAACAGGTAAAGAAACCCCAGATCCCTCCAGTTCAGAGACATGGCATCCACTGCCAGAGCCAGAGGATCCTGCGAGAGAGACACAAAGACTGGAAGCTTGTGATTGTGACGAGAGGCAAAGAGGTCCACTGCTGGGAACCCCCACCTGAGACATATCGAACGTAACACAGTGGGACTGAGAGACCACTCCCCCTGACGAGAGGAGGCTCTGCTCAGCAAGTCCGCCTCCGTGTTCTCCACTCCCGGAATGTAGACTGCTGAGATACACGGGACGTGACTCTCCGCCCAGTCCAGAATCAAAGACACTTCCCTGAGGGCACTCCTGCTGCGAGTCCCCCCTTGGTGATTGATGTAAGCAACCGCCGTCCTGTTGTCCGACCGGACCTGAACTGGCAGGCCTCTCAACTGATGAGTCAAGCGAAACAGAACCAACCTGATGGCTCTCAACTCCAGAACATTGATGGGCTCGTGAGCCTCCTGCGGGCCCCACAGACCCTGAAACTGGAGGTCCTTCCAAACACCCCCCCAACCTGACAGACTGGCATCCGTGGTGACTGTTTCCCAACACGGAGCCAGAAAAGATCTGCCCTTCGACAGATTGACTGACCCCAGCCACCATTGCAGGGATCGACGAACTCGGGGAGTCATCAGGAAGGACTGATCCAACGATAGAGGAGACTTGTCCCAAACCTTCAACAGATGAAGCTGAAGCGTCCTTGTATGAAACTGCGCAAAGGGAACTGCCTCGAATGAGGCCACCATTAACCCCACCAGCCTCATCCCTAGCCGGATGGCCGGACGAGGGGCCGACAAGAGAAGCCGAGCTAATTCCTGAATCAAAAGAATCTTGGCCTGGGGCAGAAATACCCTGGCCTGCGAAGTGTCCAGAGACATTCCCAGAAAGGTCACTACTCTGGACGGAGAGAGAGAAGACTTGGGGTGGTTGACCACCCAACCGAACCTCTCCAGGGTGGACACCACCATTCTGGTGTCCAACTCCGCTTGGTTGAAAGAAGAGGCCATGATCAGAAGATCGTCCAAATAGGGCACAATGCGGATACCCTGAACCCTTAGCAGAGCCATCACCCCCGCTAGCACCTTGGTGAACACCCGAGGGGCCGAGGTGAGACCGAAAGGGAGTGCTACAAACTGAAAATGCCGATCCTCCACCACGAACCTGAAAAACCTCTGGTGTGCTGGAAAAATTGGAACGTGTAGATAAGCATCCTTGATGTCTATGGACGTCAGAAAGTCTCCCTGACGAAGAGAGTGAATGGCCGAACGTAGCGTTTCCATGCGGAATTTCCGTGGCCGGATGAACCTGTTGAGAAACTTCAGATCCAAGATGGGTCGGACCGATCCGTCCTTCTTGGGTACCGTGAACAGATTGGAATAAAAACCCCTGCCCTGATCCGAAGGGGGCACTGGGCAAATGACAGCCATATCCAGAAGGTTCTGTACTGCCAACAGGAGCCCCTGCGCCGCTAGAGGTTCCGAAGGCATCCGAGACCTGAAAAATCTGGAAGGGGGGCGGAGCTCGAACTCCAGCTTGTAACCGGAAGACACCACTTCCCGGATCCATCTGTCCGAGACCTCTTGATCCCAGATCTGGGAGAAGTGTCGCAGCCGTCCCCCCACTGCTGAGCCGGCTTGGGCTTAGAGCCCCAACTGTATCCTGGACGGGCACGTCCTCTGCCCCTGCTCCCAGAATCTCCTCTGGAAGAGGGGAATGCAAATCCCCTGCCAGATCTGGCCCCACGAAAGGAGGGGGTAAAGGAAGGCGCCCCTCGAAAGGGGCAGCGTTGTTTCTTGCGTTGGGGTAACCTACCACCCTGTCTCTCCAAAAAGCCGTAATCCAACAAAAGGCAAAGCCGTTAGCGACTTCTTGGACATAAAATCTGCTGCCCACTGGCGCAGCCAAACTGAGCGCCGAATAGTGACCAGCAGCGCCGATGTCCTACCACACATCATCAAAGTGTCATCCAAGGCTGTCAACACAAAGGATAAAAACAACTCACACCGCTTAAGGCTAAGGAACTCAGCACTAGCAGGACGCAGCCCGGAAGAAGTCAACAGGTCCCTGACCACGGACCTGGCAGCCAACACCATTAGAGCCGAGGCGCACACGGGCCGCATGGCTGACCCAACACTAGCGAAACCATGACAAGCCATCTGGTCAATACGTTTATCCTCTCCATCCTTGAGAATGGAACAATCAGGTCTATTTAAAACCGAGGAATTGGACAACCCCAACACCGGGGCATCCACCTCAGGGGGAGATGCCCAGCGCTTAATCGCCTCCGAAGGAAAAGGATATTTCCTATCCCACCCCTGAGGGATGCCAGGGAGCCGAGCCGGCCTGTCCCATTCCTTAGCAATGATTTTGTCAAAATGCCGTTGTGTAGGGAATTCCAAGCGCGGCCTGGATTCCTCAAACAATTCACCCTTCTGCTGTGACACCTCCTCAGGAGGAGAAATATTCAGAACCTCTAACTTAAGAGCCAGAGCGTGAGGAGTATCGGAGGATCTCCCCGATTCACCAAGCTCAGGATCAGCACCAAAGGACTGCTCATCGTCCGAAATATCAGAATCCTCATAAACTTCCCCTTCCTCTAGCGGGGAATAATCAGACCAATCCAGATTATTAACATCCTCCTGGTCCTCCACCAGCGGAGCCAGCGACAAATGCTCTCTCTTAGTCGGAGCCTTACGGGCAACCGAGCTGGAGATAATTTTTTCAAGGTTAGTCAATCTTGCACACATCTCAGATTGCAGCTCCCGGCCCATGACAACGTCACATGGGTTGCGTGTCAAGGTGGGAGGAGGAGATGAAGCGACCGGCGGTGCAGACCCAGACGCCTGGGGTTCGGACTGCCGCGTAATAGTCTGCTGTGCACATGGAATACACAGAAGTACATCGTCCCCAGAAATACCCCACACAACATACACTTTCGGGGATGCCCCGAGGGGGCCCCGAGCCCAGTACCCGGGGATGCCTCCATAAGGTGAACTTTTATAGGTATAGTCGCAATGACCCAGGGAATTACGCCACTAGACAACCCGGGATGCCCCTTTAATGTCCCGAGTGGGAGGATTTATGGACAATAATGAACCCAGTGATTAAGGATCGGGAGAGACCCCCTAAATGCTAATGGAGAACCTCCTGAACCACCACCTGGAAGACAGAAAGGAAGGGCTAATAAGACTAATGAAGCACAGACACTCTTACATACAGAGGATGAGCAAAAAGGAGATGGCCAGAGGCCACTTACAGAACCGACAGCCAGTAATGGCGACCGTGAGGTAATCCACAGGAGTTTGCAGCCAGAAGGGGAGAAGGGGGCGTGGTCAGCGCGGGACGCGCGTGACGCCGAGCAACGCCCCCCTTTCCCTCTCTCACACAGGCAGAGCTCCGCAGCGGCGCCAGAGAAGGATGGGGGCGGGCAGCGGTGACGCGCCGCCGCACCGGCCCCGCCCCCCCAGTCAAGCGCGAAGACGGAGTCCAATGTCTCAGAATCACCTCACAGAAAAAGGCGCCAAGAGCCGGCCGGCGCCGCATTGTGAAGTGCGGCCGCCGCGCCCGGCTCAGAATAAGACACAGGCACACACACAATTAAACATGTGAAACAGGAGGGACGAGCCCCGGCCCCGCAGCGACGGTCCGGACCCGCACCCCCCCCCCCTCCAGAAGGACAGTATACATGGCGTGAGGTAAATACCTCCGCCATTATAACAGTGAAACACCAGCTGAGGGAAGATGGGGGGAAAAAAGACAGGTACAGCACCGCACAGGCCCTGTAAAACGGCTGCGGCGGTGATACAATTAAAGAGACACACAACACCCAAAACGGAACAAGTTAGGGATACCCTCTCATATAGGGTCTCACGGTGGAGCATAGCTCCTGAGCACCTAAGGTGCCGATATACCCTCGCCTGGACCCTCAGCCGAGGCTGGGAGGCATATGGATTTCTGGGGAGAAAAAGGTCCAAACGGAAATAAATGAATAGTGGGCCGGGAGTCATCCCGGCTACCTGAAATCCCCCTGTGCAAGGAGGAGCCATCATCTTCTGACTTGCTCGCCGTCTGCAGAGATGGAAAACTGGGTAATGAGTGGGAGGTCCCAGGTATTTATGGATCAGGGAGGGGCTTTCTTTTTTGCTATCATCTCTGCAGGAACGCCCACTTCAGGTCGGTATTACCCACATGTTATGGATATCTTGAAGCGGGGTGTGTGACATACTTAGAATAGATAAATAATTAAATAGCCACACAATAGCTTCTAACATGTGTATAAATAATCTGGCGATAAAAAAAGGAAAAAATACATGCCTTTCTTTTAAACTGTATAATTACAATGGCTCAGTCCATTTGCTGAATAGGGGGATCTGCTGAGTTGTATTTAGTGAGCTGCTTCATTTAGCCCACTGGTCTCCTAGCAACACTTTACCTCAGAGGCTGACACTGTAATCAGTGGTAACGGCTGTGTGTGTGTGAGGTGCTGCTTTTGTTATGAGACCAGGTGACTCAAATGTGTAAAATCTATACAAAATAAACTAAACTGACTGAATATAACTGAAATTCTTCTTTGAATAACTGTGCAGGAAAATCTAAAGGTATGAAAGTGGAAAAAAAACCCTGAGTTGCCGACCCTGAAGTCTATAAGACCCGGCCATTGACCTTGCCCCTTGGGCATTCTAAATCAGGATGCCCACTGTGTGAAACGACCCCTGGATAACCACAGATCCCCCCATATTTCTGGCGCGCTCACGCAGATAGTCATTTAGACAGGCCGGGCGGCCAGGAAGGTTACTGCTCAGGCTCCCCATCTGCGTGCAAACAGAGCTGATTGGATGAGAGCCTGCGCATGCACTGTGGGACAGGGAAAGGTACGTTTTCACAGGCGAACTTGGGGATTTCACATATCAGGGCATCCCAAGTCGGGATGCCCCTAGGGGCACAAAACAAAACTCCAGATAGTGAAAATCCTGGGTTGGGCTTTGCTCAAAACAAAGTTGAAAGAAAGATCATATGGAAAAATGAAAAATAAGAATATGAAAGAGAAAATGTAAACTGAAAGATTCTGCAGCAAAGCCTGCATGAAGGGAAAATTGTCAAAATCAGCTAAGTGACTTCTAGAGCTTTTCTCTCTGTTTTAGATATATAAGTTCTGGCCAGGCAATGTTGTTATCTTATGCTGGACAGCTGCCAGCACTGAACAGGCCAGAGTGTCGGGTCCCGACACTCAGAAGGCATAAACATGAGCTATTAGTCTCCAGCTGCTCAACACAGACATAATTTTTTTCTAAATTTGTAATTCTTACTCCAACACTTACCTACATTCAAAGTACCATTTAAATATAAGTCACCAAGAAAAATGCCCGATACTGCTCCTTTAACCCTTTAAACGCCAGCTACGTAAAATTCACGTAGCTGCCTCTCCTGTCATTAAACGCCAGCTACGTAAATTTTACGTACCTGGCTTTCCCCCCTAACTGGCAAAAAAAAAAAAAAAAAAAAAAAAAAGACACTCACCTGACCCCTCGTTTGATTCGGCCGGGTCTCCCCTTTAAGATGGTGTGCTCCGATCGTCCGCGGGACCTCCTCCGGCTGCACGGGAGGGCCCGGAATAGGGTGCCCCCCCCGTTTTAGCTGCCACTGGCTTTCCTGTAAAAAAATAAAAATGACATTTACCTACCTGCATGTGCGCTGGCTCCCGTCGACCCTCCTCTTCACCTGGGGGGCCTCCGATCCCCCCCCAGGGCTTGCCGATCTTCAGGAGAGAGCCCGGGAGGCTCTCTCCTCTCTCCTTCTCGATGGCGGCCGCCATCTTACCGCTAAGCCACGCCCCCTTGGGGGCGGGGCTATGACGTCATCCCGGTCCCGATCACTGGCTTCAGCTGTTTCAGCTGTCAGATGCCGGTGATCGGCGACCTGGAAGGAGGTGGCAGGAGATCCTCTGATCTCCTGCTCCCCCTTCTCTGGATGCCGATCACCGGCATCTGTCATCAGAGCGGCGAGGGACAAGAGCTTGCAATCGGAGGTAAGTACAGTAAAAGAATTTTTTTTTTTTTTAATAAAATCATTTTGTGTGTGTGTTTTTTTTGTTACAGTTAACCCTTTGTGAGCTGGTAAGGGGTCTATCAGACCCCTGTACCAGCTCACAAGGCTCTGGGTCTGGCAAGTCACCTGCGGGCTAGCGGGTGACTTGCCATTAACCCCCAGCCCCCCATTACCTGCCTCCCCAAAGGCCAGGGGGGGGCAGAAGGGCCCGGGCCACTATGGCTATGTGGGCCTGTTCTACAAGCCCCCATAGCTGGCCCGGGTCGGTAACGCTGGGTAGGGGGGACCCTACGTCATTTTTTTTTTTTGGATTTTTAAGGGTTTTTAACCCTTAAAATTCCAAAGAAAAAGGGGTCCCCCACCCTGGGAGGGGGGACCCTATGTCAATTTTTTTTTAATTAACCCCTTATGTCCTGTCACCCAGCTGGTAATAAATGCTTCCAGCATTTTGTGGTGTGGTGTGTTTTTTTTTTTTACATTTTAAGTGGACCAACACCCAGGATTTTGACTTTCCTGGGTATTGGTCCTTTCCCCTGGGGCATCCCGATTGGGGATGCCCCGCTGCGTGAAACCCCCCCGATCACCCACAATAACTCACCTTACCCGGGTCCTACGGCGCATGCGCGGCCGCTTGTCCAAACAGCGCGTCTAAGAGACATCTAAACTCAGCCGCTCTGAGCGCGCTGGCGGCCGCATCCCCCACTTCCCTCTAACAGGGAGCGTGCCCGCGTCGGCCATTCATAAATAGCCGGCCTGGGCACGCGTCCTGCTAGAGGGATTGCGGGGATGCGGCCCGCGCATGCGCCGTAGGACCGGATTCAAGTAAGTGGTAGCAGGTGTTCCGGGGGGTTTCACACAGGGGGGCATCCCGATTTTGGATGCCCCAGGGGGAGGGAATAGAACGGTCCAGGAATCTTATAGATTCCGGGGCCGATCAGCCCTGGGTGTTGGTCCACTTTAACCCATTGTGAACTTGTAAGGAGTCCATGAGACCCCTGTACCAGTTCACAAGGCTCGAGGGCTGTCAAGTGACCTGCGGCTAGCGGGTGACTTGCCATTAACCCCGGCCCCCCTATTACCTGCCTCCCCGAAGCCCAGGGGGGGCAGAAGGGCCCGGGCTGATTTAGGCGGTGCTGGCTTGTACTTGGCAGGGCGGGGGGCCACCAAAGCTGGACCCTGCGCCCTGTTCTACAATCCCTGCATAGCTGATCCCCGGGCTGGTTATGCTGGGTAGGGGGGACCCCATGTCATTTTTATGGGAATTAAAATAAAAAAAATGGGGGTTACCTCCCCCCCAGGAAGGGGAACCCCACACCGATTTTTTTTCTTGATTTAACCCTTTATAGTGTGGATTGTAGTTGTATTTTATTTTTACATGTTATAAAATGTTTTTTCAGTTTGGGGGGTCTTCTGAACAGTAACAGGGGGCTACCGATACATATGTGGTACCGTTGTAATCGGAAGAAATGGGGCTTTCACATGCAATATGGTTTTCTTTAATAAAACAAATGTTTTATTTGAAATAAAGGAGATAATTTTCTAAACAAATTTTTTTTTATTTTGTTTAATGTACTCAAAAATATTTTTAAAAAAACTGTAAAAAAATTACAAACAAGACATTTCATGTTAAAGCCTAAACTCTGCCGCAAAAAAAAAAAAAATGATTTTCCTGGAAATTCCTGCAAAAATCACAGTTAAGCATAGCGCAAAATGGTGAAAAATGACCTGTCAAGAGAGGGTGACAAAGCCTAAAGTAGGCTGGCAGTTAAAAGGGTTAGTAGTACCTATGCATGTTGGGTATCGTTCTGCTCGGGGGATTTTGCGCTTTCAGATTTAGCTTGTTTTTTTTTGTTTGCATATTGATATTTTAGGAAAACTCATTTTTTATTCTGCTTTATTATACATTTTTTAAGGAAACCCTGTGCGACCAACGAATTCTTTGAGGGATTACTTCCAGAAAGATGGGCCCACTACAACATGCTGGGTATGCTTAGAAAGCTTATCATGTGTACTTTCAGAAAATATATGGTTTGTGGCGGGTATTCCAAATGTAAAGGGTTGTTTTGGTAGAAAAAGCGCAAGGTGCCACTTTGTCTGCAGAGCTGAAATTTTCAAGCAAAATTACCGTCTCCCCAAGCTTTACTTTGGGGTGTTTGGCAACTCTTCCCTTGACAGTAGCTATGCATGTTGGGTATCGTTCTGTTCGGGGGATGTTGCTTTTTTAGATTAACTTGTTTTTTCTTGTTTGCTTATAGTTTTCTTTAGAAAAATGTGGCTTTGATTCTGCTTTTTATCCTTTTTTAGGGAAGTTCTGTGTAACCAAAGAATACATTGAGGGAGAACTTCCAGAAAACTGTGGCAACATCAACAAGCCTGGTATGCCTAAAAAGCTTGAGGTGTGTACTTCCAGAGAATATATAGTTTGTGGGGGGTATTTCAAATGTAAAGGGTTGTTTTTATTGAAAAACTGCAAGGTGCACATAGTGCTTAGCATAGCTGTATTTGATCTGAAAATCCCCTAAAGCGCTGTTTCAGTTTGGGGGAGTCTCCTGGGCAGGAAAGGGTGTCTACCAATATATATGTGGTGCCGTTGTAACCGGGAGAAATTGGGATTTCACACGCAATAAGATTTTATTGACAAACTTACATTTTTTATTACAAAAAAACACTACAAATTGTAAAAAATAGATTTTTTTTTATTTTTTTGCACATATCTCACCCCAAAATATTAAGAATACACCTAAAGGCAGCACGGAAGTTGATGGCGTGGTCAAACTGGCTAACTGAGGGATGATGCTGGGCTACATTGTTTAAAAAAAGGCATGTAAACACACAACTATGCATTGTTGATCTGTATTACTACATATGCTTCACTAAAAAACGTGGCCAAGCAGGAATGGCAACTCCCCCAACGGTCCAAGTTGTCCTTCACTATGAATGTCCTTATCTGTTAGACGTATTAATCAACATATACATACATATTGGTCACCTTAAATGAAACAAACATGCATGTAGTGGGTGTTATGAGGCTTCACACATCCCTAAAGGGCCATTAGGGGCCCACACTCAGCTTGCAAATAGCATTTGGCTTAAGAATATGCTGGTTGCCATTCTTCCTATGTAGACCTTTCCCTGACCCAAGATCAAGTATTTGAGACCAAAGCACAGCTCCAACCCAAGTGGCCTAAAGATAAAGATGGAAGTGTTGGATCTGATTGATTATATTCACGTAACAGGCAGTCCTTTGCTAATATAAATACTTTAATAGTGTTCATAAATACTCTCAAAGGTGATGTATGACCAAGAAAATTAGAACATTAACATTCCACAGACATGACACACTCTGCTAAAAATGAAACCTCCACTAGAAGGCACTCCCTAGGGGCATGTGAGCCTTTGAGCCTCATTTTACACGTTGCAAACATTTCACATATACACTAACATTACTAACCTGCAGGAATAGTAGGGATGTCCGTGTCACGTCGCCCCGAGTGTCCCTCTAAGGCCACGGGATGTATCAGGCCCAGCACTATCTCCTCAGCTTGGGTAAATTGAAGTTTAGTGGGGAAGCCTCCGCCAGTTTGTAAGCTGAAAAAGATAGTTTGGCAAATGTAGCCAAATGTTGACAATACAAGAAGCAGAAAAAATACAATTCTGTGAGATACTCACCTGTAGAATTGGTATTATACGCATACAGCACGTCCTGCTCCAGATATCGTAATAACATGTGGGTAATCCTCCGCCTGAGGGCGTGTTCACTGCAGACATGTAGAAAACAGGCTCCTCCCGGCCCTACATATACCGAGGGACATCCCACAAATCCCCAGCATTGAAAAGCAGTGAGAAAGAGAAGCCGGGAGAAACCAACCACCCAGAAAATGGCAATAATATCAATGATAACAATCACCATACAGGGGATCCAGAACAACGTGAAACCAGGGTGGGGTGGAGCAGGACGTGCCGCATGCGTATAATACCAATTCTACGGGCGAGTATCTCACAGAATTGTATTATTCTAAGCATACAGCACGTCCTGCTCCAGATATAGTAATAACATGTGGGACATCCAATAGCAGTGTCCATAAAGTAGGGTGGGATCCCCTTGAAAAAGGCACAGCCAACAGTAAAAGCGCTGTCACCCGCAACCATGCTACCAAGAGCAACGAGAGCAATGCTCTAACCTCAACCATTGAAACCTTGTAAAGGAAGAACTGAACCCAAGCAGCGGACTAGTCAGCTTGCTCAACAGAACCTAGTGCTGAAAGGCCCAAGCCAAGCACAAGCAGAACAAAAAAAAAAAGAGAACAAAAAACCAAGAGAGAAGAAGAATCTTCCCCTAAAAGAATAGGCCAGAGTAACAGCCTAACCATGCTACTGCAAAAGAGGGTAGCCATGGCAACCTTAGAACTCTCCCCATCTGGGAATATGAACCCTGGTCTCAGGCGAGACCGGCAGGGATACTGAAAAACAATACTCAGCAAGAGCCGAAACGTTTACTCTAGGCTCAGAAGGACAAAACCAACCGAGCAAGACCAATCCAAAGGGCACCTACACCTGTGGAGGCAATCAGATCTGGTACTTAAGGATGGATACACCAATAAGCCCCAAAGAGCATAATCCCTACCAGGGACAAGAGACAGTCCAGGAAAATCTCCAACATCTGCAGAGGGATACAGATCCCTTTAGCTCATAGTAATCAAGACAATAGCCCAGAGGTCGGAGGGTCTGGAATAAAGGAGAACAAAAACACCGCCTGGACCCAAACTCGGCGTAAGGCAGAGCACCCCCGCCTCATGGTGTACAGATATATAAACAAATATATATATAATGACTAGGACCGCTAACAGAGCCATCCTTTATGGCACACTTCTGACTGGAGCAACCGCCCCAGAAGAGCGATATGAGGGAAGGAACAGGTCAGACAAGAACCTGAATAAGACCCAAGGGAACCCTTAGCAGGGCATCAGGATAAGTAATTCCCCCAAAGGGGAACATAGAATTCCCAGGGGAATGCGCTTAAGCAACCCCTGAGGAATGCTCAACACAGAAGATTGAACTAGACTTCTGCAGTAGGCGAACAGGGCAAGCCCTGAAAACCTTAAGGGAACTGAGTTGGGGAGCCAACTTCAACCGTGCTGTAATAACTCTAGGACCCAGGGAACGGAGAAAATCCCGCAGGAAAGAGAGCCAGTCCAAACAAGGCAAATTAGAACCACATCCAACATAGCCGGCAGAAAAGGGAGAAGAAGAGGAGGGAGCTAGGCCTAGCCCTCCAATAGAGACAAGACACCCAGAGATACCCATCTCCAATAGGGTGAAGAGCAAACCATCCAATCGCCTAAAAGGCCTGTAGATAGGGGCGACAAGGTAAGGAGCCTGAATAGGCAGACCAGCCCTCGTGAAAGAGCATACAGGACGACTGTCCTCAGCAGAATCTGCGAACCACACCCCACTGGGCCACCCAGGGCCCCAGCGTAACGATTCTCCCTTTCTACAGCAATCTTGTGCAGAACCCCGCCTAGCGGGGTGAAAGAAGGTAAGACATATAGAATATAATGTTCTTGACAGAAAGGCAATACTAGGCCCCCATGGCCAAGGCCAGAGAGTTCTGGGACAATAATCCAGGGCAGAGTTCCTGTAATAGCAACGGGGCCCCACAAGGCCACACCGGTAAGGACTCAGTGAGACACTAGAATAGAACCTCCTGCCACAGGAGGACAGCCATCGAAGCTAATACCAATGAAGTGCGAGGAATGTAAACCCCCACTTAGATCAGAACCAGAACCTTCTTGAAGGATCAACCTGTTCCGAGACCTTCACAGATAAAAAGGACAGGCCACTGTCCTCAGACTGACCGAGAGTCCCCAAAAAAAGACAAGTCCTGAAGAGGAGTAGTCCAGCAAATTAGAGCCCACCAAAGGCTCACTGTGTCAATCCAAAAAAACAGACTGAAAATGGACCCCCTAAGGGGCCTCCCTTAGGAATCACGGGGGGGTTTCAGAAGAAATAAATCCCCCCAGTCAACCTGCAAGACTTGGTACCCATGGTGACCATCTACAGGGAGAAGCAAGAAGGAAGGGAACGGTCTCAAAATTACTCCTTGAATTTACAACCTCAAGAGGAACCCCCTTAACAAGGGGGAAGCGTACTGACCTAGTTCCAGGGGTGCTGGAACCCTGTCCAGGATAAGTAACCTAAGGTGTCGCAGGGCCCAAGGGCTTCTGAGAATAAGGGACAGCATCTGGGCCGCCACCAACAGGCCCACCAGCTACAAGGTGAAGGTAAGGTGACATCAAAAGAGGGCAAAGCCCTTTCCATAATAAGTCCACATTTTGAAGAAGGAAGGCTCTAGCATGAACCAAAACTAAATGCTACCCCGTAGGGAGACACCGAACCAGGGGACACTAAGTAAGTGAGGTGCCTGAGCACCAATCCAAAAGACTCCCAAAGGAGCCACAAGTCAATAGCCAACACGGCCTGACGCAGAAATTGGGAGTGAAGAAAAACAATCAAGTAGAACCTAGCGCGGACGCCACGCGGACACGTCCAAGACATCACTCTCACACTCGCCTTGGTGAACCGTCTGGGAGCAGGAGAGGAACCAAAAACAAGACCCCAATCCGCAGAGATGGTCCTTCAATACTGGCTAGTAATGGCCTCGGTGTCCTGAAGGCACAGGAGACCAAAAAAGGATCGTAGATCCACACGGGCATCGAGAGGCCCACTGGACAAGAGCGCCTGCGGCCCAACAGATAGATACCATGTAGGAAGTGCCTGTGAAGGTATAACTGCAAGGCCCATAAGGCCAGCCCGGGTCAGACTGCCTCATCCCAGAGGGAAAAGGTAACGTGGATGCAATCACAAGTCAAGGGGCCAACCTGTAAGAGAGCCCAGACCTTGCAAGCCGAACTCGGCCTGCCTCAACTTCCGAAGAGAAAACAGGGACTAGAAGAACCCTGACAACCTCAGAAAGAGACCGCCCAGCAAACTCCATTCTGCATCCAGGGGGACTACCTCCTGTAACAACCTGAAAGAAGCCTGGCGCCCTGCGATAGAAGCCAAGTGCTGCAGCAGTCCCCTCGCCCAGAAGGGCGAGGGCGTCCCTTCATGCTTGTGCGGTTTTGGCAGATTAGGACTTCGCCCTGCCGGAGGTCCCAGGGCGTTGCCTGCCCCCCCTGGGGCGGGCCTCAACTCCAAAGAGCTGTAAGCACACTTCTGGTTCGCGCTTGACACCAACGTAGGGAGGGGGAGGGGTGTCCCTGCCCCTAGGAGGCAGAGACGGCCTTCTGCGCGAGGGTGCCTTACCCTTTTTTCCAAAAAGGTCCAAACGGGCCCCAAATAAGCGTCGTTCTCTGAAAGGAAGGCCAGTAAGAGCCTTTTTTGTATCATTGTCAGCCCCCCACTGTCGCAGCCAAGGCAGGCGGCGAATAGCGACCACAAGAACAGAGGTTCTAGCGCACATCTTAATAGTGTCATCCATCG
Source organism: Gastrophryne carolinensis (assembly GCA_027917425.1). NCBI lineage: Eukaryota > Metazoa > Chordata > Amphibia > Anura > Microhylidae > Gastrophryne > Gastrophryne carolinensis. Next base: position 41,563,801 of record CM051237.1, on the reverse strand, counting down.
CTGAGAGGATAAACCTCACAAAAACCTCACAATCGGAAAGTGCATTAGACCTCCCAAGGGAGATCCTCGGGCTGGTGATCAAGTATCTTCCTAAGAAGGGTCCTGGCCACCACCGCCGTGATGGCCGCGGCACAGACCGGGCGCAGAGCCGTCCCTGCACACGAGAAGACGTGGGAAGCCAGTCTGTCAATGCGCAGGTCCTCAGCATCCCAAAGGGTACGATGAGTAGAAGCTGTCATGAAGGGAGGGTTAGCAACCCCAATAATAGGTGCATCCACCTCGGGAGGGACTGATCAACAGTCAACCACATCAGGGGGAAAAGGGTACTTCCAATCCCAGACACCCGGAACCCCTGTAAGTTTACAAGGTGATTCCCATTCCTTAGATATAAGAGCCTGGAAATGATCCTGCTCCAGAAATTCCAAGCGCGGCATCGCCGTGTGGAAACTCTCCCTCTTGGGCTTGGGAGACTCTCCCGGAGGAGAGATGGATTGTACTTCAAAGATTTTAATGAGTAATTCATCAGTGTCACACAGGCCAGGGCCAGAATTATCACGGCTCCAAGGTATCTCGTCTGAGGAACTGGAACCTGAGAAAAGTTCATGGGGTTGTCAACACGCAGTACACAGCCGGTCTTGTCCCCGCTGGAACCCGGACACATAATTCTGAGATGCCTCCATATGGTGATTATCTAAACAATATGCCAGCAGGGATTTATGCGGTAAGCAACCCTGGATGCCCCAAGACCCGCTAGGAATGTGGGAGAATTTAAATGTGAACCCGTTTAAGATATATATCAGGCCGGGAGATGCCACCGGAATCTTGGCGTCTGAAAGACATAAGAAGAATGGGTGTCAGAGCCATGCACAGCTGGAAAAACATATAAAAAGGAGTCACAAACGAGGGCACTTACAGACCAAGGGAGGAGGGGAACCGCCACCACGCACGCGCGCGAACCTCGAAGGGCGCGCTCGATGCTCGGCCGTGACGCGGAGCGCGCCAATTCAAGTCCCCGCCCACTCCGAAGAGCGCGAAGCTCTGAGGTAATGGCAAGGCAAGGATACAATCACACGCTTAAGGATTCGTAGAAAAAAACGGCGCAGCAAACTATGTATAAGACATACGGCGGCAGCTGAAAACCGAATAATGAGCAAGCAGCGCGGCTCTGACATCTCAATGTTAATGAAGGGCAGAAATAAGGCTATAAGCGTGACATACTGGTACACTGGGACCGCCACACACATACCCCCCCCTTTCTTTTCCCCCTAACTAGTTGGGGAAATGAGGGAGGATGGCGACCCTTTACACAGGGTCCAGCACTACCCGGGGTACGGGGCAATAATGCGGGAGGGGCATCCACTAGAGGCTCACCATCAGCCAAAACCGCCTACCCTATGGTGGGGGATTGCGGTGGAGCATGGCTCCGTTAAGCACACACGGTGCTGCCTACCTTCACCCGACCAACGCAGCCCAGGTTGGGAGGCATATTCTTCACAAAGGGGACGGGTGGAAATAGTCCCGCAGGGCCTCGGGCTGTAAAGCCCCGCTCGCCTGCGAGAGCGTGATACTTCATGTCTTCGCAGTTCAGCACTGCAGAGAAATCTGGGGATTTGTGGGAGGTCCCTCGGTATATGTAGGGCCGGGAGGAGCCTGTTTTCTACATGTCTGCAGTGAACATGCCCTCAGGCGGAGGATTACCCACATGTTATTACTATATCTGGAGCAGGACGTGCTGTATGCTTAGAATATCCACAAAGTAGATATGTACCTGTAATTTTGCTGTTTATTTTCTTTCTTTCGTGCTGCATACTTCAGGTCCGATATTTTGCGTTGAATCTGCTCCACATCTTGGAGCTCATCCCCCGCTGCATTGACATGTCTGGTGAGCTCCACTAAAATTTCTGCTTTACACATTTTGCTTGTTGCTTTGGATCTGCGCCCATATAGTTCATCATAATGTAAGGTGAGCCCACTAGCCTCCCCAAACCTGCCACTCAAGTGGCCTCGGCGCAATGTGCGCCCTGTTGCTTGAGATTCTGTCTCATTGTTTGCAAGCAAATCGGGGGACATTCTGGCCTGGCTGTGTTGGGGTGAAATGTATGACAGCTGGCTGGCTTCAGATTGAACAGGACTTGGATAAGGACTGGGTGTTCGTGGCTGGGTGGCCACTGAACTAGCAGGCGTAGATGTTGTATATGGAGAGTGCCCTGCCACCTGTGCCGGTGGCAAATGTGGCCGAGAAGGAGAGGGTGTGCTGGATGAAGTAGGGTTTCTTGGCCTGTGCCTCTGTGGCCCCTTCAGAGTCGCATGCCCCTCGGAGGTTGTGGGACATGCCTGGGGCGATGGCGACCTTGGGCTTCTGGTCCGGTGTCTTGGCCTCTTGCCATGGGAGGTTTGGCCACGTGGGGGTGGTGATGGTGACCTTGGGGGGCTGGGGCTTTGCACCCTCTTGGTTGTTTTTTACTGGCCGTAGATGTGTTTTTGCTGGCCTAGGGGCTTCCTCTTTGCCGCTGCCTCCTTTTCTTTGATAGTTGTTGGTGCCTTGGCCTGAGCACTGCGTGTAGCCCGCACCTTACCTTTAGGCATTTGTGAGTGAGTGGTGGGGCCTGCAGAAGCCTCCTCATGCTTCTGTGGGTGTTTGCTGCTGCTGCCCTCCTTTGCTGCAGCTTTTTTGGGTGCCATGATTCCCACACTCTCAAAGAGAATGAGATGTGTGTCCAGGACCCTTTAAATACTAATGCCTGGGTCTGACGCTTACGCGCTCGCGTAAGTACGGCCTTTCGTCCGGCCGTGCGGAACCTGGAAACCGCTGGGGCATTACTTATCTGCTGCAGACAAGAAGATGGTGCCTACAATCTTCACCCACCAACAAGAAGAGATCCTTATGCTTGTAAGTGTATTTTCATGCCTTTTATTTGCCATCTAAATGCATGCCTAGCCCTTAAGGAAGCGCAGGAAGAAACGGTTTGGTCTTACAGAGGAGCGCCAAGAGGGACCGGAGTGCGAGACCGGCTTGGAGGAACGCTGGGGAGCGGCGAGTATGCCCCTTACCTCGCGCCTGCAGCCGCAGATTGGAGCTGCATCCATGCCGGGTGCTGCGGCCGAATCCAGTCCGGGTGATGCACCGGCGTCATCGAGCCCGGGGCCGGTGAAGGAGGTGGGGAAGTGCCGCAGCGGGCTGGAGCGGAGATCCGAGCAAGCTGAAGAGGCAGTGCGGAGCCGTCACGAGCCTCAGCGAGAAGCGGTGGGAAGCCGTCAGAAGCCGCATCAGAGGTCCGCGTCAGCAGGTTGCCCAGGCCCTGGTCGGCGGGGGCCGGGGGCGGGTGCCCGAGGAGCGAAGCGGCACCCAGGAGAGGTCTACTGTGTCACAGACATCCACCTCAGTAAACACGCATTCCCCTCCACTGCCCAGCATGAATGTCTCACCACCGCAGTGTGCTACAGAGTGCGCACATATGCCCCTGTCACCAAGTAACAAGATCTCCTCTACCCATAATAATGAGGGCAACCTGGTCAACACTGCATCCGCAGCTCTGCCCCATTGACTCCCCCGGCACATGATCTCCTGCCCTCAGAGGGTTTCCCTGGGCCAAGCTCCCATATTGTTCCCCGCCTGGAGAGACAGCCCTGATCCTGGGGATCTTGTGCGAGCGGTCATCCACCTGATCCCTGAGGGCCCGGACCTTCCATGCACACCTGTGCAGACGTCCCCAGTCAGCATGCTCCCTTGGCATGGTCGTCTGGCTCTAGCATGCATGCGCACAGCGCCTCGTCACCCGGTTGGAGGTCTGCGGGCAGTGCGGTGGACCGGGAGCACGCCATAACCGATCTAGATGATGAGGTCCCCTCCGGCTCCCTATCCGGGATGCCCCCGACCCAGGTACCTGTTAGACGACTGTTCCCGCAGCCAACTGTTGATCCCTGCATCCGAGCCATCCTGCAATGCCTCCCGACCAAAGCTGAGCTTAAAGCGGACCTGGAGGCGGTGGCGACCAGAATTGAACGGGTTTTGCGTCGAGAAATTGAGGACCTGCAACAAAAATCCTCTGCTTTGGATACTAAGGTTGCATCGCTTGAGGACTCCCGCACAGATCACGAAGCACGCCTATCGGCCTTGGAAAGAACTCAAGAGCTACACCGCCAACAGCTGATCGACCTCCGACTTCAAACGGATGACCACGAGAACAGGAACAGGCGCAATAATTTGAAGATCCGAGGTATTCCTGAGTCTGTCAGATCGGAAGCGTTGCGCCCACTTGCAATAGAATTGTTTAACCACATGCTGGGAAGGTCGCCTGACGCTGAACTGATCATTGATAGAATCCACAGAGTGGTGGGCCGCCCGGCCGGGGACCCCCAGGGACGTTCTTTGTAGAATCCACTTTTTTTACCATCAAAGAGGACATTCTACGTCTGGCGTGGGAGCGAGGAAGGATCGAGTGGAACGGTTCGCAAATCACGATTCTGCAAGATGTATCCCGCCACACCCTGCAGATGAGGCGTGTGCTCCGCCCTCTTCTAGACAAGATACGGGAGGTTGGGGCCTCCTATAAGTGGGGCCACCCATTTCATCTTATTGCACGTAAAGACAACTCCACGTTTGCCCTTAGAAGTAAAGCGGACCTTCCGTGGTTGTTTATTTTTCTGGACGTGGATCCTTTCCCAGTTCCTGATTGGTTGGCGGTAGACCTGCCGCCCCCCCCCTCTTCCACAGCGGGGTCCCCGGAGGCCCCGGCTGGGGAGGGACCGGAGGGGAGGCGCCCCCGGCAGGTTCATGGAGCGCTAGGTCCCCCCTCCCCTCCCAATGACTGCCGTCTATATCTTTCTTTTGTTCCCCTCGCCCCCCCCCGGACTTCCGTGGGCGCCCGCCTGCTGCGGAGCGACGTGTTGCGCAGTGACTCTCTGTTATAACAATGAGGCAATTGTAGGCTTGGGGGTACGTGTGACCCTTTCCCTGATCTGTGGGATCGGGAGCCGGATCCCTCCCTGGTTTTGTGCGCGCCTTGGTGTGGTGGCCTGTCCGACTGGGCTTGCTGGGGGGGGTGGGGGGGTTACGGAATGACTCTGGTCATTATTAACCCGGCGGGAGGTGGGGGGTGCTCTTGGGAGAGTGGGGATCTATTTTCTGGGGTTGACCCGTTCGCGGTAAAGGTTATAGGGTTATCATTGGTTATAATTCTTGTTTATTATTATAATATGTTTCAGAATGTGGTGGGGGCAATCGGTGGGGCCGCAGTGGAGGCCTGACGAGAGTAGGCAGTTTCCCTTTGCTCCCCAGATGGGTAGGGTGGGGGGAGCTGATTAGTTATTACAGGTGGATAGGGGCTAGCTCCTGAGTTGCTAGGTCACTTTTCCCAATAATCGCCCCGCGCTGTACTGTTGTTCCTTGTCCAGCGGGTGGCGCGTGGTGTTTGGGGGCTTTGACCTCTGTATTCTTCTTTGCCCTCCTCTGTCAAGGAAGGGAGCATTAGGTTTCTTGTTATAACTTTTACGAACTTTCTCTGTTCTTTCACCTCTCTTGGTTACTAATTCATCTCCTTACTCTACTCGTTCTCCTCTTCACCTTTTCTTTTGTTCTTCCTTGGGGCCCTGTCCCTCGGTTCGGATCCCGTACCTCCGGTGTCTTATCGCCGCGACTCCTGGCGGCCCTCTGTCTGCTGTGCAGCACCTTGGTTCCATTTCGTATCCCTGCATAGCCAGCCATTATGGCTAGCCTCAAGGTATGTACCTTCAATGCTAAGGGGTTAAATATTCCTGAAAAGAGGGCAAAAATATTGTACGGATTCCACAAGGAAAGTGTAGACGAAATTATGTTGCAGGAGACACATTTTTGCCAAGGGAAAATTCCCGATATCAGAAACAGATACTATAATAGATGGTTCCATAGCCCCAACCCCGAGATCAAGTCCAAAGGAGTATCCATCGCTTTCCATAAAGTTATCCCCTTGGAGCCTTTGGATTCGAAAACGGATCAGAATGGTAGATATCTGTTTATTAAGTTCACATTGTATGAGGCCAGGTACACTCTTGCTTGCTTGTATTTGCCCAATCAAGATCAGGTAGAGGTGGGCCTAGGGATTTTGCATATGCTAGAGGAGTTTGCAGAGGGTACTATAGTGTTGGGAGGAGATTTCAACCTGGTTTTGGATCCGAGGTTGGATTCCTCCCAGGGTAAGTCATCAATACCGCATTCTAGGTTAAATAAATTCCGTGGGGCCCTCCAGGTAGTAGACACCTGGAGAATTCAACACGGTAGTGCAAGGAACTACACGTTTTTCTCCCACCCTCATAAGACCTATAGTAGGCTGGACTACATCTTCCTTAGCCACCACGCACTCGCGCGTGACCCTGATACCACTATTGGGCAGATACTTTGGTCGGACCACGCCCCGGTCTTCTTGAGCCTCCCGATCCCAGAAGTGACCCCCAGGAATTATAATTGGCGTCTCAACGACAACTTGCTGAAGGATGCCTTGTGCCTGGCCGAAATCAGGGCCACTATCACTAACTTCCAGTCTGACCATATTAACGATTTGACCCCATTGCCAATACAGGGGGAAGCGCTCAAATGCATGTTGCAGGGGGTCCAGGCTCAAGAGGGAACGGACGTGACAGATCGGTGCGGCTCTGGAACGTATCAGGGAATTAGAGGAGGCACACAAAGCCTCTTCCACTCGAACCGTTTTGAGAGAGCTTCTGGACGCCAGACAGTGTTTGAAGGGCTTGTATGACCAGTGTTTCCTTAAATTTAGAGATAGATGTAGGGCCCGTATTTATGAGCACTCGGATAAATGTAGTAGGATGCTGGCCCAGTCTCTTCACCCGAGGCAGGGTTGTGCATTTGTACCTACCATTAAGGGTGCTGGGGGCTTAGAGGTTCATAAGACGTCTCAGATAGCGGGTGAGTTCCAGGCCTTTTATTCTGGGCTCTACAACATCGAGAACACTCCGTCCCAGGGGCTGCGGCAGGAGGAGAGCGCCCCAATTGTAGATTATATAAAAGAGACTGCTCTCCCAACCCTACAGCCAGAAGATAGTGACTCCCTGGAGGACACATTTAAGATAGAGGAGGTGGTTCACGCCATAAGGAAGTCCCCCGCAGGTAAGAGCCCGGGTCCGGATGGATTCACACCCAGGTTTTACAAAACACTGGATTCTCTGATTGCCCCCTTTCTTGTCAAAGTATTAAACTCGATCTCAAGCCATTGTCCCTTCCCGAGGCAGGCCCTGGAGGCGCACATTGCGGTCATTCCGAAGCCCGACAGAGATAGTGCCTAGCTGGGAAGCTACAGGCCAATCTCGCTGATCAATGTAGATTTGAAAATATATGCCAAAATCATTGCCCTCAAGACTTCAGCCGCTACTTCCTTCACTGGTCAATTTGGATCATGTGGGCTTTGTCTCGGGAAGGGAAGCAAGGGATAACACCATCAAGACAATTTCCCTGATGCATCACGCGCAGTCGCGGGCCGTTCCGGCCTGCGTGCTGGCGGTAGATGCCGAAAAAGCCTTCGATATGGTGCATTGAGGGTTCCTGAAAGCTACACTGGCCCAAGTTGGAATTGATCCAGTCATGTTAGCCAAAATCATGGCCCTGTACCATGACCCCACCGCGAAGGTAAAGGTCAATGGCTCCCTGTCGGGCCCCTTTAGTATCCAGAATGGAACTAGACAGGGGTGCCCTCTATCTCCGTTGCTCTAGGTTTTAGTGATGGAACACCTGGCCAATGCCCTGAGGCCAACCCTTCTATTGGGGGGATCTCCTGTGGGGGAAAGGAGCATAAGCTCTCTCTCTTTGCCGATGATCTGCTCATGTACGTAACCTCTCCGCATATATCTTTGCCTTCTATTTTATCGGAGTTCAAGCGTTTTAGCGAACTCAGCAACTTCAAAGTTAATTTATCTAAAACAGAGATCTTAAACATCTCCTTGGATGCGCAAACTCAGCAACTCCTACAGGCGAACTTTCCCTTCAGATGGCAGGGAGAGGCCATAAAGTACCTTGGGATCCAGCTGCCCTCAGATTTAGGAAAACTTTTCAAACTTAATTACGCTCCACTCCTCAGTTTAACAGTCACCAACCTAAGCCTCTATGGCAAAAAACAATACTCATGGCTGGGGCGCAGGAATATTTTAAAAATGGACATTCTGCCCCGATTCCTCTATCTTTTTCAGGCAATCCCACTGGCCCCAGAGCGCGGCTTTTTCAAGCTGCTTCAGGAAGCCTTTATCAAATTCATTTGGGGCAACAAGAAGCCCAGAGTGCAGAGGATGACGCTTCACAAACCCAGAGACAATGGAGGACTCGGGGTTCCAGACCTGAAGG